>CM072690.1:27196449-27796449 GCA_036884735.1 Huso huso | reverse complement strand
TCTGGTCTATTGAAAGTAAGGATGTTGAAGGCGCTGGCGCGCTAGTATAAGAATTATGTTGACTCGGAAATGTCTTCAACTAGACAATATGGGGAAGCTATAAAAAAGGCCAACAAGATGCTCAGATATATTGTGAAAAGTGTTGAATTTAAATCAAGGAAGTAATGTTAAAACTTGCATTAGTAAGACCTCATCTAGAATATTGTTTTCAGTTCTGTTCACCTTGTTACAAAAAGGATATTGCTGCTCTAGAAAGAGTGCAAAGAAGAGCAACCAGAATTATCCCGGGTTTAAAAGGCATGTCGTATTCAGACAGGCTAAAAGAATTGAATCTATTCAGTCTTGAACAAAGAAGACTATGCGGCGATCTGATTCAAACATTCAAAATCCTAAAAGGTATTGACAATGTCGACCCAGGGGACTTTTTTGACATGGAAAAAAAGAAACAAGGACCAGGGGTCACAAATGGAGATTAGATAAAGGGGCATTCAGAACAGAAGATAGGAGGCACTTTTTTACACAGAGAATTGTGAGGGTCTGGAACCAACTCCCCAGTAATGTTGTTGAAGCTGACACCCTGGGATCCTTCAAGAAGCTGCTTGATGAGATTCTGGGATCAATAAGCTACTAACAACCAAACGAGCAAGATGGGCTGAATGGCCTCCTCTCGTTTGTATACTTTCTTATGTTCTTAGGTTTTTAATAAGTTGCCACCAGTTCCATCAAAACATTACACACATAAGACAACATTTCTCCGCCCAGGAGACCAACCTCCAAGAAAAGGTGTTAAAACCAAGCCTCGCCCAGGACAACTGGAAGCTGCTAGAGACTGGAAAATGCTGGCAGATGTTGGTCAACGGCTTATTTTTCCACCTGAGATTGCCACCACTAACCTTCGACCAGATATTGTCTTGTGGTCTGGATCAGCATGCCTTGTTCATCTGGTAGAGTTAACAGTGCCATGGGAGGATGATGTAGATGAGGCGTATGAGAGGAAGAAACTGCGGTATGCTCAACTAGTCGCTGAAGCGGAACAGCGAGGATGGAGAGTCCGGGTTTACCCAGTGGAGGTGGGTTGTCGGATTTGTGGCACACTCAGAGATGTCGGATTCAGTGGCCAAGAGTTGCGTCGCACAATGAAGAACTTATCTGAAGCAGCAGAGAGGAGCAGCAACTGGCTGTGGTTGAGACGGAAAGATTCTGGTTGGGGATCTCAAGTACAATAGAAAGAAAGAAATGCTGATGTACGGGTTAGTAAGCTGGGCTGAGTTGAGTGGGGGACGGAGGGGGGTGATGCTGGGATGCCAGAATCACCATCGAGCCCTCTTGAGGTGTCGTGGGCTAGTCGACACAGAGGATGGAAGGTGCCCACTTGAAGACCCCAGAGATGTACCCTACTTAGCTCAATCCAGATGGTTGTCATGCTGATGCGCTGGGGAGACCGCACTGTAGGTGATCCCTGGAGCCAGCATTACACTTCAGCCATCAACACAAGGATATCTACATCATCATATAGAAGGAAATGCAAATGGATGGAGACACAGGTGGATCACATTAGTTTACTGTAAAGCTAAGTCTTAGTTGGTGCTTATCTTGGCGAGAGCCGAGTTCAAATCAGCATGAAGTTTTAACATCTACTCTTAAGTAATGGAAATCATAACTCAAATATCCTGTGCAACATGAAGACAAGTTCATTCCAAACCCTTAACTGTTTTAATAATTCTTTATTATAAAAGTAGGGATTTGTAAATTCTTTAAGTAAACTTTATGAATATAGACTACGCTTTTTCTTATGGCAGTTTGTCGCAATTCCTTTAGGCATATTCGTAGTTCATATTAGTTTCATAGCAAAATCAAGTTTATTCATAAATGATAAACAGCATGTTTACCCATTTGACACTTGTCATTTGAATCTGTGATATGCCTACATTTTATATTTTCTGACACACATTTTCTTTATCATGCGTCTGTTAACCACATAATTTAAAAATGTTAACCTTGTGTATTTGAACCAATTCATTTGACCTAGTGCTTGCCTTTTGGTTAAGTCCCTAGGCTCTAGAACTAGCTTGTATGGATGTCACAGACATTTACTTTTGTACTGTGTTTCTAGCTGACATTGAAATGATTATGGTAAAAGACAAACAAATGTGAAAAAGTGCTTGTGACAAAGTGGTGAGTGAATACAGGTGAGTGCAGTGCAGAGCGAATATAAAAGACAGACAATGATTTCCAGGTGCAAGGGTGTTTATTGATTTAATTAACAATGTCCAGAGCCTTATGGCAAACACCTGTAAATAATAATGTTGGAATGATACAGCGGCGTGTATCACTCGGTATTTGTAATTCCCTGGGTTTGACCCTTAACCAAAAAGTCCAGTTTTACACACCAACACTAAACACAAAACACAAACACAGTTCTTAGTGATAGTGAATACGTGCAAGTGGTGTAATACGGTTCTCTGCACGGGTGAAAGTGATGTCCGGGTTTATGCTGGCTTTCACTACAGCTCCGGATCGTGCAAACGTCACAAAACAGCACAGACTCCTTGTAGGTTTTCAACACTAACCATTTACCAAGGAACCGATCACGTCAGCTATGACCCCTATTTATATCCTCGCTCATGAACCCTAGGTTAACGAGCGCATCTGCTCCTCCAATCCTCAGATGCCACACCGTTTACCGTCTGGGTCATTGAGTTTGGATACCGTAGCTGCACCCCTTTCCTAAATGACCAACTTCCACCTACCCTACGGAATAAATTGTTGTGCCATTTAGTTAAGGGTACTCTGTTCCCGTTACACAGTGCCCCCACAGGTCGAGAGGGAGATCTAACACCAAGCACCATTCGATCTCTGTCACATATCCCACCGCTCAGAGTGGAGCCGAAGGAACACTCGGCTAAATCCCATTACTCCCCCCTCCTGGGAAAAATAATCTGCATTTTGGTGGTCTTTCCCCGCATGGTGTACCATGTGGTACATGAAGGGCTGCAATGCCAGATACCACCGAGTTATCCAGGCATTGCTGTCCTTCATTGTGCTTAACCACTTGAGTGGGGCATGGTCAGTGACGAGATCAAATGAGTGCCCCAGCAGGTAGTATCTCAAAGAGTGAGTAGCCCATTTGATGGCCAAACACTCTTTGTCGACAATGGAGTAGTTGCGCTCCCGAGGGAGCATCTTTTTACTTATATACAGAATGGGATGTTCTACTCCATCTACCATTTGGGACAGGACTGCACCAAAACCGACATCCGATGCATCGGTGTGGAGGATGAATCTCTTGGTGAAGTCTGGAGTGATGAGAGCGGGGGCCTGGCAAAGTCTCTGCTGCTTAACAATATCAAACGCCCCCTGACATTCTTCTGACCACTTAATTGAATTTGGTGCGCTCTTCCTGGTGAGGTCAACTAAGGGATTAACCACTGTGGCATACTCGGGGATAAAGCGGTGGTAATAACCGGCTAACCTCAGTAGAGACCTCACCTGAGCCTTGGTTTTGGGGATTGCCGCGTCCACCAAGGCCTGGACCTTGGTGACAACGGGTTTCACCCTGCCATTCCCCATTATAAATCCCAAGTATTGTGTCTCTTTTTTGGCAAACGCATATTTTGCAAGTTAGCTGTCAGCCGGGCTGCCCTTAGAGACTGAAGGACGGCTGTGATCCTAGCCAAATGCTCTCGCCAGGTGGAGCTGTAAATGACCACATCATCAATATACGCTGCCGCATATGCACGATGTGGATGTAAAACCTGGTCCATCAGTCTCTGGAAGGCAGCGGGCACACCATGTAGCCCAAACGGCATGGTTGTGAAATGAAACAGCCCTTCTGGTGTTGAAAATGTGGTTTTCTCTCTAGAACTACGAGTTAACAGGATCTGCCAATATCCCTTCATCAGATCCAGAGTGGAAATAAACCTTGCCGTCCCCAGTCTATTTAGAAGGTCGTCGACCCGAGGCATGGGATACGCATCAAACTTGACAATAACGCTTACATAGCAGAAATCAACTCAGAAGCGGTTGGTGCCGTCATTTTTGGCCACTATCACAATTGGACTGCACCACTCGCTCCTGGAAGGCTCAATCACCCCAAGTTCGAGCATGTCCCATACCTCTTTGCGAACGCCACCTCGTCGACTTTCTGGAATCCGATAAGGTCTCTCTCGCACTGTGACACCTGGGGGAGAGACAATGGCATATTCAACAAGGTTAGTTCTACCGGGCACATCGTTGAATTCCTCAATTAACATACGCAGCTCCTGTTGCTGATCAGGAAGTAACTGTTCCCCCATCGAAATGTC
This sequence comes from Huso huso, assembly GCA_036884735.1. Taxonomy (NCBI): domain Eukaryota; kingdom Metazoa; phylum Chordata; class Actinopteri; order Acipenseriformes; family Acipenseridae; genus Huso; species Huso huso. Next base: position 27,792,145 of record CM072690.1, on the reverse strand, counting down.
CTTTGTGCTAGAGGTCTCTAGCTTGGGACCCAAATCATCGTCTATATTGCCTGTGGCTATAAATAAGGCCTCCCTTGCCTGCCAGGGCTTTAATAAATTTATATGATAAATGTATTTTTCATTACGGCGATCGGGCTGTCTAATTTCATAATTCACCTTTCCTATAGCCCGAATCACTTCATATGGCCCCTGCCATTTAGCACATAGTTTTGATTCTGAGGAGGGAAGCAGCAGCATTACCTTCTCTCCAGGTCGAAAGGTTCGAATTAATGCATTTTGATTGTAATGCTGCTGTTGTCGGTGCTGAGCCGATCTGAGCTTGTCCTGGGCCAAATGACTGATCAAATCTAGGCGATCTCTAAGTAGGAGCACATGCTGCGCTACATTTTTGGACGAGCCTTTGTGCTCTTCCCACCCCTCTCTCAACAGATCGAGAATGCAGCTAGGCTGTCGGCCGTACAAGAGCTCGAAGGGGGAGAACCCTGTCGAACTCTGCGGCACCTCTCTCACTGCAAAAAGGAGGTAGGGAAGGAGCGATGCCCAATGTTTTTGCTCCTGATTCACAAATCGTCTCAGCATCGCCTTCAAGGTCTGATTAAAACGTTCCACCAAACCGTCCGTCTGTGGATGATAAACAGACGTCCTGATGGGACGTACTTTTAATATTTTATATACTTAGTTGTAGATTCTATAGACATTGTCATCTCAAATATATTGCAAATGTCATGGACTTTCTTATGTTATGTTCTTATGATATTGTATCAGGAATCTACATTGAATGAACTTTAATCTAATTTGTCTAGCTTTGCCTAGAGATAACGATCAACCTAACACCTTGAATGCACCAGGCACTCAGGAAACAAAAGGCTAATCAAAACCGTCTCCATGATTTAATTAACCCGTCTAGTGAGAGAGGTAGTTTAGCATTGGAGTCTGAAAAGAGAGTAAAATAGCTTAAAGATTTAGAGATTTAAGACAAATTTCACATCATATTGATTTAATACCACTATGAGTACAAGATGCAGGCGTTTTTATTCTTAAATTGCCTAACAAGTATAGAATAACCCAGGTAATAAATCCCTAAGAGAATTAAACTGTTTGCGATGTCTAACCAAAGTCGCAATCCAACATGCTTGGTGTCTAAAGAAATGTAATTTCTTATGGTAAAAATAACGGGAATTCAGAATAAAATCTGAATTATTTAGCAAAGGTTATGCACGTTTTAAAAGTTTCCCCTTTCCAGATTATGATAAAGAACTAATCAGACAGAGGACGGGGGGAGCAATCAATCAAGATTGCAAGCCCATTCGCTACAAAATAGCCAATCGGAGCATGCAGCGGGAAATACAAATAATCTCTTTGTTTGAAAAGTATAAAACCCCTGCTTCAGCCCCAGCTCCTTGTCCCCAGCTCTACCCCCCTACGCTTGCCCTCCAATCTGAGTCCCCAGCTCTAGCCCTCTAATCTGAGTCCCCAGCTCTACCCCCCTACGCTAGCCTCTGCGTTAGTCCCCAGCTCTACCCCGCTACGCTTCCCCCAGACCTGCGTTAGCCCTCTAATCTCTGCCCCAGACCTGCGCTATCCCTGCTCGCTCAGACTCTAAGAAACTACAAGACTGCACCTGGAGCCCTCAGGTCTCAGTATTTATCCATCAAGGTTGGGGGCCCTGACACTCGGAGAAACACAAGGTAACAGAACGCTGAAAGTGACTGCTTTCCAGGCTAGGTAACAATACTCTTAAATATCTATTCAGGTATTGTGTGACCCCTTGTTGTGTCAGTATGTACTAGTATTTCTTTGGTAAATTGTTGTTTTAAACCTTAGTTCTCATTGTAATGCTTTTAATGTGACATTAATTGTGTAACTGTTTTGTGTGATTTTCAAACTTTTATTGTTGCATGCTTAATAAATACCATCTTTCTAAGAAGAGATTCCCAGTATTGAGTCATTCGCTCATGTTGAACAAACACGATTTATGAACTTTGAACAGTTTGGAATGTGGTCTATTTTTGGCTTGTTGTAATGTGTAAATCAGCCATCGTTTTCAGAGAGCGATATTAAAAATGGGTTTTTACATTTATAATAGGACACCGTTTATTGTAGAGGTCCCACCGAGATCTTGACTATCGAAGGTATCTCTTTATCCCCTACAGTTTTTGGAGGTCCTTTAATTTATTGCTCTTAAGAATATATTAACTGCCTACAATAGTACCCACATGCTGTAAAGTATTAGACAAGAAATTAGTTCCATGATCAGTCAAGATCTCCTTGGGGATGGCTAGAGTAGGGTAGCCATAATCTGCACTAGCTCTTTGGCTATCGCAGCAGCACTAGTGGACCTCAATGGAACTGCCTCCGGGTATTGTGTTGCATAATCTACCACCACTAATATATGCGTATACCCGGAGTCAGAAGGTAGCAAAGGGCCGACTATGTCCATTGCAATGCGTTCAAAGGGGGTGGAAATAATCGGCAGTGGGACGAAAGGGGCAGGGCGCACTCGACCTGGCACTACTCGCTGGCAGTCTGGGCATGTGGCTACATATTTCGACACATCCTTATGAAGTCCTACCCAATAAAATTGAGCCAATATTCACTCCCTTCTCTTGTCAGCTCCGAGGTGCCCCGCAAAAGGGATAGCATGCGCCAGCCTCATGACCTCCAGTCGACAAGAAGGGGGAACCAATAATTATGTTACAGGCTGTCCTGTGCCCGTGGCAAGGTTTAACCTATACAGTAATTGCCTCTTGATAATGAAATGTGGAAATACTAGCGCCCCAGTGCCTTCAACATCCTTACCTTCAATAGACCGGACTTGTCCCCAAGTGTGCACTAGTGAGGTGTCGTTATTTTGGCCCCACACTATGTCCGTGCTTGAGTGCCACATGTCCGGTATATTGAGAGGGACGGGAGTAACATCTGCCCTTGATGGCCCAGTAACCTCGCCCTCTCGGTCACACTGTGTTCCGACCCCCTTTGACTGGTGTTTGTTACCATTGTAGCAGGCTCCCACCAGCCCCCCAGCCTTGTCTCATTAATGCTCCCTCCCTCCCATTTCCGCATCCTTCTCTCTTTATTTGTTTTTCTCGGGCAGAACAGGGGAGAAAACATTTCAGTTTGAAAGGGAAACACATTACCAATCATTTCCCTTTCGTCTTTCTCTGCCACGTTTACGTGTGCGGTCAGGACTGCCATTAATTTCACCAATTCTTTATAGTTTGGCCAGTCTCGACCCAGAATAATTGGGTGTGGTAACCTTTCCGCCACTCCCACTATCAGGTGACGTTTTATCGGACCGACCGATAAATATACTTTGACTGTGCGGTATGTTGCCGTGTCTCCATGGATACAGGAGATAGCCACCTGACCTTGTGGCTGCCACAACACACCGCCCAAGAGAGACGTTATAATTAAGGTCTGACCACACCCTGTGTCCGCTAATGCATGGGTTTTCACATTTCCCAAAATTGCATTAACAATTCAAGGCCCCTCCCGACCATTTTTCCCTCGCTTACCCGCTTCTGATGCCAGATTGCATGCGGCCACGTCACACTCCATCGCAGATGGGCATGACTTGGCCTGATGACCCGGCTGGTGGCACCTAAAACAGGTAGGGGGAAAGGAGGGCACAGAGGTTAGATATCTGTCCCGCTGCTGGTATGGCAACGGGGTGGGGGCAGCACCTCTACCCCAGCTGGGGGTCAACCTTGATCTCCATGGAGGGGAGGCAAGGTTGCCCATTGGGGCCGGCGGTCTAGAAGGTCGTTGAGCTGTTCCCGGTGGTGGGGGTGGAGGTGCAGAGAGAGGGGGTGGTGCTCGGATGCTCCACGGTGTTGGAGTGGTGAATAGCCTGGACTGGGCTGACACCAGGGAGTCCTCGAAGTCCTCTGCGAGTTTTACTGCCTGGTCCAGGGTATCGGGGTTGTGGCACCGTATCCATGCCTGGGTCTCGGCGCCGACCACATGGCAAAACTGTTCGATAACAACGGCCTCACCCATCAGTGCTGGGGTGAGCCAGTGTACCATGTGGTCACAGCTGTTGCACCACCACCCTGGGGCGTGTATTCGGGGACGTCTTGTATTCCCTGAGCCTCACTCGGTGGGTTTCTTCCGTAATATTCAGACGGCGGAGGATGGCTAGCTTCACCAGGTCTTATTGAGCGTCGTCATCATCCGACATAGCCTGGTAAGCTGCCTGTGCCTCTCCAATCAGGCAGGGTCCCAATTGGCTTGCCCAGAACTCTCAGGGCCATGACGCGGTGTTAGCCAACCGCTCAAATGCCACCTGTTCCTATCCAGTTTTAAATAACTTTAGCATAACAGAGACAGAAGTGTTAAAGGGACTAGGAGCTCTTAAAATAAACAAATCCCCTGGGCTGGATGAGATCCTCCCAATAGTACTCAAAGAAATGAAAGAAGTTATTTACAAACCGCTAACCAAGATCATGCAACAGTCTCTTGACACAGGGGTTGTACCGACAGACTGGAAAATTGCAAACGTAATACCGATCCATAAAAAGGGAGACAAAACCGAACCAGGTAACTACAGACCAATAAGCCTGACTTCTATTATATGTAAACTTATGTAAACTATAATAAGATCTAAAATGGAAAATTACCTATATGGTAACAATATCCTGGAAGACAGTCAGCATGGTTTTAGGAAAGGGAGATCGTGTCTAACTAACCTGCTTGATTTTTTTGAGGATGCAACATCGACAATGGATAATTGCAAAGCATTTCCAGAAAGCTTTTGACAAAGTCCCGCATAAAAGATTAATTCTCAAACTGAACGCAGTAGGGATTCAAGGAAATGCATGCACATGGATTATGGAGTGGTTAACATGTAGAAAACAGAAAGTACTGATTAGAGGAGAAACCTCAAAATGGAGCGACGTAACCAGTGGTGTACCACAGGGATCAGTATTAGGTCCTCTGCTATTCCTAAAATGATTTCGATTCTGGTATAGTAAGCAAACTCGTTAAATTTGCAGACGACACAAAAATAGGAGGAGTGTCAAACACTGTTGCAGCAGCAGAGGTCATTCAAAATGATCTAGACAGCATTCAGAACTGGGCAGACACATGGCAAATTACATTTAATAGAGAAAAGTGTAAAATATTGCATGCAGGCAATAAAAATGTGCATTATAAATATCATATGGGAGATACTGAAATTAAAGAAGGGAACTGTGAAAAAGACCTAGGAGTTTATGTTGACTCAGAAATGTCTTCATCTAGACAATGTGGGGAAGCTATAAAAAAAGGCCAACAAGATGCTCGGATATATTGTGAGAAGTGTTGAATTTAAATCAAGGGAAGTAATGTCAAAACTTTACAATGCATTAGTAAGACCTCATCTAGAATATTGTGTTCAGTTCTGGTCACCTCGTTACAAAAAGGATATTGCTGCTCTAGAAAGAGTGCAAAGAAGAGCAACCAGAATTATCCCGGGTTTAAAAGGCATGTCATATGCAGACAGGCTAAAAGAATTGAATCTATTCAGTCTTGAACAAAGAAGACTACGTGGTGATCTGATTCAAACATTCAAAATCCTAAAAGGTATAGACAATGTCGACCCAAGGGACTTTTTTAACCTGAAAAAAGAAACAAGGACCAGGGGTCACAAATGGAGATTAGATAAAGGGGCATTCAGAACAGAAAATAGGAGGCACTTTTTACACAGAGAATTGTGAGGGTCTGGAACCAACTCCCCAGTAATGTTGTTGAAGCTGACACCCTGGGATCTTTCAAGAAGCTGCCTGATGAGATTCTGGGATCAATAAGCTACTAACAACCAAACGAGCAAGATGGGCTGAATGGCCTCCTCTCGTTTGTAAACTTTCTTATGTTCTTAACATCAGGAATGCTGTTCATCATGACTCGGGCATGACGTTCATAGAATTGAACAGAAACACCCACATGTTATTACCAGAGAACCTAAAACTGCCTCTTTTACTAAAAACATATCTGCTATTGTTAAATAAGGAGTGTTATCGGTGGTGTTTTCTTTTCAGAAGCATTCTCACAGAGTATTTCATTCCAAAGCTTTTTACTACATAGATGGCTCTACAGGGCATGCGAGGCTCTGAAGGTGAAGTGATGTGAGTTTGACAATATTGCTAGAACAGGATCACGAGTGTCGCTCTTCTCAGGACTGGCCCTGGCTGTTCTGAAAACTATGATCTCAGTCACAGTGTGAGAATTTGTAGTGTTGAAAGCTAGTGGCTTTAATTTAGCTACAAAACACTGTGTTACATCCTGTTTGCCTGTGTGTGGTTATTTGTTGCAATAACATTGTGGGACCTGTTGGTGATTAAAAGAGGTAATGAAACCATTACAAAATATTTACTTGCCTATTGGCATAATAACTTCCTCAGTTATTATGGGAACGTTCCTCATTGTTTTTTTTTAACTTTGACTAAACTACACAGTCTACTGGAAGACCTTACGAGACACTGTGACTTTTAAACCCTAAAGCTGGCTCCACCTGCTTGTCTTTGGAATGAAAACAAATGAGCAGACAAACAACAAGGATTCTACAAGGACAAGTGTATTATGAAAAATGGTTCAAATTCAATGCGATTAGTGAAAATTGTAAACAGCATAAAAAGGTAAAGGGAAATTTAAGAGTAAGTAGCTTCAAATGTCATTGTAATGTTTCTTTTACTTTAACATTATTTATTTATTTAGTTATTACATTTGTATAGTACTTTTCATACAATAGTATCACAAAGCACTGTAGAGTACATTACAAAAAAGCATTTACATTTCCACAACACAATACCTTTGTATAAAAGTCCCCAGTCATGTCACACACACAACTGCCTACATATTAAATAGCATATTTAAAAAACAGTATATACAAAAAAAATGTTAAAAAGCAGAAATTTAAAAGTTACATTAAAACCCACTAAGATAAGAAAAACATTTTCTAAAAGTATGTTTTCAGTCTTGACTTAAAAATTGTAACAGTCTCAGCTTCCCTGACAAAAGAAGGGAGGGCATTCCATCATTTAGAGGCTTTTCATGAAAAGTCCCTTCCTCCTCTGTTAATTTTGTTGACTCTAGGAATAACCAGCAGCCCCCATCCTGTGATCTAAGAGTGCGATTTGGATGATACGGGGTCAGTAACTCCTGCAAATAACTAGGTGTTAATCCATTCAGGGCTTTATACAAAATCTTAATCTATTCTATACTGCACAGGGAGCCAGTGTAAAGAGGCTAAAACAGGGTTAATACGTTCACTTTTCCTGGTTTTAGTCAGAATTCTAGCAGCGGTATTCTGAACGAGCTGTAAGTGAGACAGCACACCTTTTGAGATACCAGAGAGAAGTGCATTACAGTAATCAATTCTAGATGAAACAAAGGCATGCATTAGTCTATTGGCATCAGATACAGAAATAATTGGTCTAAGTTTTGCTGTATTTCTCAAATGATAAAAAGATACTTTTGTAACTTCCCTAATATAAGTCTCAAATGATAGATCAGGATCAAAGATGACCTCCACATTTTTCATTTGTAGTTTAAGATTTAATGAGAGATTACCATGGCCGAGCTCCTGTAATCCCACATGTTTTTAGTTGGTTCTGAGAGCCCACTAGCATAACTTCTGTTTTGTCTGAATTTAGCATTAAATAATTCCTTGACATCCTACACTTGATGTCTGCAAGAGAAGCAGCAAGTAACTCTCTAGCAAAAGTCTTTCCTGGCTTTAGCAACAGATATGGTTGGTTATCATCTGCATGGAACACCGCAGACAACTTCAGACCTTTCAGATTTTGCCTCCCCAATAGAGACAAACTGAAATCTATTGGAAAGATAAGATTTGAGCCAGGATAGGACAAAGCCACACAGTCCCACTGTGTTTTCAAGACAATTTAATAAGATGGAGTGGTCTACAGTATCAAAGGTAGCACTTAGATCTAAGAGAATTAAAACTGATGGAAAGCCCAAGTTAGAGCTTATCAGGAAATCATTCACAACTCTGACAAGGGCCGTTTCGGTGCTATGTTGCACGAAAACCAGACTGAAACTTCTCAGATACACCATTAAGAATTAAAAAAAAAATGTAATTGATTTGCAACAACTCTTTAAAGAACCTTCTCTAAGAATGGTACATTGGAGCTGTCCTATACTTATTCAGGACTTTAGGGTCAAAATTGTGTTTCTTAAGCATAGGCTTTACCACAGTTACCTTAAGTGCTTAGTGGTCGTCTTAAATTATTCTCCTTTTCTGAATGTGCACAAAGCATACTCTGGGGGTGGGAGTGGGGGGTTGTGGGCATTGTGTGTTCATCAAAAAATGATGACACTTTGATATAGCTTGAGAAATTAAAATGCCTTCATGCAACAGTACTACAGTAACCTTTGTCAGAGATCATGAGTAGCACATATTTCCATCACACAATGCAATGGGTATCTATTGAAAGGCAATGGGGAGTGTGACAGGGGGTGTGACGGGGAGTGTGGTGTTGGAGTGTGACAGGAGGAGTGTCACAGGGGGAGCGTGACAGGAGGAGTGTGGCGGGGAGTGTGGCAGGAGGAGTTTGACAGGAGGTGTGTGGCGGGGAGTGTGGCGTGGAAGTGTGATGGGGAGTGTGACAGGGAGTGTGACAGGAGGAGTGTGATGGGGGAGTGTGACAGGAGGAGTGTGGCGGGGAGTGTGGCGTGGAAGTGTGATGGGGAGTGTGACAGGGGAGTGTGACAGGAGGAGTGTGATGGGGGAGTGTGACAGGAGGAGTGTGACAGGGGGTGTGACGGGGTGTGGTGGGAGTGTGTTGGAGGTGTGACAGGGGAGTGTGACAGGAGGAGTGTGGCGGGGAGTGTGGCAGGAGGAGTGTGACAGGAGGAGTGTGGCGGGGAGTGTGGCGTGGAAGTGTGATGGGGAGTGTGACAGGGGGAGTGTGACAGGAGGAGTGTGATGGGGGAGTGTGACAGGAGGAGTGTGGCGGGGAGTGTGACAGGAGGAGTTTGGCGGGAAGTGTGACAGGAGGAGTGTGATGGGGGAGTGTGACAGGGTAGCGTTACAGCCAAGCTATTAGGACAGGAAGACACTCAGAGACAAGATAGGTGCAGTTTAAGCTATCACATACATTTAATAACACAGATACAAATAACAAAACAGAAGATATTAACAAACAAAAAGGCACAAGGGCCAAAACAAAACAACACAGCAACATATACCTTCACTAACTAACACCAACATTAACTCTAACATTAACACCTGTGATCATCCTTTTTATACAGCAGTGATTGCAGCCTAATTAATCATCATTTATTCAATTTACAGGTCCAGCCACATTCCCCCAATATCCCGGGGCAAATAGCAATCATACAGCTGGAAATCGGATTTCTAGTTTTCATGTATTCATCAGATCTGTCAGCGATACATTTCTTCAATTTATCCACATGTAACACCTGCAAGGTAGCCCTGACTACGCCACCGAGGGAATTGCACCCTCAGAATTAAAGTTATTTTTTTCGGAGGGCAAATCAGGGAAGAGAGTAACCAGGACACATGTTTTATTGCACAGAATTAAGAGTTAGCAGCAGATCATTACAATAGCACATAAGTGCTTTGTACTAAAAAAAAACAACCAAACAAGAGTTCTGTTTAAAATCACAAACAAATTGTGTTTGTTTTTAAACAACCAGTTTAAAAACAAACACAAAACACAAAACGCCAGTGAGTGCAGAGGAGGGGACATCGATAAACATTATTCCTAACGACATCATCATCATCATCATCACAGCAGCAGCAACAAGTACTAGGTTTACCATATATTTTCGTTTTTTTTCCGTCTCAGGTCCCCTCTCCTACACGCACAGACAGACAGACAGACAAGACAAACGGTGGATGGCCATCCTGGAAAACTAAAATCAAAGGGTATTTATAGTTAGGTGTCTATTTTCAATTGCCGGGTCATTAATTAAATTAGCTGAATGGGGAAGGAACAATAAAGTGCTACAAAATCAATGAAAGTGCCCTCTCAAAGAAAACATGCACAAATCAAAATATACAAATAAATAAAAAGTGCAAAATAAAAATGTGAAATAACGGGTCATTTCGAACCTGTTACACACATACAGATCCTTGTTAGACTTGAAGAATGTGATGCCCTTATCGCTCAAAGTAACTCCTTTGAATTGTAATTCCTGTGCCTCCTCTCCAGATTCTATCCCTGTATTCTCATCTCTCCCACTTTCCTGTAAAAGAACATGTAGTTCTTTGCATGCAGCTTTATCACATTTACTTCGATCAAGCTGGGCAAGAGTTGCTTCAACACAAGACAAGCATATGACAAATCAGTATCATCTCCTACAATTTCAGAAAAGAATAGAAGATGCACAACAATCTTGTTACTACGACTAGTACTAATAATACTAAAAATGAAACAAAATAGTCTGGAAAAAAATGTACACTAAAATGGTTGTTGAAATATTACATACATGCATCTTTGTGAAACCAGTAGTGTTAAATACTTAATACCATATCTTAAAAATAAAAAGTAAAAATGATTTAAATATGCACACCCTATGGCTGCATACTTCACGAAAAGAAACTCCTTCTCAGGAATTGCGGCCTCGGTTGCTCCACCAATCGGCAGAGAAAAGTAACTGATTTCCTTTAGTTCTTCTACAAGATTCTTCTCCAAAACTTCACTGATCGTCTTTACAGCCATGTCTGTTGTTGTAGGCATTACCCATATCAACTCTGTGTTTCTTTTCCAAATTAACAAATGCTTTACATTTTTAAATAGCAGTTCCTCTTTTGTATGTATGCAAAATCTATCAAATTAGACACACGTTGTCGATCTGTGAGCTCTACGCAACGCCACGCATGGCCTATTTTTTTCTATACTTGTGAGCACCTTCAAATTTCCGTTCGGCCAACATCTTGCCTTCACTCTCCTTCTCTCTGTGTGCTCAGTAGGCAGGCACTGCATGTCCTAAAACACACTCTATTGGCTATTGCTAGGTAACACATTACTTCTCTTAGCCAACATGATTTCTCTGCCATCCAAACTAGTATAACTGACTGTGACAGAAATATAATGAATATTGGTTGTAAATCTCCCTCCCGACCTGTGAGGGCGCTAAGCAGCGAGGACAGAGTTCTTTGGACGGGCTGGCCTGACAGTTCTTTCCCTGGGTCGGGAAGTCGGTCAGTCTGGAAGAAGGCGATAACGTATTGACCCGGAAGGGAAACAATGTAGCAGCCGTAGATTGTAAAGGCAGCTGCATTCGTTTACCAAGGGGTCATGCATGACCGCATATAAGGGGGACAGAGAATCATAATTGGGTCCTTTGCATTGGTTTTTAGAGTACAGAGCCAGAAGGATGGTACACCAATTTAAAGTGAAATCATGAGAGTTGTGTTTTTGTTTGTTTGTAATTGTCTTCTCTTGTATGTTACCAGACAGTTAACACAGTTCCGGAGCTGTTGCCAGGGGCCAGCACGAAACCGGACAACACTGCATCTTTGTCACAAATAAACCTGTATCACCCACCACGAGCACTACTGCACGCACCCAGGACTGGTGACCATGTTAGTATATTATGGGACGGATATTTGTGTTTATAATTTAGGACTGCAACCCTGTTGTTATTTACTCCGTGCACTACACATTGTTGTTGGATTATTATTTGGTCACCAGACCTGGATAAAAAAAAAAACTGTTCCAAACCGGATTATAAATCTCTGTATGTTTCATTGCTGCACTGCATCACCCCTGCACCTGCAATTGCCACTTACCACTCTGCCACACTGACATATGTAGCAAATACAATTTCCATATCACAGAGCTTGATACCTCCCGGGCGGGGCAGTTCATACATTTCCAGAATATCTCAGTGTCCCGAAACTAGATGAGTCCTGTACATGAGATTTTATGAAGTGAGTATGTGTGTGTGAGACAAGGTCCAAATGAGTGTGTCTCACGAGTCAAAATATATGAAATTAGACACATGTTGTTGATCTGTGAGTTCTGCACAATGCCATGCACGGCCTAATGATGTGGTGTTTAAAATCTCTTCAACATACTTTGGTCTGCTTTCTAACTCATCTGGTGGAATGTGTGATTCTGATTTAGAGTATTTTCAACACCATCCTTCTTAAAGGGAAACTGTAATAAAATAACACGGCTCTCTAAATGCTCTGTATACATAAATGCGTCTCGCTGCACCAATGTTGTTAAAAAGTCAAGCATTTGGCATGTTTTTCAATTTTTGTGTCAGCTTTCTGGGTCAGCTGGAAATGCAGGCCGCCGCCATATTGGAACCTTTCTGGCGCTGCTGTTCCGTCATATCGTTGACAGCCACCCACACCAGTGAACGCCAGCAGGGTGAATTATGTCAGAATGCAAAGCGTTCAGGTGCAAAAATAACAAAAGGAAAAACTAAACAAAAAGTATTTTAAACCAACAAAGGGCGGCCATAACAAAACAATGGCAACATAATATAGGAACAGGACTGTGATGGGATGTGGGTATTCACTGACACAGGAGACAGAAATTGGAGTTGAGACACCACACAGGTGCTCAGATTTATTTAGTTTAATTATTTTTGTTGATTTGCAATGATATATTTTAGCCCGCAGAGGGCGCTGTTGTCCGTGGTCTGACTACCAACTATGGTATCTAGAACCTACGAAATACCACGGCAGGGTACACAGTCCAGAACAGGTACACTCGCAGGTGCTCAAAGAATAATGAAAACGAAAAGGCAAAAAGAAAAAGGGAAAATAAAACACAGTAATGAAAACTACAAAATAAATGTGCTGCACTTTGCAGCGGGTTTTTCCCCAGTCGCCGCTACCCGTACGACCCGGGTCTCCGTCCTACACTTTGCTGTTCCTCAGTTAGGTTTAAAACAATATAGGGGTCTGCCCAAGGATTTCTCCGCTTTCTCTCTATTTCTTTAGGTCCTTCTCTTTACGTTTCTTTTAGGGACTTTTCTCCCGTCTGTCCATGTTCTTTGCCGAGCAGCGTGACCACTAGCTTGTTGTTCAGGTCTAAAGGGGCAGATCTGAGGAAACAACAAAGTATTAATTTATAGGACCAGCAATCCCCCCAAGACCCGCCTCCCAGCCACTCAGAGAGAGGGAAAGCCCACACACTCTCTTCCACACCTCTCTGTGTCACTGCCATGACTGACAGGCGAATCCCACGGGGCTGCCGCCCTCTTCCTGCAACACTATGCATACGTCAGAGGGCCAGTCAGGTCTCCCCTGTTACAGGGACATACGCTCAATAGAATACTATGTGTGATTATAGAGCGAGTCAACGACAGGACACCACACAAAGCGTGACAGAAGAAAGCTCCAATACATTGAATGTTAATTTGTTTTAAAGGTTTTTATATGATATACTGCTCAAGGAGAGGCTGAAAATGTGTCAAAAGCTTCAGTTAACATGTTTCTATTGAAATGGTTATATATTCATTTGCATTACAGTTATGAAAGTCATTAACATTTCTCAAACACCGAAGCTTATCTTTCCATTTTGTGCAACGTTTGCACTTTATAACATCATATGTCCCACGTGTGCGACTACTTTTCAAACTCGTGCTCTAATCATTAAGTTCTGCCACCTCCCTTGAGCTCGCAGTTTCTTACCCAGTGCCCACCCCTTTGTCAGTGAAAACCTGTCTTTGTAATGGTCTGTGAGTATCCAAGGCTCGATAATAATATAATGTTATAATATGTCTGTTATAATAACAGACTAGCTTATAACACTGTGGGATCTGTTGGTGATTAAAAGAGGTAATGAAAGCATTACACAATATTTACTTGCTTATTGGCATAATAACTTACAAGTTCCTTTTTTTACTTTGACTAAACTAGACAATCTACAGAAAGAACTTGCAAGACTCTGTGACCTTTAAATCCTAAAGCTGGCTCCATCCTGATTCAGATTGTGGCGAAACGGGGTCTCCTTTGCTTTTATTTTAAGCAGAATAAATGGACAGACTCAAGGGTTGCAGGTGCAAACGGGATATCCTCTTTTTAATTATTTTGTGGTACACTCGGTCCCTATAGGCTAAGACCACGATAAAACAATAAACCCCCCTATTCTCTAGCTATCCAGTTCTCCACTCCACGCCTCTTTTACTTCTCCTAATTTCAGTGCTCCTCCTGGACACGCTCACAGCCTGTAACCGGCTCTCTCGCTCTGTCTCTCACAGACTCCTGTCGGTTCTTGGTCTTGCAGTTTGTCAGGTCGTTACTCACTGTCACTTTCACTTTGTCTCTTACTTTCATTCACCGCTCTCTCTCACAACTCGCGCTCCAACTAAAGCCCCTCCTGTTCTTGTACCACCCATCTGGCATCCTCCCCACCCCAACCTGCTCTCCTCCAATCAATGCAGTGCATCACTCTCTCCCTGACTCCCCCCCCCCCCACACACACACACACACACACACACACACACTCTGCCCTGCTCTCTCAACCTAACCCTCCCTGGCGTGGTCCCTGCCCGAACAATAGATGCACCTGCTGTGAAACAAACAGACAACAACATAAAGTGTCCCTACAAGCGCAGTGGCTTAAGCAGTATCCCCAGGTCGCTACAATATTATTACTGTTGACCTGGTGGGAACAGCAGGGTTGAAAGGTCACAGAACCGTTTCATTTTTTTGGAATCAGGAAGTACTCAAAACGAGCCGACAACTAGGATTTTATAGGCACAGGTGTATTCTGAAAAAGGATACATTTTAGAGTAAGTAGCTTCAAATGTCATTGTAATGTTTCTTTTAATATTTCGTTTTTTCATCAAAAACAGGGCAGTACTTGTTTGTTTATTTATATAGAGCGCGTCCTTGTTCAGAGGATGCAAGTTAAATTATTTAAGTCAAAGGAATCACAAAATAAACAAAACAAAATCCTCTCATAGAGTACTAACTAAACAGAAAACTAGTAACTAATAATCGGGCAGCTAAGCTGCTTGCTGGTTTAGCACAATTCCAATATTAAATGCAATGATTTTAAAACCAGTCGTGTTGACCTTCGTTCAGTCGGTCTCTCCGCCACACTTCACGTCCTGAGCCCAACACATACACCTAGCAAGTGGATTCAGGGTTTTTAAATACACCTGCCAATAAACTACAGATATTCTGGATTCCCAGGAACCCTCAAAGCCTGCTGGGGAGTGTGGTTTTTACCCTGTCCTTAAGGCTGTTGGACTACACTGCCTCATCCAGTGATTATAGATTGTATACTGTAGGTTCTGTGCTATCCATGGTCCTATATATCTCCCCTCTATAACTCTACCCCACACTTTACCACAATAGCTTAAGAAATGCAAATATCTTCATGCAATAGTACTACAGTAAGTTTTGCCAGAGGTCAATGTAGTGAAATACATATACATATACCTTATGAGTTCCACATCATGTAGAACCAGAATTCCGTTGACAATAACCGACATTCACACAACGTGTCAGAAATATAAAACAAGATTTTATTTAAGAATAAAAAGGGTGCACAACTAATCTAATATTACAGAAAGGAAAGGCGATTGGTTAGAGATGCGTGAATAACATACAGTTCATTGATTTCTTAGTCAAATGATTACAACGACCACAACATTATTAGCATACATGGTTAATATACTAATATTAATTATGGCTAATCACACAAAGTGTCTACTTTGCATTAGTATTTTCAATACTAATTTCTCGTTGTATTTGATCATGTTTCATATCAAATGCAGGAGAATTAATTCAATTTCCCATTCAGAATGGAATCCAACATTCCAATAACTAATTTATCAGATTAGTTTTACCCTGTTAATTTAGTTTAGCCGTGATCTACCAAACTGATAATATGTTAACAACCTCAATTGATTCTATATTCAAATTAACTCAAATTATTCAAATTAAATGGGCAATGATCAAATTCTCTGCATTTATTAAGTAACTCCTTTGAGTTACACATTTCAACAAACAAAATACATTTCTTGCACACTCTAAAACAGGAAGTTATATTATATTCCGAGAACAATTTATCCACTAACTTGATAGCATTAGCTACAGTTCATTTCTCGAATCATAAAATGTTTAATATTTGAAATGTTGAATACTTATTGATTTTCAACAAAAAAGTCAATCTTCTTTGGGGATGAACACTGCAGCTTCTCCCATCTCTCTCAGTTTGAAGTTCCAATGAAAGAAGTACTTTGCTTGAAATATGCATTGTATTGTGTCGGCTCGCAATAAACAATAGTACTTTTCAAAGGTAGATCCTGATCTCCAACAGTCCTGCAACATCCTTTGGCTTGTCAGAAGGTTTCCAACTGGAATGGATTGCATTGATCAGACGTACTCACAGTTTAAAGAATGTGTCTGGGTTATTCCACCGCAAACACGTGGGTCTTGGGTGTTTAGAATATTTCACTGAAACAACACAAGTCCTCTTAATTACGTACCCTTCTGATTACGAGTCACCTGGATTACCTCAGCGCAAGTGCACTTGAAAAGTTATTGAAGTTCATTTAAAAAACCTTGGTTAGAATTATGGTATGGGATGCAGGTCTCAGGTTTCTTTCTGTGTGAGTTGGTTCCAAGCAGTTTGCGACGGGACCCGTCATGGGTCCTTGCAATCGTCCTGTTTCCTGGTTAGAGTTTACCATGCAGAGCCAAGATTTGAAAGATGCTCTCCTCTAAAATAGTCAACCCGTCCACTTCTGCGATTAGCCAGTTTGAATATTTGGGGCAGTGATTAACTCACGCCACATCTTATTGCCACTCCTTGGCCTTTCCCACAGCTCATGATTGACAGTTCACTCGAATTTCCTTTGTCTTGTCAACTGGATTGTGATTTCTGGATACTGCAGCTTTAAAGTTTAATGTTTGTTTTGTGAAAAGATTTGAAATAACAAAACAGGCACACTGTAGCAACTATGTATTGGATTTGACACTTTTGACATTAATTTAACTGCACTTCTTGATTCAGTGTGCTGTGCTCTACCTGTTGAATTTTAGCATGCCTAATTGTAAACATAATCCCTCTACCTGTTAAAAAATACTACAGTAATAAAGCCTGTAATTTTGCTCCAGAATCCAAGAGATATATATAAAATGAGGCTGCGTGGTCCAGTGGTTAAAGAAAAGGGCTTGTAACTAGGAGGTCCCCGGTTCAAATCCCACCTCAGCCACTGACTCAGTGTGTGACCCTGAGCAAGTCACTTAACCTCTGTGTGCTCCGTCTTTCGGGTGAGACATAGTTGTAAGTGACAATGCAGCTGAAGCATAGTTCACACACCCTAATCTCTGTAAGTCGCCTTGGATAAAGGCATCTGCTTAATAAACATATTATATATACATTGGAGGTATTTATAGGTTTTTGATGGCATGACAACTACTTGTTATTGTTTACATTCAAATCCATGATTTATTCTCACATGATGTAATGGTGTTCTATATATTGTGACATCATTTTTACTTCTCATCATCTTTGAATCTGTATTAATTCTAATTAACATTACTTTATATAAACTTATATTTTTATTATATCATGCAATGCTGGCTCTGAGGATCAGTCTTGATTTGGCCTCCCCAGCGCATCAGCATGCACAACTTTTGAATTAATTTTGTTTATTTATTTAAATGTTATATATTTATTGAAGTTAATTAGTTCATTCTTTTCTGTTGAGTCCCGCTGGCATAATCGTGTTCAGCCTATTTATCCATTTACTTTTTTTTATTCTTCTATATGTCAAATTGTCTAATTTGAGCTGTTCTAATACTACAAACTTTACATCATTTATGTCATGTCCTTGACTGGTGAAGTGCTGTACTATTGGTTCATTCATTCATTTTTTTAATCTTTCAATTTTCTAATCTGTTAATTAGTTTCTATTTCTATTTAAGACCTGATCACCTGCACCTTTTCTGTCTATAGCAAAATGCTCAGAGTTCCAGCTTCTAATATCTAAACATATTTGATTTCATCACGCAGGTCGTTTTCTGCAGGCTATGCCAAGATATTATCAATCATTTTCTTACCTGCTCAGGTATTTTCATTCAGCTTCTCAGTCCAAGTTACTCTTTCCTGTTCCATTTCTCCACCTGGCATCATAGCCGTCCAAAGTGCTTCATTACTCAACTTGTTTAACTTTATCAGAAAGTCTGGTCCTTTAAACTTTTTCATTCCGTTGTCTATTGCCTTACCTTAGCTCTATTTAATTCTACGAAGTTTTGTCGGCTTAATCCTTTACTCCTCGCTTGCAATCAGACGCCCCCTCCCCCGCCCCCACTGAGCCAGCACAATTACCGTTTCATCAGAAGATCCTGCCCTGGACCTCCATTTGTCAACCTTTTAAAGACTTTTATCCAGCCCATTCTAAACTCAATTTTTTTAACTATCGTGACTCGACTGGTCACAACATTCTCCAACTACACTATTTTGTAACTTTTCCACCGGCTCACAGACTATGATTACCACGGGGCCTTATTGAGTGACTGCGGGGGTGGTAAGTTGTCATGGTGACCAGGCAGCTTCATCAAATTTTTCAGCACTGCAATCTTCCGGCTTCCTGTTGCTGCACTTTCACAACTGGCGGAGACGATTTCCAACCATAACATCTAAATATTGCGTTAACTTATTTATATTCATGACTATCTGTCCTAAAACATGTCTAGAATATTTATTATTCAAATCTAAAGGAATAAGCAAATGTTGTTCTACATAGACAAGGTTTTTAATCGTAATAACTTCATAGATTCTACCCTGATTCACTCAAGTCAATGATGTTTCCAATCATAACCTCTGGATGGCAGTATAATCATCTCTCTTATACATTAAACCAGTTTGGTTTCGCTGCAAAGCTCGGACACTACAGCTTTTCTATCTATTCCCGCAGTTCTCACTCGGATGGATTCTGAGGGGAGTTCCCCTTGCCTCATCCTCTGTCTATCTATATCAAATGACATTTTCAATTTCAACTCTTACCCCCCTTTTTGAGGGCGGACTTACAAATCAATAGATTTTTCAACAGCCTTAGAGCAGCGGATTCTTCATCCTCTTAGGTTCTACAGCGGCCTCAGCTCTATGTATTCTCCATCTCTGGCTTCATCTAAATCACTTTAACTCACAGTCCAATATCCACCGCATTCAGCAGATGTCTGTGCTCTACAGCAGATCATCACACTGATGGCAATCCACCATTCACTATTACAGATCCCTGCTTCAGCAGATATCTGGTTCTGCAGCAGACCACCACGCTCTACCAATGGCAGTCCACCATTCACAATAACAGATCACTGCTTCAGCAGTTTTCTCTCTCTCTCTCTCTCTCTACAGCAGACCACCGCTCATTATTGACAGCACTTCTTTTTTTTCCTCAGATCTCTGCACCGTCCAGCAGATCCCGTCCTCTACTGTTAATTGCTCCTCACTGCAGCAGATCTTCCCTCTTCAGATCTTCTCACTGTTATAGCATGCAAGTTGCTTTAGTTCAGTCTAAATCTGTACCTGCACTACTCCAGATCTTCCAACGCTTCGCTTTCCTCCATGATCGTGGAAGCATTCCCAGTCAAGGCTAATATAATCCCATCTAATCAAAAATACGAGGTGCTTGTCTTTTCAGCAATCTATTTATATGTCCACACATCCTCTCAAATATTACAGCATTAATACATGGTGAGACGCTGTGAGACTGGAAATCTGTCTTGTTTATGAGTTAAGGAGTTCCACTCTAGGAGAATAACTGGAGTTGTGAAACCCAGTCTCTCAATGTGAGTTCACCTTTTCCATTTCAAGCAGACATGATAGTAGCGTTTTCGATTGTATTTGACACATAGGATAGTCAACATCTCATCTCTGCCCTCCATTCCAGTAAATGGTTTTCTGAGCTTCCCCAGCAGTCGATTTACACACGTTTTTTCAGTTCAGCTGCTACCTCAACTGTCAGTTCCAGCTCCCCTTGCCTCCACTTTTAGTATCAAGTTCCAAATGTGCCCCCCCCCCAAATTCACCAGCTTCACCAGCTGTCATTTGACTGAATCATACTCTCAGTAACCTCCTTCAATCTGCTCAGCATTTCATATCTGCAGCTCTCTCCCTTCGACAGCTTCATATTGTACAGCTTGGTCAGTGTTTTAAACGTTCTGTGCCAGAATCGGATTCATCCTATTCCTTCAAATCAAACCAGATCATGGCTTTTCATCGTCCAGCTAGGGATTTTTTCTTCCCACCATTCTCTCCATACCAGTAGTTTGTCTGACTCTTCGCGGAATCTTCAAAGTCCCCCCTGCTGCACCTTCCGCCTGCCCATATCAACAGACATTCTCTTTCACTCATCTCTACTCTTGGAAAGTTTGCTTGTTTACGAAGATCTCTCATGGAGACCATCTTTTTAACAGCTGATTCTTAAGAGCCTTCCCCTCTGCCTCACCCTTCCCGTCTGTCCGCATCAATGACCATTCTCAGTTTGCTCATTCTACTCTTCTGAAACGCCACTTCTCCCCATACAAGGATCTACCTATGGAGATCATCTGCATCTGAGCCCTCTTTCGGTCTCCTTAGGAGCTCAGAATCCACAGTTCTAATTTATCCATCATTCAGTCGGTACCTCCAGACGGATAGGTCAGTTAATTCAGCTAGATTCCCCTATCTGCCCCTTATTTTCAACGTCAAGGTATCTCATCTGCTTCTCGGCCTTCTTGGCTTCCTCAGAAGCTCAGAATACACAGTTTCTTCAGCTTTAAGCTTCCATGCAACGAAGATCTCCTAATCAGCCCACCTCTCCACTCTCCCTTTCGAGAGCAGGCCTCCCTCCTCAGCTGTATTCTCTCTATTCATTTCGTATAGGTGCAGCTACCTCCACTGCGAGAGCCAGCATCAACCACAGTCTGATCAAGACCATGGGCCGCTGGTCCCTTCTGCAGTAGATTTATTACGTTCATTCATCTCCTCCGATATAGTTGCAGCCCATTTTAAAATCGCTAGCATGCCCGGAGTGGGGCTATCAGAGGTTTTCCCTAATCTGCCTCAGGGGTTTTTTCTCCACTGAGCGGCAGGTATACACATAGTCGCATCCTACTAACAAATTTACTAATCTCCTCTGTTCGTCCTGTTCGTCATTCTGGTCTTTTGTGTATGTTTTATGCGTTGGCATGTGCTGTCTTGTTTGTCTCCCCGGTGTGGGAGTTTTCGTGAGGTGCCGGGGGGTCCAGATCTTTGGGGGGCAAGTGAGGCTCATCCCCGACCTCAGGCTAGGCAGCCGCCTCCCTTACCTTCAGGGGGGTTCTCAGGGCGTGAGTCAGGAGCGGACCCCGGCCAAATCTGTTCTGTCGCAGATCCTGCGCTCATCTCACTCGAGGCTCTCTTCATTCTGCCTCTCTTCAGGACGTGGTCAGTGCCGAGTCCTATTAACCTCAATGATTTTGTCATTATTTTCAGGTCCCAGGCAGCGTGATGTCTCGGCCAATCAGGGGTTTTTGCGCCCCTTACAGAAGCCTCAGATGCTGGGTACCTCTCTCATCTCTCCCGAGGGGCGGCTTTATTCATAACCCTCATATGTGTTTTCAGGTTGCGGGTCCTCCGCCCCTGGGATGTCGACAGCGTCGGCCCCAGTCGGTGACCTCTTTTCTATCCTGTTTCCGGTTGCGGGTCCTCCGCCCCTGGGATGTCGACAGCGTCCGGCCCCAGTCGGTGACCTCTTTTCTATCCTGTTTCCGGTTGCGGGTCCTCCGACACTGGGATGTCGACAGCGTCGGCCCCAGTCGGTGACCACATTCTGTCCTACTAACTGCTCCTTGCTACTTCTTCTGCCTTATCCTTCCCCCCCCAGCTCACGCCCAGTGAATTTCTAATTAATGAAAGGTGGTTCTGAATTATTTTATATAAAGTAGTTCCAGTCTCCAACATATTTGATTTCATCACATTTTTCACAGGCTATTCCATAAACAACATTGCTATTTTTACAGTAGGTATTAGTTTTTAGTGGATATATGGTGTTCTTATGTTTAATTATATTTTTACTTTTGTCCATGTATTTACACACTTTACATCTACTGGTGCACATGTTCGTAGAACCTATTTTGTCAATTATTCTTTTATGTTTGCTGTGAACTAAAATATCACCTAAATTAACTTCTCTTTTGAATGCTACAACTGGGGCCTTAAGAAATACTTTTTAAAATTTTTCTGAATTATGTAGAATCCGCAAGTGTTTCCAAACTATCTTAGAAATATTGGGCAAAAGTTTAGAGTAAGTTATTATTAATGGGACTCTTTTGACCTTTTTATCTCTATTTTTATAATCTAGTAGATCATCTCTTTTTAGTTTATCCACTTTTCTTAACTCTGTCTCTATAATTCTTTCTTTGTATCCTCTTTTTTTAAGATTTGTTTTTAATACATTTCTTTGTTTTACATACCCACTTTCTTTTGAGCATATTTTAGGTATTCTTATTCCTAGACCCTTTGGGATTGCCCTTTTAGTGTGTATCGGATGTGCAGAGGACATGTGTAAATACTGGTGCATGTCAGTAGGTTTACAGAAGAGGTCAGTCTCAATTGAACCTTCTTCAAGTTTTACTATGGTATCTAAAAATTCTATTTCTTTTCTTGTCCATCGAAGGTCCACCTTAATATTACTGTGTATTTCATTTGCCATTTTATGAAACTGGAAAAGAGATTCTTCTCCATGTGTCCAAACCCCCAAAATATAATCTACAAACCGATTTTCTAAGTAATTGTTCTTCCCATTTCCCCATGTATGTACTGGCAAAATGCATTCCTAATTTAGACCTATTGCTGTACCATCGTTTTGTTTGTAATTCTTATCAACAAATGTAAAATAACTGTTTTCTAAAACTACGTTGTTCATGTTCAACACTGTTGGTATTGATTTATCTAGTCTATTATCTAGTGCTTTTTGACAAGCTTCTAAAGTTTCTTTACGAGGGATACTTGGATACAAAGATTTTACATCCATGCAAAATAAAATTGTATTCTCTGGAAGGTTGTGTTTTAGTGATTCAAGTCTTTTTAAAAATTGTGTTGTATCCTTAACATAGCTTGGTAATTTCTCAACGTGCAACCTAAGTTGTTTTTCTGCTATATATATATATATATATATATATATATATATATATATATATATATATATATATATAAGCCCTCTGAGTCAGGGCAATTTGAAAGCAGCAGCACCAAGCACCATGGGTAAAGGGAACATGAAAATTTCACCATTACAAGACCCAATCAAATCTCGTGAAAGTCATATACATGAATGAGAAAACAGGTTTTGTTGTTTAGCCTCCGAATCACTGTCAGTGTTGCCAGATCAGAGGTTTTCCCTCCAGATCAGAGGTTTTACCTTCAGATCAGAGGTTTTCCCTCCAGATCAGAGGTTCTCCCTCCAGATTTTAGGTTTTTTCTCCAGATCTAGAGGTTTCACGTTTCTGCTCAGGGCAATCTGGAGGTAATAAATGAGCAGAGGTTTTTTTTAAAGGTACATTTAATTTCAGAGGATTTTCTAAAAGATTTTTTATCTGCCTAAAAACATTTTGTTCCCCAAGATTTATTCATAATGTGCAAGTCCTTCCTTTACGAAGGTGGCAGATGCGCTGTGACGTCATGCCAGTTGGCAGCTGTGACCCTTGATTTCTATAGAATTTCTACACATGCTCAATTTACTTTGACTGCCCAGTATAAGATCACTTCATTTGCAGCAGGTATTAGGACCCCTAGGCCCACAGAGTCTGTGCTGCATAAAATCTGAGTAAGAGGCACAGGTGGGGGCCTAATACTTGTTGCAGAGAAAATTAATTTAGTTGAAGAGCAGTTAGAAGTGTTGTGCCAGTCAGTGAATATATATTCTGGAAAATGAAAAAAAAAACTACATTTGCAGATTTTTTTTTTTTTTTTTTTTTTACAATGTAGCCATGGTGTGCCAATATAATATTACTGGAGGTTTAAGAATTGTACAAGTAGAGTGCGTTTCAATGAATTGCATACATGATAATTGCATATTCCTCTTAACTTTAAAAAAAGTGAAGCACATTTCCTATGAAAATGCACATGTGGTAGATTCCTATGAACTGCATATCCTGTGTGCCTCACAGTTTTATGCATTTAACCAGAATAAGGAACCTACATTTTCAAAAGAAATATACTTCACAATTGTATGCAATTAAATGTACAGTTGTAGTCAAAAGCTTACATACCCCAGTGGACATTTATAATTTCTAGAAATTTCAAAAACAAATAATTATAGGAAAAATCTTTTGTAGCATGAGGAATAAAAGTTACACGAAATAGATCTACAATTGTTTATTTCAGCAATTTTTTTGCAACACTCCAAAAATGCTAATTCAAAAGTATTCATACCCTTTGATGCTATGATAGTATTGTCTACAAGGTACTAGAAATTTCAATATGATAATGCAGAACCTGATTTTAGAAAAGTCTAGAAAATGTTGGATTGTAGGTGAACATTCTTGGAGAGTATAAAAGGGTTAGGCATAGGATGATTACTGTCATTACCAATAAGTCAATAAGGGAAAAAGTAAATAGCTACAGTATCTGAAGACCTTAGACAGAACATTATTTATTGTCATAAAGCTGGAGAAGGATACAAGAAGATTTCCAAGCATTTGGGTATCCCAATTTCAACTATTGTTTCTATTATCTAGTACAAGACTCATGGTACTGTCACAACACTCCCTCAGTCTGGAAGAAAGAAGGTTCTTTCACCAAGAACAAGTAGAAGAATTGTGAGGAAGGTTAATAACAATCTAAGATTAACTGCCAAAGATATTCAAAGTGAACTGGCTGCAAGTGGAACTGGGGTTTCCATTTCAACCATAGGTCGAGTATTGCATGGTGAAGGTCTCAATGGTCACAGACCAAGGAAAAAGCCACTCTTAGGAAAATGTCACAAGGACAATCGCTTAAAGTTGGCAAAATGGCATTTGAATGATGGATATGCGTTCTGGTCAAAAGTTTTGTGGAGTGATGAAACAAAAATTAAGCTATTTGGCCCAATCACCTGACTTGGTTTAAAGCGCAACTGGCTGTTCCAACACGACAACGATCCAACGCACACATCAAAATCTACTTCAGAATGGTTAAAAAAAGAATAAAATCAAGCTTCCGGAATGGCCTAGTCAAAGTCCCGATCTAAATCTGATTGAGAATCTTTGGTATGAGTTGAAGAAGGCAGTGCACAAGAGAAGTCCTTGGAGTTTGAATGAACTGGAACAATTTTGCATTGAAGAATGGTCAAAAATCACTAAAGAATCATGCCAAAAGCTCATTGACAAATATCCTAATCATTTAAAATAGGTTAAGCTTGCTAAAGGTGCCTCAACTTGCTGCTAATTTCATTTTCCTTGTCAGGGTATGAATACTTGTGAATTAGCATTTTTGTAGTTTTGAAAAATAAAATGCTGTGTCTCTTAATAAATTCAGTAGATATTATACATTTCACCAGCCTAATTGTTTGTGTTACAATTAGAAAGACAGGAACTTGAGCCCTCATACTGAATATTTTTTTTCCTAGAGGTATTCGCGGCAATTCTAAAGGTTTTCTTGCACTCATCTAGAGATTTGTTTGGGGAGGATCTGGCAACACTGGTCACTGTACTGGTAAGCACCGGTTTACTATGAAATGCGGGTCACTTAATGTGTTTTTTTTTTTTTTTTTATTATTTGTTTCTGCGTTTTGAGTTTCCGCCTCCATCGAGTATCTTCATTTTTCCGTGCTATGTTGGAATGAGATAGACATAAATCTAACTATACAATCACTACGTTTCTTTTCAAAATAAAACTGGAATTAGAATTTTAAATCATTATGTATTAAGCTTACAAACGTTTTGACATTAATGAAAAGGGATTACAAAATCAAAAATGCATTATTAATAAATTATGAGTTACTTTTATAAACATCTAATATTCTATGAGAAATCAAATGCAAGCCTTTTTTCTTTCCTATATTATTGATTACAGGAAAACATGTATTTATGTTTTAAATTTGAGCAGATTTATTATAAATACAGTGTTTACCTGAATTGATTAGCAGCTGGGATTTTTTCAAGAACATTCAGAACAAGTGTCCATTGCATTGACGTATGAAGATATCGCGCAGCTTTGAAACAGCAGTTCAAATTCAAAGTTATTCTGGCGATGACTGCCATTTTCTTCAGTGCACAGTGGAACTAGCTGAAGAAACCCCGTATGAAAGGTAAGCCTAAAGCTGCATGTGTATGTGGGTTTTGGAATAGGATTCATCAAATTGGAATTAAAAACAAATATTATTAAATGTTAACTGATTAATTTTGGAGGGAGGGGGGGCACGAAAAGAACGAAAGGAAAACAAAACGAAACCATCCAACGATTCAGGTCTGTTTTTTATTTTATTATTTAACTACAGGGATGTGTTAGATGGTGCTCTTAAAATTGCATAAACATAAATAACATGGGCAATTTATCATGATTTTGCAAGTTCAATTGTTACTTGTTTATGCTTGCAATTGTAATTCGAGAGCAGCCAGGACCTAACAGGACTGAATGGCCTCCTCTCGTTTGTAAACTTTCTTATGTTCTTATGTTCTAACACTTAGGAGTGTACAGCACGCTATATACTGCAGACCAGAAAATAGTGCAGTTACAATCTAAAGGCTGATTATTAACTTTCTTGTGGCCTCTAAGTATATAGAGTGTTTTTTATAAGAATAAAAAAGTCATACAGGTTTTAAAGAAACTTGTTTATTCACTAAATGCTTACAAACATTTTATTCAAGTAAGTGTACTAATGCACGTTTTTTTTGTTTACGTTACGTTTGTTGCCTGACCTTGAATAACTGCAGTCAAAATAAATAAGAATGGGTAAAATAACAGTACAGAAGAACATACTCATAAAAAAAAACCTAGAAGCCCTAGAAGGACCGGATATATACTCATACCTAGAAGCCCTGCCGCTGTCTTTCTGACGGCTGTATTCAAAACACTGTAAATAGTATAATGAACGGAGAAACAGTCGGATGTAATTCATTTTTTTTGTGTACGTCACATAAACATCTGAACAACCGAAGCATGCATATATATATATATATATGAACATTTATTTTACAAATCAAAACAAGACAATGTGAATACACATCTGAACAGACATTGGTTTACAACATACATATTTATAAAACTGAAACAATAGCAATACATTTTTAACTGAACAACGTACATAAATAAACTTAGAAAAAACATTTTACAGAAGCGCACAGCACAAGAAGTTTTAAAAAAGTAATTTATTTTTCTTTTTTTCGACAAAAGGGTATTCCTTTACCTTGAGTCTAAGGCTGTTCACAATCAACATAGATAATGTGCTTCTCCGCGCCGCCTTTCTGCACAGGGCACAGCTGTCCGAAGTTTTATTTTTATTGTACTTGCCAACCTGGCATTGGACTCTCTCAGTGGGGTTGCCAGCTTCAGCTGTGGGTACACGCTTGGCAGTCTCCCTCTGTTCCAAATGCTTCTTGCGAAGTTGCTGTGCTAACTGTAAAATATATTCTCGTCTTGGTAAATTCTTCTTCGTGTATTCTTTGTAAAGTACCCAGGAGTTGATGGCTGCTAGGTCCAATACATTGTAAAACACCTGAACAGACCACCGTCGGGAGCCAGCTTTCACGGAATACTTCCGTGCCATCTGATCCAAAACATCAACTCCATATTTTGTCGTGTTGTAAAACTCCCCGGTCTCTGATATTTATTTTCACTAGTCCCGATGCTAATTGACTGACCAAAGCAGTGCAGCTGGCAAGCAGGCGCCAGCCTTCAAAAGGCTGATTGAAAACAATAGACTGTCAGTCATTCACTCAGGCAGAGTGTAGAAACTGATTACAGCTAAACACATTGCGGACAGGTAAATAAAGTAGAATACCGTTCTCTATAATCAAAATACAATTGTTTTCTGTGTACGTATTGGACCTAGCAGCCATCAACTCCTGGGTACTTTTACAAAGAATCAGACCAGAGCCAAGAAGAATTAGTTTTGGTTAAGACAAGAATATATAAAAGGTTTGAAACAAACAACACAAAACAGGACAATGTGACTGCCCAAAATAAATAGACAAACAAAAGGTATAACAAATGTAATATATCTCTTATTTATTTTATTTCTCTGCACTCCGAACATTTCATGCTTATGAGAATCAATTTAATACAACTACGGACAGAAATATTACATTTTACTTGCACGTGAAGTGCTGTGCCATCCTCGTGCCCAAATATACATTTTAAAATCAGTGGAAAAAATTATATTTTAAAACATTAAAACCGCAACATACAAAATGATGCACACAGGGCGGGGGCACATTGCCACAGTACTTTACAAAGAATTCTAGAATAATTAATAAGGATTTTTGAGAAGAATATGAATTATTTGCAAATAGATGTCATTTTGCACTACCACATTTCATCTTGTAAATATTGAATATATTGCAACTTTTATGTGTTACATGAGTGGAGAAAATTACATTTTAAAACCAAAAACCGCCAAAATGACCTCCACAGGGCTTCTAGTGTTAATGGATTTCTGAGAAGAATATGAATTATTTGCAAATAGATGTCATTTGCTCTTGTAACTTTGAATATATTGCAACTTTTAATTTATATGTCAGCAAATGGTTATAGAAAATAAAAAGTAGTTATTAAACATCAATACAATTAAATACAGTACAGCTTCGCTATAATGTACCTGTTGGGGTCCAAGCCTTTTGTTCATTATATCGAGGGGGTCGTTAAAGCGAAAGGACAATCAAAATGAACGATAAACTGTTGGAGTAAGTTAATGAAATGAGATTGTGAATAAAACTAAAATTACATGTACCTGTTTGTTTCATGTGTGCAGTATTCTGCCTTTGCTTTATCCTATTTGTTAAAGAATTAAAACGCAGTACAAAAAGGCAAAAATCCTGAATTGAAGCTGAACTTTTATTCAAAATCAATCTGACATGAATCATTTCAAAGTGCACCAAATCTTAATCCAACATGCAAGAATCCCAAACTGAGCTTTTATACCAAATCAACCCGACATGAAAAGTTTGACATGAGACTTCAATCGATTCAGGGCCAAACTCGATATCACCGTGTAACAAATTTTTTTTTTTTTGGTTCCTGGGTAGTGTTATTTCCTAATTGCTTATGCCTCAAAAGTATAGAAAATGGCTATTATTCCCCACAAACTTTGCTTTTGTGACCAGGACAGTGATATTTTGAAATTTACCTATTTTCCAGAACATTCCAGATAGATTCAGTGCTGAGTAAACTTGGAGTAACTTCTAGAACTTTCTAGAACTTTCCAGTAATATAAATAGTAGTATAAATACAGGGGCCTTAAGCCCACCAGTTCAGTTTAGTTCCAGCTGCCTAAGTGGATACATATCTGCATTTTTCTGAGATGGCATCAAGAGGCTGCAAGCATCCGGCAGACGCATTTTGCTATGTCTGCGGCCAATTTATCAAGACAAGAGCGAAAAAAGTACTCCGTGGAAGCATCTGCTAAGATGTGTGAGGCCTACAAGGCATATTTCGGCATGCCTGTCGGGGATCAAGACAAACCCTGGGCACCTCATTTCACCCTGCGAGCACTGCAAAAAAAACTCTGGAAGGTAAGATGGACAATTGTTGCTCGGAATTTTATGTTATAAAATTTGTTAAAAATTTTAAAATTGTAAAAGTTTTTAATTTTAAAATGTTTTACAATTTTCAATGTTATTGAAAAAATATATCATATATGAAAAATGTTGCGAGAATCTCTTACACATTAGTCATGGGTGAAATAAATGTATTTTTGTAGGATGGTACAGAGGGGAAAAGAGAGCCATGAAGTTCGCTATCCCAAGAATTTGGCGGGAACCCACTGACCACTCAAGCAACTGCTACTTCTGCATGGTGGACCAACGTCAAGTGGGAGCCACTGGTGGACCCCCGGAAGGTGCTGATGCCACCACTGCACATCAAATTGGGCCTTATGAAACAATTTGTCAGAGCTCTAGATAAGGAGTCGGCAGCCTTCAAGTACCTTCAAGACTTCTTCCCTAAGCTGTCTGAGGCAAAGGTCAAAGCCGGTGTCTTCGTCGGACCACAGATAAAGAGGATCCTGGAGTGCAATGAATTCCCCAAGAAGCTCACTAGTAAGGAGAAAGCAGCTTGGAACAGCTTTGTCGCAGTGGTTCGGGGCTTCCTGGGCAATCACAAGGCCGAAAACTATGTGGAGCTGGTTGAGACTCTGGTGAAGAACCACGGCACAATGGGCTGTGGATGTCCCTCAAAGTCCATATCCTTGATGCTCATCTTGATAAATTCAAGGAGAACATGGGAGCGTACTCGGAGGAGCAAGGCGAAGCTTCCACCAGGATATACTGGACTTTGAACGCCGCTACCAAGGACAGTATAACGAGAACATGATGGGAGACTACATTTGGGGGCTGATTCGTGAAAGTGATTTACAGTATAATCGTAAATCTCGAAAAACTACTCACTTCTAAATCTTTTGTAGTCATTTTTGTATTACTTTAGTATAAATACATGTTAATTTGGATTCATATGTTGTTTTTTTCTGACTTTATGTGAACGAAAAGACACAAATTCGCCCGTTTTCTCATTGGAAATAGGTAAATTTCAAAATATCACTGTCCTGGTCACAAAAGCAAAGTTTGTGGGGAATAATAGCCATTTTCTATACTTTTGAGGCATAAGCAATTAGGAAATAACACTTACTACCCAGGAACAAAAATTGTGTTACATAGTGTATTTATTACACTAATAAATGATCAAAGACAATCTGCCAGTTGTTAACTAACAATTAACAGGTCGTTGTGGGCCACGACCTGCGCTGCTAAAACAAATTCATTTTTGAAAGGAATCTCAGGGTGGAACTATTCTGTCTCTCTTTATTCGCTTCTCTCTGCTTCGCAACAACAACAAAAAAACACCCCGTCATTGGTCTTTAGTCCCAATTAGTCCCGCCTCGTCCCACACCATGACATAAGAACATAAGAAAGTTTACAAACGAGAGGAGGCCATTCAGCCCATCTTGCTCGTTTGGTTGTTAGTAGCTTATTGATCCCAGAATCTCATCAAGCAGCTTCTTGAAGGATCCCAGGGTGTCAGCTTCAACAACATTACTGGGGAGTTGGTTCCAGGCCCTCACAATTCTCTGTGTAAAAAAGTGCCTCCTATTTTCTGTTCTGAATGCCCCTTTATCTAATCTCCATTTGTGACCCCTGGTCCTTGTTTCTTTTTTTCAGGTCAAAAAAGTCCCCTGGGTCGACATTGTCAATACGTTTTAGGATTTTGAATGCTTGAATCAGATCACCGCGTAGTCTTCTTTGTTCAAGACTGAATAGATTCAATTATTTTAGCCTGTCTGCATACTACATGCCTTTTAAACCTGGGATAATTCTGGTTGCTCTTCTTTGAACTCTTTCTAGAGCAGCAATATCCTTTTTGTAACGAGGTGACCAGAACTGAACACAATATTCTAGGTGAGGTCTTACTAATGCATTGTAAAGTTTTGACATTACTTCCCTTGATTTAAATTCAACACTTCTGACAATATATCCGAGCATCTTGTTGGCCTTTTTTATAGCTTCCCCACATTGTCTAGATGAAGACATTTCTGAGTCAACATAAACTCCTAGGTCTTCATACTTCATAGTTCCCTTCTTTAATTTCAATCAATCACCAGCAGCTCCTGTGGTCCGTGCCTGTCGCCCATAGGCTGTTCAACCGATGTGAAACACAGCCCCTCCTATATCACATATATTACAATATTATCTTTTTTTTTTTTTTTTGGGGAGTCCAGGGGCCAAGTTTGCTAGAATGAAGGGCGTTATAGCGAGGGTGTACTGTAGTAACTTTCTTTGATTAGTACATGTATTTATATTTAGGATAAATTACACATTTTAATGTAAGATAAATGTTTTTATTAATTTCAAGGGAATGTATCTTCCATTTAAATATTTTTAATTTATAGTCAATTTAGAGCATTTTTCTTGGACAAAAGACCGTGATTTGTAAGTGAGTAATCCTAGAACTGTTGACAGGGTTACTGCAGGATGGCAGGGAAAGAGCTGCCAAAAAGGCAAAGAAAATTGCCAGAGAGGATAAGGGAGTGTCCCTCAGTTGAGAAGAAAGGTCAGTTATTACTATACAATGTACGTTTTACTTGATAATGAATGTTGTATATGTATGTGTGTTCATATGTATGTATGTATGTATGTACACATACTGAGACAGAGTAAAGTGTACACAACTTTTGGACACTATCCAATTACAGAGGACACCCTGCTTATTTTCTTTTTTTGGGGTGGGTGGGGAGGATTGATTACCTTTTTTACCCCACTCAGTCCTCTTCCTTACTAAACATATTGGTATCCCTGAACAGATATTTGTCTGCTCTTCAAATATATGCAAACATTTTTTTAAAACAGCAATCTGTCTCCCATCAGCAGTGAACATAATTTTTTATGTATTTAACCCCAATTTAAACCCCTTGTTTCCTGAAAATCTCATATCCCTGAATCTGTAATCATTTTCTCTTCAATACAAAGACAATATTTTAGGTGCAAGACATCCCATAAGTGCAGTGGTACCCCAAATGTTATCCATCTACTACCAGTGCAGATTGACTGGATGAACACTGCTTCTCCTTTTACACCAAGAAATGGGTTTCTGCAAAGATTACTGGCTGGATAGTCCAACCACTACTCTTGTGAAATGACTCACTTGCTGAAATTGCAGAACTTATACATTGGAGTAATACCAAGCGTAAATACCCAACCCAATTATTCTGACTTGGCAGTGAATGGATTACTTTGGGGGTACGTTTCACAGGGTGGGAGCCAGGCTACCTGTAGAGATGTCGCCTGACTTCTCGGAGAGCTGCCCACCGTTGGGACCAAGCCCTTTGTAGGAAGAGGTCTGAGTTGTGGTGAGGTCACCACTGCAGATTATGAGAGGGCTGCGTCGTGATGTGGCTAATTATTATTATTATATTTCTTAGCAGACGCCCTTATCCAGGGCGACTTACAATTGTTACAAGATATCACATTATTTTTTACATACAATTACCCATTTCATGTTTGGTTCTTGATTCCACTTATGAGCAGGAGGGCCAAGCAGTGACACAAACTCGTCTGTTCCTCGATTCTGACATTATAATATTCATTTTACTGAATCCTCTCTCTCAGTCCACATTACTTACAGGTAGCGTGTAAACCATCCTGAATAGTGTTTTCAGTTTTGCGGAAATGTTCTTTTTTCCATTTGATTTGTATTCCACAAACGCTTGATGAGTTTCATTTAAATCCAGATTGAATTGTAGTGCCAGATTTTTTAATGTTTTTCTCATCATGGCATCCATCATCCTCACTGCCAGTGGTTCCCATGACACAATCTATGTCCTGCAGCAGTCATTTGTTTAAGTCATCCTCGGGCATTAGCTGTTTCATGTTCTCAACAGCTGACTGAATGAACTGATCCCTGTTCACAGATGGAAATTTGCCACCTTCCTTTAACTCCACTTGTTTAAACAAGCCTTTGTCCAGTCCAGTCTTTGCCTCTTCTTTGTGTTCCCTGTGACTTGTTTTGTAACTTTCTACTCTCTTGATGTACATGTTAATTATTCTTCTCCTTTTGCTATGTGACACTTACATGCTTGTAAAGCTTCTGACAGATTCTTGAGTTCAAACAATAAATCACACATTAAATCCAACATAAGAACAATGTTTTTGCTAGTTAACATGTCGGCAAGTCCCTTGAATTTATTTCGCTGAACAGACTTCCTTGCAGCATTTTCCGCTTCTGTAGTGAAGTGGTGATTGAGAGCAGTATATGATGTCCAAACTGCACATCGGTAAGAGGAAGCGACCCAACGAACCCCAAATATTCTGTCTATCTTCTTTACCTTCGTTGATAACAAATTTGCACATTGCTCCAGCTGATTCACATTTTTTTGGTGACTGGCTGTACAAAGCATACAGTGTGGTCCTGAAGCACTCAAAATGATTCATGCCTCCACCAACACTGGCAAGGGCATTGTTGATAGCCAGCTCAAGCCAGTGATTTAAACAGTGCCGAATTGTAATATTCAGAAATTCTTCTTTTAAAAGAGCAGCAACGTCAGAGTGTCTGCCCACATCACACTTGTTTCGTCCGATCCAAATCCAATTAGGACCGATTTTAGATCATTTTTGCTATAGCCATTCCTTTCCATACATGCTATTAAAACATTGAAAATAGTTTCAGACTTTTGATCCACTAATTCAGGGGTCGGGAACCTTTTTACCTAGAAGAGCCAAACAAACAAAAATTTTGAGAGATTTTTCAAAAGAGCCACAGCAAAGTTTACACTTGTGTATTAGAAATATTTGCGAATTTTTATGTAATAACAACAGCAGCATTGTAAGACTTGCGCTGGTAGTAGTTCTGGTAGTTATATAAAACAGCAGTAGGTGGCAATAACACTGCATTTTTTTCACTCTGACACCCAAGCTAACTGTAAGCTACTACACACAATACTACATAAAAAGCGCTATATTTTGTTCACTGACATAAACAAAAGTGACACCACAAAAGTTGAGAAAAGAGCATCATAAACAAGTGATTAACAATAAGTGCATTGCACCCTACTTACATTAATGAGATTTCTGTTGCTGCATCGTTTTGCTGAGTGCTTTATAGTTGGGGTCGTAACTGGTGAGATTCAGCTTCATGCAGGCATTCAGGCTTTCATCCGTTAACCTTGAGCGCAGGTTGGTTTTGATGTTGTTCAGATGTGAGAAGGCCTGCTCGCATGTGTATGTTGAGCCAAACATTGTCAGCACAGCAACACTGACATGATGCATTGTGCTGAAAGTGGCTGGAAGTTCGTTCCAGGTTTTCAGGATGAGATTGTCTTCGCGTTGGAGTTTTCTCATATCTGCCCACTTGCTTTGCTTTGTTGCTTTGCCAGTTCTGCCCGCTGACGAGCGAGGCTTTCCAGTTCGGAATTCAAAGTGAAATTTTGACACCCACATATCCGACACCTTCCAGCTCAAAATCTCCAGTGGAGATGCCAGGGATGACACTCAGGTTTTGTGCGTCCACTGTGCACACATGTGGATTAGTTATGACTTTGAACAAATCGGCATGTCTGCGGAAGTCCGCAAAACGTGGTTTGAATGACATGAGTAAATCAGACGTGAAGGCTGCGAGCTGCCTGAGGTCGAAATGATGAGCGGGGTCCCTCGCTAAGCAATCCTCTCTGTACGCCCGCAATGTTACGAAGTGCAGGAGACGGCCACTTTCAATGTCCCTGATAAACAGCTCCAGCTTTATTTCAAATGCAAACACTGCTTGCTGCAGGGACAGGATTGTGTTTCCAATGCCTTGCATTTTCACATTGAGTGGTTCAAATGACTTGTAATGTCCACCAGGTAGTGAAACTTCAGGAGCCACTCAATGTCAGTGAGCTCGGGATGAGCATTTCCTTTCATTTCCAGAAATGCCCTCACTTCGTTTAAACAGGCAGCAAAGCGGGCAAGCACTTTTCTCCTGGATAACCAACGCACATTGCTGTGCAGTAGCAGCCCTGGATAATTACTCCCCACTTCATCCAACAGGGCCTTAAACTGGCGATCATTCAAAGCTCGGGCCACAATGAAGTTCACAATGCGAACGACCAATTACATCACTTCGCGAAGTTCCTCTCCAAACGACTGAGCACACAGTGCCTCTTGATGCATAATGCAGTGAAAGTTTAAGATGGACCGCTTCTCTTGCTCACACAAAAGGGAAACGAATCCTTTACATTTCCCTAACATGCTGGGTGCTCCATCAGTACACACGGATATAAGTTTATCCAGTGCTAGCCTTTTCTCTGTAGCAAAGTCCATCAGAGATTTCAACACATATCCTCCCCTCTAGTTGTATCTTTCATTGGCAAAACAGCGAGACTCTCTTCACGCACTGTATCACCCA
This sequence comes from Huso huso, assembly GCA_036884735.1. Taxonomy (NCBI): domain Eukaryota; kingdom Metazoa; phylum Chordata; class Actinopteri; order Acipenseriformes; family Acipenseridae; genus Huso; species Huso huso. The sequence goes on along the minus strand of CM072690.1, from coordinate 27,756,173 downwards.
TCACATACCGCCCGACTATGCTTAGCTGTGCTACGTTGCTCACATCGGTAGACTCATCCAAGGAAAGAGAAAAGTAACTACCTGAACTGATGTCGTTGATCTGCGTCTCCTCTATCTGGTGAGCCATCACGAGTGCACGATCATGAACAGTTCTTGCTGACAAAGGCATGTCTTCGATTTTTTGGATAATTTTATCCTTGTTTGGGAGGCCGTTAAACAGTTCTTTAGCCACACTGAGCATGCAGCCCTTAATGTACACCCCATCTGTAAATGGTTTCCGTTCTGCACAATATCCAGAGCGCCAGCAAAGCTCGCAGAATTCAGATTCCCGCCTTTGTTAGTCCATGCTAGCAGCTGATGCTGCAGTCCGGTTTGCATTCGCCGCTGAAGCTCAGCGCAAGCTTTTTTCCGGCAGTCCCCATCGGGATATTATGCGGCGAACGCTGCATGGTGCATCTCAAAATGTCTCAACATTTGACTTTCTGAGCGACGCAATACGTTCATTACAAATGAGACACACTGCGGACCCCGACTTCTCCACAAATGCAAATTGATCCGTCCATTTGGGCTGGAATGAACGGTAATCGTTGTCTTTTTTCTTTTCGCCATCTTGCTCTCGTTGATGATGATTTTTAATTTAGCTAGCTAACTTGATCTGGACATGACGCAGGCCTAGCTACGTTGTCCAATTAAAATCCAGCTCTCTGAAAGGTAGGCTAGCTACAGGCCAAACACAGCTGTCAATCATATTAAGCTGCGAGTCTCACCTAAATATTTTGAACATATTTTATTTAATTTTACACATTCATAATTATACATTAATCAAGTGTTAATAGTTTAAAAATAATTTTATTATCATGTTCGAGGGTGTATTTTCAGTCAACATTTGAAAATTGGAGCGCCATATAAAATCCTGAAAAGAGCCATAGGTTCCCGGCCCCTGCACTAATTCCACCAGCTCAAGAAAGAACGTAAATATTTCCTCTAAGGGGTCATCATCATATTGGCATCTGTTGGTATATGTACACGTAAATAAACTATCAATGCAGATTCATTGCCTACTGATGTAGATTTGTCAATCAATATAGATAATTTAGATTGACATTTCTTCAGATGTTCCAGTAATTTGGATTACTTTTCGAAAAAACCATCCATTCATATTCGTTTTGTAATCCATATACTGTTGTGAACTCCAGCAGTCAGTGTAATCATCAATTGAAATATCAATACTTGCGGTTGCAGATGAATTGCTTGGCTGCTGATTCCGTTAGCAGCTGCTGGTGTCGTCTTCACTTTAATCTTCGGTTGCATCAAAGCTTTCACATTGGTCTGTTGGTGTCGGCAATGTTTTTTGTTCATCAGAAAGTTTAGATTGCTTCGGAAGGCTATAAAATGAACGTATGCTGGTTTGTTGTAGTATTCCTCTTTTCATTTTAACAGCTTCCTTGGTGAATTGGTTATAATTGATCCGTTATTTAAGGCTTGTTTTGTATTTATAAATGTATCGTGTACCGATATGTATACATTTTAAAAGTATTTATTTATTGGCACTCAAATTGTCTCCATTTTTAAATGTTTACACCCGGCTGTGCATATGAGTACCTGCACTGTTTGGTTGAGAATTTCACCCGAGTAGTGTCAATAACTAGTAGTAAATAATTGTCATTTTTTTTTTTTTTTTAAAGAGATTCAAACCATATTGAAACATTTGGAAGTTGGTGCTTATGAATGAAATTACATTTATTCATAGATATAGAGCAGCGGTTTTCAAACTGGGGTACTCAAGCGCTCCTCAGGGGGTACGTGAGAAAATTCCTTTAATAGCGGACAACAGATTTTTTTTTTTACCACATTGTAGTACTTTGTGATTTAGCAAACGAATTAACAATGTTGAATCTCCTTTCAAATAAAACCACAGCCATACTGGTGTAGCCTACGTACCCTTTCTGTTAGGCGAGGTTAACTATAAACACCCAACCGGCTGCTGACAGCGAGTGAGCTTTGAGCGCACATGGCTAAATTACATATTTAAATAGCAGGGCGGTGGTTCTGCAGTCTGTAGGCTAAAAAAAAAAAAAATCATTGTATGATGTTGCTTCTTTTAAAAATGTGTAGTATTTACTAGAATCGTTTACTTTCTGGAGTTTAAATGTTCAGTGTTTGTAGTTTAATCAGTTCAGTGTGTTTTAATTAAGTTTATGTTTTTTTTAATAACAGTATTATTGAGTTGAGCTGTGCCACAGTGAAATCACTGCGCTGGAGCTAGAGCGTACACGACTGTGTTATCTTTACTTGCAACAATTTATGTGTTTTTTCACTATGACATAGTGATTGCATTAGCCTAGGCATGCACGCCGCTAATTATTAGGCTAATAAAAGCAAAAGCACACTATTATTAAAAATAAACAAACAAACAAACAAATAAATAAATAAATAAATAAATAAATCCCTAACTCCTGGGATTGGGAAGTGCCTGGAATTGGATTCCCTGCTCCAGACCTATTGCGTGTGTTCATATCATACAGCGAATGTCCATCAACAAGCTGTCTAGCAGCTGATTAACATGAACAGACGACTGCACTAAACACTAACATGTTAGAATTTTGCCAAAAGTCATTTTTGACTGCATGATATAAATGTCACCTTTCTACTTTCATCAAATTAGCTTTTGGAAATATTCACTTCAAAACAATGTGCTTATTCTGGATGGATTCGATAATGCACAAGAGACACATAGCATTTTAAATGTCCAGCTCAAGTGTTAAACGATAACATTCGAGTTAAATAAATAAAAATAAAAAACACACATTCAATGCGTTATACAGTTCATGCTATTTTTTTTTTTTTTAAATGTCTGTATTTGTAAATTTTAAATTGTTTTTATGCAAAATGCCCTGTCTGTTTTCTCTTTACACTTATGCATTTCTTGGAAGAAATGCGTGACTTTTGTTGAGAATTGCTATCTGATTTTGTTTTAAATTAGAACCCTAGGTTTTGTTTATCAAAAGCATAACCTGTTTCTGGACTCGTTTTGCCATACTTATTGGTCTGGATTTTGAAATAATTTTACATAGCATTTTCAGTTTTAATTTAATTTAATTTAATTAGTTTAACAGCAGTTTTCCATGCAGCAAATCAAGGCTTATTTATTTTCTTTTAATGACCTGCTTACATTTTTTTGTAACTTGAAGTCCTATTGGTTCATTTTAAAATACAGAATAACATAACCTTGTGTATGGGCTGCATTGTTTACTAATCAGGGTGCAGTTTTACTGAAATCTGTGATAAAAAGCAGGCACATCCATGACATTGGTAGGTAAGCATTTTAAAAAATATATATTTTCATTTAACATCAATAAGTACTTAAGCCTAGTTATTAGAAAATACCATTTGTTCTTCTGTTTTCATAGGTATATTATGACCCTATCTCAGATGGGGGTACGCGGTAGACTAGATTTTTTGGAAAGGGGTACAGGGCCTAAAATGTTTGAAAACCACCGATATAGAGAATGATGGATATATTGATAGTATGTCAATAACCCTAAAAGATAAATTTAAAATGCACTATCCCTCCTGTGAAATTATATTACAATATGATGACTAATTTTATAATAATCCAAATTCTTAGAACACTTTAAAATGTATACTTTCAGGCTCTGGTGTAATTTCTTTTTTATCTATAAAAGATTTACAAATCTGTACTGTTTAAAAAAAATACTAAATACATTTTCACATTAAAGTAAGGCATTTTCATAGATGCTATTGTTTATAATCTGCAGATCCAGAGCAACTACAAGTTCTTCAGTCTCTCGTTACAACAGTTAGAGACTTACACAACTGCATCAACCAAGACAGTAAAGACAAGAAAACAACTTCCAGTATAGGAGAGCAGGAAGTCTATCCAGGCAGTGCAATTCTTCTGCCATCAGTTAAATTAGCAGCAATTCACCAGGAGTCCAAAAAAGATCAGAAGCTGTTCCATCTGCTGTTTGAATTTGTTTTCAGCGAGGAGGAGCATGCTGAGGCTCATCCATTTGGAAAGCATGGGAAGGTCCCTGAAAGAAAAAAGCTTTTGGGTCAGACAATTGTATATGGAATACACATGTATAGCTTTATCGCTGTAATGTCAGACCCCCTAGTTGTTGTGTGTCCTCTTGGACAGAAATCTAAATAAACCATTGTTAGCCTAAGTTCTTAAGCATTTCATTGCTGAATTTCATTTACTTTAAAGTAGTGAAACCAAATTCATGGTTTACAATGGTAAAGCACAATTATCCCCATATCTTGTGAAAAGAAAACAGTTATTCTAAAAACCTATTAAACAACTTTTATGGAGAATTTCAAAACTAACAAGGGTGCTTAAGTTAAATGTTTGTAACCCTCAATGGCTTCTGTTTTTAATGAATGAATACTATTATTTTAATATTAGTTTTTGTCAAAAGTTTAAAAGAATAGGGAGCCTAGTTAAACTAATCAGAAACCTAAACTTTATATCCCAAAAATATCTGCTCACACAAACGCATTGACAGGGAACATAAGTTTACGTTAAGGATTCTGATTAGGCGGATTATCCCACATAAAAACAATTACAACTGAAAAGATAACGGAATGCATTACTTAAAGGTACTTCATGAGATTGCCCTATGCAATGCCATTCCGTGATTGTGAAGTTCACATCTAGAAACTGAATGCCTTTTCTCTTGTACTCATAACAGTTCTTCTATAAGTAAGCAATACGCCACGACAGGTTGTGGGATATACTCTAATATCCACACGCCCCGGGTGCATCATTAGTCACGAAGCGAAGCTATTAGGGTACATTTCACACCCTAAAGTGCCTTATTGCGCTTATAAAATGGGTCAACTAACTAAATAAACAAACAAATGTAAAAACATGTTTTTTTTATTTTTATTTGTTTATTTTATTTTTTTAATTTAGTAGTCGCCAATTAATTTTACCCCATTTTTCTCCCAATTTGATATATCCAATTGTATTTTAAGCACAGCTCACCGCTACCACCCCTGTGCTGACTTGGGAGCGGCGAAGACGAACACACGCTGTCCTCCGAAGCGTGTGCCATCAGCCGACCATTTTATTTTTCACTCTGCAGGCTTGCCATGCAGCCAACCCAGAGCTACAGCGTCCGTGGACAATGCAGCTCTGGGCAGCTTACAGACAAACTCTAAGGCGCCCGGCCAGTCTACAGGGGTTGTTGGTGTTGCTGGTGCGCTGTAAGCCAAGGACACCCGGGCAGAGAGTGGTTAGACAGGAAAGCAGAGAGCTGGCGGTGTACTGCCAGCTCTCGAGGGTTTTAGAGAGGAAGGGTAAGAGGGAGACAGGACGTTAGTTCTGGAGGGAGGTAGGGTCGAGGGTAGGTTTTTTGAGGAGGTGGTGACAGAGGCTTGTTTGAAGGCAGAGGGAAAGAGCCAGAGAGGAGAGAGGTGTTGAGAAGGGAGGAGATGAAGGGGAGTAGAGCAGGAGCAGCAGCTTGAAAGAGGTGAGTGGGGAGGGGGCCCAGGGCGCAAGTGGTGGGTTTGTGGCCCTGGAGGAGGGAGGAGAGGTCAGAGTCTGAGAGGGGAGAGAAGGTGAGTTAGTAGGGGAGACAGAGGGTGTTGGGGTTGGAGCGGGAAGGGTGTGGGGAGAGGGAGAGGTGTTAAAGAGTTTGCAGATATCAGAGACCTTAGAGGAGAAGAAAGAGGCAAAGTCATCAGAGGAGATAGAGGAGGGAGGAGGAGGGAGGAGAAGGTAGAGAATAGTTTCCGGGGGTTGTTAGTGGAGGATTGGATAATAGGTTGGAAATAGAAGCGTTTAGCAGAGGAGAGAGTAGAGGAGAGGAGGGAGCGGCAGAGGTCTAGGGAAGCAGGAAGTTTGGTTTTCTTCCATTTCTTTTCAGCACAGCGCAGTTTGGTTCTTGCTGAGCGCACAGAGGAGAGCCAGGGTTGGGGAGGGGAGGGGCGGGCAGGTCGGGAGGTGAGGGGACAGAGGGAGTTGAGGGAGCAAGTGAGGGAGGATAAGAGGGTAGAGGTAGCAGAGTTTACAGAGAGTTGGGAGAAAGAGTCGATAGGAGGGAGGTGAGAGAGAGCAGTAGAGGCAAGGACAGAGGGGGAGAGAGAGCGGAGGTTACGGCGGCAGGTGACAGTGGGGCGAGGTGGAGTAGGGAGAGAGGGGAGAGACAGAGAAAAATATATGAAATAGTGATCAGAGAGGTCCAGAGGGGTGACAGGAAGGGTGGAGGGGCAGCAGGCCCTGGAGAAGGTGAGGTCCAGTTGACGGCCAGCTTTTTGGGTAGGAGGGGATGGAAAGAGAGAGAGAAGTTGATGGATATATGGATATTAAAATCACCTAACAGACAGAGAGGGGAGGGAGGAGAGGAGATAGTCGAGTTCATAGAGAAAGTGAGTGACAGGTCCAGGGGGGATGGTACAGTACAATTAGCAGGCGTTAACAGGGAGAGGTTAGTTGGACAGCGTGAAATTCAAAGGTGTTAACAGAGAGTGAGGAGAGGTCAGAGGGGACAGAAAAGAGTAAGGATCGAGCGAGGAGAAGACCAGTCCCACATCCCCGTCCAGTGAGACGCGGAGTATGGGACAGGGCAGCAGGAGTTAGTGTTATCAGGAGAGAGACAGGTTTCAGTGAGAGCAAGGAAATTGAGAGACGTGTGGGAGGCAAAGGCAGAGATGAAATCAACTTTGTTAGCAGAAGAGTGACAGTTCCAGAGGGCACCAGAGAGAGTGCGGGAGGGGAGGGAGTGGGGGAGATGATGGGAGTGAAAGGACAGAATAACAGGGATGTGAGAGACAATCATAGCAGGACAGGTGAGACAGATAGGTACAGTAGTAGTAGGAGCAGGAGCAGTGGGGGGAGGGTACAGACCTGTCTAATAGTTGGCGTCTTCCAGAGCACTGCTAGGTTCGGATGTTCTCCAACAGCCTCTCCTCGCAGGTCTCGCCTCGCTGCACTCCCAAAGCTAGACTCCTGGCTCTTTGGTAGAGAGGCTCTTTGGCTGGCGCTTCATGCTGGCGCACAAATAGGCTAGCTGTCTGTTATACTAACTATCTGCCTCTGACTCTGGTTACCTGTAGACTGACCACTAGTAGATTCACTCAGCTTAATTATTTGAAGCAGGATTACTTACCTATCTGCCTCTGACTCTGGTTACCTGTAGACTTTATATAATGTGAGATGTGAGTGCAACCTTTATCTCCCTAATATTTAATCCTCACTCAACCCCGTTAAGAAGCATCTGGGTCTGAATACCCTCTCTCTTCTGTTACTCATTGCTGTCTTCTTCTGATCCGCTGGCGCAATAGGATGTCCATTGTGATCTTTCTTTGTTTGGCTGGGGACTTCCCCTTATATGCTGTGTTTGTAAACATTGGGGGTGTTTGATTGGACTTCAGCCCTCATTTAATTACCAATTTGACTGAATTCAGCCGCAACTTGTCAGGGAATAACACTTCACGGGGAATCCATGTTGGGGGTGAGGCAGAAATATGTTTTAGCTCCAGTAAAACCCAATTGTATAAAGATTCATCAAGGGTCATTGTTACAACGTAATTTCCCAACTTTGAAAGAACCTACAGAAAAATGTACATTGTAACTATGTTTAGTGACGATTTTAGTAACTATGTTTAATTACAACTGTGATTTAATCTTGTAACATTGTGTCAGGTCAGAAGTGTCCCCTGGGTCGACATTGTCTATACCGTTTAGGATTTTGAATGCTTGAATCAGATCACCGTGTAGTCTTCTTTGTTCAAGACTGAACAGATTCAATTCTTTTAGCCTGTCTGCATACTACATGCCTTTTAAAACCGGGATAATTCTGGTTGCTCTTCTTTGAACTCTTTCTAGAGCAGCAATATCCTTTTTGTAACGAGGTGACCAGAACTGAACACAATATTCTAGGTGAGGTCTTACTAATGCATTGTAAAGTTAACATTACTTCCCTTGATTTAAATTCAACACTTCTCACAATATATCAGAGCACCTTGTTGGCCTTTTTTATAGCTTCCCCACATTGTCTAGATGACGACATTTCTGAGTCAACATAAAGGTCTTTTTCATAGATTCCTTCTTCAATTTCAGTATCTCCCATGTGATATTTATAATGCACATTTTTATTGCCTGCGTGCAATACTTTACACTTTTCTCTATTAAATGTCATTTGCCATGTGTCTGCCCAGTTCTGAATGCTGTCTAGATAATTTTGAATGACCTTTGCTGCTGCAACAGTGTTTGCCACTCCTCCTATTTTTGCGTTGTCTGCAAATTTAACAAGTTTGCTTACTATACCAGAATCGAAATCATTAATGTAGATTAGGAATAGCAGAGGACCTAATACTGATCCCTGTGGTACACCACTGGTTACGTCGCTCCATTTTGAGGTTTCTCCTCTAATCAGTACTTCGTTTTCTACATGTTAACCACTCCATAATCCATGTGCATGCATTTCCTTGAATCCCTACTGCGTTCAGTTTGAGAATTAATCTTTTATGCGGGACTTTGTCAAAAGCTTTCTGGAAATCTAAATAAACCATGTCGTATGCTTTGCAATTATCCATTGTTGATGTTGCATCCTCAAAAAAATCAAGCAGGTTAGTTAGACACGATCTCCCTTTCCTAAAACCATGCTGACTGTCTCCCAGGATATTGTTACCATATAGATAATTTTCCATTTTGGATCTTATTATAGTTTCCGTAAGTTTACATATAATAGAAGTCAGGCTTATTGGTCTGTAGTTACCTGGTTCGGTTTTGTCTCCCTTTTTGTGGATCGGTATTACATTTGCAATTTTCCAGTCTGTCGGTACAACCCCTGTGTCAAGAGACTGTTGCATGATCTTGGTTAGCGGTTTGTAAATAACTTCTTTCATTTCTTTGAGTACTATTGGGAGGATCTCATCCGGCCCAGGGGATTTGTTTATTTTAAGAGCTCCTAGTCCCTTTAACACTTCTGCCTCTGTTATGTTAAAGTTATTTAAAACTGGATAGGAGCAGGTCGATATGTGGGGCATGTTGTCCATGTCCTCCTTTGTAAAATAATTTAATATATTTGCTATTTTTTTTTCTTCATCTATGATTTTGCCATTTGTGTCTTAGACATTTAACCTCCTCTTTGAATGTTCTCTTGCTGTTATATTATTGGAAAAACATTTTGGAATTGGTTTTAGCCCCTTTAGCAATATTGATTTCTATCTCTCTCTTGGCTTTTCTAACTTCCTTTTTAACTTGTGTTTGCAGTTCCAAGTACTGTTTCTGTGTACTTTGTTTTTGGTCCCTTTTAAACGCTCTGTAAAGTGCGTTTAATTGATCTATTAAACCATTTTGGCCATTTTGTTTTAGATTTAGATTTGTCTACTTCTGGGATGTAATTGTTTTGCGCCCCTAGTACTACATTTTTAAAAAACAGCCACCCTTTTTCTGTGGCTGTTTTCTCTATTTTACTCCAATCTACTTCTGTTAGTCTCTGTTTCATACCTTCATAGTTTGCTTTTCTAAAATTGTAAACCTTAGCTTTAGTCATTAGTTTTGGGGTTTTAAAAAACACTTCAAATGAGACCATGTTGTGGTCTGAGTTTGCCAATGGTTCTCTGACCTCTGTTTTAGTTATTCTGTCTTCATTATTTGAAAAGACTAAATCAAGGCATGCCTCCCCTCTAGTCAGTGCCTTGACAAATTGCGTTAGGAAGCAGTCATTTGTCATTTCCACCATTTCAATTTCGTCCGTCGTGCCCCCCCATCGGGTTTTCCCATTTTATATGGGGGAAGTTGAAATCCTCCATTAGTATGGCTTCTTTTCTATACGCATTTCGAATGTCATTGTATAACAGATTATTTTGCTCAGTGTCTGAATTTGGGGGTCTATAGCATGCTCCTAATATTATGCCCTTTGAATTTGTGTCCATTATTCTGACCCATATTGATTCTGCATTGTTTTCTTTGTCCTGATTTAACACCTGGGCTTCAAGACTATTTCTTATGTATAGCGCTACCCCTCCGCCTCTTCTGTCCTGCCTGTCTTTTCTATATAGTGTGTACCCACTAATATTATATTCGTCTCCATCACTCTCAGACAACCAAGTTTCTGTAACACCTATCACATCGTAGTTACTTGTTAGTGCAGTAGCTTCAAGTTCTAACATTTTGTTTCTGAGACTTCTAGCATTAAGATAAATACATTTAATAGTTGTCTTACCTGAGTTGTTGCCCTTGTTTTGATGTGGTCTCCCTTCTGTTTTTTGGAGCAATATATTGCTCAAGGGTACAGTAGCAGTGTCCTGATATTGAACCCACCACCCTCCGGTCTCAGGACTACAACTCCAGATACAAGTTCAATTGTAGGTCGGACCTCATTTTTTGTTTGAGGTTAAGAATATATTTACATGTTTTACTAATTTTTTTTTATTCAGGTTTGAGGAGGTGTTTCTTTCTTAGGAAGTTTTATTTATTTATTTATTTATGCACATATTTATTTGTTAGTTGGTTAGCCTAATATATGAATAACGAACTAACTAAACCAACAAATAAATACATGCATAAATAAATAAATAAATAAAAAAACCTCCTAAGATAAAGAAACACCTCCTCAAAACCTGAATAAAAAAATGTAGTAAAAAATGTAAATATATTCTTAACCTCTGTGTTCTCTGTACACATTACATTATGTAAGAATATATATATATATTGACCACAAAACGTATAGTACAATTAATAATAATATGTTCTTATGTTCTAACGGTACAAAAATAGAGATTGCAAGCAATATATCCCCCTCTGCAGGTGCAATTATAATGGTGGCGCTTCCTCCATGGGCTTTGCCTATCTCGGTTTCTTCCCATTGAAATTTCATAAGACACGTGGTGCTTGAAAGCGTTCTCTTACTGGATTAAGCACAGTAATATTTTTAGTACAGGGAGACAGCGCCACCGACCCTGTATTGCACATGTGCGAGAGAGCGAGGATTGAGAACAGTGAGAGCACGTGAGAGAGAGAGTGCGAGAGAGCGCGGAACAGTGGCGGTGTTTACATGCAAGTTTTAATCGCGCTACTATAGTGCATTCATGACGTGTCACGCTGTAACAAAGTTGACTAATAATAGCAGCCACAGCGAAAATAATTACGAAAAAGGGGCCAAACAGAGGCTACCAAAAATACAGTCCCGATCAAACAAAACAATAAAGGCAATATATAAATCACCAAAAAAACAAACAATGTCCCGGAAAAATCCTATGCCAACCATCCCAAAAATAAATCACATGAATGGCCATTCAGAAAAAAAAAACTGTAATCCAATATAGAAACAATTGAAGAAGATCTCACCCTGGCTGCTCCTGATCCGGTGCTGGTTCTGTGAATCTGCAATGCAGTCGTCGTAAATCCTTAAAACAAGAAAAACTAGCAAAAACAAACAGAACCCCATACAAAAAAGGTATGCAGGGAAAAAACTGGTGGTCAAGAACATGCAGCCTGAGCTGTTAGGATAGTTGAAAGAAAAAAACAAAAACTACACTTTGCAAACAAATAATAGAAAAACTAAAAAGTAAAATACTACAACAAAAGATCCTAACAAACAAAGAAGAGCAACAACCACACCTCAATCTCCTTCCTTCTCCTACCCACCCTAAAACAGGAAACGGGAACTGAAGGCCTTCCCCATCAGGTGACTAGTGGAGGGAAAAAAGGAGCAAGCACAAAGCATTACCGTAAAACCCCCAGTAAAAGGGTAATAAAAAAAACACAGGTAAAACAAACCAATTGAATGAATACATATAGATGCCCTGAAAAGCTCTAAAAATAAGAGACAGGAATAACTATATAAGGCAAACAAAAAGGAGCTAATAATAAAAAAGAAAAGACATTGCCTGGCCAGGCTCTGCTATTCAGAATTATGAATAAGCAGATGATGCATTTCCTGCAACACTATGTGTGGCTACCGCCACAACGCGCAAATGACGCATGATTGTGCTCGTTCCAAAAGTGCACGGCAAAAAAAGTGTGAGACTTAAGTGTCATTACACTTTGGTAAAGCACGGTAAAGTGCACGCTAATTGGTCTCATTAGTCCCATAGCAACACACTCCACAGTCGTGCAATTAACGATAGACTTTCATGAAATAACACGATACCTCCTCCACTTCCCTTATGTAAAAGAACGCTCTTCTCTGGGATACGGTCTTTCTGTCCTCCTCTGTAGCGTAAGTAAGATTTTCCTTATCCCAGTCTTACTAATACAAATCAGTTAAATATCCATCCATCCATTATTATCAATCCGCTTCTCCTGAGGAGGGTCGCAGCTAAATTATATATAAATTGCATATAGAGATGTTGATTTATACCATTATTTATTCATTTCAGTGTATTATGAACGATGCATGAAAACTACCAGATCGTTATGATCAGCATTATTATCATAATAATAATACTACGAATAAGGTAGCTTTTTTCCCGCAGGATGTTTCAAGCTTCCACCCCTTCTGACAGCACTCAACACCAGATTGACCAATTGTGAATTGCTTCACAGTCTCTGTTTTACATGTGAATCCTGAGAATAATTTCTGGAAAATAATAACATACCGCACATACGCACACTTAGCCTCAGCCATGCGTAAAAGGACTTTATCTTCCCAACCACAGTAGCTAGAGCGTCCAAACCAACTTTAATGTGAAGAAGACCAATTGTGAATTGTTTCACAAGCTCTTCTTTACATGTGAATCAAACAAATAAATTGTGAAAAACAATAACATACAGCATATACGCACACAGCCTACCTGACACTCGTAAAATGGCTTTATCTCCTCAACCACAGCAGCTACCGCGCTCAAACCAACTTTAATTTAAAGGATGCCAAATGTGAATTGTTTCACAGTCTGTGTTTTACCTGTGAAGCCTAAGAATAATCTGTGAATACAATAACATATCGCATATACACACCACCGTCCCAGCGTCAATTAAAAGTGCTTGATATCCCCAACCACAGCAGCTAGGATTTTCAAAACAACTTTAATTTAAAGAAGACCAGTTTGAATTGTTTCACAGCTTCTGTTTTACATGTGAATCCTAATAATAATTTGTGAAAAAAACAAATGGTTTGGGATATCAAGCCATTTTACACATGTCAGGCTAAGTGTGTGCGCATATGCGATATGTTTTGTTTTTCACATATTATTGGATTCACATGTAAAACAAAAGCTGTGAAGCAATTCACAACTTCTTTAAATTAAAGTTGTTTTGAACGCTGTAGCTGCTGTAGCTGCTGATCCAGGAGCATCGTCTAATGCGCCTGGAGTACAGAAGGATATACCATCTGATTGCACGCACCGCTGCCAGGCAGGATCGGCAATACAGCCACCTTTTTGAAAGGCTGGACCACGCTGATCAACAGCACCAAGAGGTGGTTGCGTTGCACGCTGAATTTCTGCACACAATAACAAGAGAACTGCAGGTGCCTACCCCAGCTCCTGCTTTGTGCAGTCCTGCCGAATCAGCGGTCCGAGAAGTTTGTACAGAGCAATACCCACTCGCTTCTGCAGCGCACAGGTGTATGGACATGTACTGGTGACGGCTCCATGTCCACCCGTACAAGTTCCACCAGTTGGTCAAACGTAGGTCGGATGACCCGAAATGTTGAAATCCATTGTTTGTCAGAGAAAGACACGTGAAGCACAATCTCCTCCCACCAAACAGAAGGACGATGATGCGCCCGTATTCGTCTTTCCTGCCAATACACAAATAGAGGTCTGTACATAGTAACAAAGTGGATGAGGGTGTCTGCTGGAAAGAAAGCTCTAGATAAGAAAGCAATAGATGCACGATTCCTTTCCTGCAAACCCATTGCATGGGACTGAAGGAGCTCTTCCCATACAAGACTTAATCTAGCCAGTGTTTATCTGCGTCTTCTCCATCCATCCATTTTTGTCGCAACTACGTTGTAAGTAGGCCTATGATTTTATATACCCTTTTAACTAATTAGCAAATACACACAAATTATGTATTTATTATATTAACAGCGTTTGTGTAAGTTTCCACATTTTCTGCATAATTAATTTTAATATTTCAACAAAGTACCTGTGTTTGAAACCAACACATCATGAGCTGTTTTTAATATATTTGTTCCACATTAACGCATATGTGTGATTATTGAACGCATAATCCTTTTGTTTAGCACATTAACAGTTACGCAGTTGGCTAAGACTAATATATATAGGTGTGTGAAAGGACATCAGTAGCCTAAGAAGCATAAGAAAAGCAGTAATGGGAATTGGTGAGTGCTGTCGGTTTTTGTAAACATGATACTTCTACCATTTCTAGAACAACTAATTCTAAACAATAATAGTATTGTAGTAACTATTATTATTTTCTTCTTCTTGGCAGCATGAACCATTTTTAACTGCAAGCCTTTTGCATTCTAGACAGATGGGGGATAACCTTCTCTTCATCTCTGCCTAGCACGTAAAGCCTCATGTAAACCCCTATGCATTATTTGAACGATATCCTTTATCGCGCAGCATCTTTTTTCAGCGCGCTTGGTGATATTTCAATAAACCCTCCCATAATGTTATTATTAATGAGGTCATTTGCATTTGGACAACTAAATTCTCTCTCTAAAATAAACTCTCATGTAAACGTGGAAGCAGAACTGTCATGACCAAAAAAGCTCGAGAGATCTGTTGTCACGCGTTTCAGTTTTTGCTTAATAAATTGCCCCAGTGAGAGAGCGAGAGAGAGAGCGAGCGAGAGATACATACAGAGTGAGCTAGATGCAACTGGAATTTTGAACTTGACAATTTTAATTACCGCAGTTACACCAATTAGGAAATATTAATATATTTGGAGGAAGCCTTAGTAATTGGGGAGGTAGGAGAGGAGCTCTTTTTTTTAATCAACAACGTAACTATTATAAATTTAAAATTGTCATTTTTACTATGAAATTCTTAATAAAGCCAACTTTTGTTTGTGTAAGTCAGTTAGTTTTCAGTGTTCTCATAACATTTTTGCTTAATTGTTATGTTTATTATTGTTATTATTATTTATTATGAAATTATTACAATTTTACTGAGATGATACATTATACAGTTGTATGCTTATTTCTGGACATTTGTATGTGATCTACATTATAGTTCAAATACATTTATAGCTGGGGGATTCTCTTTTTTTCTTCTAATTACATTGGTGGTTAAATGCAGAACAAGGAAGCACTAGCTATGGTGTAGCTCATGTAATATTAATATATCATTTAATTATATTTAATTAACTATACTTCTCCAAAAATTTAAAACAAACAAGCAAACATGCAATTTTTTTTATTAATACAGTAGATTAGATTACATTATTATTTTGTTTATTACAGTAGATTACCAGCAGTGAAACAGTAAAGACAGAGAGAGAGAAAAGGAGGGATTGAAAAAGACAGAGTAGACCTCAAACAGCCATCCACCCAGACTGCCCTGCTGTGTGACGCCCTGTGATCAGAGAAAGGGAGGGAGAATAATACGTCTTCAGCTAACCACCCACCTAGGGAGCCTTTTCCACACTAACACCATCAACCTGTGAGCTGCTCTGTGACACCCTTATATACACAGGTAGGCTCCTCTGATACAAACCCACACACATTAGAGTGCCGTACAGTTGGGTTCAGCCACAACTCAAGCTCACTAATTCTCACTCGCGCTCCCGCCTCCCCTGCCACAGACCTCACCAGCCACCACTGAAATTATATATATATATATATATATATATATATATATATATATATAATGGAACGCAGCCATCTTAGTAAGGCAGGGTGTGACCAATACTTACTGCTATTATAATTATAACCCTAACCCAATACTTACTGCTATTATAATTATAACCCTAACCCAGTACTTACTGCTATTATAATTATAGCCCTAACCCAGTACTTACTGCTATTATAATTATAACCCTAACCCAATACTTACTGCTATTATAATTATAACCCTAACCCAGTACTTACTGCTATTATAATTATAACCCTAACCCAGTACTTACTGCTATTATAATTATAACCCTAACCCAATACTTACTGCTATTATAATTATAACCCTAACCCAGTACTTACTGCTATTATAATTATAGCCCTAACCCAATACTTACTGCTATTATAATTATAACCCTAACCCAGTACTTACTGCTATTATAATTATAACCCTAACCCAGTACTTACTGCTATTATAATTATAACCCTAACCCAATACTTACTGCTATTATAATTATAACCCTAACCCAGTACTTACTGCTATTATAATTATAACCCTAACCCAGTACTTACTGCTATTATAATTATAACCCTAACCCAGTACTTACTGCTATTATAATTATAACCCTAACCCAGTACTTACTGCTATTATAATTATAACCCTAACCCAGTACTTACTGCTATTATAATTATAGCCCTAACCCAGTACTTACTGCTATTATAATTATAGCCCTAACCCAGTACTTACTGCTATTATAATTATAACCCTAACCCAGTACTTACTGCTATTATAATTATAACCCTAACCCAATACTTACTGCTATTATAATTATAACCCTAACCCAGTACTTACTGCTATTATAATTATAACCCTAACCCAGTACTTACTGCTATTATAATTATAGCCCTAACCCAGTACTTACTGCTATTATAATTATAGCCCTAACCCAGTACTTACTGCTATTATAATTATAACCCGAACCCAGTACTTACTGCTATTATAATTATAACCCTATCCCAGTACTTACTGCTATTATAATTATAACCCTAACCCAGTACTTACTGCTATTATAATTATAACCTGAACCCAGTACTTACTGCTATTATAATTATAGCCCTAACCCAGTACTTACTGCTATTATAATTATAACCCTATCCCAGTACTTACTGCTATTATAATTATAACCCGAACCCAGTACTTACTGCTATTATAATTATAGCCCTAACCCAGTACTTACTGCTATTATAATTATAACCCTAACCCAGTACTTACTGCTATTATAATTATAACCCTAACCCAGTACTTACTGCTATTATAATTATAACCCTAACCCAATACTTACTGCTATTATAATTATAACCCTAACCCAGTACTTACTGCTATTATAATTATAACCCTAACCCAGTACTTACTGCTATTATAATTATAACCCTAACCCAGTACTTACTGCTATTATAATTATAACCCTAACCCAGTACTTACTGCTATTATAATTATAACCCTAACCCTAACCCAAGTATAGTGAGGGCACATCCACCATAATAAATGTAAAGTGTGGTACAATTGTACAACTTTACACTGCTTGAATACAGCAGGATAATTAAAATAAATTAACCCATGGGAAGAAATAGATTTTTTTTTTAAGGTGACAATTATTATTGTATATTTGTATAGTAAATCCCTTATTATGGGATGAACACCTGGTATAATTGAAGTCTGTGTTCAACAGAATAAAAAAATGCAGGCCTTCCCATCAACCCCCAGAAGTGTGCTTTGGCAAGGATGGAGACAAGGCATCTGGGCTATATCCTTGGGAATGAGGGTCCTCAACTGAAAGAGGAAGCAAAGAGGAATCAAGACAAAAAAGTCTGGAACCAAGTGCTGGGAATTCCTAACAAGCAGGGAAAAGTTAGCATGCAAATGAGTCTTAAATTTGAAATATAAGGCCACCAGTGTTGAATTGTCTGTTAGAGTGGCCCCAAAACTAACCTACATTATTTCTTTGAAACACCTGTTTGGGGCAAACTCCTTAAAGCCACAACAACAGTAAAGAAGCAGGTGAGGGTGTTATCAGTCTTATCTGGGGTTGTGGGGAAGCCAGCAGAGGCTCAGGTGCGGTAGCATGCGATGGTATTTGATACTGATGTATATATAAATACAGGGAGTTACTGCAGGTACACTCTCCTTACTGCAGTACATTAATACCAATGTGAACAGAGTGGAAGTTACCACGAGCTCCCCAAGCCTTGTGCGCTCATGCAGAGCCTGCTTTGACAGCAGATGTGAGGAGTTCTTAATAGACAGAAAAACAAGGTAAGAAAACAGAAGAGTGTTGTTGTAATAGTAAGTGACTGTGTGGAAGTATGCAGTGTTTGTGACAAAAAAAGAACTGAACAAAATAACTGGAAGAGCTTGTAAAGCATCCCATCATGCAGGGACTGAATAGAAACCAAGAACATGGTAAGAGCTGCCTGTTTATTATTATGTATTTGCTGTATTATTGAATTGTGGTTTGTCACACTTGTACCTTGCTTGAACAAAAGTTATTGTATTCTTGCTCTTATTGTATTACTTGTATTGTAACACTTGAAATGTATTTGCTTACGATTGTAAGTCGCCCTGGATAAGGGCGTCTGCTAAGAAATAAATAATAATAATAATGTATTTAAATGGTTTAAATCAATATTAAACAATGGAAGGCTGACTGTGTAAAATGTGCAGTATGTTTAACTATATTACTTTGTGATATCAGGGGTTTTCAGGTGTTCTGTTTAGCATGTGGATTTTTCTCCTAAAAGCCATGTCATGAGGGCAATACCTGTACAGAACAGACTGAACTATTGCTATTGGATTAACACAATACCTGTACAGAACAGACTGAACTATTGCTATTGGGTTAATACAATAGCGGTACATAACAGACTGAACTATTGCTGTTGGGTTAATACAATGGCATTGCCAAGCTTTCAATACAATCGGGATAACACATAATCATTATTTACAAAATCTTGTTCGTCTTGTTGCTTATCAAAAACTGTAGCTTTACTGCTATACTACTTGCAAATGTTGTGAAATGGAAGGACAAACTTTGTGGTGAGAAAGCGAGGGCGTCTGCATTGCAAGCTGCATTGGAAGCATGACTTGGGTTCAATGAAAGCTAGGGCATCTGCATTGCAAGCTGCATTGGAAGCATGACTTGGTTTCAATGAAAGCTAGGGCATCTGCATTGCAAGCTGCATTGGAAGCATGACCCTCCCACGCAGGGTTTATATTGCAAACTTAAAAAAAAAATTAAATGCATTTTATTTATGTGTAACAAACACATTTTTAATGTGAAAAAATGTAGTTGATATGAGTGACACTTTCATTTCACTTTTAATAATAATAATAATAATAATAATAATAATAATAATTTCAATACAGACTCCAAGCATGACCAGCTTAGTACCACCTGAGCATACATACATTCTAAAACGGGCCCAGGTGTGACAGAGAACTCTTGTTTTGTATTTAAAATGTAGGCTTATCATTTTCTTTTTAGTACAATTGTAAATTTTGATTGGCCAAATGGACAGGTGATTCCACATGACCTGACCTGCCTCTATGAAAAGGATAATAAACACAAATACATTTCTATGAAAAACATTGCTTAAGGCTGGTAAGCACTGAGATCATTTGATAAAATAAAAATTGAATCTGAATGTATTAGACAAAGAAATAAAGGATATGTGCTAGAAAATTTTTATAACACTACCTCGTTTAGTCTTATTTATTCAGACTTGCTTCTAGAATAGCAATTTGTTTTATAAACTTACATTTTGTATCTACATATTCTTTTTAAAACAATCAAATCACTTTACTCAGGAATACAAATAAATACATACATAAATGAACACTTTAATATTCTTTCTGTTTGGTTTTAGTCCAAGTTAAACAAATCAAGTTTATACAACTATATGTTAAATAGAAGCAAATACATATAATCATAATATGTTAAAGTAGACAACAGTATTTAGCATGGCATGGGTGTGTAAATAACACAGAAAGGTAGTGTTTGCTATTCCTAGCCCATGTGCTGCACTGTTTGTCTAATATATTCACTTGAGAATGTATTTAATCCAAATATAACTCAGTGCTTTGCATCTTTCAATCAATCAATCAATCAAATGTATTTTGTATAGCACCTTTCATGCTAAGTTATCCCAAATCACATCACATTACAAATAAATATACCATACAATAATATCATATAATATAATATAACATCAAATATCAAAAAGCATCCAAAAACTAAAATAGGCCATCCCAATCTACAAAAAGGCCTTTGTGTAAAGATGTGTTTTAAACTTTGATTTAAATGCATTTATTGAGTCAGCATTACAGATTTCAATTGGAAGATTGTTCCATAATACAGGTGCATAATGACTAAAGGCTGCAGTTCAAACAAACATGATGTATCAATGTTACTCAATTTCACAATCTTTATGAAAGGAAAACTGCTAAATGGTTTTTCATTACTTTTGTAACATTACAACAAAGCAAATTCACTTTCTTAAAACATACCTATATACATGAAGAAAGTAGTCTCTGTTTAGTCATCAACCATGTTGAGTAATAGACAAACCAAATTCCACTCGTTTGTTATTTGTAGAGACTGGGTGGGTCGCACACTCAGGATGGCTCAATTATATCCTTAATTCATTTTAGACTTGATGTTCAAGAGAGTAAAAAGCAAGCGGCAATGTTTTACATCTAAAAAACGATTCTTTATTATTAAAAACATGAAACCCAACGCATTTCGACAGTATGTGTCTTCAGCAGATGTTGGTAAGTAGTGTTTTATTAAAGGCTTACTAAAGGTTTTGTGTCATTTTAAGCCCATGTTGTAAATCTAAAGTTTACCATAGTAAAAGTATGGCAAAGTGTATTAAAGCATGAAAGCACAGGTAAGTATTATAAGACCAGAAAGGTAAGGCAAAGCATATTAATAAATATGGCAAACCAGGGTAAACTATGGTAAATACATAGTATAACCATAAGAAAAGCATGGGAAACTCTAGTAAACAGAATGGTTAGTTTGTTAAACGTAACCATTTATTTTCTCTACATTTCAATACACTTTGATTCTTTCTTAAATTCTTCAGAGGCTGGGCATAATAGAAGCCTAAGATATCTGCTGAAAGAGGCCACTTTTTGTTTTTAATTAGTTTTAAACTATTGAGATTATTGTGTTCATGTAAATGCACTGAATGACTGTTTTATGTATTTAGATCATGCTTCCTGCCTCTGTTAGTCGTTGACCTGCCTCCAGTTTTGTGACAGTTTGGAATAAAAACACCCGGAATTGTTATCATGTTATAGTTTGGTGTAGACAGGAAATCGTGTGGTTTGTGTTTTTGCACTTTGTCCCTTACAAGAAGTTTTCCCTTTTTAAAAAAAACTACATACAAGTCTGCTAAAAATGTACTGCCTCCCAGTGGCCAATAGAAACAGCTGCCCCTCCAATAAAACAAATGTATATTATAATGTACAAAAAGAGTGGCAGTACAACTCCTGAGCTAGGAGCAGTAGTAAAAAAAGTGACAATGAAAAACAACAGGCTGTGTTTGGAGGAAGCACCAAGACTAAAAATGTCCAGGACTCTTAAACCTGAATAATTCAATGAGCCATTGTTTACACACACAAGTGTCAGAAAGTCATTTTTGCACATCAATGGTTTAAGCCACATACAAATACACAACCTTCTTGTATCAAAGTATAGTCAACAGTCTTTTTTATCTTATTTGATTTTCAGGAATTGTCCAGTGGTTACAATGGCAGACACTCTTCTGTGCTCCATTCCTGCAGAGATCCAGCACCCCTACTCTAAGTTTTCTGACTGGAAGTTCAAACTCTTTCGGATTAAATCCTTTGAGAGAGCTCCTTTGGCCCAAGACAAAGAAAACCAGCCAGTAGAACAGACAGTGTCACAGTCTCCAGAAGAAGCTGAGATGGCAGATGAGAAACCTCCCTCTGCTAGTGTCATGAAAGTATGTTTAGGTGGGAAGTCATTTGATAACAACCGAGTGGACCTGAAGATCGTGGAGATTGAAATGCACATGGCGCACTTAAGACGTCTGTGTAGACTGTGTGGTGGTGCATTGAAAAAAGACAGGACCAACCTGGAGCATGAGGTCCAAGGTGCTTTGGATGAGATGAGCCGAGAGGCACTGAAGAAGATGGGTTGCAAGGCCAGGGCCTGGCCAGAGGTCATATTGAAGGTTTTTAAGGTAGATGTGACTGGAGACCTGGAGACTGTCCACCCCATATTTTTCTGTCATGGTTGCTGTAAGGTCGCTATCAGAGGAGGTGGCTTCTGCTGCTTCTCTCGAATCCGAGTTCCCCAGTGGATGCCTCACTCTGCACAGTGCAGGTTGTGCTCCCGGGTTGTGGGTTCTCTTAAAAGAAAGATCAAGCCCCAGGCCGCTCAGCTAGCCAAGAGAGCTAAAGTGGACCTCAAGGAAAACAGAAGCCGTCGGTCCAATGCTCACGGTCAAGCAAAATTCTGGCCCAAATCTCAAAGTCAAAGGAGCTTCTGGGTAAAGAAGATCACCCACTGCAAGAAGGTTCACCTTGAATCCAGGCTCTTGGCAGTCGACTATCCTGTTGACTTTGTGCGGTCTGTCTCCTGCCAGGTCTGTAATCATCTGCTGGCCGACCCTGTCCAGTCCTCTTGCAAGCACCTCTTTTGCAGGACCTGTATCCTGAAGTACATTCGGGCTCTGGGAACGCACTGCCCTGCTTGTAGGGAACCCTGCATCCCGGCGGATTTGGTGACCCCAGCCAAAGCTTTCATGAATGTTATTTATTCACTGGTGGTCCGGTGTCCTTTGGAAGGCTGTAAGGAGCAGGTGAGGCTGGAACACTATGGAACCCACACCCTCAGTCATCAAGAGGTCAAAGGCAATGAAGTCTATTCACCCATCAATAAGGGGGGGCGCCCGAGGCAGCACCTGCTCTCTCTAACCCGAAGGGCCCAGAAACACAGACTGAAGGAGCTAAAACACCAGGTGAAGATCTTTGCAGATAAAGAGGAAGGAGGGGACATCAAGTCTGTCTGCCTAACACTCTTCCTACTGGCCCTGAGAGCTGGCAACGAGCACAGACAGGCTGATGAACTAGAGGCAATCATGCAAGGTGAAATAACCCATTTAAAGTTTTTATACTGCTGTTATTTGTAAACTTGCAAAAAGCTCTCGTGCATATTATATTTAATAATAATAATATCAAAACACACTCTCTCTCTCTCTCTCTCCCTCCCTCCCTCCCTCCCTCCCTCCAGGGAGCAAAGCCAGCTGCCCTGTTTTTAAATCATCAGAAACAAATAGCTGTCGATTTGTATTTTGTATTAACTTGTTAGTGTTTTAAGCCCCTATTTATAATCTGGACATTGTCTGAGAAATGAACGGAACAATTACTGAACAGTCCGTGTACGATGGTCTGAACTGCTTGTTATTGGAGCGTCATTTGAGCTGACAGGGAGTGGATTGGCTGGTAGTGACAGGAACAGGATTCACTGCTTGATTGGTTGGTTTTGAGTCTTGTTTGGAGGAGCCAGCAGAGGATTGGAAGATACAGGGTCAGTAACTCCTGCAAATAACTAGGTGCTAATCCACTCAGGGCCTTGTAGGTTAACAGCAAAATCTTAAACTCAATTCTATATTGCATAGGGAGTCAGTAAAGGCTAATATGTTCACTTTAATTGAGGTTGTATCTTTGTAAATACATATTTATTGTATGTTTTATTTTTTCCTCAAATTGAGGGTGGGAAATTTGGGCTGCATCTTAAATTCAAGGGCGTCTTAAATTCCAAGGAATACGGTAGTTATATTAATGCAAAATAATAATAGTGTGTGTTCCAAATGTGTGTATGTTTACTAAGTTGTAACATCTGCGCTAATGCATTTACATTCTTTCTATAGGTAGAGGATCCGGATTGCACCCAGCTGTATGTCTAGCCATTCGGGTGAACACCTTCCTGAGCTGCAGTCAGTACCATAAAATGTACAGGACAGTAAAAGCAACCAGTGGAAGGCAGATCTTTCAGCCTTTGCATGCCCTCCGTAATGCAGAAAAGGTTTTGCTGCCAGGATACCACCCGTTTGAGTGGCAGCCAGCCCTAAAGAACGTCTCCAGCAGCACAGAGGTGGGGATTATTGATGGGTTGTCAGGCTGGACAGTTTCTGTGGAGGACTCTCAAATGGACACTATTGCTCGCAGGTTCCGCTATGATGCTGCCTTGGTTTCAGCCTTGAAGGACCTGGAGGAAGACATCCTGGAAGGCGTTAATGAGCAAGGACTGGACGACTCCTCCACAGAGGTCTTCACAGTGGTGATCAAGGAGTCATGCGATGGAATGGGCGATGTGAGTGAGAAACACGGAGGTGGACCATTGCTCCCAGAGAAAGCTATCCGCTTCTCCTTCACCATCATGTCTATTACCACCAAGAACGAAGATGGAGAAAACATAAATGTCTTCCAGGAACACAAGCCAAACTCAGAGCTCTGCTGCAAACCCCTGTGTTTGATGTTTGCAGATGAATCTGACCATGAGACACTGACGGCTATTCTGGGTCCAGTGCTGGCCGAACGGGAAGCCATGAAAGAGAGTCGCCTGATCCTGGAGATTGGTGGGCTGTCTAGGTCCTTTCGATTTATCTTTAGGGGCACAGGGTATGATGAGAAGCTGGTGAGGGACGTTGAAGGATTGGAGGCCTCAGGGTCAACCTATATCTGTACCCTTTGTGATGCCACCAGAGGTGAAGCTGCCCAGAATATGGTTCTTCACTCTGTCACCAGGAACCATGAGGAGAACCTAGATCGCTACGAGATATGGCGGTCCAATCCCTACTCGGAGTCAGTGGATGAACTCCGTGACAGAGTGAAGGGAGTTTCAGCCAAGCCCTTTATGGAAACGCAGCCTTCCATTGACGCCCTGCACTGTGACATTGGCAATGCTACAGAGTTCTACAAAATATTCCAGGATGAAATAGGGGAAGTCTACCAGAATCACAACCCTACCCACGAGGAAAGGAAAAGGTGGCAATCTGCCCTAGACAAGCAGCTGAGGAAGAAGATGAACCTTAGACCTGTCATGAGGATGAATGGCAATTTTGCCCGCAAGTTGATGACTAAGGAGACAGTAGAAGCTGTCTGTGAGCTTGTCCCATCTGAAGAACGAAGAGAGGCCCTCAGGGAGCTTGTGCACCTTTACATCCAAATGAAGCCTGTCTGGCGTGCCAACTGCCCAGCCAAAGAGTGCCCAGACTTGCTCTGCCGTTACAGCTTCAACTCACAGCGCTTTGCAGAGCTCCTCTCCACTACCTTCAAGTACAGATATGATGGAAAGATCACCAACTACCTCCACAAGACCTTGGCCCATGTGCCTGAAATCATTGAAAGGGAGGGTTCCATAGGGGCCTGGGCCAGTGAGGGCAATGAGTCCGGGAACAAGCTCTTCCGTCGGTTCCGCAAGATGAACGCCAGGCAGTCCAAGTGCTATGAGCTGGAGGACATTCTCAAGCATCACTGGCTTTATACTTCCAAGTACCTCCAAAAGTTTATGGAGGCACATAAGAACTCAGCCAAAGCCTTAGAGGCCACAATAAATCCTGTAGAGACCCAGGACGATGCTATCAATCTGATAGACTCCTTGGAGTTTTGATCAAGCCAAAACTGCTAGAAAAGGGCTGTTCTACCTAGAAGTATTTCCCATCAGTCATCTCCTACCGGTATCCTGTGGCTTGGGAGTTTGAAGGCAGAGTTCTTCAAATAGGCTATACCAGTCAGGTTAGGGGAAGACATTCTGAACTAATTCAGTTTCGTTAGTGGAAGGGTTTAGTCCTGATTGAGCCAACCTGGTTGGTTTGTTTGTAAGAAAACAAGGTGGAATGAGCTATGTCTGATATAGACTATTTTGGCCCATATTTTCTCTGACTACAATTAGAGAGTGTATGTGAAATTAAAAAAAAAAATAAGGATAGGTTTGCACAAAGGTTATTTAGGTTCAAAGAACCCAACTCAATTTCTGTTTTTATTTGAAAACTGTGATGGTTATCCTTTTGTTGACCTACTGTTGTTTTGGAAAAGGTTTAGGAGAGTTAAGGTAAGGTCATAGAAAGGAAAAATAACTGCATCAATTTTACTGTAATAAGCCCTATTCACAGGCCCTCGCCCATTTTGGGTTACTCTGGTAACTCCTATAGTTTTGTTTTTCAACTGTTTGAAAGCAGTTGAGCAAAGTATAATATTAAGCTGATCGTGTTTATTACTTGAGTTAATGAACAATTTATCTTGAAAGATGTTAACATTTTTGCAGGTCTTTTTAATGGGATGGTAATTAATTTATTTGTATTCATGGTTGGTAACTTTTTAGAAAAATGCTAGGTAAATTTTATAAGGTGGTAGATTATTTAAAGAAAATTGTCACTAGAGCATGTTTAAAACTAGTTTAATGGTTAAAATACATGTGTCTTGGTTAGTTTTTTTTAAATAAATGTGAAAAGGGTTTGAATATCTATTTTGTTATTGTTGAATTACATTATTAACTTGTTAGGCCCCGTACCCCTTTCCAAATAATCTAGTCTACCGCGTACCCCCATCTGACATAGGGTCATAATATACCTATGAAAACAGGAAAAAAAATATGTTTTTTTCTAATTACTAGATTAAGTACTTGCAAAACCTCTTAACTTTAGACACCAGAAGCCAATAACGGCTTGTTAGAATGAGGCCAATTAGATCGCAAGCCAATATTTCGGTTTCAGATTTGTCATGTGTTGCAGGGCAGATTTCAGTAAAGCTAAGCCCTGATTAGTGAACAATACAGCCATGCACAGAGGGTATGAAATTCTGTATTTAAAAAAATTAACCAATAGGACTTTAAGTTACAAAAAACTTTAAGCGGGCCATTAAAAAAATGCATCTCGATTTGTTGGTTCAGAAGGCACACAGGAAAGGAGGATGGGCTAGAGTTTAGCCAAGTACTAAACTGTAAAGTACTGTAAATGGAAAACTGCTGTTAAAAACTAACAAAATAAAATACAATTATTTCATACTCCAATAAGTATGCCGAAACGAGTCAAAATTAAGAGTCCAAAAACAAAACGTTAAAATTTACAAGGTTCAAATTTAAAACAAAATCAGAAAGCAATTCTGAACAAAATTCATGCATTTCTTCCAATAAATGAAATGTAGAGAGAAAACAGATGGGGCAGTTTGCATAATAACATTTAAAAAAGTTACAAGTATAGGCATTTTTTGGTTTTTTTAATTGAACTCGAATTTTTTCGTAGAACACTTGTGCAGGGACAATGTAAAATGCTGTGTGTGTCTTGTGCGATATCGAATCCAGCCAGAATAAGCACATTGTTGTGAAGTGAATATTTACAAAAGCTAATTTGTTGTAAGCAGAAAGTGGATATTTAATCAGGCAGTCAAAAATTACTTTTATCTAAATGCTTACATGTTAAAGTGTTTAGTGCAGAAGTCTGTTCATGTTAATCAGCTGTAAGACAATTAAAGCGTGTTGATGGGCACTCGCTATATGATATGAACACACTCAGTAGGTCTGGAGTAGGGAATTCAATTCCGGACACTTTTCCCAATCCCAGGATTTTGGGATTTTTTTTTTTTTTTAATCCTGGGGTTCCATTTTTGTAATAATAATAATATTATGCTTTTGCTTTTATTAATAATTACCGGTGTGGAGACATAGGGTAATGCACTTGCACGATAAAGCAGTTCTTCAACAAATTAATTAATAATGAAATAAACACTTACAAGCACTGCAAGTAAAGATAACAGTCATGTCATTCCAGCTCCAGCTCAGAACAAGTGAGTGATTTCACTGTCCAAGCAGGGCGGCCCAGCTGCCAGCTCAACTCAGTAATACTGTTATTTAAAAATGTAAACGTAGATAAAACACTGAACTGATTAAACTACTAACACTGAACATTTAAACTCCAGATAGTAAACTTACCTAGTAAATACTACACATTTTTAAAAGAAGCAACATCGCACAATGACAATCTGAGTTGTTTTTGTTTTTAGCCCACAGACTGCAGCACCACTGCCCTGCTATTTAAATATGTAAATTAGCCATGTGTGCACTCAACGCTCACTCACTGTCAGCAGCCGGCTGGGTGTTTATAGAGTTCACCTCGCCCAACAGAAAGGAAACGTTCACCAGTGCAGCTGCGGTTTTATTTGAAAGGTGATTCAACATTGTTGATTTGATTGCTAAGTTGCAAAGTACTACAATGTGGTAAAAAAAACAAAACAAAAAACGCTGTCCGCCATTACAGGTTTTTCTAGCGTACCCCCTGACGAGAGGTCACGTACCCCAGTTTGAAAACCACTGGTCTAGTGGGTAGATAGGCATGTACACTTAAGACAATGCAGACTAGTTAGATTTTGCTATACAATTATTTTCTTTGTTGGTGAAAAGAGAATCTTCTAGGGACTTGCAATTAATCATTGATATTCATAAAGAATTGTGGGCAAAAAGTGCAGGCCTTGTTATTGAGATCAATATCAGTTCAATGTACTATTGTTTGTAGCTGGGTTTTTTAATAAATAGGTAGCATTACTGTATTTTAAGAAACGTACTTTTACTGAAACAACAAAGCAACTATAACTGTAACCCACTCAATCGCAAGTACAGATTGAATTTTGATGCCTCAATTTTAAGAAATCACAGGGTAGCTGTTATTGTGTAACTAAATAATAATTAATGGCTCATCTAGAAATGCAGACTAAAAATCGGCTGCTCTATTCACAAACGGTTTAATTTAAAGGTTGTTACTTGGAAGAATACAAGATGGTGTGGCTTTTTTATTTCAATACTTCCGACCACTTGTGTCAGCATCAGACAGGTGGCTGTTTTTCTGCTAGATACAGGTTTTTCTGCTAGGTGTCTAGATACAGGCTTTTCTGCAAGGTGTCTAGATACAGGTTTTACTATTTTCCATAAGGAACGTAACAGGCTAACTTTTTTTATTTTTTTATTATCATGTAATATAACGTTATTTTGATGATACGTTTTTAATATGATCAACAGAATATGCATAGAAAATACACTAGTGTTCGAGATCACAAAGGTAACAGTACCTTTTTTCATGCATTCCCAGGTTTTTCTTTGTTCATCATATAATACTAATTCATATGTTGAATTATACATTTTCTTTTTAAATATTCATATATCTCATTTAAAAATAGAATTGTTCATTTTTTGTAAATGATTAAGTGTATTCCTGTTAGATCGATATTACTATGTATGTATACTGTGTTTCATTGTACTCTTTTTGAATGGGCAAAATGAACTGCACAAGAAAATGCAAACTGAAATGTTTTCACGTCATTAGTTTTTGTATTTCTTTAAAGAACAAACTACCTCATAGTGCTGCAATAAGTATCATTGGAAAGGGACCTAAGAGAGTTTTCTTAGTGCAACACAATGAAAGAAACCCATACGTTTCTAAGTCAATGGTTAAAAGTGCATGGATTGATTTGCAATTAGTTCATTGAAAAACAATTAGTTGTACATTAAACAAACATGGTATTGTTTCTTATTTCTAAGTTTGGTGGTTCGACCTACCAATCTTTCTCTGCTGGAAATGATGATATTATTAGTATTAGTATTAGTATTATTAGTATTATTATTAGTAAAAGTTGTGGTAATAGGTTTATGCTCTCCTTAAAGAACACGACTTGAACAACCTCTTCAAACCAATTACTTGAAAAATACCTCAAATTAAGGAAAGAAAATAACAAATCTTGAAAAATAAATGTGCTATGAACAACAATACCAGCATTAAGTGGACTTTACAGCAGAAGCCTCATATTTACACCCTTTACTGTACAATCACTGCTTTTGCAATGCTCTATGTACAGTAGTAAGATCTTTATATATTTATTCACTTCTATATTTTTATTTAAAGTCAACCAAAAAACAAACTGTTGTGCACTTATGTTTTGCAGTTTTATTTTCAAAACCTCTTTTATTGTAAGTTACTAGGTATTGCAATACAGTGCCCTATTACAGTTTTAACATGGGAGTTGCTATCCTGAATGCTACTTCTCTTTGACTACCTTATTATAAATTCATGGCTGGTTTCACAGACCTGCATCCCTTACATAAGGCTGTCCACGATTAGTGATATACACGGTCTGTGAAACCAGCCGTTAAGAATAGTTTTAATGCTTTGATGAAATAAAAATGTTGCTATATATATATAATTGATATTCTGCTAAAGAAGCCAATAGCAGTCTAGAATGGCTTCATAAATATCAAACAGTATTGTATTTACAAAACCAAGCTTTAAATACTGTGATTTAAAGCTTTGTCAATATGGGCCACTGACTTTAATTGACTGGGTTAGATGTATTTTATTAAAACCTAATGTTATTGTTTATTATCATATTGCATTATTATTATTATTATTATTATTATTATTATTATTATTATTATTGCACTTTCATTTACCATACATGAGTAAATAATTAGATTTTCTTGAGTTTGACTAATCACTGCACATTTGTTCAATTACCCTGTACTGTAATGTTTTTTGCCATTTAATCCCATTCCTGTAATAATAAAATAAGTCAAACAAACTAACTGGTATCTTCTGTTCCTATAAATCCCTCTCAACATATCTGTAGGGATGGGTGATTATAAATACAAACTCTCCTCCACTCATTATTTTTCACCAGTATAGACTCCAGTGGGAATAAACTCCCCCTAATAGTGTGGATAACTGAGGTTCTGTTGTATATCTAACCAGTGAACATAAAACACTTCAAACCCTTCCGAATCCATGACAGAAGTGTATCACACAACACTGTCCGTTACACTTGCAAGTCCTCGTCTTCACTCTCTTGAACAATCTGATTCTCTATACTCATCTGCACTGCTTCTCTGAAATACAGAGAGTGGACATCCACTGAACTGCACTTCACAATACTCTATTAAACTCTACTGGCATTGTGGTGTTTTTACTGTATATGTGTCAGTTAGTGCCTTTACAGCACAGTGGGAAATAGGGACAAGTATTGGGTGCAAAATAAATGTGTGCTTTTTTCATTTTTTTGTATGTCTTCCACTAAATGCATGTAAGACCTCTGGGGACTCCAGGTTACAGCAATACAGAATAATAGGCCTATATAGTTTTAAAAGGTTAGCTCCCATGACAATCTGCACTATGCTCATGCAGTGATCGGAAATTGATATCAATACTGATAACCAGACAAAATAGCATTGAGATACTATTATATTACCATATTTTACACCAAAGAAACCCCCGAGAACCGCTAGCATACCACATACAGTCATTTACATACCAGCACAGCAGTTTTTGGCCTGCGTGCAAACCAACTGGTATTCTAAAAGAAGAAAAGGAAGGATTAACATGCTTATCACTAGAACATGTCATGTGGACTGCTGTGGTTTATAAATAACATGAATGGCAGTATAGGGAACAGATAAACTGTTGTGGAGGGGGTAATATTGATTACATGGAAGCTATAACAGGAAAGTATATTGATCTTTTGTATGCATTATACAGTACATAGTTAAATACTTTATGTAGTGCACATGCCTCCCCTCTCTTCAGATACATTGACTTGTGTAGCCTCTTTTAGTGCGGAAAACTACTAAACAGAAATGCGCTCCATGCTGTGTTAACTGCACAATAACTACATAATTGTCAAATTAATAATTGGTAACCGGATAGTAAAACTAAATAAAACGTACTGTGTATAATTTATCATAAAAATCCCAACATACCAAATGGATGCACCATAGTAAATGAATACAAGGCTATGCATATGAAAACCTGCATTGCGATAGTGAAGGCATATAACTTACAAATTTACTAAAACAGATTGCTGTCTGTGACTGTTTAAACTAAGCAAAAAAATAGATAAAATAAAATTCACAACAATGCACACATGGTATCGTTTATTGCTTAATCCCCACCTTCTATCCAACCTGATAACTGGACAAACATGGGGAAAGTATTTAGCATCTGTGTTACAACTAAACACCCATGTCTACATAAAGATAAATGTACTCATGTGTCTAACCCTGAGCAACACATTGTTGCTTTCTGTTTTACACACACTTATATGAAAAGAAAAGGCTGGATTTAAATGCATGAATAACTTTTTACTGTTAATTAGATATATGTTGGTACCAGTACAAATTATTTAGTCCTTATTTTTGACCAGTTTAAAAGTGCACATGTTCCTGTCATATACATATATAAAACAGCAATATACTTACCTTGAATATTTTCTTTTTTGTGTATGAAGAATATGTATGTGAGTTAATATAAGGAACTTGCCGGTTTTCATTTGCTGTTTTGTTTGGAGTTTTCTGTTTGTAAGAATTCTGCCTTTGCCTTAGGTTTGGAATGAGGTCACATGGCTCTCCCTCCTTAAAGAAAAAAGGGAGAAAACAGCATTCTTTAAAATACTTTATAAATAAAAGGAAATACACCAATGATCTTGGTAATGGTACATTTAGGATGATATTTCTGGCAGATTTAATAGAGATTACTTTTGGATGGTTGATTTTTTTTGGTTATGTATTGTTTAAAATGCATTATTAATACAAATTTGTCATTTGCTGTTGTAAAATATATCATCATAAAAACAAATTGAAATGTTTTATTTAAAACAAAAAATACTTTTGACCTGCTTAATGTCTCTTAATCCTATTCCTACAAAACTATTAAAAGAAGTTCTTGGTGTTATTAATACCCACATTTTAAAAATTATAAATGGTTCACTTTCCTCCAGTATAGTTCCCTCAGCACTTAAGGTAGCTGTGGTAAAGCCTATGCTTAAGAAACACAATTTGGACCCTAAAGTCCTCAATAATTATAGGCCAACCTCCAACCTACCATTCTTAGATAAGGTTCTAGAGAGAGTTGTTGCAATTCAATTATAAACTATGAAGGTATGAAACAGAGACTAACAGAAGTAGATTGGAGTAAAATAGAGAAAACATCTACAGAAAAAGGATGGCTGTTTTTTTTAAAATGTAGTACTAGAGGCGCAAAACAATTACATCCCAAAAGTAGACAAATCTAAATCTAAAACAAAATGGCCAAAATGGTTTAATAGATCAATTAAACGCACTTTACAGAGCGTTTAAAAGGGACCAAAAACAAAGTACACAGAAACAGTACTTGGAACTGCAAACACAAGTTAAAAAAGGAAGTTAGAAAAGCCAAGAGAGATAGAAATCAATATTGCTAAAGGGGCTAAAACCAATTCCAAAATGTTTTTCCAATAATATAACAGCAAGAGAACATTCAAAGAGGAGGTTAAATGTCTAAGACACAAATGGCAAAATCATAGATGAAGAAAAAAAAATAGCAAATATATTAAATTATTTTACAAAGGAGGACATGGACAACATGCCCCACATATCGACCTGCTCCTATCCAGTTTTAAATAACTTTAACATAACAGAGGCAGAAGTGTTAAAGGGACTAGGAGCTCTTAAAATAAACAAATCCCCTGGGCCGGATGAGATTCTCCCAACAGTACTCAAAGAAATGAAAGAAGTTATTTACAAACTGCTAACCAAGATCATGTAACAGTCTCTTGACACAGGGGTTGTCCCGACAGACTGGAAAATTGCAAACGTAATACTGATCCACAAAAAGGGAGACAAAACTGAACCAGGTAACTACAGGCCAATAAGCCTGACTTCTATTATATGTAAACTTATGGAAACTATAATAAGATCTAAAATGGAAAATTACCTATATGGTAACAATATCCTGGGAGACAGTCAGCACGGTTTTAGGAAAGGGAGATCGTGTCTAACTAACCTGCTTGATTTTTTTGAGGATGCAACATCAACAATGGATAACTGCAAAGCATACGACATGGTTTATTTAGATTTCCAGAAAGCTTTTGACAAAGTCCCTCATAAAATATTAATTCTCAAACTGAAGGCAGTAGGGATTCAAGGAAATGCATGCACATGGATTGGGGAGTGGTTAACATGTAGAAAACAGAAAGTACTGATTAGAGGAGAAACCTCAAAATGGAGCGAGGTAACCAGTGGTGTACCACAGGGATCAGTATTAGGTCCTCTGCTATTCCTAATCTACATTAATGATTTAGATTTCAGAGAATTATGAGGGTCTGGAACCAACTCCCCAGTAATGTTGTTGAAGCTGACACCCTGGGATCCTTCAAGAAGCTGCTTGATGAGATTCTGGGATCAATAAGCTACTAACAACAAAACGAGCAAGATGGGCTGAATGGCCTCCTCTTGTTTCTAAACTTTCTTATGTTCTTATGTATTCTTATGATTCTGGTATAGTAAGCAAACGTTAAATTTGCAGACGACACAAAAATATGAGGAGTGGCAAACACTGTTGCAACAGCAAAGGTCATTCAAAATGATCTAGACAGCATTCAGAACTGGGCAGACACATGGCAAATTACATTTAATAGATAAAAATGTAAGGTACTGCACGCAGGCAATAAAAATGTGCATTTTAAATATCATATGGGAGATAGTGAAATTGAAGAAGGAATCTATGAAAAAGACCTAGGAGTTTATGTTGACTCAGAAATGTCTTCATCTAGACAATGTGGGGAAGCTATAAAAAAGGCCAAGATGCTCAGATATATTGTGAAAAGTGTTGAATTTAAATCGAGGGAAGTAATATTAAAACGTTATAATGCATTAGTAAGACCTCACCTAGAATATTGTGTTCAGTTCTGGTCACCTCGCTACAAAAAGGATATTGCTGCTGTAGAAAGAGTGCAAAGAAGAGCAACCAAATGGGCAGCAGTGTGGAGTAGTAGTTAGGGCTCTGGACTCTTGACCAGAGGGTTGTGGGTTCAATCCCAGGTGGGGGACACTGCTGCTGTACCCTTGAGCAAGGTACTTTACCTAGAGTGCTCCAGTAAAAACCCAACTGTATAAATGGGTAATTATATGTAAAAAATAATGTGATATCTTGTAACAATTGTAAGTCGCCCTGGATAAGGGCGTCTGCTCAGAAATAAATAATAATAATAATAAAAAATTATCCCAGGTTTAAAAGGTATGTTGTATGCAGACAGGCTAAAATAACTGAATCTATTCAGTCTTGAACAAAGAAGACTACGCGGTGATTTGATTCAAGCATTCAAAATTCAAAAAGGTATTGACAATGTCGACCCAGGGGACTTTTTTTACCTGAAAAAAGAAACAAGGACAGGGGTCACAAATGGAGATTAAAAGCTGCTTGATGAGATTCTGGGATCAATAAGCTTCTAACAACCAAACGAGCAAGATGGGCCGAATGGCCTCCTCTCATTTGTAAACTTTATTATGTTCTTATGTTCTTAAGTATAATGGGAAATTTTGGGGTGGAATTTATTTTGGCTTTATTGGTGGTTTTGATTGGATTGCCAATAATACTTCCACCAATGAATGTGGCATACAGTGAGCGATCCCGCCCTCTGACAGACTAGGATGCAGCACAGGTTAAAGAAGCGCTGGACAAGAGAAATAATGTGTCGGATGTCAAAGTGAATATGAGAATGGCAGTGAGCAATGAAGCCAATTTGCTTGAAAACATTTTAAGTAGACTGGACATTTCCATCACTGGATTCAGAAAATACTGAATTTATAATGCTATCAGAAACTCCAAGGCAGTGTAAACTGCGCCTGCTACTGTGGTACCTTTTTATGTTAAGCAGTTTTGTGTTGTTTTTTTACAAGGGGTTAATCAAGTAACAGACAAAATTGTTTATGCCAGACTTGTTGGAGAGTCTGTAACAAAATGGTGCAAATTTGCTTTGGATTGTTATTGTCAATACGTTGTAGATACTACTATTAAGACACCCACTGTAGGTATCGCAAAGTCCATAAACAACATGTTGAAATAAATTAGTTCTGCGCCGTATAAAACTGAGCTGATTTTGCCAGTGCTGGTTAAGCCCGCCGCACACAGCCCGACTCAAGCCGTCCCGACTCATCTCATCTCAAGTGGCCGTACAGAGTCTGGATGAATCATAGCAGTGTGCGTGCCCTTAAAACCAAGATTATGCAGATTTCAGTCGGGATGTCTTCAGATTTGAAGATTGAACATGTTGAATCTTTTTCAGATGTTTCGTTCAGATGTTTCGTTCAGTCTGTCTGTGTGCGGCGGTTGCGGACCAAGACTGACTGAGACCGATTAGTCATAAGGGTGTCAACCAATGGTGAAGCAGGTATAAGTGACGTAGCTTGTCATGTAACTTGTCATACAAGATGGTGGAATATTGACAGCTTTAGTTCCACAGGTAAAAATACATTAGTTTTGAATTGCTCTGAGTGTCCCAAATTAAAAAAAATACCAGATATGTGCACATTTGAATAGGCTTTTTTTAGGCGTTTACTAATCAAAGGTAAATTATCAATT
The DNA here is from genome assembly GCA_036884735.1 of Huso huso. Lineage (NCBI taxonomy): Eukaryota > Metazoa > Chordata > Actinopteri > Acipenseriformes > Acipenseridae > Huso > Huso huso. The sequence goes on along the minus strand of CM072690.1, from coordinate 27,719,994 downwards.
TACCTTTTTATTATCAATCTGCTGGCAGCCTATATTTTCTTACTGCGCTAAAACAGAAGTAACCGGTGTGTCAATCTCCAATAGGTCACAGATCACAAGCCCCTAGATCCACACGCTGAGCACTGAGAACAATTTATCGAAGAATCTGTGCATACTCAGATGAGATCAGGCGGGACGGCTTGAGTCGGGCTGTGTGCGGCAGGCTTTAGTCTAACCAGTTTTAAATTTAAAGCATTTTTATTTCGGCTTTATTGTTAAAGTTTTCACATGTGGCAATACTGTCCTACAATTACGAAATTATACTATGATCATTCTGCTGTGTTATGTTAGTGAACCAAATTTCAGTCAATTTTGACAAATTTTGTCCCTTTATATCGACACGCAACCTTAGTGCTGTTGTTTTGTAGTTTTAACGTGTATTACTAATGTTTGTTACTATTTATTATAAGTTACAGATGTAACAGCTGTAAAATAATTCTGACTGTCTCAAATGGTTTTGCAGGCTCAGAAATCCAGTGACTGCAAAAATTTTTTGTGGAAAAAAAACAGGTAGACAGCATTGTTGCTTCAGAAATTGCATTGATTTGCCACGGCGTTACTCATCCCCACAGCTACTTGTCTCATGTAAAATGATCCTTTGATGTACCATGATATAGCTGGTATTTTTCTGGCTTGCAAGTTCGATTGCTAGAAATATCAACAGCACAGTACTGTGTATACGGCATGATTATTGATTTGTACCGAGATCTGGTGGTATTGTGTTAAACTGTATTTCAGTATACTGCAGTTTTGATAGACCTAGGCTGACTGAGAAATATGTCCGGGTTTAGTCTGTGGAAAAGGTGGCAACCCTAAGAATAAATCATATTTATATACAGAAGACACAGGTGTCGTTGTCCATCAAATCAACAGTATGAAAGTCAATCTTGAAATCAGGACTTAAAGGTTGAGTTGCAGTAAGAATACTGTTAAGAAAGGGGAACAAGACTAAAAGGCTAAAATGCACAAGAACACAGAAATTGGACTATGCAACAAAGGTCAAAGGTGCTTTGGACTGTTGATGGATGGACAAAGACAACACACACACACACACACACACACATATATATATATATATATATATATATATACAGACGTGCTCAAATTTGTTGGTACCCCTCCACAAAAAACGAAGAATGCACAATTTTCTCTGAAATAACTTGAAACTGACAAAAGTAATTGGCATCCACCATTGTTTATTCCATATTTAATAGAAATCAGACTTTGCTTTTGATTTTTTATTCAACATAATATTGTAAATAATAAAACAAATGAAAATGGCATGGACAAAAATGATGGGACCCCTAACCTAATATTTTGTTGCACAACCTTTAGAGGCAATCACTGCAATCAAACGTTTCTGTAGCTCTCAATGAGACTTCTGCACCTGTTAACAGGTAGTTTGCCCACTCTTCCTGAGCAAACTGCTCCAGCTGTCTCAGGTTTGATGGGTGCCTTCTCCAGACTGCAAGTTTCAGCTCTTTCCATAGATGTTCGATAGGATTCAGATCAGGACTCATAGAAGGCCACTTCAGAATAGTCCAATGTTTTGTTCTTATCCATTCTTGGGTGCTTTTAGCTGTGTGTTTTGGGTCATTATCCTGTTGGAGGACCCATGACCTGCGACTGAGACAGAGCTTTCTGACACTGGGCAGTACGTTTGCTCCAGAATGCCTTGATAGCCTTGAGATTTCATTGTGCCCTGCACAGATTCAAGGCACCCTGTGCCAGGCGCAGCAAAGCAGCCCCAAAACATAACCGAGCCTCCTCCATGTTTCACTGTAGGTATGGTGTTCTTTTCTTTGAAAGCTTCATTTTTTCGTCTGTGAATATAGAGCTGATGTGACTTGCCAAAAAGCTCCAGTTTTGACTCATCTGTCCAAAGGACATTCTCCCAGAAGGATTGTGGCTTGTCAATATGCATTTTAGCAAATTCCAGTCTGGCTTTTTATGTTTTTTCTGTCAAAAGTGGAGTCCTCCTGGGTCTTCTTCCATGGAGCCCACTTTCGCTCAAAAAGCGACGGATGGTGCGATCAGAAACTGACGTACCTTCACCTTGGAGTTCAGCTTGTATCTCTTTGGCAGTTATCCTTGGTTCTTTTTCTACCATTTGCACTATCCTTCTGTTCAATCTGGGGTCGATTTTCCTCTTGCGGCCGCACCCAGGGAGGTTGGCTACAGTTCCATGGACCTTAAACTTCTTAATAATATTTGCAACTGTTGTCACAGGAACATCAAGCTGCTTGGAGATGGTCTTGTAGCCTTTACCTTTAAAGTGCTTGTCTATTATTTTCTTTCTGATCTCCTCAGACAACTCTCTCCTTTGCTTTCTCTGGTCCATGTTCAGTGTGGTGCACACAATGATACCAAACAGCACAGTGACTACTTTTCTCCATTTAAATAGGCTGAATGACTGATTACAAGATTGGAGACATGTGTGATACTAATTAAAGAAACTAATTAGTTTGAAATATCACTATAATCCAATTATTTATTATCTTTTCTAAGGGGTACCAACAAATGTGTCCAGGCCATTTTAGAATATCTTTGTAGAATAAGCAATAATTCATCTCTTTTCACAGCTTCTTTGCTTTATTCTATGACATGCCAAAGGCATGCAAGTATACATGATAAAATAGCTTTTAATTTCATCACTTTTCAGGAGGAATGAAGCATTATTTCAATGAGCTGTAAGGGTACCAACAAATTTGAGCACGTCTGTATATATATATATATGAAAGAAAACGTTTTTTAAAAAAGTTTAAAAAAGTTTAAAATATTAAAAAATCTTTTATTTTCATGACGTTTCGGACAAAACCCCTTCATCAGTTGTTTAAAAAGAAAAGTAAACACAGTGGTTCTTTGGAACCTCTTGGAATGAACATTCTATTCTGATAATCATGACATCATCCACAGAATTTTTGTATAATTACAATTCTTGAATAATAACAAGTTTACTGCACTGTGCTACAGAGTTCAGTGGCTAGGAGTGGAGTAATGGTGCATATCAAGAGCTATGCATAACACTGGCCTGTATGGGAGGGTGGCAAGAAAGAAGCCGTTACTCAAAAAGTACCATTTGAAAGCACGTCTGGAGTTTGCCAGAAAGCATGCGATGTAGGAAAAGGTTTTATGGTCAGATGAGACCAAGATAGAGCTTTTTGGCCAAAACTCAAAGCGCTATGTATGGCGCAAACCTAACACTGCCCATGACATGGTGAATGTCCTACAGTGGCCCAGTCAAAGTCCTGATCTCAATCCCATTGAGAATCTGTGGCACTATTTGAAAATTGCAGTCCACAAGCGACCAACCTGAACAACCTGGAGCAAATCTGCCAAGAAGAATGGGCCAAAATCACTCCGACACTGTGTGCAAAGCTGGTACATACTTACCCTACTTACAAAAGACTTAAAGCTGTTATTGCAGCGAAAGGTGACTCTACCAAATATTAATGTGTGGGGGTTGAATACTTATGCAAGCAAGATATTTCAGTTTTTTATTTTTCTTAAAAATATTTCCCAACATAAAACCAATGTCACCTTACAATTGATTTTGAGTTTCAGTGTTTTAAAATAAAATATCAAACAGAACGAAATTTCAATGTACCATTTGTAATTCAGTAATATGAGAGAATTGGTCAGGAGTCTGAATACTTTTGCAAGGCACTGTATGTATATATTTATATATACTTTATGGCTCTGTACAAACTCCCTGGTAATCAGTACGTCTCCTTTATCAAGATAAAAGCTGGACAGCTCTAGTCTAAGCGCTGATGTCATGTTGTATTTTATTTCCATTACTGGAAGAGCAACCCATGCATTAAGGAGCACATACTTAGTCATAATGGTCCCTATTTATCAAAGCTGTCAACCCCTAGGATGCAATTTCCACCATTTGTGACAGGCAAAATCAGTAACTGTATTGTGTTTGCATCAATGCAGGGCATTATTCAAAATAAAACAAAAAACAACTAGATGTAATGTGCACTCCTCTGAGCTAAAATCACAATCATTTATGGTAAGAATATTTATAAAACACAGGATCAATTATAGGCTATTAAAGGTCTTACCTGATTTAAATATGATAGCCATATAAATTACACGTACCAAACAGTATTAAAAACATGTCTTTTAATACATGTAAATAAACTCCCAAAACCTCTATAGAAACAGTAAAACAGTACAAAAATTCACAAACAAAAAATCGTATTTAATTACTCAAAATAGGTTTTAAAAAACAGGTTTTAAACACATTGTGAGTTAAAGTTTGTTTTATTTGTATTCATTGTAATTTGTGATGTTTTGTCCTTCTTTCCAAAACGTCAACATTAAAGCAGCTTACCACTTAACGTAAGCTAAATAAAAAGAGAATATAAAAGTTGTCTCAATAAGTGTTCACAAAACAGATTGCATATTTTGTAGAGGGAATTCTTTTTTAAATCAATGATGAGTTTACATCATAATTACAGTACTAAGGCCAACCAGCTTCTGCACACACAGGTCATTCAAACAGCCTTCTGATGAAAGATTTCTTGGCTGGGGACATCTTCAGCTTGACGGGTACCTTTCGGTGCTGGTTCTTCATTGGTGGGTGTTTGACTGGCAGCAGTTTCTGCGGAGGTGTTTGCAGCCCCTGAAGCACTTCCATGTGATCCATGCAGAAGTACTTGGTATTCTCCTGGGAGAGGCAGACCAGTAGATCCTCTGAGAGATCCATGCACAGGGCATGGACCCAGTGGCCTTCCTCTCCCTTGGAGCAGAAGATCATGGCAGGCTTGTTGAGCTCAGTGGAATAGTTGGGCACCCAGGTGTTAATGTCCACCTGGCATCTGAGGCAGCACTTGACCCAGTAACCTGTCTGGGATTCATCTTCCTCATCTTCTTCATTGTAGGTGTCCTCATCTACATCATCATCCTGTAATTCGTCAGGCTCTCTGCTGAAGTAGAACTCTTCTGAGTCTTCCAATGGGGCAGAGTCCTCTTGTTCTTGGTCAGTAGACTCTTGGCTGCATGTCTGTCCAAGCTCTTCTTCTTGCCGTAATTTGACAATGTAGAAGTTGTTGGACTCTGATAAGGCTTGCCCCCCTTCTGCAGGAACTCCCATGAGCACTGATCCTTCACCCATGCTGCCCCCAAACCAAGTCTTGCTCTGCCTGATCTCTCCGGTCCACTCTGGAGTTTCTCTTGTCATTATGTGGATCCCGCTGTCATCCAGGACCACTGTGTTGCATTCAAACCGTTTGCGGCTATCTGACGTGTAGCCCCCTACTATGACAAACTCATAGTCTGGGCCCAGTCGTGTCACAATGGCACTGGTTAAGGAGAGGCCATAGGGCAAGATCTCGCAGCTGAGTGCCGGGCTGCCAAGCAGGAGTTCCACTCGCAGCCTGAATAGCCGGGGAGGGCGGGAGTTGCTGGCCAGGGTGTGACCACCTAGAAAGTAGACCGAGTCCTTTCTGGAGAGGGAAACATGAAAGGACTGTCCATCTGTCAACTCCTGCAAGGTATAGGAAGTACAGCAGCCAAAATCAAGGTCGATGAGGTAGACGTGGGGAGAGCAGTCAGTCATGCTGTTCCAGTTTTCTGTGGTCCTCTGCCCAGGAGGCATGTAGGACCTACCTCCGAAGAGCACACAGGCCCTTTTCCCATGGCTGTAAACCATGTTGATTGTGTGGCCATAGCGGGCCTCTGGAATCTCTCCCACCAGCTCTTTCTCCACACACTGGAGGGTGACCTTCTTGTTACAACCTCGGCTTTCCAGAGACATAATGTAGAGACGGTCCGAAAGTTCATTGTTGGGAGTCTTGCCACCATGGATGAGGTATTGCTCTGTCTCACAAGACTCAGGGTTTTCAGGTGCCAGTTGGGTCACAGCTGGGCATCGCAAGGGAGGCAGGTAGCAGGAGTCATTGCAAAAGGAGACTGGGCGCAGCTTCAGCTCACCTTGCTTGTAGCGGACATTGAATACACCTGTGGGGCAAGCTCGCTTGGGCCAGCCCTTCTGACCAAACAGGAACACATCTCCATCAAAGTTCATCAGGGAGAACCCAGGGTGGATCAAGCTGGCACTGTTAACGACTGACACCAAATGCAGAGACATGTCCTCCACCGGTTGTCCTTTCTAGTAGCTGTTTAAAACAAAACAATGTTAAAGGAAATGAGTTGAGGTCATTGAATATATAACATCATATAGACATTGCATATGCTTGGAGAATCATCTTGATGTTAATAAAGCTAACTAACCACCATGCGTGCTCCGTAGTCTTAAATGAGTAATAATCACAGTTTTAAAATACATTTCCTTACCTCTTATTAGCATTAGCAACATTATCATAAATGGTTATGTTGAATATACTTTGCTTCTTTATCTGTATGTAATTTATAATGTATGGGTATTCATATATTTCAAATACAGCTTTATAGAATTAACTTGCTGCTGCTTCCTGGTACCTGAGCACTTCCTAAGCGCTCTGTGAATTTCTGACCAATGATTTAGCTGGTTTCAGACCAGTGGCTGAAAGCACAGGAAGATACCAGTAAGAAACAGTATAACAATATATATATATATATATATATATATATATTTCTTTAGATCTGTAACGTTCTACTTTAAAAACCATGCATATCACAGATTAAAGTTGGACTCCCTTATAAATGATATGTTTTCAAGTAAAATAGTCTGAATAGTTTTTACTGTGTGAAAAAACAATCCTGGGTACACTGTCAGACCTGGGGTCAGTAATTACCAGCAATTACAATGTACTGGTAATTATAGTTGAGCCACGGCACCTTGCATCATTGTCATTGTAATTATACCATATAATTCATCCATTACAGTTCAATTACACATTTGTTTGTCATTATTCTTGTATTTTCAACCACTTTTGGTAATCCCATTTATTTGAAAAATATCTAATTTCTATAGTATGTGTTTGTATTAGTACCTGTGATTACTGGCTGGTTATTTCGAATAAACAGAGTAAACATGTTAATGTGTGGAGTTGTTTGTGTTACTGTTTAGTGTAATAGAATTGGAATTGCAGTTTCAGCAAACAATTCTGCTGTAGTTGTACTTGTGATTCTGCTTGAACTCAGGTCTGCTCTCAGCCATGTTTACCTGATGAATGCAATTTTACAATGTGAATAACGTTTGTTTGTGAGAAACCTTCACACCACTTTCAATTGGGCTTCTGTTGGGTGTTGCTCCCATTTTGCACTTCTATAAGAACATAAGAAACTTTACAAATGAGAGGAGGCCATTCAGACCATCAGTGCTCGTCCGGTTCCTAGTAGCTAGAATAATATATTTTGAGCAGACTTTTAACAAACACGTTAGGCAAGTTGACCTTTTCACTCTTCAGTAAACATTGTCTTCTGCTTTCATCAGTTTTCTGATCAAGACATCTCTATTTCAATGTAAAGGTTATTTATAAATACTACACTGTAATTGTTGGCATTAGAATGGTTATGTATAGGGACCATGTGCTTCAGATGCACAGTTCTAACCAGCTGACCGTTTCCATTTCTGATCCGGATCTTGAGAATTGCTGGTTGTGTTTTACTTGAGAAATATTTCTAACTTGTCATCAAACGTCTTTTTAATATGAAACACATCTGTCTTTCCAGAACCATGAATATTGTAGTGTTTGTGTTCAATGCATTAAAAAAGTACTATGTTGTCAGTTGACTGGAATCAATTGACATGGTAAGTTTCAATGAAATCAACAAGATAGAGTTTCACACAAAAATTGTTGGTCCAAGTATAAATATTTTTGTTGCAATGATTTTTCATTTGTATACAGTATACAGAATATATACAGTAGGCCTACTTCACAATGGTTTATAATTTTGTTTATCTTGGTACACTAATACATACTGAGAGCAAGAAAAGGACAAAATACAGCCATGGGAATTTCAAAAGTGATTCATTCATTAAAAGATCCAGAACATACCTGAAGCAAGCTTTTTAAAGTTGGAGTACACCACAGTAATGGTCCCTTCTTGAAAACGTTTGATTGCCTCTGCTCGAACTCCACACACTGTGAAGCATGCAGACAGACAGAGTGCAGTTTAGAGAAGATTTACAGATGAGAGCTCTAGAGCAACTGGCTGTGACTTCAGCAGATGGGCTGGTTCACTTCAAACACACACAGCTTTCATCAGTTTGCGTTGAGTCCGTACATTCATTTTCTCACAAATATCAATTTTAATAACCGGAAGGTTTGCTTCCATTAACCACAGTCCACAACGTGTGTACATTCAAAATACACATTGTATTGATCAGTTATCCTCTGGAGAATTTGCCAATGCAGATGTAAGAACATAAGAACATAAGAATTCACAGTAAAAAAGCAGTGCACACACATACAGAGGGTTCTCATTATCACATAATAACCGCACTGCACATATAAAGGTTACACATATTTGTATACAATCCAAGTGTAATCCAAAATGTCATTGGAGACAAGGAGTGTATGATAAAAGTGAAGACTGATGCAAAATCAAGCGACTTGTCATGTTCACCGTGTAGAATGAGACAGACACACACACACCACTGGCATCCCAACGGATCCCTATTTTATATAAGGAACTAAAAACCAGAATGCTTTAAAATGCTCTGCACTTTGGGTCTGAAATGATTACATGTAGACTACATAAAACTAAACAAGTGGCATATTGCCTGCTATTGGGTGTTATGCTGTATGTTAATCACTTGGTGTCTTTTCAGAAAGCCAGATTCCTCAAGCTTTTGGTACTAAGGTTTGTGGGAGCTGCCCATTAAACAGAGTACTAAGTCTGCCTACATATCAGAGATGACCTGCACCTAATATCCTTTCTTTTAGCATCTGAAAGATCTTTTTTTACCCTGGATGACGGTTATTGTGTCTCAGCTGGGACCTTCAATGTGAGCTGAGATGTTGCAAGGCTGTATGTGACATGCCAAGCCCACCTGTTGTTGGGTTTGTCTCTTTTAGTGCATTGTGGTTTTTGGTATGCATTGTAGTGGCTTAGACATGGAGATCCCTCATCACAAGAAGTCAGTTAACAGATGTCTGAGCCTACAGTGCATTGAGCTTCAGTTCTAACCAGGGGGAGGTACACGGTAACGCATTGGTCAGGGGTTAGGGTTAGGGTTAGGGTTAATGCAGTGCATTGAGCTTCAGTTCTAACCTGGGGGGTACATGGTAAAGCATTGGTCAGGGGTTAGGGTTAGGGTTAGGGTTAATGCAGTGCATTGAGCTTCAGTTCTAACCTGGGGGGTACATGGTAAAGCATTGGTCAGGGGTTAGGGTTAGGGTTAGGGTTAATGCAGTGCATTGAGCTTCAGTTCTAACCTGGGGGGTACATGGTAAAGCATTGGTCAGGGGTTAGGGTTTGGGTTAGGGTTAATGCAGTGCATTGAGCTTCAGTTCTAACCAGGGGGAGGTACACGGTAACGCATTGGTCAGGGGTTAGGGTTAGGGTTAGGGTTAATGCAGTGCATTGAGCTTCAGTTCTAACCTGGGGGGTACATGGTAAAGCATTGGTCAGGGGTTACAGGCTGACTGAGCTACTTGTTTTTTTTTACGGAATTAAATCTATTCTTCAGAACTGCCTGATTGTGGTCTGGGTATGGAAGTAATGATTAAAAACGTATAACCCACTCCATTGTTGTGCATTTTGGTCTTGTGAGATGGTTTGCTCATTAAAATCATTTGTATATATCTATTAAGAGATGCCAATATATTTTGTAAGAGAGATGTCTGAGTTGAACAAAACGACAACAAAGTATCTACTTGCCATCATCGCAAGTAAGCATAGGGTTTTAATTTAGGCCAAGGTATGTATGAATCAATATAAACTATATCAATATATCTGAATGTATTACAACTTTATTTGAATAAATGAAAATCGGTAATTACCAAATACTATTTTTGTAGTGTGTATGACAAACATTGGTAAAAGATAACTATAATAAGCCATCACCTTACTGGAATATTGTTTGCACAATAAGCATTTGGCCAGAAGGGCAGCAGTGAAGTGCAGCGAAGTGTGTTGCCAAATAACAGCATTGCTTCCTGTTTTTTTTTTTACTGTATAATATTGATATATCTCCTGGGAGGTTAAAGTCTACATAGAGCAGATGTCATACATTCAAAGAATTGTTTTTTATGAGAAAAAGAAAGAGAATGAACATACAAGACATATCTGACCACATGTGCCTTGTGAACGTTACACAGAAGACAACAACAACTTAGCACCTGCATGCTGGCACTGAAGTAACATAATTTACAAAGCTGTCTCATGCAGGATCAGAGGTCTGCATGACCCTCACTGCTTCATTGGAATACAATTAAATATAATGCCATCATTTACAAAGCTGTCTCAGGCAGGATCAGAGGTATGTGTGAACCTCACTGCTTCATTAGAACACAATGGAATCTAATGCGAACCATGTTCATTTCTATTTTCTGGTTATTACTGTTTCCAAAACTATCTTCCTTAACTATTTCATTACTACATACATTTTAAAAAGACTACCATAGGATAGCTAATTAAATAGTATGGATCTTTTACTGATAAGTACAACATGTATATGTACAGGGCCTATAGAAAGTCTACAACCCCTTTCAAAATGTTCACCTTTTGTTGCCTTATAGCCTGGAATTAAAATGCATTAAAATAGTTTTTTTTTTCATTAATCTACACATCCTACCCCACAACTTCCAAGTGAAAAAAATATTCTAGAAATTTGTAGAAAATGAATTAAAAATAAAAACTGAAATAGCTTTGTTGGATAAGTGTCCACCCCCCTTGTAATAGCAATCCTAAATTAGCTCAGGTGTAAACAATCGCCTTCAAAATCACACACCAAGTTAAGTGGCCTCCACCGGTGTTAAATTGTAGTGATTCACATGATTTCAGGATAAATTCAGCAGTTCCTGTAGGTTTCCTCTGCTGGGTAGTGCATTTCAAAGCAAAAACTCAATAATGATCACCAAGGAGCTTTCAAAAGAACTCCGGGACAAAGTTGTTGAAAGGCACAGATCAGGGGATGGGTATAAAAAAATATCAAAGGCCTTGAATATCCCTTGGAGCACGGTCAAGATGATTATTAAGAAGTGGAAGGTGTATGGCACCACCAAGACCCTGCCTAGATCAGGCCGTCCCTCCAAACTGGATGACTGAGCAAGAAGGAGACTGATCAGAGAGGCTACCGAGAGGTCAATGGCAACTTTGCAAGAGCTACAGACTTTTATGGCCAAGACTGGTCAAAGTGTGCATGTGACAACAATGTCCCAAGCACTCCACAAATCTGGCCTGTATTTTACTCAAGAAAGCCCACCTTGAATCCCGTTTGAAGTATGCAAAAAAACACTCAGGAGATTCTGTAGCCATGTGGCAAAACTGACGAAATTAAAATGGAACTTTTTGGCCTAAATTCAAAGCGTTATGTTTGGTACAAACCCAACACAGCGCATCACCCAAAGAACACCATCCCTACTGTGAAGCATGGTGGTGGCAGCATCATGTTATGGAGATGTTTCTCATCGGCAGGGACTGGGGCACTTGTCAGAAGGGAAAATGAATGGAGCAAAGTATAGAAAAGTCCTTGAGGAAAACCTGCTGCCCTCTGCAATGGAAGTTCACCTTTCAGCATGACAACGACCTAAAGCACACAGCCAAATCTACACTGGAATGGCTAAGGAACAAACAGGTAAATGTCCTTGAGTGGCCCAGTCAGAGCCCCGACCTAAATCCAATCGAAAATGTGTGGCATGACTTGAAGATTGCTGTCCATCAACGCTCCCCAAGGAACTTGACAGAGCTTGAAAAGTTTTGTAAAGAAGAATGGTCAAATATTGCCAAATCTAGGTGTGCAAAGTTGGTAGAGACCTATCCCAACAGACTCACAGCTGTAATTGCTACCAAAGGTGCTTCCACCAAGTATTAACTCAGGGGGGTGGAGACTTATCCAATTATGATCTTTCAGTTTTGTATTTTTAATATATAATCTTTTTCTCAATAAAAACTTTTTCCCCTTAACAGTGTGGAGTATGGTGTGTAGATAAGTGGAAAAAAATCCTCATTTAAATGCATGAAACTCTGAGGCACTGACACAACAAAATGTGCAAAAAGTTCAAGGGGGTGTAGACTTTCAATAGGCACTGTATATACTGTAGATAGATAGATTATTATTCAATTATGTAAAACATTGCACTTTGCAATACACATTATTTTGTCCTATTTTTCATAAATCACTTTTAGAATAATAACAAATATAATACCAAACAGCCATCAAGCTCATTCAGTAAATAAATACATTAGAAAATAAAAAAAATAAACCTTTCAGATTTAGAAAGATCTATTTATTTAGAGAGACAGACAGACAGGTCTTAAAATGTCCTGTATTATTCAAAACAATTCAGCAATCATATAAAACATTACATTTTAGAAAACACTTACCAATCACTGTTATTGCAATTAACTATACACTGCCAAACAACCATCTACCTGGTTCAGTAAATAATAAATACTCAAAGTAGAAGGTAGCAAATAGAAAATATAAACCCTTCAGGATAAAAACAAAAGATTGATCTACCATCCCATCCTTATCTCCCCCTCCACCACAGAGCACACCACCCCTATTCCCCACACCTCCTGGAACTCTTCAGCCTGATGGGTGAGTTTGTAGTCAGCAAACTCCAGCTTCAGTCTGGGTGCTACTAGCACGTAAACACAGTAATCACATCCCTGTCAGAACACTAGTCACTTTGTTTTCCTGCTTTTAATTATTACTGGTTTGGCTCGCCCCAATAAAAAGTTTGCCAGTTGACATTTATTTTTTTTCCCTCTTGGAGTAGCTCACCCCGAAGATAAACAGTTGCAGAGAAATTGACCCTAAGGCCCATAAAAAGGTCTAACATAACCCTAAACAGTGGCTGCAGTCTGGCAGTACATGAAACAATGAAACACCAGCTCTCTCTGCAAACAATAGGGGCACTTGTCTTTAAGTCCTGGCTTAATGACTACCAGAAAGAAGTTGACGACCACGATGGTGTGTAGAACTCTCCATTGTAAATTCATTGTTTATCTGAAGTGGAGGCTTAGATAGGCTCCTCCAAGCTGGCAATGTGCGTCCTCTACACCTAGCCTCTAGTGTTGTAAAGGAAAGAGTTAATAATAGAAGTACAAAACTAGGATTGAGATGTAGCTGTGTTGCTGCTATCATGCTATCAGGGAAATAATGTTTGATTGCCTAGGAAAAGGGCTGTAAAATGAACAGAACTGACCTCATCTGACCTGGTGAAGGTAAGAGTGGTCTAGTCAAAATGTTGCTGACACACAGAGATAAGCCAGCAACTCGGGGTGTAGATAGGGCCGGCGTAACCATATAGGCAGAACAAGCGGCCGCCTAGGGAGGCAAATTGAAGGGGGCAGCAAAAACGGTACATAATTACATTTTATACTTTATATTTCTTTAGTCGTAAAATGTTCAACATCCTAGATCACTGTTTCTTGTTCTGCAAAACTTATTGCTGTTGTTACAGACATGGTTGCAAAGCATACGACATGGTTTATTTAGATTTCCAGAAAACTTTTGACAAAGTCCTGCATAAAAGAGTAATTCTCAAACTGAACGCAGCAGGGATTCAAGGAAATGCATGCACATGGATTAGCGAGGGGTTAACATGTAGAAAACAGAAAGTACTGATTAGAGGAGAAACCTCAAAATGGAGCAAGGTAACCAGTGGTGTACCACAGGGATCAGTATTAGGTCCTCTGCTATTCCAAATCTACATTAATGATTTAGATTTTAGAGAATTGTGAGGGTCTGGAACCAACTCCCCAGTAATGGTGTTGAAGCTGACACCCTGGGATCCTTCAAGAAGCTGCTTGATGAGATTCTGGGCTCAATAAGCTACTAACAACCAAACGAGCAAGATGGGCTGAATGGCCTCCTCTCGTTTGTAAACTTTATTATGTTCTTATGTTCTTTTATCATGAGCAGCGGTGTAGTCCGGAATCTGGAACGCTGGGGGGTGGGGTGGGGTGATCATGCTGGTGTGGTGTCACACGAAAGGAACAGGCTCATGGTTGTTGAGCCCGTTGCTAAGCAAAGGACGCATTGAAGTTCCTTGCGAATTCAAATGGGACGGGGCATTATTGGATTTCATTTAATTACCATGACAATGATTCTTATAAAAGGACGTTGCTAATACAGGATTGTGGCAGGATGACAGAGGTTTGAGGCTCAGAGACAGTGAAAAGGGCAAAATAATGATCGTTATTAAACAAAAAATAATCTAATAAATAGGCACAAGGGCCAACAAAAAGGTTCAAATACAAATAATACATGTGAAAACTTACAAAATAAATGGTCAGGTTCCAAGGCTTTTCAAACAAAACACTCCCTCCTTCCAAACAAAAAACTCCTCAAAACCCAGCACTCCCAAACAGAAAAACACCCCTACACAAAGGGTTTCATCTGCCCTTTATACTCTGTGGCTGGAGCCCAATTAACTAATAATTAACAATTAAGCACTTAAGGCTCCAGCCACATTCTCACATGTATTTTCACAGGGAGGAACTTAACCCCCTCCCTGCTGATCCAAACCAAAACAAGAATCACAAAAAACATAATGAAAACAGTAAAAATAACAACAATAACAAACACAAATTTATAGGGGCGAGCTAACACCCCATCACAAGGATAATCAAAATGTTTTACCGATTTTATATCTCTGAAATTATCTGATGACTGTCCTGGAAATTGCTAGATTTGTAGCTAATTGCTTTTGAGAACAAATCTCGCCAAGTCAGTCCTTAAAGTCACTAGATTTGGCGAGAAATGTGTTAAATTGGCAACACTGCTTGAAGGCGCAGAATAAAATTTTTGATTTCCGCACAACTTATTATTGCCTTGACACAACAAGGTAAAGAGAAAAGGGATTGCTTCATCGGTGCCCACTGATATTATTATTATTATTTTTATTTCTTAGCAGACGCCCTTATCCAGGGCGACTTACAATTGTTACAAGATATCAAATTATTTTTTACATTCAATTACATTATTTTTTACACATTATTTTTACATACAATTACCCATTTATACAGCTGGGTTTTTACTGGAGCAATCTGGGTAAAGTACCTTGCTCAAAGGTACAGCAGCAGTGTCCTCCACGGGGATTGAACCCACGACCCTCCGGTCAAGAGTCCAGAGCCCTAACCACTACTCCACACTGTTAGGATGGCTGTGTGCCATTTAAGCATTTTCATAACACATCGGTAAAGATTCTTTAACACTAGAAGCCCCATTTTGGCGATTTTTGGTTTTAAAATGTAATTTTTTCCAGTCGTGTGATACATATGTGTGGAAGCGACATCGTGGGAGAAGTACAGTTGTGGACAAGTACAACGCAGTTAGAAGCAAAAAGGAGGAATTACATCTTTAAATCTGGAGTTGCTTTAATCAGAAAACATTGCAGCTTAAAGCCTTACAGCTGCGTGTATTTTTCTGATAACAAGCTGAAAACTTCGAGCAGCTGATTCAAATCCTTGGCGTTCTGAGACACGGGGGAGGGGCGGAGCCTGCAGCACAAACACAAACAAAAGGCAGCCAGGCTTCCCAGCGACAGCGTATGGAAGCGACATCGTGGGAGAAGTACAGTCGTGGACAAGTACAACGCAGTTAGAAGCGTTTGAAAGCAGGTTGACAGCTGCAGAAGCTAAACTAAACTTCCAAAAAAAACCCCAAAAAACAAACAAACCATGGTCTTCAAGCCAGTAATCTGTGACAACTGCATGATGTGGGAAATCCAAGAAAACCCAACAGAGCTCAACCAAGTTTGTGTAAAGTGCTGCACGATCCAGGATTTGCTTCAGCGATTAAGCCTGCTAGAAAAGGAGATGGAGGAAATGAGACAGCAACAGGAGCTTGAGGAGCTGACACACCCACAAGTCATGGAAGTCTGCACCCCTAGCAGACTGAAAGCCACCAGGGAGATGGAAGAGAGTCGAAACAGCTGGGTTCAGATAAGCAGAAGCAGGGAAAAAAAGAAACTTCGTCAAACACAACCACCAGAAATCCAGACATCCAACACATTTGAGCCACTTCAACATTTAGATGACCAAAACAAACATCAAGAGAACGAAAGAAACAACATCCAAGACCCTATAGACAGTGCTGGCCAGGCAGCAAAAAGAAGGGAGGTCATGATTGTTGGGGACTCCATATTGAGAAACACAGCAAGTTCAGTTCGCAGTTTGGACCCCCTTACTACAACAGTGTGCTGCCTTCCAGGAGCCTCAGTCAAGCACATCACTGAGAATGTGGATAGGCTCCTAGAACGAACAGGAGACGACCCGGTAGTAGTCGTCCACATTGGTACAAACAACATTGGAAGAGACAGACCAAGATCCCTGCAAAACAAATTCAGAGAGCTAGGAAGGAAATTAAAAGACAAGACCAAAACTGTGGTATTTTCTGGGATACTGCCAGCACCTTGCAAAGGACCATATGGACAGCTGGAAATACAAAATCAAAATGCATGGCTGAAATCGTGGTGCACACAGGAAGGCTTCACCTTTCTTGAACATTGGAGCACATTCTACAACAAGGACTATCTATACAGGTGGGACGGACTCCACTTAAACAGAAAGGGAACCAATCTACTCGGAGAAAGGATCCTTCAGGAGGTCCAGAAGCATTTAAACTAGAAAGGAAGGGGGGAGAAAACAAAAAAACAGAAGGGAGACCACATCAAAACAAGGGCAACAACTCAGGTAAGACAACTATTAAATGTATTTATCTTAATGCTAGAAGTCTCAGAAACAAAATGTTAGAACTTGAAGCTACTGCACTAACAAGTAACTACGATGTGATAGGTGTTACAGAAACTTGGTTGTCTGAGAGTGATGGAGACGAATATAATATTAGTGGGTACACACTATATAGGAAAGACAGGCAGGACAGAAGAGGCGGAGGGGTAGTGCTATACATAAGAAATAGTCTTGAAGCCCAGGTGTTAAATCAGGACAAAGAAAATAATGCAGAATCAATATGGGTCAGAATAATGGACACAAATTCAAAGGACATAATAATAGGAGCATGCTATAGACCGCCAAATTCAGACACTGAGCAAAATAATCTGTTATACAATGACATTCCAAATGCGTGTAGAAAAGGAGAAGCCATACTAATGGGGGATTTCAACTTCCCCCATATAAAATGGGAAAAACCTGATGGGGGCACGACGGACTTAAATTGAAATGGTGGAAATGACAAATGACTGCTTCCTAACGCAATTTGTCAAGGCACCGACTAGAGGGGAGGCATGCCTTGATTTAGTCTTTTCAAATAATGAAGACAGAATAACTAAAACAGAGGTCAGAGAGCCATTGGCAAACTCAGACCACAACATGGTCTCATTTGAAATATTTTTTAAAACCCCAAAAGTAATGACTAAAGCTAAGGTTTACAATTTTAGAAAAGCAAACTATGAAGGTATGAAACAGAGACTAACAGAAGTAGATTGGAGTAAAATAGAGAAAACATCCACAGAAAAAGGATGGCTGTTTTTTAAAAAATACAGTACTAGAGGCGCAAAACAAATCTAAATCTAAAACAAAATGGCCAAAATGGTTTAATAGATCAATTAAAAAAAATATTCAGCGAAAAAAGGCACTTTACAGAGCATTTAAAAGGGACCAAAAACAAAGTACACAGAAAGAGTACTTGGAACTGCAAACACAAGTCAAAAAGGAAGTTAGAAAGGCCAAGAGAGAGATAGAAATCAATATTGCTAAGGGGGCTAAAACCAATTCCAAAATGTTTTTCCAATATTATAACAGCAAGAGAACATTCAAAGAGGAGGCTAAATGTCTAAGGGACACACATGGCAAAATCATAGATGAAGAAAAAAAATAGCAAATATATTAAATGATTACTTTTCACAGGTTTTTACAAAGGAGGACACGGAAAACATGCCCGACATGTCGACCTGTTCCTATCCAATTTTAAATAACTTTAGCATAACAGAGGCAGAAGTGTTAAAGGGACTAGGAGCTCTTAAAATAAACAAATCCCCTGGGCCAGATGAGATCCTCCCAATAGTACTCAAAGAAATGAAAGAAGTTATTTACAAACCGCTAACCAAGATCATGCAACAGTCTCTTGACACAGGGGTTGTACCGACAGACTGGAAAATAGCAAACGTAATACCGATCCACAAAAAGGGAGACAAAACCGAACCAGGTAACTACAGACCAATAAGCCTGACTTCTATTATATGTAAACTTATGGAAACTATAATAAGATCTAAAATGGAAAATTCCCTATATGGTAACAATATCCTGGGAGACAGTCAGCACGGTTTTAGGAAAGGGAGATCATGTTTAACTAACCTGCTTGATTTTTTTGAGGATGCAACATCAACAATGGATAATTGCAAAGCATACAACATGGTTTATTTAGATTTCCAGAAAGCTTTTGACAAAGTCCCGCATAAAAGATTAATTCTCAAACTGAACGCAGTAGGGATTCAAGGAAATGCATGCACATGGATTGGGGAGTGGTTAACATGTAGAAAACAGAAAGTACTGATTAGAGGAGAAACCTCAAAATGGAGCGAGGTAACCAGTGGTGTACCACAGGGATCAGTATTAGGTCCTCTGCTATTCCTAATCTACATTAATGATTTAGATTTCAGAGAATTATGAGGGTCTGGAACCAACTCCCCAGTAATGTTGTTGAAGCTGACACCCTGGGATCCTTCAAGAAGCTGCTTGATGAGATTCTGGGATCAATAAGCTACTAACAACAAAACGAGCAAGATGGGCTGAATGGCCTCCTCTTGTTTCTAAACTTTCTTATGTTCTTATGTTCTTATATGGGGCTGTGCGTTCGTGTACCTTTCTGTCCGTATGTATTAAATATTCTCACAAAGCATGAAACACAGGAGTGCAGAAATGAAGGAGATATATTACATTATACCTAAAAGCCCCGGGAACAATCATATTGACGGCCACACAGAAAACAATTGTATTTTGATTATACAGAGCGGTATACAGAACGGTATTCCACTAACCTACATGTTAGATACCAATTTTATAGTACTTATGGAACGCAGCATGGTACTGTATAAATATGGTGTATATACAAATATACAAATAACTGCAGTTCAAAGACAAAAGATGCAGCGGCGCCATTTATTTCAATACAAAAATAAATAAAAGGTTTTAACAAAAAGACTTGCTCACTGAGCGAAAATAAATAATTAAACAAAAATAATCACAAACACAAAAATACCAAACAATACAGGTCAGGCTGGGCAGTAGCCTTCACTGATCCTATACGTTCAATTTTTAAGTTTCGTTTTCTCTCTCGCTCCTTGCTCTCTCGTTCCTCCTCTCAAACACCCACCTCGAGTGCAGAGAGGTGCAGGTCTATATATCGTGGGGTTTAATTAGCTGGTAATTATTCTATTACCCCTCGGCCACAATCTGCACAAGTTTTTTTTTAATTACTGTGGATGGGGTTACCCGTCCACGCTACTAAACAATACAAAAATAAACCTTTGGCTACGCCGTCAAATATATACATAAATAAATAGAAAAACAATAACAAAACATACGGCGCTTCGCCGTCATATTTATAAAACCATAAACAAACAATAACACACCATCAAATAAAATAACTAAATCATAATATACAAATACAAAATAACACAGGGGCGGAGGGGGAAACCCCGTTCTAAAAATAAACAAAACAGAACCCTGTACAGGGCTCCTCGCCCTGTTACAAGCCTTGATTTAAAAATAGCCACTATGGGTGAACTTCTAATATGATTAGGCAGAGAATTCCACAGTTGGGGAGCCCGAACACAGAAAGCAACCTCTCCTTTTCTTCTGAGCCTAACCCTTGGAACAGAGAGAAGGCCGCTATCAGTTGACCTCAGCACACGCTGAGGCTGATAGGGGACAACAACTCAGACAGGTAATCAGGTGCCAAACCATTCAGTGCTTTAAAGGTGAGCAAAAGGATTTTAAAATCGATTATATATTACTGGAAGCCAGTGCAAAAAAGCCAGAACTGGAGTTATATGAGCTCTCTTTTTTGTATTGCAGCTGCATTTTGCACAAGCTGTAGTTGTGATACGGCTTGGCATCTAAGCCCAGCAAACAGAGCATTGCAGTAGTCCAATCTCAAAGAAATAAAGGCATGGACTACTTTCTCTGCATCGGAAAAATACAGAAAATATCTAATTTTGTCAATATTTCTGAGATGGTAGAAACACAATTTTATAATATTTTTGATGTGTGACTCAAAACTTAAAGTAGAGTAAACAATAACACCCAAATTTCTCACTTCAGATTTGAGTTAGGTAACCCAAGTTTATTTTTGACAGGTCAAGTTGTTGCTGAGCACCCACTGTCAAAACTTCTGTCTTATCAGAGTTAAGTTCCAGAAAATTTTGGTCTGTAAAACACTCCAGAAGGACTGATGTTGTAGTGATATCACCTGGTTTCACTGAGATGTATAACTGCATGTCATCTGCATAACAGTGAAAATTTACACCATGCTTACAAATAGTCTGGCCTAGAGGTAGCATGTATAAAGAGAATAAAATTGGACCAAGGATTGAACCCTGAGGGGCACCACAGTTGATATTTGCTAAAGAAGACATTGACTCCCCCAGTGAAATAGTTTAGTACATTACCAGCCAGTGAACTATTTATAACACCGTGTAACAATTTTTTTTTTTTTTTTTTGGTTCCTGGGTAGTGTTATTTCCTAATTGCTTATGCCTCAAAAGTATAGAAAATGGCTATTATTCCCCACAAACTTTGCTTTTGTGACCAGGACAGTGATATTTTGAAATTTACCTATTTTCCAGAACATTCCAGATAGATTCAGTGCTGAGTAAACTTGGAGTAACTTCTAGAACTTTCTAGAACTTTCCAGTAATATAAATAGTAGTATAAATACAGGGGCCTTAAGCCCACCAGTTCAGTTTAGTTCCAGCTGCCTAAGTGGATACATATCTGCATTTTTCTGAGATGGCATCAAGGTCATAGGAGACTTCAAAATGGTGGCATTCCTGATGGGTCTCCAAAGGCGGTTTTACCAAGTTTCCCTGCTATCTTTGCCTTTGGGACAGCAGGGACACCAAGGCGCACTACCACAGGCGGGACTGGCCACAGCGGACCGAGTTCTCTGTGGGGAGGAACAACGTCAAGTGGGAGCCACTGGTGGACCCCCGGAAGGTGCTGATGCCACCACTGCACATCAAATTGGGCCTTATGAAACAATTTGTCAGAGCTCTAGATAAGGAGTCGGCGGCCTTCAAGTACCTTCAAGACTTCTTCCCTAAGCTGTCTGAGGCAAAGGTCAAAGCCGGTGTCTTCGTCGGACCACAGATAAAGAAGATCCTGGAGTGCAATGAATTCCCAAGAAGCTCACTAGTAAGGAGAAAGCAGCTTGGAACAGCTTTGTCGCAGTGGTTCAGGGCTTCCTGGGTAATCACAAGGCCGAAAACTATGTGGAGCTGCTTGAGACTCTGGTGAAGAACTACAGCACAATGGGCTGTAGGATGTCCCTCAAAGTCCATATCCTTGATGCTCATCTTGATAAATTCAAGGAGAACATGGGAGCGTACTCGGAGGAGCAAGGCGAGCGCTTCCACCAGGATATACTGGACTTTGAACGCCGCTACCAAGGACAGTATAACGAGAACATGATGGGAGACTACATTTGGGGGCTGATTCGTGAAAGTGATTTACAGTATAATCGTAAATCTCGAAAAACTACTCACTTCTAAATCTTTTGTAGTCATTTTTGTATTACTTTAGTATAAATACATGTTAATTTGGATTCATATGTTGTTTTTTTCTGACTTTATGTGAACGAAAAGACACAAATTCGCCCGTTTTCTCATTGGAAATAGGTAAATTTCAAAATATCACTGTCCTGGTCACAAAAGCAAAGTTTGTGGGGAATAATAGCCATTTTCTATACTTTTGAGGCATAAGCAATTAGGAAATAACACTTACTACCCAGGAACAAAAATTGTGTTACATAGTGTAATCATAAGAATATCATAGCACAGGAAACTAAAGACATCCTTCAGAAATCTAGTTGGAATTGGATCTAAAGTACTAGTTGCAGATTTCATCTGCAGTACAGTCATGTTTAATTCCTCAGCAGTAATCAAAGCAAAATATTCCAGCACTGTTTCCCCCAATATGTCTGGGATACTTAAGTCAGGGCCATAAACTAGAATTTGATTCCTAATGGACTTTATTTTGTTTTGAAAGTAATAAAGAAATTCTTCACACTTAGCTGAAGACACTTCAGTGTTACTAACAGGTGGCAAAGAAGGGTTTACCAGTTTATCTATTGTTAAAAAGAGCACCCTGGAATTATTTTTATTTTCCTCAATAAGATTAGAGAAATGGGCATGTCTTGCTGATCTTACAACATTATTATACCTCAATAAATAATCATAATAATTCATAGTATCATAATGAATATGTAATTTTGTCACCCTCCATTTCCGTTCCATTTTACGATACTCTCTTTTCATTTGATGGATAGTACTGTTAATCCAAGGCTGTTAATCCATGCTTTACATTTAGAAGAGACTAATCTAGTTTTAACTGGAGCAACAGTATGAAACAGTTGTACACAGATCGAAGTAACCTGCATACATAATCTGGTGTATCTGGTTATATGTTAGCTCTTTGAGCTAAAATATATATATATATATATATATTGTAACAGACCGTCCGTGATGAGCACACGAGGAAGGTATCAGAAACGTGGGGATGCTGATATCTTTCCCCAAAGCTCAAAACTAGAAAGATGGGCGTTACGGTGGCAGAACGGAATAGTAAATAAAGGAACTTCAACTCCCATGATTCCGAAGGTCAATAGTCAGGTGACATGTCCGCGGGAGAATCCAGGGGGTTTTAAAAAGGCAGGTCAGCAATTAGAAAGGGGAGGAGGTAATTGTGAAAGGTACTTTTTGTATAGCAGCAACTTTGAAATACCGAGTGGTGTTGTCGGTCCATTTCATTAGCTGAGTACAGATTGTACAGCAACTGTTTAAGTGGTGTGGAACAGAGACAAGAGCAGCGTGCTTCGTTGTGCAGAAGTACGGGAACATAGATTAAAAAGGGCGACAGTGTTGGGGACCAGAAAGGACTACTTTATTCCAGAACCGAAGGTACCTGTGTGGAGTGACTGCAAAATAAAAAGCGAGTAGGGCTTATATTTTGGTCTGGCCGGAGGAAGCTGAAACGCGTCTGCAGCCTGGAATGAAGTGAAGCTGGTGCACTCGCCAAACAGATCTCTCCAGTGAGTAACCCAGACCGCAGACTTGCGGGATCCATTTGTGCTTGGTTTCTTTGAAAAGAAAGACAGTGTTCTGTGTGTACCTGTTTTAAAAGAAAGTCACCGTATTAAATGGACTGTTACTCACCTGCTTACTTGCCTGCTGTGTGCAGCGTTCAACACGTTTTCTACAGCTGTATTAACCATGCCAAACTGAATACGTTTAAACAGGCAAAGTTTGATATCAGCGCGTATAGTG
This sequence comes from Huso huso, assembly GCA_036884735.1. Lineage (NCBI taxonomy): Eukaryota > Metazoa > Chordata > Actinopteri > Acipenseriformes > Acipenseridae > Huso > Huso huso. The sequence continues at coordinate 27,696,379 of CM072690.1, read as the reverse complement.
TGCACGCGCTGAATTTATAAAAGCCTGTGCTTTGTGGACTGTTATGTTACGTGTTCTTTTAAGCAACACATTCTTTTCATGGACTGTGTTTTATTTGAGTAAGGCTGGTTGCTTAATTTCATGAACAGAAACACCATTTAATTCTAAAGGCAGTGGGACCCTGAAATAGCTGTAATCATCTGGGGTTTAAAGTGAAGACCCAGACTGGTGTTTATTTTTCTATTGAACCGGGACTGTGTGGTTTAATGAACTGTGCTTAATATACCCAGGAAGGAAACAAACCACACGGACGGTGGTAGTTGTGTTTTATTTGTTTGTTTTAGTTCGTCAGGATCCAGCCAAGCAGCAGGCTGTCAGTGTCAGTGTTCACCAGCAGAGGGCGACCAAGGGACCGATTACTTGGAAGACTTACCTGTTCACCTGGAAAAGGATTACAAACTACATTTCCCAACAGCCCTTGTGGATTATAAAGAAAGTGAACCATTGACACTTACCTGGCAAGACTTTTGTTCCGAGACCAGGTTTACTGTTACCAGCAGCGTCTGGATGGAACTTGGACTGGTCTCTATGCTAAAGCAACATGTTTTTCCTTGCAACGAGGACAGCTCGTGCAAGCAGTAGAGAGGGTTGAAGAAGTGAGATTAGTGGGCAGGGTTTCTTTTGTTTTGTTTATTTTCATAAACGTTCTGTTGAGACTTTGAACTTTTGTTTAAGAAAACAATAAAAATGCCTATTCTTCAACCCTACCAAGTGCCTCGGTGTCACCTCTCATGCTGCCAGTTGGCTACCACACTACAATACAGAGCAGATCGTTCACTATATATATATATATATATATATATATATATATATATATACAGACGTGCTCAAATTTGTTGGTACCCCTCCACAAAAAACGAAGAATGCACAATTTTCTCTGAAATAACTTGAAACTGACAAAAGTAATTGGCATCCACCATTGTTTATTCCATATTTAATAGAAATCAGACTTTGCTTTTGATTTTTTATTCAACATAATATTGTAAATAAGAAAACAAATGAAAATGGCATGGACAAAAATGATGGGACCGCTAACCTAGTATTGTGTTGCACAACCTTTAGAGGCAATCACTGCAACCAAACGTTTTCTGTAGCTCTCAATGAGACTTCTGCACCTGTTAACAGGTAATTTGGCCCACTCTTCCTGAGCAAACTGCTCCAGCTGTCTCAGGTTTGATGGGTGCCTTCTCCAGACTGCAAGTTTCAGCTCTTTCCATAGATGTTCGATAGGATTCAGATCAGGACTCATAGGAGGCCAGTTCAGAATAGTCCAATGTTTTGTTCTTATCCATTCTTGGGTGCTTTTAGCTGTGTGTTTTGGGTCATTATCCTGTTGGAGGATCCATGACCTGCGACTGAGACAGAGCTTTCTGACACTGGGCAGTACGTTTGGCCCAGAATGCCTTGATAGTCTTGAGATTTAATTGTGCCCTGCACAGATTCAAGGCACCCTGTGCCAGGCGCAGCAAAGCAGCCCCAAAACATAACCAAGCCTCCTCCATGTTTCACTGTAGGTATGGTGTTCTTTTCTTTGAAAGCTTCATTTTTTTGTCTGTGAACATACAGCTGATGTGACTTGCCAAAAAGCTCCAGTTTTGACTCATCTGTCCAAAGGACATTCTCCCAGAAGGATTGTGGCTTGTCAATATGCATTTTAGCAAATTCCAGTCTGGCTTTTTTATGTTTTTCTTTCAAAAGTGGAGTCCTCCTGGGTCTTCTTCCATGGAGCCCACTTTCGCACAAAAAGCGACGGATGGTGCGATCAGAAACTGACGTACCTTCACCTTGGAGTTCAGCTTGTATCTCTTTGGCAGTTATCCTTGGCTCTTTTTCTACCATTCGCACTATCATTCTGTTCAATCTGGGGTCGATTTTCCTCTTGCGGCCGCGCCCAGGGAGGTTGGCTACAGTTCCATGGACCTTAAACTTCTTAATAATATTTGCAACTGTTGTCACAGGAACATCAAGCTGCTTGGAGATGGTCTTGTAGCCTTTACCTTTACTATGCTTGTCTATTATTGTCTTTCTGATCTCCTCAGACAACTCTCTCCTTTGCTTTCTCTGGTCCATGTTCAGTGTGGTGCACACAATGATACCAAACAGCACAGTGACTACTTTTCTCCATTTAAATAGGCTGAATGACTGATTACAAGATTGGAGACATGTGTGATACTAATTAAAGAAACTAATTAATTAGTTTGAAATATCACTATAATCCAATTATTTATTATCTTTTCTAAGGGGTACCAACAAATGTGTCCAGGCCATTTTAGAATATCTTTGTAGAATAAGCAATAATTCATCTCTTTTCACAGCTTCTTTGCTTTATTCTATGACATACCAAAGGCATGCAAGTATACATGATAAAATAGCTTTTAATTTCATCACTTTTCAGGAGGAATGAAGCATTATTTCAATGAGCTGTAAGGGTACCAACAAATTTGAGCACATCTGTATATATATATATATATATATATATATATATATAATAAAATGTTGGTTGACAACAAGAATAAATGATAACATGCTCCTGTTTACAGTTTTTAAAAGAATATTCCAAAATTACAATGATTTTGTAAAGACATGAATGCACTTTATACGTTTATTCCTACCAGAAATTACTTATTTGGAATGTTACTTGTGCTGAGTTAGAAAATAAACATACTGCTCCATATTACCAGATTTAAATAGCGCCATTTTAAAATTCAAACACGGAATTAATTATCCCACATATTGCTTATTAGTTTATTAAAATGATATGATAGAGCAATTAATACAGCACTTGCCAATTTCAAGCATGACAGAGTTGTAATTGATAGGAAAACATTTTAAACTCTGTCAATTGTGTTCCACAAAAGGGGAAACCATCAGATTAGCAATGGTTTCAATGTAATGATAAGCAATGCACACAACGCATCAGACTGCTTAAAAACCTGCAGGATTCTTATATGATCTTTCTAGAGAAAGTGGACAAAGCCATACAACATGATGAATAACTGCCCTCAGCACTACTGTTCTCCAGTCTCAGGTACAGTCAATGCTCACCCCACCTCTCCAGCCTCAGGTACAGTCATTGCTCACCCCACCTCTCCAGCCTCAGGTACAGTCATTGTTCACCCCACCTCTTCAGTCTCAGGTACAGCTATTGCTCACCCCACCTCTCCAGCCTCAGGTACAGTCATTGCTCACCCCACCTCTCCAGCCTCAGGTACAGTCATTGCTCACCCCACCTCTCCAGTCTCAGGTACAGTCATTGCTCACCCCACCTCTCCAGTCTCAGGTACAGTCATTGTTCACCCCACCTCTCCAGCCTCAGGTACAGTCATTCTTCACCCCACTTCTCCAGCCTCAGGTACAGTCATTGTTCACCCCACCTCTCCAGCCTCAGGTACAGTCATTGTTCACCCCACCTCTCCAGCCTCAGGTACAGTCATTGTTCACCCCACCTCTCCAGTCTCAGGTACAGTCATTGTTCACCCCACCTCTCCAGTCTCAGGTACAGTCATTGTTCACCCCACCTCTCCAGTCTCAGGTACAGTCATTGCTCACCCCACCTCTTCAGCCTCAGGGGCAGCTGTCGCTGTCCCCACCTCTTCAGCCTCAGGGGCAGGGATTAACATTTTTCACATTTGATTTGGCTTCAATAAACAATGGAAATTCAATGGCAAAAACTTTGTAAAAGTAACGTTAAGGTTTGGTTGCAAAAGTCCATGAGGTTAGGAAATTGCAAGTTAAGATAGCCACGCAACCTTAACTCTGCACCCTTATGTGTATGTTTCCTGTCACACTTGACATCACATATGACATCAATGACATCGGCAATGACATCACTAAGCACATGACAAATCCCACATAACACTGGGAAATTATAGGTTGGTAACATGTTCAGTAACTGCATTAGCATTCCCACAATGTTTGCTGTCAATGTGTGCTTTAACGAACAACAGAATTCCTTGTACTCAGAAATGTGTAATTCATGTTGAGGTATGTAGTGATATTAGATTTTTGGAAAGGAGTACCTGAAAATGAATGGGACATACAATATTTCAAACCCTACATGTATGTTAACACTTTCCATTACAGTTAGTACTGTATGATTAGTGTTCTGCATTTTTGGTTTTTATCTTTTAAAAAAAAATTCTGGGAATTTTTCGGAGTTTATTTTAACTCCCTAGTTTTAATTGAAACATCGGTAAAAATCGGGGGAAAAAATTTCAGAAAAAAACACTTTACATGTGGAATATGATGAGTAGCAGTTCTGGTTTCTGATTAATAATGTCCCTGGCATGTATGATGAAACAGAATCTGTCAAAGTCGAAGCCACATTTTCCCAAGTTAGCTGGTACTTTGCGAACGTTTGGGCAATCGCTGTGCTGACAGAAACAGTATCTACAGAAGGTATAAACATGACTTCAGCACAAAACAAGCCAGGTTTATTCGCCTTGAAAGCATCGCCATTTTCTGTCAAATATTTATGATTAAGATTGTCGGCGTTAGGCAGTGTTTCACTACAGACAGTACTGTCGCATGAAGTCACCAATACATACATCTGCAATAAACAGTGGCTGTTCAGCAAAGCACAGCACTCTAACAAACTCATTAACACAGTCATTCTGCACTTTCTTTTTATAAAAGCATGTGTAAAAGCAGGATAAATGGATTGCTTGTCTCTCAGTTCACTTTCTTGTTTTAGTTTAATGTGTCACTTATCTTTCAGTATGTTCTTTTATTGTCAGTGCGAACATGTACCTCAATGCAGCAGTATTTGCAGCGCTATGCATCCTCTGCCTCATCTGACCCACTTCTGCTATTTTTGCTTTTTGTATACTTCGAAACATTTGTTTCCTTTTGAATATTCATAAACTGATTTACGTTTTCTCTCCATTCCTAATCCACAAAAAACATTATATTTCAATTTTTTATCAAGATAGTTACTACACTCGGAAATTGCCACAATAATCAGACTTTGATTGGCCAACATAATCAGGTGATAATGTGTTTGTGAAGTGACAGAGAACCACGTTTGAATGTCTAAATGTCTGCTGTATCCTAGGATATACAGTGTAGAGCTGCTTATTACAATGTCGGAATCAAAATAAAACAGCATTTTAATCAAAACATTGTGTATTTTCCTATAAAATAGTACCAGGAAAATATTGAATAATAGACAAAAATCAGGTATAAATCAGTAAAAACCGACGTCCAGTTAAAAAAAAAAAATCCTGTAATTTTTCGGTAAAATTCGGAATAAACCGGAAACGCAGAACACTATGTATGATATACTGTTGATACATGTATGCTGTGGTACACAAATCAGTGTTTTATGTCTCTTGTAAGCATAACATCCATGCATTACAATCCACCTCATTTTTATGTACTTCATTGAGTACCGTTAAATTTTCACAATGGTGAACTGCAGAAATCTGCAATTGTACCTTAACATTTTAATGTCTTAATTGGCCTCCAGCATAACAGTATGTTAGCAAGCATTCATAGTGAACTGTAAAGTTTGAAAGAAGAATGGTTAATCACAGTGCCAACATAAGAAATTTTACAAACAAGAGGAGGCCATTCAGCCCATCTTGCTCGTTTGGTTGTTAGTAGCTTATTGATCCCAGAATCTCATCAAGCAACTTCTTGAAGCATCCCAGGGTGTCAGCTTCAACAACATTACTGGGGAGTTGGTTCCAGACCCTCACAATTCTCTGTGTAAAAAATGCCTCCTATTTTCTGTTCTGAATGCCCCTTTATCTAATCTCCCTTTGTGACCCCTGGTCCTTGTTTCTTTTTTCAGGTCAAAAAAGTCCCCTGGGTCGACATTGTCTATACCGTTTAGGATTTTGAATGCTTGAATCAGATCACCGCGTAGTCTTCTTTGTTCAAGACTGAATAGATTCAATTCTTTTAGCCTGTCTGCATACGACATGCCTTTTAAACCCGGGATAATTCTGGTTGCTCTTCTTTGCACTATTTCTAGAGCAGCAATATCCTTTTTCCAACGAGGTGACCAGAACTGAAAACAGTATTCTAGGTGAGGTCTTACTAATGCATTGTAAAGTTTTAACATTACATTTATAGGCTGGTTTTGTTTACCAGTACTGTAAACTAGTCAGTCTTAGGTTTGAATTGTAAAGGTTGAGTGATGGACTGCAGTGGAGACTATCAATGCAAGACGTCCCTTCTGCCTGTCCATTGTACTTGATTTAGTTCCTACAAAAGGTAAAGGGTCACACAATACTGGTGACTGAAGTCCGGGGTTTTTCTGATCACAGAGGATGTACAGCACAGCAATGGATTTGGTGCCTGAAAAAGGTGAAAAAGGTTAAGATTTACTGCACTGGAAACAGAGACCTGCAGTTTACCTGGCTGTTTATCCATGGACAGATAAATACATGTGTTTAAATAATTGTATTTGCAAGTTGTATTATAAAAAAAATCACCCCAAGAATCCTGACCTTATTTGCAAGTCATTTTTTTTTAATTGCAACATTACAGAAAGAGACACTGATTTGAGAAGTTTTCTAGAGCACTCGGTTGTACTGTACCAGCTGCCATCTAAGGAGGGAATCTGAAGGAAGACCAGCAAATACAGCATTACGGGGCTGATGTAAGGATAAGTGCAGTGCAAACAATTGCGGCTGCTAAATCCAAATTACCTGGTGGCCAGGCGATTATTTTGCACTGCGACCTATGTAAGCTGAAGAACAATGCAAATTACTCAACACGCACAAATGGCGGGGAACAAAAGCGAAGATCGCTACACAGCACAGGCATGCAGCAGGAACAGGAGGGGGGCCGCCATCCACATCACAGCTGACACCGCTGCAGAGTGAAGCCATCCCAAACAAAGTGAAAGGTTTTCCTGCCTGTCCTCAACAAGAGCTGCATCGGGAAGTGCACGTAGCAGCCATCCTCAGGCCAATGACAGATCTCTGACGGTGTGTGCTTTCATACAGCTCTTAAGTACCTGCTTCTACAGTGGTTTGCTCCTTGTCAGAGGTGTAAAGTTTTTGGAGGGTCAGCAATTGCCCAAGTGCAAGGCAAAATCCTTATATCTCACTACAGTGTTTGTGCCCACTTAGTATTCCAGATCCCCACCCAGTTCCATGCTCTTTTCTTCATTTGAATAGATTTCAATATCATTTAAATGGATTAATGATGGCAAAGAGCTAATTTGATAGCGGGTGCAGAACACCAGGTGAAAAACATTCTTTACATACGCCGCATTTTTAGTGACCGCTAAAGTCACACTTTACTCCAGCTAAACACGTTTTTTGGCAGCAATATGGGTGTTTTGCAGCCGCAAATCACTTTGCACATATCCTTACATCAGCCCCTAAATGTTTATTTGGGTTTGGTCTAAAATGAGAGCAGATATAAGCAGCCAGAGGCACTGAAAGCCCATGAAAGACAAATGTAGGAGAAGCAACATCTCTATGTTAAAAAAATGTAGCTGCTGCATCCAATGCTCAATGTCAAGAAAACGGTCAAACAGCACAAAGTGTGCTCAGGCACATCTGATTGAAATGTACATCATGGTTAGGAATGATCTGACCAAGCAGAACAAGACCCAGAGCTGCGGTGAGCTACGGTGCCTCACATAAGAGCTTGTGACAGTTCAGCTAATGGTCAGGCAGACAGAAAGCAGGAGACACACTTAAAAAACTACCATGAAGCACATGGTTGCATAATGTTGTTTTCAGCAGGTTTAAACAAAAAAAGTTTTCTTAGCAACAAAAACCCTTGGTCGTTTCACAGAGTTTGTAGAAAGCACAAACAGTTGTTCTCTCCTTCCCACACCCCCCTTCAAATGAGCTTTCCACTTTGTATTCATGTGGCCAGGTTAAACTGGCAATCAACTATCCATTTTAGCCTGAAGGGGAAGTAACAACATGTTTTCCTCCAGGGGCCCCTGCCTAACATAATGCATGATGTGGGAAATCCGAGAAAACCCAACAGAGCTCAACCAAGTTTGTGTAAAGTGCAGCACCATCCAGGACTTGCTTCAGCGATTAAGCCTGCTAGAAAAGGAGCTGGAGGAAATGAGACAGCAACAGGAGCTTGAGGAGCTGGCACACCCACAATTCATGGAAGTCTGCACCCCTAGCAGACTGAAAGCCACCAGGGAGATGGAAGAGAGTTGAAACAGCTGGGTTCAGATAGGCAGAAGCAGGGAAAAAAAGAAACTTCGTCAAACACAACCACCAGAAATCCAGACAGCCAACACATTTGAGCCACTTCAACATTTAGATGACCAAAACCAACATCAAGAGAACGAAAGAAAACAACACCCAGGACCCTATAAACAGTGCTGACCAGGCAGCAAAAAGAAGGGAGGTCATGATTGTTGGGGACTCCATACTGAGAAACACAGCAAGTTCAGTTCGCAGTTTGGACCCCCTTATTACAACAGTGTGCTGCCTTCCAGGAGCCTCAGTCAAGCACATCACTGAGAATGTGGACAGGCTCCTAGAACGAACAGGAGATGACCCGGTAGTAGTCGTCCACATTGGTACAAACAACATTGGAAGAGACAGGCCAAGATCCCTGCAAAACAAATTCAGAGAGCTAGGAAGGAAATTAAAAGACAAGACCAAAACTGTGGTATTTTCTGGGATACTGCCGGCGCCTTGCAAAGGACCATATGGACAGCTGGAAATACAAAATCAAAATGCATGGCTGAAATCGTGGTGCACACAGGAAGGCTTCACCTTTCTTGAACATTGGAGCACTTTCTACAACAAGGACTATCTATACAGGTGGGACGGACTGCACTTAAACAGAAAGGGAACCAATCTACTCGGAGAAAGGATCCTTCAGGCGGTACAGAAGCATTTAAACTAGAAAGGAAGGGGGGAGAATACATCAAAACAAGGGCAACAACTCAGGTAAGACCACTATTAAATGTATTTATCTTAATGCTAGAAGTCTCAGAAACAAAATGTTAGAACTTGAAGCTACTGCACTAACAAATAACTACGATGTGATAGGTGTTACAGAAACTTGGTTGTCTGAGAGTGATGGAGACGAATATAATATTAGTGGGTACACACTGTATAGGAAAGACAGGCAGGACAGAAGAGGCGGAGGGGTAGCGCTATACATAAGAAATAGCCTTGAAGCCCAGGTGTTAAATCAGGACAAAGAAAACAATGCAGAATCAATATGGGTCAGAATAATGGACACAAATTCAAAGGGCATAATAATAGGAGCATGCTATAGACCGCCAAATTCAGACGCTGCGCAAAATAATCTGTTGTACAATGACATTCGAAATGCGTGTAGAATAGGAGAAGCCATACTAATGGGGGATTTCAACTTCCCCTGTATAAAATGGGAAAACCCAATGGGGGGCACGACGGACGAAATTGCAATGGTGGAAATGACAAATGACTGCTTCCTAACGCAATTTGTCAAGGCACCGACTAGAGGGGAGGCATGCCTTGATTTAGTCTTTTCAAATAATGAAGACAGAATAACTAAAACAGAGGTCAGAGAGCCATTGGCAAACTCAGACCACAACATAGTCTCATTTGAAATATTTTTTAAAACCCCAAAAGTAATGACTAAAGCTAAGGTTTACAATTTTAGAAAAGCAAACTACGAAGGTATGAAACAGAGACTAATAGAAGTAGATTGGAGTAAAATAGAGAAAACATCCACAGAAAAAGGGTGGCTGTTTTTTAAAAATGTAGTACTAGAGGCACAAAACAATTACATCCCAAAAGTAGACAAATCTAAATCTAAAACAAAATGGCCAAAATGGTTTAATAGATCAATTAAAAAAATATTCAGCGAAAAAAGGCACTTTACAGAGCGTTTAAAAGGGACCAAAAACAAAGCACACAGAAAGAGTACTTGGAACTGCAAACACAAGTCAAAAAGGAAGTTAGAAAGGCCAAGAGAGAGATAAATCAATATTGCTAAGGGGGCTAAAACCAATTCTAAAATGTTTTTCCAATATTATAACAGCAAGAGAACATTCAAAGAGGAGGTTAAATGTCTAAGAGACACAAATGGCAAAATCATAGATGAAGAAAAAAAATAGCAAACATATTAAATGATTACTTTTCACAGGTTTGTACAAGGAGGACACGGCCAACATGCCCCACATGTCGACCTGTTCCTATCCAATTTTAAATAACTTTAGCATAACAGAGGCAGAAGTGTTAAAGGGACTAGGAGCTCTTAAAATAAACAAATCCCCTGGGCCAGATGAGATCCTCCCAATAGTACTCAAAGAAATGAAAGAAGTTATTTACAAACCGCTAACCAAGATCATGCAACAGTCTCTTGACACGGATTGTACCGACAGACTGGAAAATAGCAAACGTAATACCAATCCACAAAAGGAGACAAAACCGAACCAGGTAACTACAGACCAATCAGCCTGACTTCTATTATATGTAAACTTATGGAAACTATAATAAGATCCAAAATGGAAAATTACCTATATGGTAACAATATCCTGGGGAGACAGCCAGCATGGTTTTAGGAAAGGGAGATCATGTCTAACTAACCTACTTGACTTTTTGAGGATGCAACATTGAAAATGGATAACTGCAAAGCATACGACATGGTTTATTTAGATTTCCAGAAAGCTTTTGACAAAGTCCCCATAAAAGATTAATTCTCAAACTGAACGCAAAAGGGATTCAGGAAATGCATGCACATGGATTAGGGAGTGGTTAACAGGTAGAAAACAGAAAGTACTGATTAGAGGAGAAACTCGAAATGGAGTGAGGTAACCAGTGGTGTACCACAGGGATCAGTATTAGGTCCTCTGCTATTCCTAATCTACATTAATGATTTAGACTCTGATATAGTAAGCAAACTCGTTAAATTTGCAGGCGACACAAAAATAGGAGGAGTGGCAGACACTGTTGAAGCAGCAAAGGTCATTCAAAATGATCTAGACAGCATTCAAAATTGGGCAGACACATGGCAAATGAAATTTAATAGAGAAAAGTGTAAAAGTATTGCATGCGGGCAATAAAATGTGCATTATAAATATCATATGGGAGATAGTGAAATTGAAGAAGGAACTATGAAAAAGACCTAGGAGTTTATGTTGACTCAGAAATGTCTTCATCTAGACAATGGGAGGCTATAAAAAGGCTAACAAGATGCTTGGATATATTGTGAGAAGTGTTGAATTTAAATCAAGGGAAGTAATGTAAAACTTTACAATGCATTAGTAAGACCTCACCTAGAATATTGTGTTCAGTTCTGGTCACCCGTTACAAAAAGGATATTGCTGCTCTAGAAAGAGTGCAAAGAAGAGCGACCAGAATTATCCCGGTTTAAAAAGGCATGTCGATGCAGACAGGCTAAAAAGAATTGAATCTATTCAGTCTTGAACAAAGAAGACTACGCAAGCGATCTGATTCAAACATTCAAAATCCTAAAAGGTATAGACAATGTCAACCCGGGGACTTCTTTGACTTGAAAAAAAAGAAACAAGGACCAGGGGTCACAAATGGAGATTAGATAAAGGGGCATTCAGAACAGAAAATAGGAGGCACTTTTTTACACAGAGAATTGTGAGGGTCTGGAACCAACTCCCCAGTAATGTTGTTGAAGCTGACACCCTGGGATCCTTCAAGAAGCTGCTTGATGAGATTCTGGGATCAATAAGCTACTAACAACCAAACGAGCAAGATGGGCTGAATGGCCTCCTCTCGTTTGTAAACTTTCTTATGTTCTTATGTTCTTAACCTGTATACAAGGTACCTTGCCTTTGCCATGCCACAAGATGCTATCAGTCTTATCTCGGAAAGAGCAAAACCAGCTGGTCGATACCCCATTTACTCTAGCAGAGTGTGCACAAGGGTTCTTGGTAAAAGCTGTATCAAAATCTGCACTCAAATCCATAGCACAAGTGAATGGCCCAGAATCAGCAAATAAAGGCCATTATATTTGATACTCACAATGCTTGCAGTCCATCTCCATTAATGTTGAAACCTAAAGAAAAAAATAACCGTGGCCTGTTGGTCTTGTTGGGAAATTGTAATTCCATGAGAACCTGTAAATTGAACTGCAATGTTAGTGGTCTGAATCAAAAAACACTGACAGTAAATATAACAATTATATATGTATTATACATGTAGGAATCTCATTTATTAAAATGATTTCTTACAGTATAATTAGTATTCTGTTCAAAAGATTGACGATTCAATATTGTGATTTAAGACATAACTTGTGAAACAGAAAGGAAAACATTGGTTAATGCTAACAAAACTCCTGGCATGCACACACACACAGCCCAAAGAAGCTTTGCTTTCAGGCAACATTTTAATTAAATGTTATAATACAACATGTTCCAAATGTTGGTTCCTGGCTCCTCTCACATCTGCACCTTATCAGAGAGCTCCAAACCCAACGTATGGACATGTTTCAGTAACAGAATGCTGCCTGGAAGCAACACTCAGCACTTTTGTTTCATGGTTAGTGCTGCAGACCCTCATCTCCCAACTAAAAGCAGGTGGAGACTTGCTCTTTTTCTTCATTTCCTCACAGGTACAGCATGTTGTCACCTCGCCCTTTAGATCTCCCAGCCGCCACAACACACACCACAGTTGTTCAGTTAGCTGCACCACAGAGAGATAAAGGAGCAGAGAGAAAGGGCAATCCCTCACACAGGTGTTCTGTTGTGGGAAAGCAACAGTTGCCATAGGTGAGAGGTGGTAGAGCTCATGTTTTGGGTTATCATGCTTCTGTGGGCTGTGTGTACATGTCAGCATTAACTCATATATAATATATACTAAATATACCTAAAGCATATAACAAAGGCATTACCCTTGATATTTCAGTATTCTGATTAAACTTTTTATAATACATGGATACCCTTGTGATGCTAATATTAAAGAAGACGAGGTTCAGCAGTACAGTTTGTTTGTTTTTTTTAAATAGTGTTTCAGTGCTGTGCAGACGTTCTATGTCGTTATCCGTTTCTCCATTCTCTCTGAGATATAAATGTACCAGTGTACCAGCTTTTTTTTAAGTATTCTCATTTTGTTGATCATTAATGAACATTTCTGTACTGTGGGTGTTATTGAGTGATTGAAAACAAGACATTTTGTGTTTGAATTGAAAGTGATGGTCTCGAGGATGGGTCAAAGTTCAATTATCACTTCTTGACGTCAGAAGAATACTGAAATATCAAGGGTACTGCCTTTGTTATATACTTTATGTATAGATATTGGTACATAATCATTTTTTAATACAAAATAAGCCTTAAAAAATAACTGATAAAATATAACCAATTCACCTTAAACAAAGAAGCTGAAAATACTGAAAGCTTTGTACCCTCTGCATGTATCAGTCAGTCATGTACTGTAATATAACACTAAGTTAAACCTTAAATGATAAATATTAATAAATATTACACTATGCAGTACCTGCTGTAGAGAGGGAGTTGGGGTTTAAGATATCCTAAAAAAGAGGAGATATTATAAAAAAAAGTATAAAAACTAAAAACAACTGTGCTATAAATAAATATATATATATATATATATATATATATATATATATATATATATATATATATATATATATATACACACACAAAAAGGTCAAACAATGCACAATAGAGGCTGACATTTTTAATGTAACAGGTACTACTATTAATTTTAATTAATAGTCATTTAGGCCATTTTAATCTCCATAGTATTCTCTGAAATCATCCCCATACTTTCCAACCCTGGGTACTCACCTACAATAGGACCTGGCCATGCTACAATGATAGCCTTGGACTAGAACATATATCCTGGTTATTACTAATCCCACAATGATATATGATGTGTGCTTCTCTGTTGTGATTCTGTCTATATTAATTACCATGAACTACTCCAGAAAAAAAAAGCTTTTGAAAAGGCTTCTCAAAGCTGAACAGAGGAAATGTGATGGGATTATGTCAGTGTTATACATACTGTACACTTTCTTCAATTGATTTTTCATCATGGCATGATCATTGCCACCACACACTGTCAGGAGACTTTTTTTTAAAAGATTTGCTAGTCAGCAGAGCAAATACTTAAATGAATGCTCTACCACTCTATGCTATGAATCAGCATAAACCGGCAGGGTGTCAGCTTCAACAACATTACTGGGGAGTTGGTTCCAGACTCCCACAATTCTCTATGTAAAAAAGTGCCTCCTATTTTCTGGTCTGAATGCCCCTTTATCTAATCTCCATTTGTGACCCCTGGTCCTTGTTTCTTGTTTCCTTGGGTCGACATTGTCAATGACTTTTAGAATTTTGAATGCTTGAATCAGATCGCCGCATAGTCTTCTTTGTTTAAGATGGAATAAATTCAATTATTTTAGCCTGTCTGCATATGACATGCATTTTAAACCAGGAATAATTCTGGTTGCTCTTCTTTGCACTCTTTCTAGAGCAGCAATATCCTTTTTTGTAGCAGGGTGACCAGAACTGAACACAATACTAATGCATTGTAAAGTTTTAACATTACTTTGATTTAAATTTAACACTTCTCACAATATATCCGAGCATCTTGTTGGCCTTTTTTTTTATAGCTTCCCCACATTGTCAAGATGAAGACATTTCTGAGTCAACATAAACTCCTAGGTCTTTTTCATAGATTCCTTCTTCAATTTCAGTATCTCCCCTATGATATTTATAATGCACATTTTTATTGCCTGCGTGCAGTACTTTACACTTTTCTCTATTAAATATAATTTGCCATGTGTCTGTCCAGTTCTGAATGCTGTCTAGATAATTTTGAATGACCTTTGCTGCTGCAACAGTGTTTGCCACTCCTCCTATTTTTGTGTCGTCTGTAAATTTAACAAGTTTGCTTACTATACCAGAATCTAAATCATTAATGTAGATTAGGAATAGCAGAGGACCTAATACTGATCCCTGTGGTACACCACTGGTTACCTCGCTCCATTTTGAGGTTTCTCCTCTAAGCAGTACTTTCTGTTTTCTACATGTTAACCACTCCCTAATCCATGTGCATGTATTTCCTTGAATCCCTACTGCGTTCAGTTTGAGAATTAATATTTTATGCGGGACTCTGTCAAAAGCTTTCTGGAAATCTAAATAAACCATGTCGTATGCTTTGCCATTGTCGATGTTGCATCCTCCAAAAAATCAAGCAGGTTAGTTAGACACGATCTCCCTTTCCTAAAACCATGCTGACTGTCTCCCAGGATACTGTTACCATATAGGTAATTTTCCATTTTGGATCTTATTATAGTTTCCATAAGTTTACATATAATAGAAGTCAGGCTTATTGGTCTGTAGTTACCTGGTTCGGTTTTGTCTCCCTTTTTGTGGATCGGTATTACATCTGCAATTCTCCAGTCTGTCGGTACAACCCATCTCAAGAGACTGTTGCATGATCTTGGTTAGCAGTTTGTAAATAACTTCTTTCATTTCTTTGAGTACTATTGGAAGAATCTCATCCGGCCCAGGGGATTTGTTTATTTTAAGATCTCCTAGTCCCTTTAACACTTCTGCCTCTGTTATGCTCAACTTATTTGAAACTGGATAAGAACAGGTCGACATGTGGGGCATGTTGTCCATGTCCTCCTTTGTAAAAACTTGTGAAAAGTAATAATTTAATATATTTGCTATTTTTTCTCTTCATCTATGATGTTGCCATATCTGTCTCAGACATTTTACTTCCTCCTTGAATGTTCTTTTGCTGTTATAATATTGGAAAAAACTTTTTGGAATTGGTTTTAGCTTCCTGCAATGTTCATTTCTATCTCTCTCTTGGCCTTTCTAACTTACTTCCATTGAACATATAGTGACATGAATATAAAATAAAACTAAATGGATAGAATCACAAAATGAATGTAATATAGAACAGAATGGATATGTGTAGCAAAATCAATATAACAATAAAACTGATAGCATATACACTACCACCTTGTGGATATAGACCAGCTTTGAGAAGATGTACCACACTTCTGGAGTCTCACTTGTGTCACGTGACCGCACCCGATGTGTTGATGTACATGTGTGTCAGAGTAGGGAAGAAATTAGGGCCTAATTCACAAACTGTTTTTGTTGGCGTTTGTACCATTTCTAACTTAATGTCAGTGCTAACACCCTTCTTCAGCAGATGATCTAACCCACAAAGGCCAGTCTGTGTGCTTGAATTACTGCTGTTAACACAATTTCTTAATAGAGATTTTGAAAGCTTGAGGTGTTCCTGTGTTAATTGTAATCTGTGCAATCCACCTAGGTAAGACATTGGCACAGTGTCGATGGAGCGTTATTAAGACCAGAAGTCAGCTTTTAAAAAATGAGGTATTAACCCCATTCTTATACACAGGAGTAGTGGGAAGGATGTCTACCATTCTTTGGTTACATAAAAGGCGTCAGAGAACAAGAATTAGGCAAGAAAAATCCACCCCATATCAGACCCCGAATAAATTTAGATTGTTTCCTGGATCAAATGTTTGTTAAAAGGGTATAATGCACCCTAAACCAATCTGGTGCACGCCTGTTAGGTCTGATTACAGACCTCTACTGGATTAAGAATGTAGCAGGTAGCCAGGATGCTGCCACCAACTTTAATTAACCAGGAAGTCTGGTACTGGTTATTTTGCTCCATGCAGCCCTTGCTCCTGTTCCGTGAATGTAATTATCACTCATATCACTGGAGGTAAATCTTGACTTTCTGACCTTCCTTAGGGCTGTGTCTCATTTACAAAAGCTTTAACCCTTCCTGTAGTGATTGTAGCTCACAAAATAATCCAGAAACCTGACCTGCTGTGCACTTCATTAAGTGTACAGATTTGAAAGAAACGTGTGTCACGGTAAACAGGTTGTATTTTAGTACACCAAGTTAAAATCATCTCTGCAAAACAGCCAGCTGCTTTCAGCCAGTAACATGCTTTGACCCAGAAGACATAAGGTGAATGACCTAGGAAGTGCAAGTGAAACATATTTCCAAGAGAAAGGCAAGAAAGCTGATAACTTCCTTTAACCAGTGCAGTACCAGAGATCATGTTTGAAATGAATACATGTCTGCTAGAAACTGTATATCTGAGACCTGCAGCTGGTCTCAGAATGTACAGGTGCAGCGGGTCACATTTATGAGCTACAATAACTCTAAAGAGTTAATCCCCAGATTATGTGTTCATGTTTGTCACCCATGAGCTCAAGTTATGCATAAAGATACAAGGAACAATGGGTTCTTCAGACATCTACATAAAAAACAAGGTACATCTGATTATAGAACATAATCTAGAACAGATCACCCCTCGATAGGCCAGGCTACTCAACAGCAGCCTAAAACAAAATGCTTTGGTTATCAGAGCCCTCAATGTCACTGTGTACTGGAACTGGATTTTAACTGATGTGATTGTTTGATGTGGTTTTATTTATAGTGATCATGTTTCTGCTTGTCCTTGTGATTTGTTTCCTGTTTAAAAGAAATATTGTGGAGACTGGAGATGTGAATTACAGTATATAAAAAGGCTTGGTTGTTCTCCACTGAATATTCTTTCAAATCCCATGATGCTGGTGGTATGATTTAAACCACAAGGTGTCACTGTTGCCTTACTAATGGGCCCTGCCACCAGTGTTCTGTTCCCAGACAGCTGCCACTATAAATACTCAGAAAATCATTGCTTGCATACACAGCTTCAGATTATAAACGTCACTGAGAGCTGATCAGTTTAGAGCAGCACACACACACACACACAAGTAGGAAAAGGAATCGTATAGGAATGCTTTTTGAATGGGATAGTTATGGAGGCAGAATTACACTGACACAAGTATTGAGTCTGCTTAACATTTGCTTTTTAGAAATCAGATTTAACCTGCTATACAAACATTTTGTTCTACATTATACATGTTTTTGCACTTGGGCTGTGCAGTTCTTAGTGTAAGTTATGTAAATGCTGTTTGTAGTTTGGTGGACTCACTAACCTATTAATTGTATTTAATCATGTGGTGGTGGTTGTAATGGCTGCAGTGATATGGACAGTAGGGATGGGCTGACACTTGTATTTTCCAGGTAATTACCTGTAAGAAGGCAGAGTGTATAAAATAAATCCATTCATTCCATCAATGGCAATTAACTTCTGCATTAAGTGTTTTAAAAGCTGATTGGAAGCGGATTTTCCTCTCATCCTGGGTGCTGACATCTTTACTGCTGTACCGAGGCCATAAACTTACAATGAAAATCTGTTTCAAAACTAGCAAATGCAACTGATTTTTCATGTAATTCTGATCGCTCCTTAAACCTAACTCAAGAGAATTGTGAGGGTCTGGAACCAACTCCCCAGCAATGTTGTTGAAGCTGACACCCTGGGATCCTTCAAGAAGCTGCTTGATAAGATTCTGGCATCAATAAGCTACTAACAACCAAACAAGCAAGATGGGCCGAATGGCCTCCTCTCGTTTGTAAACTTTCTTATGTTCTTATGTTCTTATGTTCAAGAGCTACCACTGTGGAGACTGGGATATGTAGTTCTTAGTTGAGTTCAATCAGAGATTGCATCTTGCCCAGGCCTACAATCCCACAATTCACTGCAGAGATGACACATTTCTAAGGAAAGTGAAATAAAAATGATTTCTTATTAAAGTATAAAAGAAAGGTTAGACAAATAACTGCTTTAAAATATAAATTTATTTTAGTTAGTTTGATCAGATTGTCAATAATTTTGCAAACAAGGGAAACCAAGGGACTGCATTGTTTTGTGCTCAGTAATTACCATGTTTTATTCCATTTCATTAATACCTAACAACTTCACATTTCAACTTCACAACTGGCACCCCCTAGTGGACAGGTCACGCAGTGTAATGTGTGAAACTTTCATTCTTTTTTGGTTGTGTAAGCTGTGCTTGTTGTTTGCTCTCTTTGTTGGTAAGAGTTGTGTATTTGTGTGTTATTTGCCGTTTGTCGCTTTGCTTGGTCATTGTTATTTTCCTGAACTCTTTTTTTTTTTTTTAGTTTGCTCAGCATATGTTCCTTCCTTTTTCTTGTTTGGTTCATAATGGTTTCAGAGTCTTCAGTTTTTGTTTGTTTTCACTGAAGTCTAATCTGGAATCCTGTTCCAACACATATTGGTTGGAAATCCTGGGTAACTTGGTACATATTGTTCCATTCTTTGTGGTATTCCAACCAGAATGGTGGTATATAAGTGGTTGTGTTTGGCTTTTTCCAGGTTCATTTGTTGTGTTGACAGCACTAGGATACTTCTGCATTAAGGCTTATTAGGTGCTAATCCACCTTGCTGCTGTTATTGAGGCAGCTTCTGCTCTTTCACTAGTCTAGGCTGTCGCAGGATTTACTGAAGTTGTAGTCTTGCTATGCTGCGCCTCTAATCTGGCAGTCTTTGTGTTGCCTCCAGGTTGTTTGCAGTGGGGTCTTGGAGCAGCTCAGAGAGCTCAGACCATAAGCTGTGCTGATATTTTGCGCTGAGTATTTCGTAGTTGTCCACCCTCAGAGCTAGGGTGGAAGATGAGTATGCCTTTTTTAGGTCTTCAGACGCTTGGATAGATGGTCAGAGGAGGGTGTTTGGGTGAGTAGGGGGTCACTGGTGGGAGTCTTGACAATGCATTCCTTGTGTTCGGGGGGAATCTTATAGGACCAGTTGATTCTTGAAAGGTGTAACAGGGCGAGGAGCCCTGTACATGTATTTATTTATTTATAGAACGGGATACTCCTCCGCCCCTGTGCAATTTATTATTTTGTATTGTTTAGCAGCATGGATGAACATTAAAAACCTCATGCAGAAGGTGACCATCTCCCGAGTTAATTAATTGCTTAATTGTTGCTAATCGGGAGATGGTTACCTGTATATAAGCCTGCAGTTCTCCGTGCTCTAGGTGGGTGTACAGAGGAGAGTACGGGAGGGCAAAAGGAGAAAAGAAAAGTTAAAAATTATACATTATACAGGATCAGTGACAGCATCTGCCCAGCCTGACCTGTGTGTTTTGTGTTCGAGTTTTGTTTTTGTTAAAACCTTTATTTTGCTCTGTGAGTAAGTGTGTTTTTTTGTTAAACCTTTTATTTTTGTTTGTTATTTTAATAAACGTCACTGCAGCCCCTTTGCACCGCAGTGTTTTACTTGTCTGTTTTTCTTCCTGCATTCTGACCTGATGTCATCACTTAGCCATCTTCTCACAAAAGGGATTCCTGGTTAGATGCATGTTTTTGCAATTTGGTTTCCACGGTTTTCCAAACATCAGGGTGAAAGGGGAAACCGTTAAAATTGTCATCTTCTCAGGTGCTGATGATAGAAAGAAAAACTTTAGCCGGCTGTTGTGACTGGGGCAGTTTTTCGCCACATTCCTGGACTTCTCAGGTCAGGAAACTGGGGCACAAAACAGGACATTGTGCCAATTGTCTGTGCAGAGCTCTTCAACCCTGTTGGACACACATTATCTTCACAACAGTACTGTATAACATAAAGAGGAGAAATTCCTCAATGTAGCCCTGAGGATGTAGTTAATACAATACCCCTTGTCCAACAATTAGAAGTATTAAATGATTACTATTCATTACTACTAGATTTACTATCACGCTCAGTAAAACCAAAATCTCCTTTAACAGTTCAAAAGTATGTTCCAGGTGCATCAATAAGAATATGTAACACTGGTAACATGTATTGAATACAGAATAGCTTATGAATAAATACAATTGTTCAGTTATGCAGTTCATAAAGTTACAGAATGCAATCAATCAAAAAGCAGAGCTAACCCAAAGCAATGAATCAGTATGATGTCTAGAGAAAACCCTGATCTATGGTAATGTGATCTGCTTTTTATACTCATTGAATCAGTCCTTTAGTACTGTATATTGACAAGTGGACCCTTCAGAAGTGGAGCAAAGGTTTGTATGTGTGATGAGGCGAGGTTGTCTATCTTTATCTTCTCCTTTTCTGTGCGACTGTGAGAATATTATTGTCCAAAGTTGCAGGCTAGAATTTAAACACAAAGCCACAGTAGTTCTTAAAGTCAACGACAATCAAAGGCAAATAACTTTTTTCAGTTCAAGTCCTGTTTCAAGTCCTCTTTGTAAAGCGTGTGTATTTTTTTTTTTTTTGGAATCACAGGCACATTTTTTAGCAACTTTGTAACATTTAACCCTTTTAATACTTCTCCTTTACAAACACTGGCCATTTTTTCCAGTATGTATTAAAGCCCCAAACTCGTTCTCTTCTTGTTTAGGTATTCTAATTAATCTCACACAAATCATTGCTTCTGTTATTTCAAAGTCCATCAAATAATCCTAATTCTATAATTGTTTCTATACTGTAGAAATCTATAGGAATGTCTATTATATGCCATAGAAATAGTTATTTTTCTACAGACATCTAGGTTAATAGCTATATTGTTTTACAGAAATCTAGAGAAATAGATTGTTTTACAGAAAATTCTCTCTCTCTCTCTCTCTCTGTATGTATATATTGTGGCAGAGTAGTGGGGAGCCAGAGAGGACCACCTGGCTCCAATTGAGTTAATGAGGCCCCTGCATAAAAGGGTCCAGCTTGTTAGTTAGGGCCTTTCCAGAAAAGTTTAGCTAGCACTGGAAAGCCTTGTCAGAACATGGGTCAGGTAAGGGCACAGTGGCGGCCTTACCTGATCATTTCCCGTCTTTTGGACTTGTCAGCTCTTACCGTCAAGTAAAACTTACTTTCTTGTGTTTAATAGCCATTCTTTTTTCACTGGAAGGTTGCTTTTAAAACGTGAGATTTATATGCAATGGAAAGTAGATTGTAGTGCTTTGTGTATCTCTTAAAGGACGTTTTTGGTTTGCTATTTATTATTTTATTTAGAATAATAATAATTTTTTATAATAGTCTTTATTTTTAATATAGCGCCTTTCACAATAAAAATTGCCTTAATAAAAACATTGACAAATATTAATAAAAGAATACAAGAAAAGCAATAAAAACAAAAGAAACACATAGAACAGTAAAACAAGGCAGAGAATAACAGGTAATCATTTTAGCATAAAAACACTACATTATAAAAGTGTGTTTTTAACATTATTTTAAAAGCAGTGACACTTGGTGCTTCCCTTACAGAGCTAGGCACATCATTCCAGAGTTTTGGGGCTCTATAGCTGAATGCTCTACCTCCTGTGTGTTTTTTTTTTTTAATTTGTAGGACAGTAAGCAACCTGGCATTCTGTGAGCTGAGTGGCATCTAGGAATATATGATATTAAAAGATTATTTAAATACGATGGTGCAAGGCCATTTAATGCCTTATAGTTTAAAAGCAACACCAGTGCAGAGATGCTAGCACAGGAATAATGTGATCTCGTCTCTTAGTCCCGGTTCAAATTCTACCTGCAGCATTTTGTATAAGTTGCAGTCGAAATATAGCATGGCTATGAGTACCAGAGAATAGGGCATTACAATAATCAATTCTAGAAAATACAAAAGCATGCATCAATCTCTCAGTATCTGAGTGGGAAAGAATACTTCTCAATTTGGCGATATTTCTTAGATGATAAAAATACATTTCAGTAATATTCCTGATGTGTGTCTTAAAAGAAAGATTTAGATTGAAGATCACACCCAAATTTCTCATTTCATCTGCAAGTTCATAAGAGAAGCCACCAAGGAGTAAATCAGACATATTGCTTTGTTTTTTTCAAGCATCCATTTTTTTATGTCAGCAAGACAGGTGCTCAAAATAATTACAGCTGAGGAGTCACCCTGTTCAGGGATAAATATAGCTGTGTATCATCAGTGTAACAATGAAAATTAACCTCATAGCTACACATAATATTGCCCAGAGACAGCATATTCAAAGAAAACAAAGATGGGCCAAGAATTGAGCGCTGTGGGACCACGCATGTAACCTTAACAAATTGCAGCCGGATCGAAAGCAAGACAGAACACAACCTGACAATCCTACCAGATTTTCAAGGCAATCAATTAAAACAGAATGATTCATAGTGTCAAATTCAGCACTTAAATCTAATAGTAGAATCAATTTGATTAATAACTCGATTTAGTTAATATTGAAACATATTGTAGCGTGCACGGGGGAAGGCAGCAGCAGGGCTGGTAGGTGACGTAATCACACACAGAGACATAAGTCTGATATACGCTCCTTGCAAAGGAGCCGGCTCTTTTGTACAGCGGTATCGGCGCTGTGCTTTGGTGCGAGAGGTCCCGGGTTCACGTCCGCCCTCCGCCTGTGTGTGGATTGCCTCGCCTTGTGTGATGCGCCTGCCTGCGGGAACCAAGATCGTTACAATATTAATAACTTCAAATTAGTCACGAAACATTTTAATCATAGGCATCAATTGGATTTTTAATGTACAAAAGTTAGTACGAAAATGTTTCTATAAAAAAAGACATGTGCATGTCAAAACCTAGCCCAAGCGAAAACATAATTCTATGAACAAACTTGACAAATGAATATCCCAAAAACATGTTTTTTTTTATTACAGAAATTTGACCATCTGTTATTAAAGGCAGATTTTTGTGAGGCAGACAGACTCCGACACGTTCAGCTTGTTCGATTTGGAACATGAAAAGATTTCTAGCTTTTTCACGAAATCATTTAGGGGTAGATGTACTAAAGTGGTGCGTCTGTCGCAATCGTTGCAAACCACATGCAAACCAGTCGGAAGTGTAGCGTGAAATGTACTAAACAAATGCAAAGCTGTTAGCATCATTTTAACAAATGCTTTGCAGCCTCAGTTCTTATTTGCGCTTTAGCCTTAAATTAATATGCAATTCTGGGCGATCCTGCAGAAACTCGCAGTGCAAATGAGGGATCAAAAATATTATAATGAGATGTACTAAAGCTGCGGGCAATTGAGACACTTACAATTGCATGAATTTGTTAAGAACTTTTGAAAGCACGTTTTCAACACTCACAATTGTTGCTGGCCCAGTCCGCTTTTTCTCGTGTGTTGCCAGTTGTGCTCAATGCATGTTTGAGACGAACACCCAAGTACCTAATTTTCACTAAAGTCAGGGTGTATACAAGCCTTAAACAAATTTCTATGACATTTCTGGTTTTCCCAGCATGTTGGGAGCAACAAACTGCACACATGTGCCACTAACCCCTCCAGCTCATTCTGAGCATCTGTATAGGACCATGATCTATTGTGTGTTAATTGTCTTGGCTACTAAGTAGACCAAGTTAAAAATAATAATAATACAAATAAAATAAAAAAAACCCCTAAAATCAATTTAAAATAATCTTTTATTGGCATTGTACACAAAATAGTAGGCTAAAGTAAAAAGTGTGCTAGGTATTCATTTGATTTTACTACTGTACTGTATACTGTATAGGCCTACTGTACAGATTTCTATTTTTACATAATGTAATGTGTAGCCTACCCAAAACACATTAGTGTTATTTCAGCGCAATGATTTATATTTAAAATACATCGAGAACTGTAAATGTGTGTGTGTGTGTGCGCGCGTTTTTTTTGTATTGTTTTTAAACCCGACACCTCCTTATGTCGGACAAACATGGCCAGTTTAGTGAGGGGCTACTGTATGATTATGAAAAGCTTTATGGGTGTGAAGGCTGGGGCCCCACTATAGAATCTGATGTGATTAAACTGCCTTTCATTTTTATATATACTGTATAACAGTATTAAAATATGTAAAATGAATACGGAACAGAATGCATTGTACAGATGACGTTTACATTTAACAAAAAACAATGTTATTTTGATTCTTGCACCCTTGCATGCATAGACGTTATCATTCGGGCACCCTCTGCTGCAGCAAACCACAACTCAACTGCCACTATTTTATTTGAAAAAAATGCCGTACAACTCTCGCTTGAGATCTCGCTAAGATGAATTTAAATAATATTTCACGGGGCGGAGTTATGCCACCTGATAGTGTATATTGACAGAGTTAGTAAACATATACACATGGAGAGAGGGGCGCCGCCTCTTCAAGGCCCAACATTTACTTGATCGATAGACACGATAAACAGGAGGGGGGCCACCGTCTTTGAGGTGACCCGACATACGAAGAGGCTCGCGAACCGGAAAGAAAACATAAAGTTAGTATTTGTTAAAACATATAATGCGTGGGGTTCCGCCTCTTCAAAGCCCAACATAATAGAAGGGGGGTTCCGTCGCTGAGGAGACCCGACAAACAGGAGAGGGGCCACCATCTTTGAGGAGACCTGACAAACACGAGTGATGCCACCGCTTGGGGACCCTCACATAGAGGCATCAGACCTGAAAGAAGAATCCCAAAAGAAACATACATGCAGATGGAAGGGTTTGGCCAGGGGTCCCCTCTGACTCATGGAGAACCCTCCTCTATGAGGTAAATGAAGTGGAGCTTAACAAAGGGTTGGAGAAAGTGGAATCACTAACCCCCCAAAAGATGGCCCCCCGGCTCCCCACTGACGCAACGTGAAGAAAAAAAAAAAAAAAAAGAACCGCCAATGCATAAAAAGAGAAAACATTTAGACAAAAGAAAACAAACACTTAACGTGACAAAGGGGTTAGTAGACTGTACCCTAATAACTATGTGAAGACCCTCTGCACAGTGGAAAGAAAAACCCCCCTTTCTTTTAATTTTATTTCTTAGGGGGAAATCTTTGGTGGCCCAGGCAGAAAGGTCGTCCCCACTCCGGACATACTAGCGATGGACTGATGTGCGGAGGATATTTCAGATGATGAAGAACGAATATAAATTTCAACTGCTGATGAAGTCCAGCGCCCCATATTTTTAATTAAATGGTGGTTAATGTTGGCTTTTGCAGCTGAAGTAGCTGCCCCTATTCTAAATGGATGAGGAGTGTAGAAGGAAGACCTGCTCTGGATACCACGGTGGAAAGGTGTGTTGAAAACCAATGCCTTGATACAATGGACCGACTTGAATTGATAAACAAAGGGTCGGAGGATGAAATGGCCTTGCGTTCTGCAATGTACTTCAACATGGAAGTGAAGGGACACAGAGGAGAGTTGATCTTAGAAAGCTGAATACATTGTCCTTGCCGCAGTTGATCTGTTTTTGAAATGCGAAGAAATAAGATGAAATGAGAATCTGGGATGAGCTTGAGGTCACTGCAGCGGATACCGAGGGTAGGAAAGCTGGCAATAGAAGGAACTGTATATTCAGAACATCTCAAAAACCCCAAAAATGCAGATAGACATATGACTTCCATAGTTAAATCATCAAATGGAGAAAAACAGCCATGGCAGAGAATTGAAATCAAGTTACTGAGAATGTCTATAGAAATAGGCAGGCGAGCAGAAGAAGGAGCCGGAGAGCACTTGGAAATTCCTCGTAAAAGGAGACAAACCGCTGGAATTGATAATAGAGTTGGGGAATTGATGGACATCAAGCTTAAATTGATGCTGAATTCTGACAAATATAGTCTGATTGTAGCTGGTGCCAGATGTAGAGAGTCCTTTGCATGCACTATGAACGCCATGATCCAGTCCTGGTTGAATGGAGTAGGATTAATCCTGCTTTGCAAACAGAAAGTTACATAACATGCCCAACCTGTAGAGTACAAGGATCTGGTAGATGGGGCAAGTGCTGATGCCATGTAATCTTGAGCTGAATTAAGAAGTTTATTAATAGTTGGATTTAGTTGAAAATCAGCTGATTGAACTGTGGCGTTGCTGCTGGATATTGCAGAGCTGTGGGCAGCAAACTGTGGAATTTGTAAATCCGTAAACGAGAAAGAGCATCAGCTGCATTATTAAAAATGCCCGGTAGGTGGCGAGCTTGTATTAGGAAATTATTAGAGACTGAAATCCATACTAGCCGCCACAGCAATTGCATGATAAGAGGGGAAGAGGAACGTCCTTTATTTATAATATGCACTGTAGTTGAATTATCACAGTAAAATAGTATTGATTTCTTAGACCAGAGATGACCCCATAACTGGGCAGCTGCTACTATTGGGTATATCTCTAGCAGAGCTGTGGATTTTAGATGAGGAGATATGTTCTCGATTTCCTCAGGCCATGTACTGCAAAACCATTGATTGTTAAATATACCTCCGAATCCCAGAGATGAGGCATCAGTAAATAAAGCCATATCGTGTGGAGCTGAAATGAAATCATCATAAAACACAGAGAGACCGTTCCAGTGCTGAATAAGCGCAGACCACATTTTAATGTCTTTCCTAGCTTCTGAAGAGATATTTATATAGGAGTCCAGATTTTTGCTGTTGATGCCAGCGCTTAGCAGTCGAGATATAAACGTCCTCCCTGTGGAATGATACGTATTGCAAAGTTAAAGTAACCCAGCAATGAAAGCAGTGCCCGTTTTTTAATTGTTTTACTGATCTGAAAATCCTGAATGAGCAAACGAATATGGTTAAGTTTAGACTCAGGCAGGCTGGCTTCAAACTTTTCTGTATCTAGAATGATTCCAAGGAATTCCAAAGAATGAAGGGGACCGATTGATTTCTCTTCTGAAAGCGGAACGCCAACTTCAGAAAATAAGCTTTTAAGATTGGAAATCGCTTCTGCTGGTGCATCTGAAGGAGGAGAAATTACTAAAAAATCGTCCAGCAAGTGGAGCAAGAATGGGACATGATAGACATTAAGAAGAATCCAGCATAATGCTTCCAACAGGGTATCAAATATCTTCGGGCTGCTGCGGCAGCCAAAAGTCAATTGGGTGGCAAAATAAAACTTCCCTTTCCAGCATATACCAAACAGGTGACGGAGAGAAGGATGGATTGGCATTACTTTAAATGCGTCTGATATATCTGCTTTTGCTAACCAGGAACCACGACCTGCTAATTTAATTGAATGTATTGCGTCTGCAATAGTGATGTAATGCAGGGAAAATTGATCTTGGGGAATTAATGAGTTAATGCTGCTGGTGCTTGACCCCGTGGTGCTGATAAATCAATAATGAGACGCCTTTTTTCCTGACATTTTCCTCATGGCAATGCCGATAGGATTAATTCTATATACTGGAAAAGGAGGAGCTAAAAATGGACCGACTATAAATTCTTTTTTAATTTCTTTTTCGATGAGAGATTGCACTGACTGTGGTTCTTGAGTCGCTGAATAAAGATTTTTGCTTTTGAACGAGGAAGAAGGAATTTGAGTAAGACCGGTTGAAAAACCATTTTTTAATCCGTCGATCAGGTAATTAATTAAGTTACTGTCGGGATGATTCTGTAATTTACTTGATAATGCCGGGATGTTTATAGGAGTAAAGACTGTGAGCATCGGGGAAAGTCACTTGCGTTTTAAAGGGCAGATTGTATTAGCGTGAGCGTCTCCGCAATTGCTGCACATGTGGATAAAATTGCATTGCCTATTCGAACAGAAGCCAGTATTGAAATTGTTGCAGATTTGTCTTCCTCCTGAAAATCTAATACTGCGCCCGTATTTGTCTTTCCTTGTGGATTGATCGAGGGGAGCTGAAGAATGTATAGGATTAGGTACTGAAGATCTGTATGAATTAGCGGCGAAACCGGGTGCTTTAGAAGTTGATGCAATTGCAGCTTTAGGGCAGAGGGATGTTGAGTGAGCTGTTGAAGCGCAGACCCCACATGCGTTAGCTCTTAGACCACCAAAAATTCTGTTAAATAGATCTGTGTCAGGTTGTGCCCAATTGATGATGTGATTATCTGCTGCCAATATCGCTGCTGCTTTTGCAGAGAATGCTTTATGATACTCAAAAACATAGTCCCTCCAGATTCGACAGACAGCTCCACGATGTAGTATTCGTAGGAGTCCAATTCAGCTCTGCGGTTAGGATATACCGAGCATAACACATCTCTGAATATGGAGAAAGCAAGGACAAATTCCCCTAATGTAATATTTTTAAGCAGTCTAGGATCTCTGGATTTTAGAGTTACTGCCAAATCTCCGCAATCCACTACTCTATGGTCCAAGAATTCCGAAGTCGTCATTAATAGTGAAACAAGATTAATGTCCTTACCTTCGAGAATGTTACTTCTGATTTGTGGAGATATAGTGTGACGTCTAGCTGCAGTTGGAGAGGAGGATCCATATGTAGATGCAGTAGCGAGGTTGTATATTGGAGGATCTGCTTCGCTGGCTGAAATTAGGGCTGGACCGGAAGAAGCTGTAGGCGCCGCTGCAGTTTTTGATGCTGGAATTAATGACAGCGCTGTAGATTGTTTTCCCTGATCCATAATAGACACCCTTTTATCTAGATCCAACAGTTGAGAACTGACTGAAGATAGAGTATCGGCAAAAGGCTGCATAAATGATTTTATCTCGTTAAATATTTGCGAATGTTGGATTTCAATGGCTGGCTGCTGGTTAGCGGTGCTAGTTGTGGGGGTGATTTGATCCGGAATAGACTGCCTGCTGTCTGTTTTAGGACGCTGAATGGCTGGGCGTGGCTGATTATGTTTTTTAGGAGGAAAGACTGGTTCTGCTGAGACTGAATTGCAATAGAGAATAAAAAGAGACTCTCTATCACTCCCTGCCGGAATCGCATTACCGTTTTTAAGGAGGGTTTTTATCAATTTATTCATGGGCCAGTCCTTCCAAAACAATCGATCCGGAGGGGCGTCCTGAGGCCGAAGTCGCTTGGATCGGCACAGATTCGATGTTTGGGTGGCAGGAACGGTAGGCAACATTTGAACTGGAACCTGGTCAAGAGCCTGATCGGGAGCCTGATCAGATGTAACTGAAATACCAGAAGGGGAGAAAAAACGGAGACTGGATGGACCCTGGATTGAAGCTGGAGGAGAATGATCTGGTAATGACAGAAAATCCTGGGAATCCTCTGAATCCGATGACAACTGCTGTAAGTACTCCATTATTGAGGTATTCAAAAGTTGATGGGTCTTGAAATCGCTTAGGTTTATGCCAAAATGAAAAAACACAAGACAGCTAGGTAGAGGTGACTAATGTTTAAATAAGGTAGATTTAATTGATGACAGCAGATGATAGGTTGTTGGTGCCTAGCTCCGCCCCCTGAACCCCACATATAGGTTAACATTTAAATTAGTATACTGCGGCTCTCTTCGTTAACATATTTTTTCTTAGTACATACGACAAAATGTGCACTTTGCGAATTGTCTAACGGAAATGCAAACTGCTGTATGTTTGCACTGCAACTGGCCCATCTTAGTACATTACCCCTTAGTTTCATTTCTGTTCTAGCATCATGACTGACAGTGATTTGGGGATGCTGTTTGTGCATTGTGGTGATTTTGTTTAGACAAAAAGTTCCAAGCAGTACATCATGTGTAATAAGCTATAACATTTACATTATGGGTCAAATATATAAAGACATCTCGCTATACAGTACAGAGCATCGTAAATCAAGGCTATGTTTATTGTATTTTGCCAGTGTTGCATGTACAGTTTATCATGTACAGTGCATGTAGTAATTTATCTATTAGAATACAGTGAATTAGCAGTACAGCTACGGCCAAAGGTTTTGCATCTCCCTATATAATTAAATCATTTTGCTTCACAGTCGAAAGAAGCCTGTGGAATAATGCTACGTTAACATACTGAATTACACACGGCTTTGTAGTTTTCCATACTTAACGAAAAACTGAAGAAAACTCCTCAGTCGCGCTCAGCTGTTCACCAGCAATATTCTCTGATTTTTAACGAAATAAAAGCATTTATGCAACCATTTGCAGACATCCTCAGTCAGTAGCAAAATTAGCAGTTTGGATAAACGGGTGTCCAATATCAAGCAAGAGAAGCACGGTTCCACAGTTACAGTGTTTTCCTCCATTCCTGCAGTAAACTCAGCTGCCTCTACCATAGCTACGGTCACTTCCGGGTTGATATCAACCCCGGTCCCTACAGTCGATCCTCCGATCTACAATCTTGCAACTGCCACAGCATTGGCTCCAGCGACTCCACCACTGCTCGTCATCACTCAATATCTCTGCAGATTCGGCGCAGCATAATTAAAGGTAAGGACATTAATCTGGTTTCTCTATTGGCTATATTTGAATTTCTGGACCATAGAGTAGTGGATTGCGGAGATTTATCAGTCACGCTGAAATCCAGACCCCAGATTACTGAAAAATCTAACTCTGGGGGAATTCATCCTTGCCTTTGCTATATACAGAGATGTGCTATGTTTAGTATACCCAAACCGAGACAAGAACTGGATTCTTACACATTTCACATAGTGTAGCTATCTGTCAGTTATGAAGGGACCATGTTTTTCGATTATCATAAACCATTTTCAGCAAAAGCAGTGACTGGGCACAACCTGATCTAGACCTATTCAACAGGATTTTCAGCGGCCTCAGAGCCAACACATGCAGGCTCTGTGGCTCTACCAGCCACTCAGCCTCTCTCTGCCTGAAAGCTGCTATTGCATCAACTTCTTCCAGATCAGCAGTCTGCATTACTCCTCCCCACTTTTCAAACAGAATCTTGATCCTAACTCCATCCATTCTTCAGCCCCACCTGAGCAATCCACAAGGGTAGATAAATTCGGGCGAAAAATCAAGTATGCAGGAGGAAGGCAAATCTGTAATAATTTTAACTCCAGTATATGTTCATTCAGGCAGTGCAAAAACATCCACATGTGCAGTCTCTGCAGGGACGTAGATTCCAAAGCCATCTGCCCAGTAGCTCCAAAGTGACTTTCTTCAACACTTAAAATGTCCACTAGACTAAATAGACCCAATTTAAAACATACACTTCTGAATCACACCAGACAAGATCTTTGTCAATGTAACAGGGCGAGCAGCTGTTTATTTTATTTTAGAACGGGGTCCCCCTCCGCCCCTGTGTTATTTTGTATTTGTTTATTATGATTTAGTATTGTATTTATATGACAGCGAGGCGCAGTGTGTTTATTTGTATTTATTTAAAAATGTATTGTCGGCGTAGCCGCATTGTTTGTATTAAGTAGCGTGGATGGGAAGCCCCATCCACAGTAGTTAGAAAACTCGTGCAGATTGTGGCTGAGGGGTAATAGATTAATTGCCAGCTAGTTAACCCCCTCGGCCACGATATATAAGCCTGCAGCTCGCTGCACTCGGGGTGGGTGTTTAAGAGGAGAAACGAGAGCGGAGAGAGAGAAAACGAGAGAGGAAAACGAAACTTTACTTAAAAAAGAACATAGGAACAGTGAAGGCAATCTGCCCAGCCTGACCTGTGTTGTTTTATTTATTTTGTGTTCGCGATTATTTTTGTTTACTGTTTTATTTTCACTCTGTGAGCACAGTGTGTTTTTGTTTAAACCTTTTATTTATTTTTGTTGCGTAATAAATAAATGGCAAACGCCGCCTGGTGTCAGTATTTTTCCCTTCCTGCTTCTGCCTGACGTCACCGCCCAGTCATTCCTGTCACACATGGTTTTAGAGGTGGGATCACCAGCGCCTCCTGGACTCAGGCAGAAGAGGGTTCTGCAGTTTTTGGTTTTTTTCATTTATTACTGGTGGAGTGAGGAGGAAGAAGGGGTGGAAGGAGGATGAAAGGAAAGAGGAGGAAGAGCTGCAGACAGCTGCAACAACAGCAACAGCAGGCACAGGAGGAGATCAGCTGGGAAGCCCTCCTCCAGAGCATAAGTAAGATGTTTCCTCCCTCAGATCCACCAGCAGAAACGATCACCAATCTGGACACAGAAAAGTTCGAAGCCAGCTTCCCCGTATCTAAACTCGATAATATCCATTCCCTTATCCAGAACTATATATACAGACGTGCTCAAATTTGTTGGTACCCCTCCACAAAAAACGAAGAATGCACAGTTTTCTCTGAAATAACTTGAAACTGACAAAAGTAATTGGCATCCACCATTGTTTATTCCATATTTAATAGAAATCAGACTTTGCTTTTGATTTTTTATTCAACATAATATTGTAAATAAGAAAACAAATGAAAATGGCATGGACAAAAATGATGGGACCGCTAACCTAATATTTTGTTGCACAACCTTTAGAGGCAATCACTGCAATCAAACGTTTTCTGTAGCTCTCAATGAGACTTCTGCACCTGTTAACAGGTAGTTTGGCCCACTCTTCCTGAGCAAACTGCTCCAGCTGTCTCAGGTTTGATGGGTGCCTTCTCCAGACTGCAAGTTTCAGCTCTTTCCATAGATGTTCGATAGGATTCAGATCAGGACTCATAGAAGGCCACTTCAGAATAGTCCAATGTTTTGTTCTTATCCATTCTTGGGTGCTTTCAGCTGTGTGTTTTGGGTCATTATCCTGTTGGAGGACCCATGACCTGCGAATGAGACAGAGCTTTCTGACACTGGGCAGTACGTTTCGCTCCAGAATGTCTTGATAGTCTTGAGATTTCATTGTGCCCTGCACAGATTCAAGGCACCCTGTGCCAGGCGCAGCAAAGCAGCCCCAAAACATAACCAAGCCTCCTCCATGTTTCACTGTAGGTATGGTGTTCTTTTCTTTGAAAGCTTCATTTTTTCATCTGTGAACATAGAGCTGATGTGACTTGCCAAAAAGCTCCAGTTTTGACTCATCTGTCCAAAGGACATTCTCCCAGAAGGATTGTGGCTTGTCAATATGCATTTTAGCAAATTCCAGTCTGGCTTTTTTATGTTTTTCTTTCAAAAGTGGAGTCCTCCTGGGTCTT
Organism: Huso huso; assembly: GCA_036884735.1. Classification (NCBI taxonomy): domain Eukaryota; kingdom Metazoa; phylum Chordata; class Actinopteri; order Acipenseriformes; family Acipenseridae; genus Huso; species Huso huso. The sequence goes on along the minus strand of CM072690.1, from coordinate 27,662,869 downwards.
CTTCCATGGAGCCCACTTTCGCTCAAAAAGCGACGGATGGTGCGATCAGAAACTGACGTATACCTTCACCTTGGAGTTCAGCTTGTATCTCTTTGGCAGTTATCCTTGGTTCTTTTTCTACCATTTGCACTATCCTTCTGTTCAATCTGGGGTCGATTTTCCTCTTGCGCCCGCACAGGGAGGTTGGCTACAGTTCCATGGACCTTAAACTTCTTAATAATATTTGCAACTGTTGTCACAGGAACATCAAGCTGCTTGGAGATGGTCTTGTAGCCTTTACCTTTACCATGCTTGTCTATTATTTTCTTTCTGATCTCCTCAGACAACTCTCTCCTTTGCTTTCTCTGGTCCATGTTCAGTGTGGCACACAATGATACCAAACAGCACAGTGACTACTTTTCTCCATTTAAATAGGCTGAATGACTGATTACAAGATTGAGACGTGTGCTACTAATTAAAGAAACTAATTAGTTTGAAATATCACTATAATCCAATTATGTATTATCTTTTCTAAGGGGTACCAACAAATGTGTCCAGGCCATTTTAGAATATCTTTGTAGAATAAGCAATAATTCATCTCTTTTCACAGCTTCTTTGCTTTATTCTATGACATACCAAAGGCATGCAAGTATACATGATAAAATAGCTTTTAATTTCATCACTTTTCAGGAGGAATGAAGCATTATTTCAATGAGCTGTAAGGGTACCAACAAATTTGAGCACGTCTGTATATATATATATATACAGTGTACTCTTTTTATAAGAATCACTGATATAAGAATCATCCACTGGGACAAAATCTTTCCTATACTATCCAATGTGAAATAATCCACTTGTAAGAATCAAACAATCTGCTTATAAGAATCATTTCGGGGCAAACTGACTACATGTAATATGGTACTTGATCAAGTGCAATGACGTGTACAGCCAATAAAGCTGTTTTTGAATTTGAATTTGATCACATCTTGCGTGATTAGTCACGTACGCAGTGTGGATAATTCACTGATGGGAAAATTAGAATTGACCCCACACGCCTCTAAATTACAGATAAACAGAGGAGAAGAAAGGACTCATCTCATTTCATATTCACAAACTTCCAATCCCTTCCCCTAAGCTGAGCAGCACTGTCTGATTTCCTATTACTCGTGGGACTCATTACAATGTGCTCTGTTGTGAGCTGGAGAATAGGGATTTGAGAGTTAGGAGTCAGAATGCCATTGTTTACAGACAGGCATATTTCAAGATTTGCATGTTTTAGAAAATGCTAGGGCTGGAATAAAGTCTATTGTTTTGTTTTGTTTTATTTCATTTGTGAATGGCAGATAAGTGAGGAGCCTGACTGGGTAATATTAAACAACTCTGACAGTGAGAATAAATAAAGTCATAGCTAGTAAAAGATATACAAAAAAATAAAAATAAATAAAAAACTGCTGCACATATGCCACACTCTGTTCGAGGCATATATGGGCTGGTATATTCTTTTGTAAACAAGCATGAAGATACTCAAGATTATGTGTAAACTAAAACAACATATTTACAGTAATTTAATATAGTAATTTTTCCGTTGTCCCATGGTTATACTATGCTTTTTCCATACTGTCGTTTGCCATGTTTTTAAATATGTGGCGGAGCAGATCTCTGCCTGGAAGCAATGTGTTGGGGGTTGGCAGGGATAGGGTTAAATTCTGTCCCTACAATTAAAAAGATAGAATGCCTGCACACTTATGAAGCTCCACAATTTTTATTAATTAAAATTAAAAACACCATGCCATTAGGTAAAATCAACGTTTCGATCTACAAAAGATCTTCATCAGGATAATGTTGTTGAAGCTGACACCCTGGGATCCTTCAAGAAGCTGCTTGATGAGATTCTGGGATCAATAAGCTACTAACAACCAAACGAGCAAGATGGGCTGAATGGCCTCCTCTCGTTTATAAACTTTCTTATGTTCTTATGTTCTTAAATACCAGAGAAATGTGGGGGTGTGGCTGTGTTCGCACAGCCACAGGTGTAATTATTTTGTTAAATTAATTATTGTCACCTGCCTGTAGTAGGCAGGTATTTAAAAAAGACCAAAATGTTTGTTCAGGGCAGTCTGTGTGTGTGAGAAGAGGCAGTCCGTCGGAGCAAGGTACTGTGTAAACCTTTGTGTGTCGTAAGGTTTTTGCAATTGTTAAACAGCTTAGCTGCCCGGTACAGTTAGAACTGGAGGTGAAACAGTATAGTGTAGTACTCCTTGTGGGAGTTAGGTTTTGTTTTTGTTTTGTCATTTTTGTTTTTATTTTTGTAAATAATAAAATGTGCATGAACGTGCTTAAAAAAAGATCTTTCTTGTCTCTGGGTCTGCTTCAAAGGGGCTATCGAACCTTTGAAAAAAGTGAAATCTTTCACACTTACCATAGTTTAGCTAGGTTTGCCATTTTTTAACATGCTTTACCTTGTCTCTGCTTTACAATGCTTACCTATGCTTTACTATGCTTTCACAATGCACATTTTACTGCTTTTACTGAGGTAATCTTGTATAAGGTCTGTGAAATACTGTAATAAAACAAAAAACACCTTTCAGAATTTCATATTCCAGCTCATTACTTCTAAAATAACCTGCACTTTAGCTTAACTTTTCACACTTAGGCATAAGTCATGTCTCTCCAACATCGCTTTTAGGATGTACCCTAATAAAGTGGCCGCACCCTGTAATACACGCACAGCTCTGCAGGATGGCATACCGGCCGCACCTTGTAATGCACGCAGAGCTCTGAGGGTGGCATACCGGCCGCACCCTGTAATGCACGCAGAGCTCTGCAGGATGGCATACCGGCCGCACCCTGTAATGCACGCACAGCTCCGCAGGATGGCATACTGGCCACACCCTGTAATACACGCACAGCTCTGCAGGATGGTATACCAGTTTCACAAACTTAGGGCTACTGTGTTTCTAACAAACAAAAGCTGCTATTCAATAATTTAAAGCCCTTATTTCATACCTATGTGTAGTAAAACTCTGTGATGGGGGATTATAATATCAGATAAAATTATGACAGTGACATTTTTTACATGACTTTCCTGATCAAGAAATCATAATTCACCCCTTTACCTGCAAATATAAAGCCTACAGCACTGTACTGTTCTGTAGCTACATTCTCTGTGACAGCAGGACAGAAGAGCAGGACTCACATCAGGGGCTGTTTTGATAATAGAGGTGTTCTGATAATACAGGTGTTTTTTTTTTGTTTGTTTGTTTTTATCAGTTCATTTTTATTGTTTTGATAGAGAAAATTACAGTAAAGAGAAAACAAAATATATACAAATGAACTGTGTACAAGACAGAATTCAGCAACACAGGATATGCTAATCAAATAATAGGTCAGAGAACATAACTGAAATCAGCCCTGACCATCCCTCAGAAAGTTAGCTAGTGAAGGAGAGGCTAAGTGCCAAGTTTTGATCATTGTTGGTTGAGCCCCATCTATTCTAGCAGTGTACAACTCCATTGAGATTATATATCTAAAATTGCTTATCCAAGAGCTTGTCAACGGAAGTCCAGAAGACCACCATGACTGTAGTATAGTTTTTTTTAGCAGCTGTAAGAGCTGCCAATACAAGTTTACATTGCAAGCGAGATAACTTGATTGGAACTATCGTTTAACAAGCAGCGAGATGGACCCAGCGTAACCTCAGTGTTCAGCAGCTCTGAAAGAGTCGATGTCACCTGGTTCCAAAGGCTAGAAATGGGTGGACATTCCAAAAACATGTGCGTGTTGGTCCCTATGGCACCAGACTGACATGGAGTGCATGTGGGCTCAACAATAATAAATAATGGATAAGCTGGTGAGCTATGTTTTTTGAAGCTGAGAAAGTGTTATCCCACATTGTACCCCAGTCCAGTTTTACCCCTAATTTACCAAACTCCCATTCCCAATGTTTTGTTACCGCAGGAGGTTTGCTCCAAGCTGACAACAAATGATTATATATGGTAGATACCAAGCCTTTATGCAAAACTTCCAAGTCCAACCATTCGAAGATTGTATGGGTGGGCAGACAACTATTCCATGCCACACCATACGCCTTGAGAGATGATCTGATTCTAAGATACATGAACAGGGAGAAACCTGGGAGAGAGTATGATTCCTTGAGGTCCTGGAACGTGAGGATGCCATTTTCATTATACAAGTCTTTGAGGGAGAGCATGCCCTTTGAGGAACATAGTGGGTATACAAAAGGCTTCCCTCCAGTAAGAAGATGTGAGTTATTCCAGATTGGAGATTGATTGCAATATTTAGGAGATCTTATTAGTCCCTCTGCCAACCTCCATATTTTTAATGGATTACCAATAATTGGGCCTACCTTAAAATAGATTGCTTTAGAGCAGTGACCAGAAAAGGGCAGGTCATGTAAGGTATTTGGTTCTACCAAAGCGACTTCTATTTTGCTCCATGGTATTTTTGAATTGCTGTCCAACCATAACCTCAAGCCTTCATTTGAAAAGCCCAGTAATAAAACTTGAAATTAGGAAATCCCAAACCCCCATTAAGTTTAGGACATTGTAGAAAGTTTTATTCTGGGGCGTTTGCCATCCTAAATAAATTTAGAAAGAAATGAGTGTACTTCTATTATGTATTTCTATGGAGGAGGGAGCAGAAGCATAGAAAACACAAAATGTAATCTTGGTAAAATATTCATCTTAACTATTGATATTCGCTCCCGTAAAGTTAATCTATAACAAAAACAATGTAAACAAACAAGTTAGAAAAATGCAACAGCCGTTTAAAGGGGTGATATCAAACACAAAAGTCCAAGTTAGGAGAAGCAATTAGGCCAATTTTGTCAGGCATCAAGCAAATAGGCACAATTGGAAAGGTGCTGGGGCCCAAGATTCACACAATTCTTGCTTCTAACTTGGCGCCTTTTTTTGATCGCTTCGCTCCACTTTATCGCTCCACTTGAAATGCTCTTTGTATGACTTGAAGTGACTGAGACACACACTCACACACTGAGACACACTTACACACTGAGACACACACACACACACACACTGAGGCTCATACACATAAACTGACATACACACACACTGAGACACACATACACTGAGACACACACATACACTGCGACACAAACACAATGACACATACACACACACTGAGAAACACACAAACACTCTGAGACACACACTGACACACTGAAACACACACACTCTGAGACATACACACACACACTGACACACACACACTGAGACACACATACACTGAGAAACACACACACTACAACACACAGTCTCAGTGTGTGTGAGTGTGTCTCAGTGTGTGAGTGTGTGTCTCAGTCACTTCAAGTCATACAAAGAGCATTTCAAGTGGTTTGAACTTGCAACATGATGTTCTTGAAGAGCACACGACCTTAGCCCGCTGCGCCACTGAGCATTTCAAGTGGAGCGATAAAGTGGAGCGATAAAGTGGAGCGAAGCGATCAAAAAAAGGCGCCAAGTTAGAAGCAAGAATTGTGTGAATCTTGGGCCCCAGCACCTTTCCAATTGTGCCTATTTGCTTGATGCTTGACAAAATTGGCCTAATTGCTTCTCCTAACTTGGACTTTTGTGTTTGATATCACCCCTTTAAACAGCTGTTGCGTTTTTCTAACTTGTTTTTTTACATTGACAATGTTTTTGTTATAGATATCACTTCTTTTTTTACTTCCTCAAATAATGAATGAAGAGAGGGAAAGATATTCGAGAATGTGTATGGTAAATAGACAGACAGATATTACAAGAGAATAATAAGTACAGTAATATAAGAGAAATGAGAAAAGATTTGAAAGTAAAATAATGGTAGAAGGGACTTTTGGAGAGTATTGAAAGTGTAAACATTGTATTCTTATAGTTGCATGAGTGGCGAAAACAATATGTCTATTTTGGTAGGTATTGATATATTGAAATTTACGTAGGTACAAAACTACAATGTTATAAATGGTACAAAAGGTAGATATGCATGTCCGTGCTAAAGGGTAGTTTTCTAACACATTGTAATGCTGAAAAAAAACCCATTATTCTCCTTGATATAGTGGTGTTATGAACTTAGGCTAAGGCATTTGTAAAGCATTAGATCTCTTCATAAAAGGCCATATGCATTTCGTTTGCATTTCTTGACCATGGTTTGACTTCAATAAGTGCATCATTTTCATGCACCCATTTGCCAGTAGCACCCACAGCAAGAACAAACACATAGTGTCCTGAAGTAACATCCTGTCTTTGGTGTATGATAATGGAATTTAATTGGTAATTCCTGTTGTCCACAGTAATTGTCCTCTTCTGCAAAGCAGTAAACCTAGCATTGTGTCACTTTGTAACGGTCCCGTCTGGTTTGGTTTCCCAAAGCATAAGTTGGACTGCAATCAGTCTCCCTGCTGATTGAATAAGTCTACCAGGAATCCTTGCCCATTTGTCATTTCTATAAATGAGTTCTTCCAAACACATGGAATCTGTACCAGCAGGTACATGTAGAGGATAAATATGCAACACCTCTCGGTTTGATGAGCAGTAGTTACATGTAGTACATAGAATGTCATGACTTATTGTGACTGAAACCATGCGAGATACTTCAGGACAAATTTCAGACAATTTGGTGAGAAACTCTGCAACATGTTGCTGCTCACCTCTATTGAAAGGTTCTCCTAAGAAGTGACAAATATCCACAGTAGTTAGAAACGCAGTGGATTGGCAAGTGATCCTATTTGTGAACAAAGCTTCTGATAGCCTCTTGTTGACTGTGTTTTAATGAATCCTTCAGAGGTTGCAAGTGAAGAAGGCACTGCAATGTTGCATTTGCATAGCATGAGGTGAAATTGGGGTTGCTCAAGCATCTGAATGGATGTGTAAGTGCAATGTTCTCTTAGAAGACTGAGGCTTTTGCTGTTCCTGAACATTAATGATGGCTCGGTGAATGAAATGCGCATGATCTTTTACCCTGTGTCCCTTGTGCGTGTTAGTCTCCTTCAAGCTTTTCAACTTCGGACAATAAATCCCTGTGAGCCGATGGTAGTCTTCAAGTGCAGTTTGACATGCATAGATGCAGGTGGGGTCAAAGTTGATAAGGTGGATACCGCTTAAGGAAGTAACTGTGGAAAGTGCTATGAAACTTTGTCCATAGGAGAAAATGGAGTTACCACGATCCATCCTAACTGTTTTTAGAGTCATCCCCTGACATTTGTGAATGGTGATTGCATGAGCACCAATGACTGGAAACTGCTCTCGAACAATGTAGACTCTATCGATGATTTCAAACTTTGAGCATAAATGTTGAAAGGTATGGGTGACTCCATTGGTAAATTTGATGGTCATGGTTTTGAGCATACTTGTGTTTTCCAGATAGTAGGAAATTGATGGCAATGTCAATGTTCTTGCGAATTTACTTAATACAAATGCAAATGTGATACATTTACTACCAAACTAAATACAAATGCAAATATGTGACAAATGCTAAATGGACTTCAAATACTTTCCCATACAACAAATGTTAATTTATTAACATGAATTTGCAGATGCCTTTATCCAAGGTGACTGTAACAGGGAACTGGAAAGCTGGTTCCTTTATATGCCTGTAAAAATCAGCTAAACGCAGTTATCGCGTTGCTAAGCAACCAGTTAGTGGCAGGCTGGGTCCTGAGCTAAAGTGATCGGGAGGTCTGGATTGGCAAGTGCCTGGGGACAGAGCTCAAAAAGCGGCTGTACAGCTCGGGCTGCTGCAAGGCCATTGCTGTACAGGCGAGCTGTGAGTTTGTTTACATCCAGGAGGGAAGCGTCCGCTCTGGGAAAGACTACTACGGAGCCCTTTAACTGCAAGACGGGGCCTGTGAAGGCAATTGCCCAGCCAGGACCGTCAGAATGGCCCCGGAGTCGCTGGGAGGCCAGGACTTGAAATAACACAACAGAAGTAGGTCAGCTTAGGGAGGTGGATCCCAAAACAGTATAAACAGGGTTACCGTAGAGTAGTAGGTTCCTGGAGCGGGGCGTTCCTTTTAGTGGGACTAGCTCGTCATTTTGTGTGGCAAACTTTTATTTTTAGCTTTTGTTTCTTTGTTTTATTGCTTTGTTAAATGTGACACTAGGTCTACCATCGCTGGTACCCTAGTGTCAGTTTAGTGCTAAAATTAAATCTGCGCGCCTGGCGGGTATCAACACCAATGCTCTGTGTCTGTCAGTATTTTCCAGTGACTACCCACACATGTAACACGTCACCCTGTTACATATGGTGTCAGAAGTGGGCGTCACTGGTCCTGCTGAGTCAAGGCAGGATAGGCACAGAGCAGTTGCCTACCAGGATGCACAGGCAGAACCAGCTGACGATCAGCAGTCACGGAGGCGGTGCGGAGGGAGCAACTGGAGTCGGAGGCAGGGCGTGTGGAGAGCAGGACTGCCTTCCTCAGCCAAAGGAGTGGCTGCCGTCCTTTGATGGAGGAGTTGCGGTCAAGTGAAGGAGCTGACGTCCGAGAGAGGAGCAGCCGTTCCATAAAATAACTGCCGTCCGGAGGGCTAAAGGAGGAGCTACTGCCCTAATCGCCAGTGAGGAGGAGACTGCCTCCACCACAGCCCCAACCACCACCCCTGGGCAACAGTCCCGGCCTGTGGGAGAGCCCTTGACCCGTGCTCCCAGACACCCGACCTTGGTGTCTGGACCTCCCATCGCTGGGCCTGGGTCCCAGGTCGCAGCATCAGCAGGCACGGTTGTTCGCCCAGACTCCTGTTTCGCTCCCCTGGTGAACCAGACATCGCTACACTGTCGCCAAGGCTCTCACCTCTGCTGGCAGCTGCGGCAGCCCGGTCACCAGCCTGCGCTCGATCGCCCTGTCCCACGCAAGTCGGGTCTCCTTCGCCGTGTCTCGGTCCCTTTAGAGATGGCGCCGGGGGCGCCAATTTTAAACGGAAGAGGAACCCGTTTCGAACGGACTGGTGGAAAAATATTTAAAGGGAACCGGGTCGCTGGTTCTAAGTGTGTGCCTGTAGAAAATCAGCTGCAGCGCGCAGTTGGAGACGCGTTGCTAAGCAACCAGTTAGTTGGCTCGTCCTGAGCTAAAGTGATCGGGAGGTCTGGATTGGCTGGGGGTGCCTGGGGATGCTGCGCAGAGCTCAAAAATACAATAGGGCTGCTGCAAGGCCATTGCTGTACAGGCGAGCTGTGAGTTTGTTACATCCAGGAGGGAAGCGTCCGCTTGGAAAGACTACTACGGAGCCCTTTAACTGCAAGGCGGGGCCTGTGAACAATTGCCCAGCCAGGAACAGAATGGCCCCGGAGTCGCTGGGGGCCAGGACTTCAGAAATAACACAACAGAAGTAGGTCAGCAGGGGAGGTGGATCCCAAAAAGTATAAACAGGGTAAATGTAGTAGGTTCCTGGGCGGGACGTTCCTTTTTGGGACTAGCGCTCGTCATTTTTGTGGCAAATTTTTATTTTTAGCTTTTGTTTCTTTGTTTTTTTTTTTGTTAAATGTGACACTAGGTCTACCATCGCTGGTACCCTAGTGTCAGTTTGTGCTTCTAAAAAAAGCGTATCAACACCAATGCTCTGTGTCTGTCAGTATTTTCCAGTGACTACCCACACATGTAACACGTCACCCTGTTACAGTGACATACAAGGAAAGCAGTTTATATAATAACAACATAAACACAGTTATCATGTAGTTCATAATAATTAACAGGTATGTACCAATATAGGAAGCAAGTTACATAAAACAGTGTTTCCCAATCTTGGTCCTGAGGACCCAGTGTTTGCTGATTTGTGTTCCAACTAAGCTTTAAATTACAAATTGAACCCTCAATTGAATGAATAAAATGTCTAATCAGAGCATTTGAATTATTTGTAGAAATGGCTGGCTGCACAGGCCTCAATTAACACTAATCTAGGACTACCTAATGTTAACTCAGGTAAGGTAGTCCAAGATTAGTGCTGATCAATGGCCGAAAAAAAGGGCGTATCTCATGAATAGTCATACTTGCCCCTGGCATCAGATAACGGCGGCCATAAGGAAACAAGCTGACTGCTTTTGCATCAGCGCTCAGAGAATATCACAGATATTTGCAGAGCTTTTTTCAGATGTTATACTAATAAAATAATGACTTGGATCGCATTATTGAGGCGTTTGGTGATAAAAAGAGTGATCAGGAGATGATTGATCGGTATGTACGACTATTATTATTATTATTATTATTATTATTATTATTATTATTTATTTATTTATTAGCCTATGTGAAAGCAATAGCGAACAAAAGGGTGGGGCGGAGCTGGAGATGCCTAGTGAGTGCTTTGTTGATATGCAGGGCCTTTTAAACCCGTTTGACTGTGGAAAAATACTTTTAAACCGTCTAAAATTAACCCGTGTGAAAATAAATTGGACCGCGCCTGACACGCACTTAATAAATAGACTGCAAAGGGTTAAGTCACTAATTGTTAGTTCAATTGGGGATCAATTTAATAATTGAGAACTGTTTAGGACCAGGTTTGTGAAAAAACTGACATAAATGATGAGATATAAGTATATATTTATATATGTGTGCATTGCACAATTATTATTTTACTTGTTTTGTTTGTTATGTTTAATAAACAAAAGTTCTCAAAAGTGTCCTTTAGTTTGCATCTTTCAGGTTAATCAACTTTACCAGCAATACTGAAAAGTCTCTCTACTTTATTATGAGCATTATTATTGAAAAGTGTTTAAAATTGAAATATTTTTTAAGCTTTCCCATGATTTGAAATTCAAATGCAAATTCTTATATTTCAGAATATACAAATACCAAAGTCAAATGCAAATAGTTCAGCAGATTGCATTTAAATTATTATTTATTTTTTAGCAGACACCCTTATCCAGGGCAACTTACAATTGTCACAATTATATCACATTATGTTTACATACAATTACCAATTTATCCAGTTGTTTATACTGAATCTAGGTAAAATACCTTGCTCAAGGGTACAACAGCAGTGTCCCTCACCCGGGATTGAACCCACAACCCTCCGGTCAAGAGTCCAGGTATAATGAGGTATAAACACTGCTGTTTAGGAATAGAGCACTTTTTTTACTATACACACATTCCATTTACATACAAACGTTTCACATGTCTGTGGTTTTAGAGACGAGGCTGAAGTTGGCTTCTTATTCGCCAGCTTCTCATTCGCTCAGCTTCTCATTCGCTGGCTTTTAGTGCATAAATGTATTTGTCTACGTTGAAGAAGTAGCCTTGAATTTAACTGGTTAAATCACTTTGGGCCACCGATTTCTCTGCCGGTACCTGACAAGGGGCAACCCCTCTGCAAGCCCCACTTGTAGTTACCCCGGCCTAACGTGGTTTACTAGGGAAGAACAGCGGGTAAATATGCCACATATGCCAATTGCTCAGCTCCTGATTCGCTATTTATGTATCTACGTTGAATAAGTAGCCTTGCATTTAACGGGTTAAATCATGTTGGATTGCTGATTTCTCTGCAGATACCCAGCGAGGGGCATCCCCTCTGCAAGCTACACCTGTATTTAGCCCGGCCCAACGTGGTTTACTGGGGCAGAACAGCGGGTACACTTGCTACATATGCCAATCGCTCAGCTTCTTATTCGCTTTATGTATCTATGTTGAATAGGTAGCCTTGCATTTAACAGGTTAAATCACGTTGGGCCGCTGATTTCTCTGCACGTACCCAGCAAGGGGCACCCGCTCTGTAAGCTACACCTGTATTTAGGCTGGCCCAATGTGGTTTACTGGGGCAGAACAGCAGGCAAACATGCTACATATGCCAATCGCTCAGCTTATTATTCGCTCTTTATGTATCTACTTTGAATAAGTAGCCTTGCATTTAACAGGTTAAATCACGTTGGGCCACCGATTTCTTTGCAGGTACCCAGCAAGGGGCATCCGCTCTGTAAGCTACACCTGTATTTAGGCTGGCCCAATGTGGTTTATTGGGGCAGAACAGCAGGCAAACATGCCATATATGCCAATCGCTCAGCTTCCTATTCGCTCTTTATGTATCTACGTTGAATAAGTAGCCTTGCATTTAATGGGTTAAATCATGTTGGGTGGCTGATTTCTCTGAAGGTACCCAGTGAGGGGCACCCCCTCTGCAAGCTACACCTGTATTTAGCCTGGTCCAACATGGTTTACTGGGGCAGAACAGTGGGTACACCTGCTATATATGCCAATCGCTCAGCTTCTTATTCGCTCTTTATGTATCTATGTTGAATAAGTAGCCTTGCATTTAACAGGTTAAATCACGTTGGGCCACTGATTTCTCTGCAGGTACCTGGCGAGGGCTACCCCCTCTGTAAGCTATTTAGCCCAGCCCAACGTGGTTTACTAGGGCAGAACAGAGGGCAAACATGCCGCATATGCCAATTGCACAGCTTCTTCGCTGGAAAAAGCCTTGCATTTAAAGGGTTAAATCACTTTGTGCCGCCGATTTCTGTACTTTTTCAACGTAGATACATAAAGAGCGAATAGGAAGCTGAGCGATTGGCATATATGGCATGATTGCCTGCTGTTCTACCCCAGTAAATCATATTGGGCCAGCCTAAATACAGGTGTATCTTACAGATGGGATGCCCCTCGCTGGGTACCTGCAGAGAAATCAGCAATCCAACATGATTTAACCTGTTAAATGCAAAGCTACTTATTCAACGTAGATACATAAATAGCGAATCAGAAGCTGAGCAATTGGCATATGTGGCATATTTACCCGCTGTTCTTCCCCAGTAAACCACGTTGGGCCGGGGTAACTACAAGTGGGGCTTGCAGAGGGTTGCCCCTTGTCAGGTACAGGCAGAGCAATCAGCGGCCCAACGTGATTTAACCCATTAAATGTAAGGCTACTTATTCAGCGCAGACAAATACATTTATGCACTTAAAAGCTTGTGAATAAGAAGCTGACAAATAAGCCAACTTCAGCCTCTTGTTTTACAGTGTAAATGTATGAAAAGAAGACAGACGTAGCCATAATACAGTCAAATTTAATGTCACTTCTGTTAATGTCACACTCTGCTTATTCTCATCAAATTGAAATGTCCTGGCCCGAATATAATGCATGCTGTGACTTTGATGTTTTTGTTTTAAAATGTATTAATGTTCAATGCATTGCTGAGTTTGTTGCGCTCACGTATCAGGTGGTGTCTGGAATGATCCAAATGCAATTAAAACAGCGGGTGGAGGAGTGAAATAAATATATTTATAATTTCTCTTATGCAATTATTTCAATACCCTTTGCGGTCCATTTCAATAAATTAAAAGTAAATCAGCTCATTTTTGCTGTTTAATCTACTATTTGTTAATAATACAAGTAAAACTTCAAAGAAAAGTTTGAAGTATCTGGTATTGCCAGGCAGTCTCCCATCCAAGTACCAACCAAACACTCATATTATTATTGTTATTATTATTATTATTATTTTAGCAGACACACTTATCTAGGCCAACTTACAATTGTGACATACAATTACCCATTTATACAGTCGGGTTTTTTACTGGACCAATCTTGATAAAGCAGCAATGTGTCCCCCACATGTGATTGAACCCAGTCAAGAACAAAGTGACGGATCACTAGTGTCTCGTTGTGTAAGGCCACGGAAAATTCACAATTTCACGTATTTGCCTGCCTACCGTGAAAAATGTAAATATTGGTGATTTCTGGCTGAGGTATGAAATCAGATTCCGAAACATGGCAAAAATTGCACGCTGTTTTTTGTCAATTCCACCAAACTCTGTGGATGCAGCACGAGCACTTTCTGCATATGGACAGGTTTTAACACAACAAAGACAAAGCACAAGTGTTGAAACTGCAACAAGATGCACGATTATTATTATTATTTATTTTAGTACAGCGGCGTCCCCCCACCTGGGATTGAACCCACAACCCTCCGGTTATGAGTCCGGAGCCCTAACCACTACTCCACACTGCTGCCCATGCTGGCCTTTAACAAATAACTAGTTTTCTGCTCACGGGCCAGATAATTTGTGTGTGTGTGTGTATGTGTGCGAGTGCGTGTGTCCGCGCCCGCCCGCGCGCGTGTGTGTGTGTGCCTGTCTGCCTGCCTGTGTGTCTGTCTGTCTGTGTGTGTGCGCCCGCGCGCATGTCTCTGTGTGTGTGAGAGCATGCTTGCGTGCGCGTCATATATAATTCAGTGTGTGTAAAGAAAAACGGTTTTGTCACTTGCATTAAATTCTGTTTTTAACATTTTGTTTTTCAAAGTCAGCATAACGCTATAGAACACAGTCCGTTTAATTCCTGTATACAAGTTTTAAATGTTTACAAAACTCGACAATGTTGTCGAATTTGTCATTCAAACTTGTTTAGTTTTATTTAATCAGTTTTGTCTGCTTGTTACTTTTTTCAGCCAACACATTTAAATGACCCTTGTTTGTTATAATTTAAGAGATTGTTTTAAACGTGACAATGTAAATGTTGACTCAGTAGCTACCATTAAATGTTTCAACCTCGGTGACTTTCTTTGATGCGCTATTAATTTTAGGCAACTTGCATTTTTTTTTCATGAAACTTGTACTTTTTATATAGGTATATAAATGTCAAGTGCTGTGGATAAACGCATCAGCCAAATCAATTAATATGACGTAGTTTTCTAGCTTGCTATCTATTAATTTATTTATACATTTATAATATAAACATGTATTCATTTCTACATTTATTTATTTAAAAATATTTATTTCTAAATGTATTTATTCCTCTATGAATTTGTTTAAATCATTTATTTATTTCTACCAAATAAAGTATTCCTTTATTTATTTTTAATTAAACGAGGAACTACAATTTATCAGAGTTCAGAGATTTAGACAAGGAAGCTACATGCCACTCTTGAGTGCAATTCCATTCTATGGTATCTACCAAACAAACAGAAAACTAGAAATTTTCAAACGAAATCAAAAATTTCTAGAATCGAGCCCCTTCAGGTTTTCAGCGAAAGCTGGTCAGGCTTGGATGTAAGCTTAAAAAATGACCACATTTCAACAACTGCAGTGGCGCAGCGGGCTAAGGTCGTGTGCTCTTCAAGAACGTCATGTTTCAAGTTCAAACCACGGTATTTTTTTTTCCTCCTGCGATATGTGCTGTTTTAAAACATAAATAATGTGTTTTATATAGGGATGGGGTAAAAGCCGGAACGAGCCGGAACGGTACTTTAATGAATTCAATTGCTTTAAAAAACAGCAGAAAGTTACACACACGTGAGGAGAATATTTTAACAATCAGAACCGATTAGTAACGCGCTGTCATTAACCCGTTGCGGGCCAGAACCCTCTTTTTATAACCAAAAACCTCCCAGAACACTGGGTTCCGAAGCTTCAAAGACGACAAAAAATTATACACACAATACAACTAAGTGAGGACATCATAACACTATTGAGAAAACCCACCCAACCGACCTTTAACTGCCTGTTCCGTGCAATAAACAGCTGTATAGATAAAACCGCCCGGAACACGAGGTTCCGAAGCTGCACAGAGTATGAAAATGATACACACAATACAACTAAGTGGGAACAACATAACACTATTGAGAAAACCCACCGAACCGACCTTTAAATGCCCGTTCCGTGCATAAACAGCTGTATAGACAAAAACGCCCGGAACACCGAGTTCCGAAGCTGCACAGAGTATGAAAATGATACACACAATACAACTAAGTGGGAACAACATAACACTATTGAGAAAACCCACCGAACCAACCTTTAACTGCCCATTGCGGGTAATAAAACGGTGTATTTATTTTGTTTGTATATGATCTCGATCTCTCTCTCTCTCTCTCTCTCTCGGAGGATTGTGGGATTACGGGAGGTACTGGAGGAAGCGTTTGGGGTAGGAGTGCGTTTGTGGATTATTTATTATTTTACTGTTTTAGTTTTATAGTAAATAGTCTATTATTTATTTGTTTGTTTGTTTGTTTGTTTTGTTTTTTGTCCATAGCTGTGTTTGTGCTGACTTTGGGTCAGCTCAGACTCAGCTATGGCGACGGCAGGTTTGACTCGCCGGCACGGCTGTCGTTGTGATCCTGACAGCGCAGTGTCGGTGGAGGAATGCCTGCTCGCTATCAGTGAGGTGGTAGGAGAAGGTCAAATTAAATCAGCGTCACGAATGAATAAAGGGTTAGTTATTTTTTTCAGTGAAACACAAGCTGTAGATGTGCTGGTGCAGGAAGGTTTTGTGGTCAAAGGAAGTTTGGTGATGGTGTCTCCGCTAGCTACACCTGTAACTAAGGTGATTCTGTCAAATGTGCCCCCTTTCCTTAAAAATGAGTTGCTGGAAAGGGAGCTTTCAAGGTATGGAAAATTAACATCCCCGATTAGATCGATACCGTTAGGATGCAAAGATCCCAAACTAAAGCATGTCATCATTTAGAAGGCAGGTATTCATTTTATTAAATAATCCTAATGTAGATATTGATGTAGCTTGGACGTTTACTGTGGAAGGAAGCAAATGTGTTGTCTTTGCTAGCACTAACACAATGCGCTGTTTTAAATGTGGAGCGCAGGGGCATCAGCGCAAAAACTGTCCGAGACTGGAGCCTGAGGAAGAACAGGGTGAAACTGGTGGGGAGGAAGTCAGGGATGATCGGGGAGAGCGGGAGGAAGATCCGCGCCAGCCAGAGCCACTGGCAGGGCCAGGAGAACCAACTGAGCTAATAGAACAGACAGCTGAGACCGCTGGAAATCATGAATTCACTGTGGTGGAAAGAAAAAGGAAAAAAAAGTATAAAAACATTAGCTACAGACCTTAAAGAAAATGAAAGTGTGTCGGAGCGGAGCTCTGGAGCGGTCTCATTGGACCAGGGGCTCTCTCAGCCCGTCAGCTCTGAAGGAGCGGATGGTGAAGGGATTGGGCTCAGGTCTGATAAGAGACTGAGGTTCGAGTCTGGGAGCCACGGCGCTGCGGGAGTGGAATCTCGTGCCGCGGGGGCTCCTGACTTGAACCCGGGGAGGAGTGACGGTGGCTCTGGGTCTCTACCTGGAGCTGCCGTGCCTCCCTGTTCAGAGGGAGAGGAGCGCAGCGCTGAGTCTCTACTTGGCGCTACTGTGAATCCATCTCTGTCTGACTCGCAACAGGTAGTAGCAGAGCTAAAGGGAGAGGAGCAGCTGAAAATATCAGCGGCGGCGGTCAATGACAGCGATGAGGAGTATGAGGAGGGGGAGATGGGAGGTGTAGACGGCGGCGAGGTTTGGACTCTTCGCTGTTCTCCGACATTACTGACAGCCAAACTACCAGGAAAAAACTGTATTCAGTCAACAAAATAAGAGAGTTTTTGGATCTAACAAAAGGTAGGAGAGGCGTAGATATAAAACAGTCGTTTCCAGATCTTAAATTGTTTTTGAATTCTGCACATATAGCCCTTAGAAAGCTACAACACAAAAATTAGATCAACCAAAACGGTATAGACTGAAGAAATTCATGCAAACAGTTAGGAAAACGTTACATCAGAAAACCAAAGTATAAATATTTATTTATTTATTTATTTATTTATTTATTTATTTATTTATTGGAAAAATGGATAGGTTTTATAGGAATTTTACATCTTTTACTGTTTGCTTTTTCTTAGTCTTTTTAAACTTTTTAGCCATCATGGATAGAATTAATTTTATCTCTTTTAATGTCAATGGTTGTAGGCAGGATTTTAAGAGAGCACAGTTATTTGAATTTTTAGAACAGAAGAGGGTGGGAGTGGCTTTTTTACAGGAGACACACACAGACAGAGAGAATGAGGCAGGATGGCTTGCTGAATGGAGAGGGCAGTGTGTGCTGAGCCACGGAACAAATAACAGCACAGGGGTGGCTGTGCTTTTTCAACCAGGGTTGGAAGTTGACATTTTAGATTTTAAAGAGTTAATTAGAGGGAGGCTTGTAAAAGTGAGGACTAAGATAGAACAGATAGTTTATGATTTTATTAATGTTTATGCTCCAAATATAGGAAGGGATAGAATTGTATTCCTGAATGTTTTAAAGCAGACTCTTTTAACAGTACATGATGAGGATATATTAATAGTGGGAGGGGATTTTAACTGTACAGTAGATTTTAATAAGGATAGGAATAGTATTGAACCTCATCCTCCTTCAGCGAGAGAATTGGCTGCTATTTTAAAGTTCAGTGGCTTGGTTGATGTTTGGAGGTGTCTGCATCCCACCACTCGCCAGTATACCTGGTCACACCGCCTTTCTCAGTATACAGTTAGAGCAAGATTGGATAGGATATATGCACTCAAACACCACCTCAATAAATTCACACAAGCAGCAATAATACCGAACAGCTTGTCTGACCATCATTGCACTCTGATCACAGCAATTACAGGTAAAGAAATACACAGGGTATCTCAGTGGTATTTTAACACCAAATTATTGCAAAATACTAATTTTACAAAACAGTTTAAGGATTTTTGGTTAAAATGGCAAGAACAAAAAAGCCAATTTAAGAATCTGAGGCAGTGGTGGGATATAGGAAAACGCAAATTAAATTATTTTGTCAGCAGTACACTTTTAGACATAACCAAGTCACTGAACTCAGTCATAAGAGAGCTAGAGAGAGATCTTACAGTTAGAGACTGAGCAGAGCACAGCTGCAAAGGAGACCCTGGTGGAGCGGAGACAAGCTTTGGGTAGCATGCTGGAGGAGAGAAGGTGGGGGGGCACAAGTGCGATCTCGATTTATTGAGCTGAGAGATATGGATGCTCCTACAAGCCTCTTCTTTGGTTTAGAGAAGAAGAGAGCAAATAGGAAGTGGTTGTCCTGTGTTCGGCTGCCCTGCGGTAGAGAGTTGACTGGTCAGGAGGAGATTAATGATGCGGCGGTGCAATTCTACACTGACCTGTATTGCAGTGAGTCATGTAACCAGACTGATATCAATACACTACTGGAGGGACTGCCCAGTCTGAGCTTGGAGGAGCAGCAGAGTCTGGAAATGGGACTGTCTCTTCAAGAGTTGACCACTGCTGTCAAGCAGCTGGCCAGAGGAAAGCACCAGGGATCGATGGACTGTCAGTAGAGTTTTATCAGCACTTCTGGAAGGAGCTGGGGCCAGACTTGCTGTTGGTGCTGCAAGAGAGCCTGGAGGCGGGGAGCTGCCTCTAAGCTGCCGAGAGGGTCGTCATCACACTGCTGCCCAAGAAAGGGACTTGTGCATGCTTAAAAACTGGAGACCTGTCTCAATGTTATGTACCGATTTAAAAATATTTTCTAGAAGTTTAGCGATGAGACTGAGGAACTGTTTGGATAAAATAATTCACCCTGATCAGACTTATTGTGTACCTGGGAGAACAATATTCGATAATATTTTTTTAATCCGGGTTTTTTTTATCGATAGCTAAGAAGGGTGATTTTAATGTGGGACTGGTCTCTTTGGATCAAGAGAAAGCTTTTGATCAAGGTCGACCACCACTACCTTTTTGAGACCCTGGAAGCCTTTGGGTTCGGCCCTCAGTTTATTAAATTTATTAAACTTTTATATAGTAATGTTTTTAGCGTTTTAAAAATAAACGGTGGGCTGAGTCGACCCTTCTCAGTGTGCAGGGGAATCAGGCAGGGCTGCCCCCTGTCTGGGATGCTGTACTCCATCTCCATTGAGCCCCTGCTGGCTCTGTTGAGAAGCAAGCTGGCGGGCTGGACGGTGCCTTTCTCAGCCCCTCCTGCTATAGTGAGGGTGTCAGCATATGCTGATGATATCACTGTTTTTATTAGTAATAAAAGAGACGTCCAGGAACTGCATCAGAGTTTAAGTATGTTTCAGAGAGCATCATCCGCAAGAATTAACTGGGCCAAGAGTGACACATTCCTGTCAGGGAGCTGGCAGGAGGGTGGCCCTCCTGTTTTGCCCCAGGTTTTGAGGTGGGGTAGGACAGGGATGAAGGTGCTGGGCGTGTTCCTTGGTACTGATACTTACATGGAGCAGAATTGGGAGGGGTTGATTGAAAAGGTGAAAGGCCGACTGGGTCAGTGGCGGGGGCTGCTGGCTCAGCTGTCCTATAGAGGGAGGGTCCTGGTCATTAACAATCTTGTGGCCTCAATGCTATGGCATAGGTTGGTTTGTCTGGATCCTCCTAGAGACTTGGTGACCAGCCTGCAGAGGCTCCTTGTAAAGTTTTTCTGGGGTGGGAATCACTGGCTGAAGCCGGCTGTGCTCTATCTCCCCCGGGATGAGGGGGGGAAGGGGTTGGTCAGTATCGCAGGCAGGGTGGCAGCTTTTCGTTTATTAACAGTACAGAGACTCTCTTGTACACTGGGGAGGGGGCTCACTGGAAGCAGCTTGCCTGTTTTTTTTTAAGTAAAGTAGGAGGGCTGGGGTTTAAATATGACCTGTTTTTAATTGACCACGGTGCTCTGGACAGTTCTGACCTGCCGTCTTTTTATCAAAGTGTTTTACAGACTTGGAGAACAGTGAGGGTGGGAAGAGAGGAAGCTTCAATGACAGCCCAGAGGCTGCTAGAGGAGCCCATTCTTTTCAATCCCATCTTCTCAGTGCAGTGCCTTCATTCACAGGCTCTGCAGACCAGCTTTTTGAGGGCTGGAATAGTCAGGCTGGCTCACCTGATGACCCCTGAACTCTCTCGCTGGCTGCCAGGCTGGGCTGGCGCAGCGAGAGGCAGGTGGAAAGGATGGTGAGTCAGGTTAGGAGCTGTCTCTCCCCGGAGCTCAGTGAGGCTCTGAGAGAGAAGGTTGCTCAAGAACAGGGGGATCAGAGACAGGGTGCTGCTTTTCCTGTGTTATTGGTAACTCCAGTAGAGATTAAAGAAGATGAGGGGGAGGAGGAACAGAAAGGAAAGCTCTTAAAACTACAAAAACTCAAAAATATAGATTTTGTAAATTTAAATAGTAAAGAGATGTATAAACTGTGTATTAAGGCAACCCATTGCAGCAAACTGAGAGGGAGGGATGTATTTGCTTACGATTGTAAGTCGCCCTGGATAAGGGCGTCTGCTAAGAAATAAATAATAATAATAATAATAATGGTTGATACCAAATGGAGGACTCATCTGTCTCTGGGAGATGAGGGGACCCCAGAATGGAGGGTGCTGTACAAACCCCCCTTAGACAAGAGAGCAGGAGATCTCCAGTGGAGGCTCCTGCGTGGTATCCTGGCCACAGGCCGGTTCCTGCACAGAATCAACTATGAAATCAGCTCGGTCTGTGACTTCTGTCAGCAGGAAGACACCATTTTCCATATGTACAGCGAGTGTAGGAGACTGAAGCCCCTCTTCAGCCTCCTGCAAGAGAGACTGCAACAGCTGGGAGCAGTTTTTACTCTGACACTTTTTATTTTTGGGGTCCCCTATAGGCAAAAACACAAGTATACTTGTGTGCTGATAAATTTCCTTTTAGGTTTGGCAAAGTTGGCCATTTTAATATCCAGAAGGAATAAGCGGACAGGCATAGGGCAGACAGATGTGGTCAGACTCTTCAGAGTACTAGTGGTTAGCAGGTTAAAGGTTGATTTTGCCTATTTTAAACTTTTTAATGACCTACAGAGCTTCCAGGAGAGGTGGTGTGTGGGAGAGGCTGTCTGCTCGCTCAGTGAGGAGGGAGAGCTCAATGTGATTTTATAAAAACAAATAATTTATTTATTACTTATTTATTTATTTTTTAATCATAGTCTGCTTTTTAATAGTTTTTTAGACTTTCTTTTAATCCTTTAGCATTCTAACGAAAATGTAGTACTGTTATATTATTTAATAAAGGATTGTTAAAAGTCAAAGTCTCTCTCTCTCTCTCTCGAATTGTTTAGAATTGCTGGTAGCCCCCTAACTGTAACAGTTATATGTGATTAAAAAATAAAAATAACACGTATATATAGCTGCAACAGTAAAACAATATTTATTTTTTGCACATTTTTTGTTCTTCTTACTTACTTACAATGATAAAAAAAAGTATTTAAATGTATTTAACATATTCATATATGTACATAGACTATATTTGATACAAAATGGATACAATGCAATTCAGTGCAAAGGCAAGCAAACACACTATCTTACAATTAGGTAGTTTACAACATGTAAGGAAAAACGAGCAAACAAAGCAAAACAGTTTAGATTTTAATATTATGCAGGGTGACTTCAAATACAGAAACCTTGATGCATTCTCCATTTTCTTCTTCAAAAAAATTAATTCATTTTTACATTGTGTGTCATATGCATAAATAAATAAATAAAATAAACAGAATAAACAAACTAACATGTTTGTGTTTAATTTGGGAACCTCCTGTCTGAATACGAGAGAGAAATGAAACAATGTATTCTTGCTCTAAATGAGTTGCTGCTATATTAAACTATGAACAGTGTAATGCCTGAGAAAGCACGACTGAACCCTTGAAACAATGTATCGAATTGAAGTATGTGGCTGAAACGCTGTAACTAACAGATAGCACTAGTTTGTGCAATATGAGAATTGAAACGAAATTGTGTTTTAAATAAATTTGACTATTTTACATCCCTGGCATTTTTATTGTGTGTTTGTGTTGTACTTGGTCAAGACCTTATCCTCTGGCCCAAATGAAAGAACCTGGTGCTAACAACCTCAAATCTTTAACTTAATCTGAAGGTACACTCTAAAAAGTAAAGGTTCTAGTAAGAACCTTTTAGGTTTCCTGGGGTTGATACTGTGGAGGAACCTTTTAAGGTGCTTCGAAGAACCTTTTTACTGGGGTTCCCTGAGGAACCTTACAAACAAGGAGCTTTTAAGAACCTTAAGGTTATACTTGGAACCTTTTATGTTTATTTACAAACTCACATGCATTATATATATATATATATATATATATATATATATACAGACGTGCTCAAATTTGTTGGTACCCCTCCACAAAAAACGAAGAATGCACAATTTTCTCTGAAATAACTTGAAACTGACAAAAGTAATTGGCATCCACCATTGTTTATTCCATATTTAATAGAAATCAGACTTTGCTTTTGATTTTTTATTCAACATAATATTGTAAATAAGAAAACAAATGAAAATGGCATGGACAAAAATGATGGGACCGCTAACCTAATATTTTGTTGCACAACCTTTAGAGGCAATCACTGCAATCAAACGTTTTCTGTAGCTCTCAATGAGACTTCTGCACCTGTTAACAGGTAGTTTGGCCCCTCTTCCTGAGCAAACTGCTCCAGCTGTCTCAGGTTTGATGGGTGCCTTCTCCAGACTGCAAGTTTCAGCTCTTTCCATAGATGTTCGATAGGATTCAGATCAGGACTCATAGGAGGCCAGTTCAGAATAGTCCGATGTTTTGTTCTTATCCATTCTTGGGTGCTTTTAGCTGTGTGTTTTGGGTCATTATCCTGTTGGAGGACCCATGACCTGCAACTGAGACAGAGCTTTCTGACACTGGGCAGTACGTTTCGTTCCAGAATGCCTTGATAGTCTTGAGATTTCATTGTGCCCTGCACAGATTCAAGGCACCCTGTGTCAGGCGCAGCAAATTAGCCCCAAAACATTACCGAGCCTCCTCCATGTTTCACTGTAGGTATGGTGTTCTTTTCTTTGAAAGCTTCATTTTTTCGTCTGTGAACATAGAGCTGATGTGACTTGCCAAAAAGCTCCAGTTTTGACTCATCTGTCCAAAGGACATTCTCCCAGAAGGATTGTGGCTTGTCAATATGCATTTTAGCAAATTCCAGTCTGGCTTTTTTTATGTTTTTCTTTCAAAAGTGGAGTCCTCCTGGGTCTTCTTCCATGGAGCCCACTTTCGCTCAAAAAGCGATGGATGGTGCGATCAGAAACTGACGTACCTTCACCTTGGAGTTCAGCTTGTATCTCTTTGGCAGTTAACCTTGGTTCTTTTTCTACCATTCGCACTATCCTTCTGTTCAATCTGGGGTCGATTTTTCCTCTTATGGCCCGCCCAGGAGGTTGGCTACAGTTCCATGGACCTTAAACTTTAATAATATTTGCAACTGTTGTCACAGGAACATCAAGCTGCTTGGAGATGGTCTTGTAGCCTTTACCTTTACCATGCTTGTCTATTATTTTCTTTCTGATCTCCTCAGACAACTCTCTCCTTTGCTTTCTCTGGTCCATGTTCAGTGTGGTGCACACAATGATACCAAACAGCACAGTGACTACTTTTCTCCATTTAAATAGGCTGAATGACTGATTACAAGATTGGAGACGTGTGCTACTAATTAAAGAAACTAATTAGTTTGAAATATCACTAATCCAATTATTTATTATCTTTTCTAAGGGGTACCAACAAATGTGTCCTGGCCATTTTAGAATATCTTTGTAGAATAAGCAATAATTCATCTCTTTTCACAGCTTCTTTGCTTTATTCTATGACATACCAAAGGCATGCAAGTATACATGATAAAATAGCTTTTAATTTCATCACTTTTCAGGAGGAATGAAGCATTATTTCAATGAGCTGTAAGGGTACCAACAAATTTGAGCACGTCTGTATATATATATATATATATATATATATATATATATACAGTGCCTTGCAAAAGTATTCAGACCCCTGACCAATTCTCTCATATTACTGAATTACAAATGGTACTTTGAAATTTTGTTCTGTTTGATATTTTATTTTAAAACACTGAAACTCAAAATCAGTTATTGTAAGGTGACATTGGTTTTATGTTGGGAAATATTTTTAAGAAAAATAAATAAAAAACTGAAATATCTTGCTTGCATAAGTATTCAACCCCCACAACCACCTTTCGCTGCAATAACAAGTTTAGAACATAAGAACATAAGAACATAAGAAAGTTTACAAACGAGAGGAGGCCATTCAGCCCATCTTGCTCATTTGGTTGTTAGTAGCTTATTGATCCCAGAATCTCATCAAGCAGCTTCTTGAAGGATCCCAGGGTGTCAGCTTCAACAACATTACTGGGGAGTTGGTTCCAGACCCTCAGACCCTGTAAAAAAGTGCCTCCTATTTTCTGTTCTGAATGCCCCTTTATCTAATCTCCATTTATGACCCCTGGTCCTTTTTTCTTTTTTCAAGTCAAAGAAGTCCCCCGGGTTGACATTGTCTATACCTTTTAGGATTTTGAATGTTTGAATCAGATCGCCGCGTAGTCTTCTTTGTTCAAGACTGAATAGATTCAATTCTTTTAGCCTGTCTGCATACGACATGCCTTTTAAACCCGGGATAATTCTGGTTGCTCTTCTTTGCACTCTTTCTAGAGCAGCAATATCCTTTTTGTAACGAGGTGACCAGAACTGAACACAATATTCTAGGTGAGGTCTTACTAATGCATTGTAAAGTTTTAACATTACTTCCCTTGATTTAAATTCAACACTTCTCACAATATATCCAAGCATCTTGTTAGCCTTTTTATAGCTTCCCACATTGTCTAGATGAAGACATTTCTGAGTCAACATAAACTCCTAGGTCTTTTCATAGTTCCTTCTTCAATTTCACTATCTCCCATATGATATTTATAATGAACATTTTTATTGCCCGCATGCAATACTTTACACTTTTCTCTATTAAATTTCATTTGCCATGTGTCTGCCCAATTTTGAATGCGGTCTAGATCATTTAGATTGACCTTTGCTGCTTCAACAGTGTCTGCCACTCCTCCTATTTTTGTGTCGTCTGCAAATTTAACGAGTTTGCTTACTATATCAGAGTCTAAATCATTAATGTAGATTAGGAATAGCAGAGGACCTAATACTGATCCCTGTGGTACACCACTGGTTACCTCACTCCATTTCGAGGTTTCTCCTCTAATCAGTACTTTCTGTTTTCTACCTGTTAACCACTCCCTAATCCATGTGCATGCATTTCCTTGAATCCCTACTGCGTTCAGTTTGAGAATTAATCTTTTATGCGGGACTTTGTCAAAAGCTTTCTGAAATCTAAATAGACCATGTCGTATGCTTTGCAGTTGTCCATTTTCAATGTTGCATCCTCAAAAAAAGTCAAGTAGGTTAGTTAGACATGATCTCCCTTTCCTAAAACCATGCTGGCTGTCACCCAGGATATTGTTACCATATAGGTAATTTTCCATTTTGGATCTTATTATAGTTTCCATAAGTTTACATATAATAGAAGTCAGGCTTATTGGTCTGTAGTTACCTGGTTCAGTTTTGTCTCCCTTTTTGTGGATCGGTATTACGTTTGCTATTTTCCAGTCTGTCGGTACAACCCCTGTGTCAAGAGACTGTTGCATGATCTTGGTTAGCGGCTTGTAAATAACTTCTTTCATTTCTTTGAGTACTATTGGGAGGATCTCATCCGGCCCAGGGGATTTGTTTATTTTAAGAGCTCCTAGTCCCTTTAACACTTCTGCCTCTGTTATGCTAAAGTTATTTAAAACTGGATAGGAACAGGTCGACATGTGGGGCATGTTGTCCGTGTCCTCCTTTGTAAAAATCTGTGAAAAGTAATCTTTTGGGGTAAGTATGTACCAGCTTTGCACACAGTGTCGGAGTGATTTTGGCCCATTCTTCTTGGTAGATTTGCTCCAGGTTGTTCAGGTTGGTTGGATGACGCTTGTGGACCGCAATTTTCAAATAGTGCCACAGATTCTCAATGGGATTGAGATCAGGACTTTGACTGGGCCACTGTAGGACATTCACCTTTTTGTTCTTGAGCCACTCCAATGTTGCTTTGGCCTTGTGCTTGGGATCATTGTCCTGCTGAAAGGTGAATTTCCTCCCAAGCTTCAGTTTTTTAGCGGACTGAAGCAGGTTCTCTTGCAGTATTTCCCTGTATTTTGCTCCATCTATTCTTCCTTCAATTTTAACAAGATGCCCAGTCCCTGCTGATGAGAAGCATCCCCACAGCATGATGCTGCCACCACCATACTTCACTGTAGGGATGGTGTGTCTTGAGGCATGGGCAGTGTTAGGTTTGCGCCACACATAGCGCTTTGAGTTTTGGCCAAAAAGCTCTATCTTGGTCTCATCTGACCACAAAACCTTTTCCTACATCGCAGCTGGGTAACTCTCATGCTTTCTGGCAAACTCCAGACGTGCTTTCAGATGGTACTTTTTGAGTAACAGCTTCTTTCTTGCCACCCTCCCATACAGGCCAGTGTTATGCAGAGCTCTTGATATGGTTGACTGGTGCACCATTACTCCACTCCCAGCCACTGAATTCTCTCACAAGTTTCCTTCTTGTTTGAGCGCTGAGTTTTGAGGGACGGCCTTTTCTTGGCAGTGCCTGGGTTGTGTGATGCAGCTTCCACTTCCTGATTATTGATCCAACTGTGCTCACTGGGATATCCAAACACTTGGATATTATTTTGTACCCTTTCCCTAATCTATGCATTTGTATTACTTTAAAATGTGACAGCAACTTTAATGGTTCACAGGTGGAGGCCAATGGTAAGGTAATTGTGGCCTCGTTAGGGCAATTTCTTTCATCGGTGTAAACTGGGAGCTTCTACAGCACAGGGGTTGAATACTTATGCAAGCAAGATATTTCAGTTTTTTATTTATTTTTCTTAAAAATATTTCCCAACATAAAACCAATGTCACCTTACAATAATTGATTTTGAGTTTCAGTGTTTTAAAATAAAATATCAAACAGAACGAAATTTCAATGTACCATTTGTAATTCAGTAATATGAGAGAAATGGTCAGGGGTCTGAATACTTTTGCAAGGCACTGTATATATATATATATATATATATATATATATATATAATATGCGTGTCTGCATAATTTGTCTGGTTAAATAACATGCATGCGCACACTAGGAATGACTGGTTTGCAATATCAATAAAAACAAAGAAATACTTTTTATAGAAACCCTTTATTACAGGTAGACCAATAAAATAAATAAATACAGTATAGGAGTTATACTTTTAATTATGACGCATAAATAAATGCATACAAATAAAACAGTCTGTATATGTTTCGTCACTCTTAGAATAACAAATACACAAGTAAGTGAAAGGCTGACAATCTTTCTTAACAGGTAGATATATAAATATATTAATTATAACTAATCATAATATATTATCCACAATGTAATTAATTTAATTACAAACAAAACAAACACAAACC
The DNA here is from genome assembly GCA_036884735.1 of Huso huso. Lineage (NCBI taxonomy): Eukaryota > Metazoa > Chordata > Actinopteri > Acipenseriformes > Acipenseridae > Huso > Huso huso. The sequence continues at coordinate 27,634,900 of CM072690.1, read as the reverse complement.
TAACTTTAGTCACAAGTATTTTATAAAACAAGTATTATAAAACATATTAACACATTTATTTTTATTTATTTATTTATTGCATTTATATAGTGCTTTTTATACAAAAGTATCGCAAAGCACTGTACAGTACATAGCAGAAAAAAAAGAACAAATCACAATCCGTTTGTATAGCAGGTCACACATATAACTGCTAGCCCATTTAAATACACAATACAAAAGCACCAATTTTAAAGTTACATTAAAACCCACTAAGATAAGAGAGCCATTTTATAAAAGTGTATTTTTAGTCTTGACTTGAAAACTGTAATGGACCCAGCTTTCCTGATAAACGAAGGCTGAGCATTCCATAATTTAGGAGCTCTACAAGAAAAAGCCCTTCCTCCCGTGTTGCTTTGTTGACCCTATAACCAGCAGCCCCTGCATCCTGTGATTTTAGAGTGAGGTTTGGAAGATATGGTGTCAGTAACTCCTGCAAATAATGAGGTTCTAATCCATTCAGGGCCTTGTAAGTTAACAGCAAAATCACCATTTAAAAAGTGCATTACAATAATAAATTCTAGATGAAAAAAAGGCATGTATTATTCTCTCGGCGTCAGATACGGAAATAATTAGAACATAGGAAAGTTTACAAAAGAGAGGAGGCCATTCAACTCATCTTGCTCATTTGTTTGTTAGTAGCTTATTGATCCCAGAATCTCATCATGCAGCTTCTTAAAGGATCCCAGGGTGTCAGCTTCAACAACATTACAGGGGGATTGGTCTAAGTTTAGCTATATTTCTCAAATGGTAAAAATATACTTTAGTAACTTCCCTAGTATGAGTCTAAAATGATAGATCAGGCTCAAAGATTACCCTCAAACTCTTAATTTCTAGTTTCAATTTTGATGAGAGACTGCAAGGGTCGAGCTCATGTAATCCCACATTTCCTTTTAGTTGGTTCTGTGAGCTCACTAGCATAACCTCTGTTTTATCTGAATTCAACATTATGAGATTCTGTGACATCAAATGCTTGATGTCTGTAAGGCAAGTAGTAAATAACACCCAGGCAGAAGAATTTCCTTGCTTTAGGGACAGATATAGCTGGTTATCATCAGCATAGTTGTATACAACTGTAAGTTGCCCTGGGTAAAGGCGTCTGCTAATAAATAAATAAATAAATAAATAAATAAATAAATAATAACACTATGTAACACAATTTTTGTTCCTGGGTAGTAAGTGTTATTTCCTAATTGCTTATGCCTCAAAAGTATAGAAAATGGCTATTATTCCCCACAAACTTTGCTTTTGTGACCAGGACAGTGATATTTTGAAATTTACCTATTTCCAATGAGAAAACGGGCGAATTTGTGTCTTTTCGTTCACATAAAGTCAGAAAAAAAACAACATATGAATCCAAATTAACATGTATTTATACTAAAGTAATACAAAAATGACTACAAAAGATTTAGAAGTGAGTAGTTTTTCGAGATTTACGATTATACTGTAAATCACTTTCACGAATCAGCCCCCAAATGTAGTCTCCCATCATGTTCTCGTTATACTGTCCTTGGTAGCGGCGTTCAAAGTCCAGTATATCCTGGTGGAAGCGCCGCCTTGCTCCTCCGAGTACGCCCTCCCATGTTCTCCTTGAATTTATCAAGATGAGCATCAAGGATATGGACTTTGAGGGACATCCTAAGCCCATTGTGCCGTAGTTCTTCACCAGAGTCTCAACCAGCTCCACATAGATTTCGGCCTTGTGATTGCCCAGGAAGCCCCGAACCACTGCGACAAAGCTGTTCCAAGCCGCTTTCTCCTTACTAGTGAGCTTCTGGGGAATTCATTGCACTCCAGGATCTTCTTTATCTGTGGTCCGACTTAAGACACCGGCTTTGACCTTTGCCTCAGACAGCTTAGGGAAGAAGTCTTGAAGGTACTTGAAGGCTGCCGACTCCTTATCTAGAGCTCTGACAAATTGTTTCATAAGGCCCAATTTGATGTGCAGTGGTGGCATCAGCACCTTCCGGGGTCCACCAGTGGCTCCCACTTGACGTTGTTCCTCCCCACAGAGAACTCGGGGTCCGCTGTGGCCAGTCCCGCCTGTGGTAGTGCGCCTTGGTGTCCCTGCTGTCCCAAAGGCAAAGATAGCAGGGAAACTTGGTAAAACCGCCTTGGAGACCCATCAGGAATGCCACCATTTTGAAGTCTCCTATGACCTCCCAGCCATACTCATCATACTTCAAGGCGTCCAGCAAGGTCTTGATGCTGTTGTAATCCTCTTTGAGGTGCACCGAGTGAGCCAGGGGAAGAGACGGGTACTTGTTACCATTATGGAGCAGCACGGCTTTGAGGCTCCTGGATGAGCTGTCAATGAAGAGGCGCCACTCATTCTGGTTACAGGCGATTCTGATTGCCTCGAACAGACTGGTCACATTGTGGCAGAAGCAGAGCCCATCTTGACGGGTGAAGAAGCTGAAAAAGGTTGGTGACGCTTCCTCTGATCTGCGACTTTGCAATTTCATCCAACAAGTTCCACTGCTTGAGCCTAGACGTCAAAAGCTCGGCATTGGACTTGGTGAGACCAAGATCTCTAATCAACTCGTTGAGGTCTTTTTAGTTGGGGTAGTATGGGTTTTCTCCTCAGCTCCACCTCTGAAATTGTCATCTGGATCTACAATGTCTTCCTCGCTCTCTGACTTGCTGCTCTCTTCTAAAGACGGCTGCTCTCTCTCCGGAGGAGTGGGTACGGGGAGCTCATGGCAGTGTGGCACCAGGGCGATGGATGAAGGAAGGTCCGGATACGTGATAGCAGGTGCATTCTTGCCAGTCCGACGTTTGGAAGGGTCCACCATGCAGAAGTAGCAGTTGCTTGAGTGGTCAGTGGGTTCCCCGCCAAATTCTTGGGATAGCGAACTTCATGGCTCTCTTTTTCCCTCTGTACCATCCTACAAAAATACATTTATTTCACCCATGACTAATGTGTAAGAGATTCTCGCAACATTTTTCATATACGATATATTTTTTCAATAACATTGAAAATTGTAAAACATTTAAAAATTAAAACTTTTACAATTTTAAAAATTTTAACAAATTTTATAACATAAAATTCGAGCAACAATTGTCCATCTTACCGTCCAGAGTTTTTTTGCAGTGCTCGCAGGTGAAATGAGGTGCCCAGGGTTTGTCTTGATCCCCGACAGGCATGCGAAAATATGCCTTGTAGGCCTCACACATCTTAGCAGATGCTTCCACGGAGTACTTTTTCGCTCTTGTCTTGATAAATTGGCCGCAGACATAGCAAAATCGTCTGCCGGATGCTTGCAGCCTCTTGATGCCATCTCAGAAAAATGCAGATATGTATCCACTTAGGCAGCTGGAACTAAACTGAACTGGTGGGCTTAAGGCCCCTGTATTTATACTTCTATTTATATTACTGGAAAGTTCTAGAAAGTTCTAGAAGTTACTCCAAGTTTACTCAGCACTGAATCTATCTGGAATGTTCTGGAAAATAGGTAAATTTCAAAATATCACTGTCCTGGTCACAAAAGCAAAGTTTGTGGGGAATAATAGCCATTTTCTATACTTTTGAGGCATAAGCAATTAGGAAATAACACTTACTACCCAGGAACCAAAAAAAAAAAAAAATTGTTACACAGTGAAATCAGCGAAATCTCTTCGGCTGAATACCCATTCTTGAATTTGCAGTAGATCTACTCATATTAACCCATTTCATGCAGGGAATGGGCAATTAAAGTTCGGACAATTTTTGTAAGTATGTTACTCACTGTATTATGTGTCTTTTTTTTCATCTCCTGTGCAGCTTCTGGACAGCTTTATTAATCAAGCTGTTTGTTGCACACAATGGGAAATGAAAGGTCGGTTCGGTGGGTTTTCTCAATAGTGTTATGAGGTCCTCACTTAGTTGTATTGTGTGTATCATTTTCATACTCTGTGCAGCTTCGGAACGCCGTGTTCCGGGCGGTTTTGTCTATACAGCTGTTTATGCACGGAACGGGCAGTTAAAGGTCAGTTCAGTGGGTTTTTTCAATAGTGTTATGTTGTTCCCACTTAATTGTATTATGTGTATCATTTTCATACTCTGTTCGAACCCGTGTTCGGGCGGTTTTGTCTATACAGCTGTTTATGCAACGGAACGGGCAGTTAAAGGTCAGTTCAGTGGGTTTTTTCAATAGTGTTATGTTGTTCCCACTTAATTGTATTATGTGTATCATTTTCATACTCTGTGCAGCTTCGGAACCCCGTGTTCCGGGCGTTTTTGTCTATACAGCTGTTTATTGCACGGAACGGGCAGTTAAAGATCGGTTCGATGGGTTTTTTCAGCAGTGTTATGTTGTTCCCACTTAGTTGTATTGTGTCCATAATTTTCGTCGTCTTTGCACCTTCGGAACAGTGTTCCGGGAGCTTTTTGGTGAGAAAAAGAGGGTTCTGGCCCGGAACGGGTTAATGACAGCGCGTTATTAATCAGTTCTGATTGTTAAAATATTCTCCTCACATGTGTGCAACTTTCTATGGTGTTTTTTAAAGCAATTGAATTCATTAAAGTACCATTCCGGGCCGTTCCGGCTCGTTCCGGCTTTTACCCCATCCCGTTTTTTCAGCAGTTTTATGTTGTTCCCACTTAGTTGTATTATGTGTATAATTTTCATCGTCTTTGCACCTTCGGAACACAGTGTTCTGGGAGGTTTTTGGTGATAAAAAGAGGGTTCTGGCCCGGAACGGGTTAATGACAGCGCGTTATTAATCGGTTCTGATTGCTAAAATATTCTCCTCACGTGTGTGCAACTTTCTATGGTGTTTTTTAAAGCAATTAAATTCATTAAAGTACCGTTCCGGGCCGTTCCGTCTCGTTCCGGCTTTTACCCCAACCCTTTTATATAAATGGTGTGGATATCAAACTGCTTGCACACCCTGGTATGTTTTGACGTTGACCAACATGTGGAATCACATGATTGGTAGATGTCCGGTTATTTAGCATTTCTGTTTGAATACTCGCTACACACCCTTAAAAAGTCGACGGAAAAGGAAGGAGAATAACAATTTTACCTTAGTTTGACGACTTATATCTCATTGTGTATAAGAGGTATGTATGGTTTTTTCACATTTGAGGTAAGAAAGTTTCAGACTTGATACTGGTACAGATGGTAATTCTAAGTGATTTAGTTTTGCCGCTGCAACATGGTAAAAACAGCTCAACTCTTGGAGCTGTATAGAAAGTCTGTAGTTTTTCTAACTTGTACGAGGAACTACCGTTCCTCTCAATCTGAGTGATGACCACCTTTGCAAGTCCTGTTTCATTTTTTTTTCATAATATTATTACATTTCTTAGCAGACATTTCTTAGCAGACACCCTTATCCAGGGCGACTTACAATTATTACAAGATATCACATTATTTAAAAAAAAAAAAAAAAAAAAAATATCACTATAGTTATCTTTAATAATTTTATGGGGGGTAGGGTAAATTTGTATCCCCAAATATGTGAAGCCGTATGTTGCAATGTGCCCCACCCTGTGTGCATTTCTGTGTTATATGTTGCGTGTGGTGTGTTAATGTTGGTGTATAGATATGGCTGCACGGGATATAAATGGGTGTGTGCAGCACGAGTTATTTAAAATGTATAATTGTATTTAGGCACGGGGATTGCACTTCACTTCACGTGCATTTAAAGTATTTAATAATATGTGAGCATGGTGTTGCACAGAATTAGTTCACATGCTGGGATTCAAGTGAATAATTAATTAGTAATTGAATCCCAGCACAACAGTATATAAGATGCACATTTCACTCACTCGGGGTTGTGGGTTCAGGGCGAAGGAACAGGAGAGAGAGGAGGTAAAAAGTATAAAAATAATCAATTGCTACGTCGTGCTGGAGGACCAGCACGGTACTTGTTTGTTTAGTGTTCATCCCTGTTTGTTAGTGTCTGTTCGTTTTGTTTGTCTATTTATTTTGGCCACAAGTGCCGTATTCTGTTTTGTTCAGCATTTTTATTTTCTGTGTTATTAAAACGCTGAGTGCAACAGCGTCTCAGATTCACTCACCACTACTGTCTGTCTGTGTTTCTTCCGGTTCTGACGTCACCACTCAGCCAGCCTTGTGACACCATCCTTTTTACACTGCTGGGGAAATCCAGGAGTCATGTTCAGACTTGCAGCTTTCTCATTTAATGACATAAACACAGGTTTTCCCCCCAATTAATTTTGTAGCCAGAGAATTCTCCAAATTGTTCAAAAAGATTTAAAATCTATGGGAGTGATTTATTAACATTTGATAAGTATAACAAGATGTCGTCAGCATATAATGAGATATGGTGGATGGTGAAAATTTCTCTGTTCTGCCTGATGGCTTGGGCAAGCAGTTCCAAGGAGAGAGCGAACAAAAGTGGAGACAGAGGACAGCCCTGACGTGTGCCTCTTTCTAACCGGAAAGGAGGGGAACGAACTACTCCAGTCTGCACTGAGGCAATGGCTGCATTGTATAGTGTCTGGAGCATGTGCAGAACACTGAAGCCATGGCTGCATTGTATAGTGTGTGGAGCATGTGCAGAACACTGAAGCCATGGCTGCATTGTATAGTGTGTGGAGCATGTGCAGAACACTGAAGCCATGGGTGCATTGTATAGTGTGCGGAGCATGTGCAGAACATTGAAGCCATGGGGCCATTGTATAGTGTGCTGAACATGTGCAGAAAACTGAAGCCATGGGTGCATTGTATAGTGTGTGGAGCATGTGCAGAACACTGAAGCCATGGGTGCATTGTATAGTGTGCGGAGCATGTGCAGAATTTGTGATCCAATAAATTGTCAGAGGCGAGCCTGCCTTTCATAAAGCCAGTTTGATCAAAATGAATGAAGTTGCTAACATACTGTTCTGTTCTCCTCCCTAAAGCTTTGGCACACAACTTCATTTCGGCATTGATTATAGATAATGGTCTGTAAGTAGCACCATCATGAGGATGCTTACCCTTTTAGGGAGTAAAGTAATAAGAGCAGTTTTCTGATCCCTATGAAAGGAACCTTTTTCTAAAGCAAAATTAATTGAACTGAGTATTAATGACCCCACCTGTTCCCATATATTATTATTATTATTTATTTCTTAGCAGACGCCCTTATCCAGGGCGACTTACAATCCTAAGCAAATACATTTCAAGTTACAATACAAGTAATACAATAAGAGCAAGAAATACAATAACTTTTGTTCAAGCAAAGTACAAGTGTGACAAACCACAATTCAATAATACAGCAGATAATAGTGATAGTTACATCAGGATATGATTAAATAGTGATAGTTACATCAGGATATGATTAAATACAAAGTACTACAGGTTAAACACTTGGCAGATTACAGTATTCTGAAGTACAGGATTAAATGCAGTAAAATAGGGGGCAGATAAGAGCAAAATAAAGCACATTTACATGAAGGGTGATAGTGTCCCAGGATACAAACAGAGGAGTTCTACAGGTGCTGTTTGAAGAGGTGAGTCTTAAGGGAGGCGGAATGTGGTCAGGGACTGGGCAGGCCTGACATCTGTGGAAGGTCATTCCACCACTGCGGAGCAAGGGTGGAGAAAGAGCGGGCTCTGGAGGCAGGGGGGCGTAGCGGAGGCAGAGCTAGTCTTCTAGTGCAGGCGGAGCGGAGAGGTCGAGTGGGGGTGTAGGGGAGATGAGGGTCTGGAGGTAGCTGGGTGCAGTCTGGTCAAGGCATCTGTAGGCTAGTACAAGAGTCTTGAACTGGATGCGAGCGGTGATCGGGAGCCAGTGGAGTGAGCGGAGTAGTGGAGTAGCGTGGTCGAGCGAGGCAGAGAGAACACCAGGCGGGCAGCAGAGTTCTGGATGAGCTGGAGCGGACGGGTGGCGGACGAGGGAGGCCAGCCAGGAGGGAGTTGCAGTAGTCTAGGCGGGAGAGTACCAGGGCCTGGACCAGGAGCTGGGTAGCATAGTTGGTGAGGAAGGGCCGGATTCTTCGGATGTTGCTCAGGAAGAATCGGCAAGCGTGCCAGAGTGGAGATGTGCTGGGAATAAGAGAGGCAGGGGGTCCAGGGTGACTCCAAGGTTCTTAGCTGAGGAAGAGGGAGAGAGTGTGGTAGATTCCAGAGGAACAGAGATCAGAGGAGGGGAGGAGGAGGGAAAGAAAAGGAGGTCAGATTTAGAGAGGTTGAGTTTGAGGTGATGCGAGTGCATCCAGGAGGAAATAGCAGACAGACAGGTAGAGAGACGGAGGAGATGGTGGAGTCAGAGGTGGGGGAAGGGAGAAAATCTGAGCATCATCAGCATAGAAATGGTATGAGAAACCATAGGATGCGATGAGGGGGCCCAGAGAGTGGGTGTAGAGAGAGAACAGGAGAGGACCCAAGACTGACCCTTGGGGGACCCAGTTAAGAGAGGGTGAGGGTGGAGGTTGCTCCACGCCAGGTTACCTGGTAAGTGCGGTTGGAGAGGTGGGGAGGAGAACCAGGCCAGAGCAGTGCCAGAGATCCCCAGGTCAGCAAGAGATGATAGTAGAATAGAGTGATCGACAGTGTCAAAGGCAGCAGAGTCGAGGAGAATTAGGACAGAGGAGAGAGAGGCAGCTCGGGCACACTTAAGTGAGTTGGTGACAGACAGGAGGGCGGTTTCAGTGGAGTGGGCAGAGCGGAACCCAGATTGGAGAGGGTCAAGCAGAGAGTGGTTGGACAGGAAAGCAGAGAGCTGGCGGTGTACAGTCCGCTCAAGGGTTTTGGAGAGGAAGGGTAGGGAGGGAGACAGGACGGTAGCTCTGGAGGGAGGTGGGGTCGAGGTAGGTTTTTTTTGAGGAGGGGAGGATAGAGGCTTTTTTGAAGGCAGAGGGAAAGATACCAGAAAGTAGAGAGGTGTTGAGGAGGGAGGAGATGAAGGGAGTAGAGCAGGAGCAGCAGCTTGAAAGAGGTGAGTGGGGAGGGGGTCCAAGGCACACGTGGTGGGTTTGTGACCCTGGAGCAGGGAGGAGAGGTCAGAGTCTGAGAGGGGCAAGAAGGTGGAGAAGGAGGGCGAGTTAGTAGGGGATGTAGTGGGTGTAGGGGTTGGAGCAGGAGGGGTGCGGGGGAGGGAGAGGTGTTAAAGAGTTTTGCGGATATCTGAGATTTTAGAAGAGAAGAAGGAGGCAAAGTCATCAGGGGGAGATAGAGGAGGGAGGAGAAGGTAGAGAATAGTTTACGGGTTGTTAGTGGAGGCTTGGATTACAGATTGGAAATAAGCACATTTAGCAGAGGAGAGTAGAGGAGAAGGAGGAGGAGAGGAGTGCAAAAGGTCTAGGGCAGCAGGGAGTGTGGTTCTCTTCCATTTCTTTTCAGCAGATCGCAGTGTGATTCTTGCCGAGCGGAGAGCCAGGGATGGGGAGGGGGGGGAGCAGGTCGGGAGGTGAGGGGACAGAGGGAGTCGAGGGAGGAGGTGAGGAGGAAGAGGGTGGAGGTAGCAGAGTCTACACGGAGAGTTGTGAAAAAGGAGTCGATGGGAGGGAGGTGAGAGAGAGCAGTGGAGGCAAGGACAGGGGGAAGAGAGCGGAGGTTACGGCGAGAGAGGTGATAGTGGGGGGGTAGGAGGAGCAGGAGAGGGGGAGAGACAGAAAAGAGATGAAATAGTGATCAGAGAGGGTGGAGGGGCAGCAGGCCCTGGAGAAGGTGAGGTCCAGTTGACGGCCAGCTTTGTGGGTAGGGGGGGGAGAGAGACAGAAGTCGAAGGAGTGAAGGAGAGGGAGGAATCCAGCAGAGTGGCTGGGGTTGGAGAGATGGATGTTGAAGTCACCCAACAGGACAGTCGGGGTAGACAGAGAGGGAGGGAGGAGAGTAGATAGTCGAGTTCATCCAGAAAGTGAGTGAGAGGCCCAGGGGCGGTACAGAACAATGAGCAGGAGTTGACAGGGAGAGGTTAGTTGGACTGCATGAAATTCAAAGGTATTGACAGAGAGTGAGGTGAGATCGGAGGGGACAGAAAAGAGTAAGGAGGGAGAGGAGAAGACCACCACCTCCCGCCCAGTGAGACGCGGGTATGGGACAGGACGAGAGAGGACAGGGCAGCAGGAGTAACAGTGTTATCAGGGGACAGCCAGGTTTCAGTGAGAGCAAGGAAATCGAGCGAGAGGTGGGAGGCAAAGGCAGAGATGAAATCAGCTTTGTTAGCAGAAGAGTGACAGTTCCAGAGTGCACCAGAGAGCAAAAGGGAGGGGGGAGAGGCAGAGAAATGAGGTTAGAGGGGTTGAAGGAGCAGCAGCGGAGGGAGGGCAGAGGACGAGGACGGGAGGACAGAACAGGGTGAGGTCCAGTTTGTCCACATTGTAACTATGCTTGATAACATTGTAATTATGTTTAAGTTCACATGTATTTACTAACTACTAACTACTAATGCAATAATTCATCCATATAAACCAGAGTATCAGGAGGGGGCAGAATCAAATGTAATAAATAGACCTGGCTGCAGAAAAGGATATGCAAACCTGCTGATTTCATTCAATGATTGTACTCATATTATTAGAGCAGGGAAACTCATTAAAATCCCTCTTGAAATTCTGAACCTATTGTATTTTTGGTAAATGTATTCAAATTAATGACAGAAGGCTCGGGTTATAATTGGTCTGTGCTGGACCATTACTTATATTAAGCAACCCTGGAGCTTCATGATTTGTTTTGTAAGGAAATAGGAGTTCAGTCAAGCAGCTGCAGGAAATTAAAGAGCTCTCTCTTTTTACTCCCTATCTTTTCCAGCAAAGGCCTGCATCAGGGACTCGATGAGATCTCCTATAGCCAGTTTTCTTGAAGTAATAAAACAGCACTGACATCTTGGATGTAGTCTTAGCATCAGCATTATTTAATTTGGTTTTATTAAAAGAAAAAAAAAAAAACACAAGTCATTCTGTATAGTTGGTGGGAGTTTCTGTTTTTTTTTTTTTTTTTAATTGAACTTCTTACGGTTTACATAATAAGTGGATTATTTGGATAGAAGACTGAATTTTAATATCCAGGAGAAAAGCATTGCACTGATAGTTTTAGTATTGTAAAATACAATATTCAAAGTATTTTTCTTTCAATTATATATAGTAGGATATGTCACCCAATTAAAATTGACTGGTTTTATAGAGTTGTGAAGTGCTTAGATGGTCAGAATTATTTTACCTGATAAACAAAAAAAAGGCCCAACCTGTGCTCTTTAGCTATAGTCTCTTTTGTACAGCCCATACCATTATGGTTGGCCTTTCACTGCCATTAACACTAGAACCGCTGGATTTTTCACTAACCCATACATTTTTAAACTGCTTTGTTATGACAATGAAAGACATACTATTGGATCCAACTGAAAAGTTTTACTCATGAACATCATATCTAACATTTGCATTGCAGAAACACCGTATTTTAAAATGAGTGCATATACAGCATGACTACAAACAGTGAAAAAATATAATAAAATACACATTTCAAAAGAAATGGTATGTACATATACCCGTGTACAGGTGTAAATGGGTATACGTACACACAAAACTATAAAACCGAAATCATTGTTTCTAATATTACATAAAAAGAAAATATAACACTACTTCCGGTATGACGGCTGCATTCTACTCTATGGAGCATACGCGTCTGCCAGCTGACTGTGCCTGCATCCAGGAGCTGTGTTGTAAACACAGACGCAGTTCCTTTGAACACTATTGTGTAAACACGTGTACACTGGTACATACAAACCTGTAAAACCGAAATGTTTTTTTTAAAGTAATATAAAATATATAAAATACATTTCACATTAGGCACATAAGTTGTTATCCTACCTGTAATTTCAGTTTGCTGTATGCATCTGAGTGCAGCTTGCCGTATTCCAATCAAAATGACTACTTTCAATATTAAATATTTCCTTCTGATCTATTCCCAGTTGCATTTGTGGAACAAAACAAAGGATTGTTGTCTCCCAGGTACATTGAAAAATAAGCAACTAGGCTTTCACTGAGTTGGCATCTTGACAAATCCACAATCATAGCAATCTCTGTCGCGTAGTCAGTCTACAAACAAAAGCTTGAAATAAAAATAATAAAAAACGTGTGCTAGGAGGAGGGGGCATGTCTTGTTTGCTGTATTTACAAAAACAATAGAATATCTTATGTTATATTAAAATAAAAGACATGTATTGTAATGCATGGGTCACATTGACCCACGTGGCGGCTCTAGGTAGAACTGTTTATAACGTTGTCATTTTTGTGATTCTGGCTGTCAAACACTGTCAGGATATTTAATTCATATATTTAGGAAAAGTCAAAAACGGACACACACATACAATTTACAACAGAAGAGTAATTAACATTTTAAATGCAAAACGGGTCAAACTGACCTGCATGGTGGTTCAAGTGTTAACCCTCAGTACACAAATATTGTACTGCCAATGTAGTTAATTTCATCATCAATGAATGTTGTTTAGTATGGGATAATGAAATATACTTGTGTTTGGAGGCTTGCTGAGGTTTACAGAGGTACTATACAATCTTATACTATAATAACAAACAAAATAACAAACTATTTGAACACGTTTAAAAAACCTCTATTAGAGTACATAGAACAATTCAAGGATAGTGTTTATTACAATTTTACTTTCTCCATAATACAAACAAGGGTTTTACTGCTGTGTACCAACCCAATGTATATATGAACATGCTTGATTATACATTTTGCCGTCCAGATTCCAGAACAGACGGGTCCCGGAGTGTAGCGATTATCACACCATTCATTGAATATACTGTACAACATTCTTGAATTACAGTAACCTGAGACAGTATTGTGTGAATGTAACAGAAAAGACACACCTACTATTGTGTGAGATGCTGAAGTCTGTTACATTTTTGATAAAGGAGTTTCTTGTTTTGTCATCCTGATGTGTTTCCTGATAAGAGATTGAAGCGCTGAGCCTATACACCATTGTTTGGAGATCTCTGTAGCTCAGAGTGCCCTTGCTGTTATTGAAAGCACAGCTATAATTTGAAATGTAAATGTGATATTTCCTTCAGTGACAAATGAACAAACCCAGTACTGTGCATGTCCCTGGTCTAAGAGCTATTCAAAGAGATTCCTCTCTGTCACAATCCCCACTAGAACAAAAGAAAAGCACAGCCCATAGGTCCTGCTATCTCCTTTGTCATTGAACAAGTGACACATCTTTCCTCTGCAAAGAAAGGAGATGTTTTGTTTTTATTTCCTTTCATTTCATTGTGGCGCTGCATGGAGCTGAAAATATCATGTACACTGATACTCCTTATGTGGTACCAGAACACACTGGTTAAATACTTTGCATTTTACTGAAAGTATTTTTTTAAGATTTGAAAAGACAAAATATTATCTATGCTGCAGGAATCTCAATCATTCGCAATTAACAGAAATGGTAAGCAGGTGGTTGGTACTGTGATAAATATTAAGTCCGTCAGTAATTTACAGACAGGTATTTACACCATGGCCAGAGTATTTATTGAATCACATGCCAGCTATCTCAATGTCTCCATATTTTGAAATATGAAGAAACCAAAAAAGCTCAAATCTAGGCCTCTGTTTTCTTAAAGTGGCAGTGGGTCTTTAACAGTTACTTTCACACAGCTGTTCAAATCTATATTAAGTCCATAAAATAAACAGTATCAGGCTACATTTTAAACAAGACAGATTATCAGATTAATATCATAAAACTGTATTCTGAAATTTGATTGTTGTATTGCTGAGCACAAACCAGACAACTAGAAGATCAGTTGCTTTTACTGTCCTCTAACTTTACTTTAAAAGTTCAAATAATAAGAGATCTAAAGGTTTTAAAAATGTAAATCAGGGTATGAACAGTTTGTTTAAATCAATAGCCCCCAATTTCGAACACTTCTTGGTCCCTGTCAATCAAACCGTTGGAGTACCTTTGACTGGACATTTGAAGTAATATGAGCTGTGTCTGTGAAACAGTAATGAATTACAGCTCCTGTAGCTCTGCCAGCATGTTCCCTCTGAGCTGAGATATCAGAGTAACTCACAGGAGTCTCTGTACCAGGAATAATGGGAGCCTCAAAATACCTACAAACTACAAAAATCAATGCCTGTAACTTTCTCTTGTGTACTAATACAATGTAATGTCACTCGAGTGTCAGTCTGGCACATCCCATGGTTTAGAGATATCAGTTCTCTTTTTGTTTCAGTACATTTTTTAGCATCATGTGTACATTTATATTGTCTTTTATTATCCTCTCGTCAAAGTAAGCACTAGCAAAATGATTTTTTTCCAGCTCTTATATGAACAAAATTGTAAATATTTTGTGAAAAATAGAAATATAATTGTAATTTCTGTGCAGTTAAACCGAGTACTGCTGCTTTTAATTGTAATTTCTGTGGTAATCATGTCTAGTTTGTATTTGTGCAGTTCAATACTGTCACTTTTAACACTAGAAGGACCAGAGATATACTCATACCTAGAAGCCCTGCAGCCGTCTGACGACTGTATTCAAAACACTGTAAATAGTATAACAAAAGGAGAAACAGTTGGATGTAATTATTTTTTTTATTGAGTACATTTTTAACTTCAACAGCAATCGGTTTATTATCAGATGAGCAAAATCAACTGAACAATGTCGATAAATAAAAACTTAGAAAAATACATTTTATAGAAGCGCACAGCACAAGGAGTTATAAAAAAAGTCTAATTTATTTTTCTTTTTTTCGACAAAAGGGTATTCTTACCTAGAGTCTAAGGCTGTTCACAATCAATACAGATAATGCGCTTCTCCACGTTGCCTTTCTGCCCAGGGCACAGCTGTCCGGAGTTTTACTTTCATTACACTTGCCAACCTGGCACTGGCATCTCTTGCGGCTCTCAGCGGGGTTGCCAGCTTCAGCTGTGGGTACACGCCTGGCAGTCTCCCTCTGTTCCAAATGCTTCTTGCGAAGTTCCTGTGCTAACTGTAAAATATATTCTCTCCTTGGCAAATTTTTCTCTGTGCATTCTTTGTAAAGTACCCAGGAGTTGATGGCTGCTAGGTCGAATACATTGTAAAACACCTGAACAGACCACTGTCGGGAGCCAGCTTTCACGGAATACTTCCATGTCATCTGATCCAAAACATCAATTTCATATTTTGTTGCGTTGTAAAACTCCATGGTTTCTCATATTTATTTTCACTAGTCCCGATGTTAATTGACTGACCAAAGCAGCGCAGCTGGCAAGCAGGCGCCAGCCTTCAAAAGACTGATTGAAAACAATAGACTGTCAGTCATTCACTCGGGCAGAGAGTAGAGACTAATCTGATTACAGCTAAACACATTGCAGACTGGTAAATAAAAATAATAAAGTAGAATACCATTCTGTATAATGAAAATACAATTGTTTTCAATTGGTATAATGTAATATATCTCCTTTATTTCTGCACTCCCGCATTTCATGCTTTGTGAGAATATTTAATACATACGGACATAAAGGTACACGAACGCACAGCCCCATATGTGTTACACGAGTGGAGAAAATTACATTTTAAAACCAAAAACCGCCAAAATGACTGCCGCGGGGCATCTAGTGTTAATTGTAATTTCTGTGGTAATCTTGTCTCGTTTGTATTTGTGCAGTTCAATTGAGTACTGTTGCTTTTAAGTAGTTAAACCTCTGTCCCCCAGTCTCTCATGAGCTGACTGTGGTAGTGTCAGATGGGAAGCTGGCTTCTGCTGGCCTCTCTTGAGCTGGCTGTGATAGTGTATGATGGGAAGCTGGCTTCTACTGGCCTCTCTTGAGCTGGCTGTGATAGTCTATGATGGGAAGCTGGCTTCTACTGGCCTCTCTTGAGCTGGCTGTGATAGTGTATGATATGGTTTCTACTGGTTCTTACTCTTAAATACCACTCCTGGGGAGTAGAAAAGAGCCCTACATGAGATGTTATGAAGGAGGTGTACATTTAGACTGATGCACTGGATGACAAGAGATTGCCATGATACAGCTTAGTATAGATAATCAAACAATAACAATGGCGACTTCTCTTTCCTTTCTCTTACTGATGATTACATACAATACTGGAATAGCGACATCTAGAGGAGAAAAAGTAAAGTGATATTAAGTCCTCCAAAATACAAATTCATATTACAATAGCTTAGAAATAAGAGAAGGAAGTTGTGAAGCATGTAAGCACACACACATATACATATACACATATATATATATTATTTATATATATATATATATATATATATTATTTATTTATATATATATATAAATATAAATAAAAACAGCCACTGCTGGGCAGATGCCAAAAGCTTAGAATTTTAGGTAATTTCGGCATCTGCTCGGGGAGTTCGTCAACTGCCCACAGCCACCTGGGCTGATGGCAAAGAAAGACTTTTAACTTGCCGTAATGCCCGGGCAGCTGGCGAAGTGCCCAGCTGCGGCAGGCAGATGCCGAATTAGCTTAGAATTTAATGTCATTTCGGCATCTGCCCTGGCTGGTCAACTGCCCAGAGCCACCCGGCGAAGAAAGATTTAACAGATACAGTATAATACAAATAGAGAGTGAATTACCTTTGTTTCCTTTAAACACAAAAGCGCACCGCCACCAAGCCACCCATTGCAATGTTTATTTAAAATATCAATGTACAGTTTATTTTTTATCATGGGTTAGATAGAGGTTGTAACAAACTTACCTAGTGTACAATAACAAAACACCTAGGCCATAAGTGTATACTAGCACCGAGCATAAAACATTTAATACCACAGTCCCAGCAGGTAAATCGGTACAGAAAAAAAAAAACAAGGATTTCACGAGAACCAAGGGAGTAAATTAACAGGATAGGTTTATTATATCTATTTATATATAGTAATTAAGAACAGGTGTACCCTGGAGTAATCAGAACAGCAAGTCTTAAGTAAGATCAGAAATCTGGCAAATATGAACCCTGATTCAATAGTAAGCAAACTAAACATCCAGGTTGGTAGAACAAGCAATATCAAGTAAAACTATAATAGAAGAAACTACCCAGTATATCTCTAGATAACCCTTCAAGGGGCATACCAACACTGCAATCCTAATCACATAAAACATGGCAATTGGAAAGGACAAAAATATATATATTATAGGCTTTTCTACATACATATACATATAACAAAATACTATTGTATAGAAAAAACATTAATAGTCTGACTCGCTGTTGGAACTTGAGTAAACAGAAAAGAGAGGGAAGGAGACACCAAAAACATACAGGTAGGCCAACCAATAATCAGGCTATTCATTCTATGGCCCTCACAGTTGCAATAGTTATATACCAGTGTAGTTGGATTTAAAAGTTTCAGTCCCGGTCTTGATATTAAACGCACCCAGAAAGTAACAAACAAAACAAAAACAAAACAGACAAATAAAGTTCCAGAAAAATAACACAAAAATCCAGCAACCCAAATAAGAACGCTCTTCAACAAAAACCTGAATGGCCATTAAAAAAAAATATTTGTAATCCGAGCTGCAACAAAAAATAGAAAAGGATCGATCTCACCCGGCTAACAAGATGCTTGGATATATTGTGAGAAGTGTTGAATTTAAATCAAGGGAAGTAATGTTAAAACTCTACAATGCATTAGTAAGACCTCACCTAGAATATTGTGTTCAAAAAAAGGATATTGCTGCTCTAGAAAGAGTGCAAAGAAGAGCAACCAGAATTATCCCGGTTTAAAAGGCATGTCGTATGCAGACAGGCTAAAAAGAATTGAATCTATTCAGTCTTGAACAAAGAAGACTACGGGCGATCTGATTCAAAACATTCAAAATCCTAAAAGGTATAGACGATGTCAACCCGGGGACTTCTTTGACTTGAAAAAAGAAAAAAAGGACCAGGGGTCATAAATGGAGATTAGATAAAGGGGCATTCAGAACAGAAAATAGGAGGCACTTTTTACACAGAGAATTGTGAGGGTCTGGAACCAACTCCCCAGTAATGTTGTTGAAGCTGACACCCTGGGATCCTTCAAGAAGCTGCTTGATGAGATTCTGGGATCAATAAGCTACTAACAACCAAACGAGCAAGATGGGCTGAATGGCCTCCTCTCGTTTGTAAACTTTCTTATGTTCTTATGTTCTTATGTGATGAATCTGTGTGCAAGTCCTCCAGTTCATACCATGCTGTGAGTCGCCACTTGCTTGAAAATGTTTGCTCTTGATCAGTTGTAACGTAACAGCAATAAAGTATCAAAGTAAATATATAAATCAAACCAACTGAATGCTATAGGACACAAAACGAAAGTATTGCCCAACGCAACTGAGCAGCGTGTGAGAATAGCTATTGCACTAGTATTAGTCGAGACGCTATAGTAACTGGTTAAAAACCAAAACAATATTGTTTGACTAAACAAAGACCAACTCTTTTTTGTCTCTGCCGTTTGAACAGGTTGCCTATAAATTCTCTCGCTGTCTCTCTCTCTCCTCACTACCTCTTTTCTTCTCTCCTCTTTCAAAACCTTTTTTATACTCTATTGGACTCGAGCTCTCAAACAAAGGAAGCTCCGCCCACAATTATGGAAAACAGTCACGGCCAAAATACCTAAAAAGAATAAACGATGTACTCAGCACACCAACTAAAACAATAATTGCCCCAAGAGTTTATTTTTAAACCAGGCAAGGATATAGATTATATATACACATATATATAGCAAAATATTAAGGAGCTAATTAAAAAACGCTGTCATGAAATAACTAGATTGGCTGGCCAGGCTTACTGGCATTCACTTAAGAATGCGCAGGTGCTACGCTTCTTGCAGCACATTGTGTGGCGGTTGCCACATGGTCGCCCCCCCCGGGGGAACCGGGGTTTTTGCTCCAAAATACTGTTTTAAATTGACCACATTCAAAGTATCACTTTTTGACTGGTCTGTCCACTGCACCCTATAATTGACAGGACCCAACTTTTTCACAATCACAGCTGGCCCTGACCACTTAGGGGCAAGCTTTGCAGAGAAATTAGCAGTGGCATCAGATAACAGATGTGTTCTTACCCACACTAACTCCCCTATTTGAAACTGTACATTTCTCCCAATGCATTATAATATTTTGCTTGACGTCCCTGTGCTATTCCAACTGTTGTTCTACCTCTTTTACTAGCTTTTGCTGGCGTTCCACCACTGTATACTGCTGAGAACCGGGAGAGGGAGCTACAGCAATTAACTGGTCCATAGGGCCTTTAACCCTTTGCGGTCCATTTATTAAATGCGTCAGGCACGCCAGGTCTAATTTATTTTCCACGCAGTTAATTTTAGACGCCCTGTTTAAAAGTATTTTTTTCACAGTCAAACGGGTTTAAATGGCCCTGCATATCAACAAAGCACTCACTAGGCATCTCCAGCCCCGCCCCACCCTTTCGTTCGCTATAGCTTTCACCTATGAAAGAAATAATAATAATAATAATAGTCGTACATACCGATCAATCATCTCCTAATCACTCGTTTTATCACCAAACTCCTCAATAATGCGATCCAAGTCATTATTTTATTACTATAACATCTCAAAAAGCTCTGTAAATGTCCGTGTTCTCTGTGCGCTGATTCACAGGCAGCCAGCTTGTTTACTTTTACGACCGCCCCGTTATCTGATACCAGGGCCATGTATGACTATTCATGAGAACTTGTCTCGCCCTGTCGTTCCCACTCGGCCATTGAATGGTTTTTCGACTTTTTCCAGAGAAAAACGACTAAAACCCGTTTTTTGCGTTGTTATAATGATGTCGGACCCAGTCCGACAAAGGACCTGAGAGGAATAATTGCAATGTCGGACCAGGTCCGACAATGGACCGCAAAGGGTTAAGAACGCGCCCCACTGCCAACTCAGCTGGAGACAAACCAGTGGTTTCATGCTTAGCAGAGTTGATAGCAAAGCGAAATTCAACGAGCCATTCATCCCAGAGCTGGTGCTTCTCCCCCACGAATGAGGCAATCATGGTTTTTATTGTCCGGTTGGCTCTCTCTGTGAGATTAGCCTGAGGATGATAAGCCGTCGTCAACTTTCGGATGACCCCCCACGATTTGCACACCTCCTCCATTAGCTGGCTGGTGAACTGGGGCCCTCGGTCGGACACTAGGTAACGTGGGGTACCCCACCGAGTGAAGATCTCCTGAATGAGAATTCGGGCGATACTCTGTGTTTTACTATTTCGAAGGGGAAAGATTTCCACCCATTTAGTAAAATAATCGATCACCACTAGCAGGTATACATTGCCTTTTCTGCTTCGTGGAAAAGGTCCCATTAAGTCCACTCCTAACTTTTCTCCTGGCTCACAGACCACCGTTGGTTGCAGTAAGCCTGCTGGTTTACTATTAGCTGGTTTATATTGTTGGCAGACACTGCATTCCTTCACATGTTGCCATGTATCTTTGCGCACCGTGGGCCACCAAGCCACCTCTAAAATCCTGAGCAATGTCTTCAGACATCCTAAGTGTCCACCCAAAGGATTATCATGAAAATAACATAAAAACGATTGTGCAAGTCCAGGGGGAACCACCAGCTGAAATCTGTAACCCCCTCCTTGGATGGGGACTACGGTAGACATAAGAACATAAGAACATAAGAAAGTTTACAAACGAGAGGAGGCCATTCAGCCCATCTTGCTCGTTTGGTTGTTAGTAGCTTATTGATCCCAGAATCTCATCAAGCAGCTTCTTGAAGGATCCCAGGGTGTCAGCTTCAACAACATTACTGGGAGTTGGTTCCAGACCCTCACAATTCTCTGTGTAAAAAGTGCCTCCTATTTTCTGTTCTGAATGCCCTTTATCTAATCTCCATTTGTGACCCCTGGTCCTTGTTTCTTTTTTTCAGGTCAAAGAAGTCCCTGGGTTGACATTGTCTATACCTTTTAGGATTTTGAATGTTTGAATCAGATTGTCGCAGTAGTCTTCTTTGTTCAAGAATGAATAGATTCAATTCTTTTTAGTCTGTCTGCATACGACATGCCTTTTAAACCAGGGATAATTCTGGTTGCTCTTCTTTGCACTCTTTCTAGAGCAGCAATATCCTTTTTGTAACGAGGTGACCAGAACTGAACACAATATTCTAGGTGAGGTCTTACTAATGCATTGTAGAGTTTTAACATTACTTCCCTTGATTTAAATTCAACACTTCTCACAATATATCAGAGCATCTTGTTAGCCTTTTTTATAGCTTCCCCACATTGTCTAGATAAAGACATTTCTGAGTCAACATAAACTCCTAGGTCTTTTTCATAGTTCCCTTCTTCAATTTCACCATCTCCCATATGATATTTATAATGCATATTTTTATTGCCCACATGCAATACTTTACACTTTTCTCTATTAAATTTAATTTGCCATGTGTCTGCCCAATTCTGAATGCTGTCTAGATCATTTTGAATGACCTTTGCTGCTTCAACAGTGTTTGCCACTCCTCCTATTTTTGTGTCGTCTGCAAATTTAATGAGTTTGCTTACTATACCAGAATCGAAATCATTAATGTAGATTAGGAATATCAGAGGACCTAATACTGATCCCTGTGGTACATCACTGGTTACCTCACTCCATTTTGAGGTTTCTCCTCGAATCAGTACTTTCTGTTTTCTACCTGTTAACCACTCCCTAATCCTAATCCTAATGCATGCATTTCCTTGAATCCCTACTGCGTTCAGTTTGAGAATTAATCTTTTATGCGGGACTTTGTCAAAAGCTTTCTGGAAATCTAAATAAACCATGTCATTATGTTTTGCAGTTATCCATTTTCAATGTTGCATCCTCAAAAAGTCAAGTAGGTTAGTTAGACACGATCTCCCTTTCCTAAAACCATGCTGGCTGTCTCCCAGGATATTGTTACCATATAGGTAATTTTCCAATTTTGGATCTTAATATAGTTTCCATAAGTTTACATATAATAGAAGTCAGGCTTATTGGTCTGTAGTTACCTGGTTCGGTTTTGTCTCCTTTTTGTGGATCGGTATTACGTTTGCTATTTTCCAGTCTGTCGGTACAACCCCTGTGTCAAGAGACTGTTGCATGATCTTGGTTAGTGGTTTGTAAATAACTTCTTTCATTTCTTTGAGTACTATTGGGAGGATCTCATCTGGCCCAGGGGATTTGTTTATTTTAAGAGCTCTAGTCCCTTTAACACTTCTGCCTCTGTTATGCTAAAGTTATTTAAAATTGGATATGAACAGGTCAACATGTCGGGCATGTTGTCCGTGTCCTCCTTTGTAAAAACCTGTGAAAAGTAATCGTTTAATATATTTGCTATTTTTTTCTTCATCTATGATTTTGCCATTTGTGTCTCTTAGACATTTAACCTCCTCTTTGATTGTTCTCTTGCTGTTATAATATTGGAAAAATATTTTGGAATTGGTTTTAGCCCCCTTAGCAATATTGATTTCTATCTCTCTCTTGGCCTTTCTAACTTCCTTTTTGACTTGTGTTTGCAGTTCCAAGTACTCTTTATGTGTACTTTGTTTTTGGTCCCTTTTAAATGCTCTGTAGTGCCTTTTTTCACTGAATATTTTTTTTAAATTGATCTGTTAAACCATTTTGGCCATTTTATTTTAGATTTAGATTTGTCTACTTTTGGGATGTAATTGTTTTAGTACTAGTACTACATTTTTAAAAAACAGCCATCCTTTTTCTGTGGATGTTTTCTCTATTTTACTCCAATCTACTTCTGTTAGTCTCCGTTTCATACCTTCATAGTTTGCTTTTCTAAAATTGTAAACCTTAGCTTTAGTCATTACTTTTGGGGTTTTAAAAATATTTCAAATGAGACCATGTTGTGGTCTGAGTTTGCCAATGGCTCTCTGACCTCTGTTTTAGTTATTCTGTCTTCATTATTTGAAAAGACTAAGTCAAGGCATGCCTCCCCTCTAGTCGGTGCCTTGACAAATTGCGTTAGGAAGCAGTCATTTGTCATTTCCACCATTTCAATTTTGTTCCGTCGTGCCCCCCATCGGGTTTCCCCATTTTATATGGGGGAAGTTGAATTCCCCATTAGTATGGCTTCTCCTTTTCTACACGCATTTCGAATGTCATTGTACAACAGATTATTTTGCTCAGCGTCTGAATTTGGCGGTCTATAGCATGCTCCTATTATTATGCCCTTTGAATTTGTGTCCATTATTCTGACCCATATTGATTCTGCATTGTTTTTTTTGTCCTGATTTAACACCTGGGCTTGAAGACTATTTCTTATGTATAGCGCTACCCCTCCGCCTCTTCTGTCCTGCCTGTCTTTCCTATATAGTGTGTACCCACTAATATTATATTCGTCTCCATCACTCTCAGACAACCAAGTTTCTGTAACACCTATCACATCGTAATTACTTGTTAGTGCAGTAGCTTCAAGTTCTAACATTTTGTTTCTGAGACTTCTAGCATCAAGATAAATACATTTAATAGTGGTCTTACCTGAGATGGAAGCATATGCAATCACATGCTCTTCATCTGCTTCTCTCTGGGCAAGCACGGCACCCAGCCCCACCTCGCTAGCATCTGTATAGACCCAGAAAGTCTTTGAAAAATCTGGGTGTGATAAAACCAGAGGAGCTTGAAGGGCTTTCTTAAGCACCTCCAGGCTGATCTGGCAGGCTGTTGTCCATTCCCACTTCACATCCTTCTTTTTAAGATGGTTGAGGGGAGCTGCAATGTCCGCAAAACGTGAAATGAATTTATGGTACCAACCTGCCAATCCAATGAAACGCTGTACCTCCTTAAGATTGGTAGGTACCGGATAGTCTTGTATGGCTTTTACCTTCTCCAGGTCAACAGCTACACCTTCCTTAGACACGATATGTCTTAAAAACTTCAATGTGCTTTTAAAGAAGTGACACTTGGCCAGGTTCAAAGTGAGACCTGCCTGATGTAGTTTCTCAAACACTAGCTCAAGGTCCCTCAAATGTTGGGTCTCACTGGGAGAATAGAGGATGATATCGTCTATGTAGACAAACCAACAGCGTCCTCTCAACTCTCCCAGCACATATTCCATGAGACGTTGGAAGGTAGTGGCAGCGTTCTTAAGTCCAAAAGGCATCACTTTGAACTGAAACAGCCCAAATGGAGTAGCAAAGGCAGTTTTCTTCGTCGAGTTAGGATCCATGGCAACTTGCCAATTTCCTGAGCGTAGATCTAGTGAGCTAAACACAGCTGCTCCATTCAGTGACTCTAAGATGTCATGGACACGGGGCATGGGGTAGGCGTCAAACTGGGTTTTGTTGTTCATCTGTCGGTAGTCCACACAGAAACGATAGGATCCATCACATTTCTCGATCAAAACCACCGGAGCAGACCAATCTGACGAAGATGGTTCAATCACGCCATCCTCGGTCATCTGATGAAGGTGTTCTTTAATCAGTGCTTTTTTGGAGGGAGACACTCTGTAGGCCCTACACCGCACTGGCATCTCATCTGTAGTATAGATGGTACAAACAGTAGTCATGCCTAATTGGGAGGTGCACATGGCAGGCCATTTTTTCATGAGTTACCGCAGATCATGTCGCTGAATCCCGTCGTGTGAAGCAGTAGGGGTATGCTCCTCTGTACCCTGGGCAAGACATGTAGGTGCATCAGGCTTCTTAGAGACAGCCAAGTAAATATGTATGTGGGGCACGTCAGGCAGATTTTGTACTTTCCATGACGATTCCCACTCCATCCTGGGCAAGAATGGATAATATGCATATCCCTTTTGTCCTTTGACTCCATACTGTTTCTTACGCAGATCAATCACAGTAGAGGTTTTATATAAAAAATCCAAACCAAGAATCAAAGGAAATGCCAGGTGTTGGTCTGACATAAGTGTCGACCGACCAAATTTCGCCATGAAAATCATAAGTAAGGCAGATTTTCCCTAGAGCGCTATGAGTCTGTCCATCCGCCAACACAAAGGCTTGATCCTCACATGGCTACAGCGCGTCACTTGGCTTCTGAATTTGCTGCCATAATTGGTTTTTCATTAAAGTAAATGTACAACCTGTGTCCAGTAATGCAGTAATGTGTGTGTTTCTTACCCCAATCTTCATGACTAATAGAGTGAATCCTGAGAGACTGGGGGTATCCGGGATGGATCTTCGGATATTTTGTATTACACTCACCTCTGCTGGTTTTCTTGAGGCTCCTTTGGTTCCTTTCTTTCCGGTGTTATCTGTGGAAGTTTTATTGTTTATCTTGGCCCAATACTGTTTCTGCTCGCTCCAGTCCCTTTCAATCATGGCCAGGCTTACTGGCATTCACTTAACAATGCGCAGGTGCTACGCTTCTTGCAGCACATTGTGTGGCGGTTGCCACAAGGTTAGAGTAAGTGTGTGTGTGTGGGGGGGGATGAATCCAGAATAAAATGCAACAAATTTCTATTTTATTCTTATTGCAGTAATACAATACATATTTCTGAGCAGAGGGCTCCCGAGTGGCGCATCCAGGAAAGGCGCTCCACGTGGAGTGCAGGATGCGCTCTATAGTCTGGACGTTGCAAGTTCGAGTCCAGGCTATTCCACAGCCGACCATGGATGGGAGCTCCCAGTGGGCGGCGCACAATTGGCCGAGCGTCGCCCGGGGGGAGGGAGGGTTAGGTCGGCCAGGGTGTCCTCGGCTCACCGCACACCAGCGACCCCTGTAGTCTGGCCGGGCGCCTGCGGGCTTGCCTGTAAGCTGCCCGAGAGCTGCGTTGTCCTCCGACGCTGTAGCTCTTGGGTGGCTGTATGGTGAGTCCGCAGTGTGAAAAAAAAACGGTCGGCTGACGACGCACGCTTCGGAGGACAGTGTGTGTTAGTCTTCGCCCTCCCAAGTCAGCGCAGGAGTGGTAGCGGTGAGCTGAGCTTAAAAAATGATTGGCCATTCTAAAATGGGAGAAAATAATAACAATGTTTGGCAACGACTAAATTTATAAAAATAAAATAAAAAAAAAAAAATTCTGAGCAGAGTTGCGTTGTTTGAATGAGAGATCATTCAATATCAGCAAGACAGAGACTAATAATCACAGTTAAGTTTAAACGTGTAAAAGCCACCCAGTTAAATGTAGTTACCTGAAACTCAAGAAGAACGCAGTGCCTAAACTAATTTATCATAGCAATATTAATTAATCATTAATCAACAGCATAAAATTTGTATTTTTCTTATTTAGAAATATGAATGACAATTTGACTCAGAAGAAAACTTTTTCTTATAAAAAGTTTAGTTTTCGTTCTGTAGAAAATATTTTTTAGACATTCAAACAATATTATTTCATGTCTAACATTAGTTGACATCAGATCTTAGACAATTAGACATCTGCCTTAGCATTTCATTAAAATAAATAAAAATTCACAACTCAGACCTATCAACCAGTGGTTTGGTAACAGTCCAGCCTCTTGGGTAAAGAGTGAAGCCTCTGACATTTCACCCTACAATTTGATGCACCTACCTTATTTTGGAGTTAAGTGTGTTCAAAAAAAAAATAACTGAAAATTATACTTAATTCAATTGGAATTTGGGAGGTAGCACACAAATACATGAAATGGAAATGTTCCCTTTCACCTTTCACCTATGGAATAACCCATCTCTTGTATTGATATTTAATGATGGTACCTTTAAGAACATAAGATCATAAGAAAGTTTACAAATGAGAGGAGGCCATTCGGCCCATCTTGCTTGTTTGGTTGTTAGTAGCTTATTGATCCGAGAATCTCATCAAGCAGCTTCTTGAAGGATCCCAGGGTGTCAGCTTCAACAACATTACTGGGGAGTTGGTTCCAGACCCTCACAATTCTCTGTGTAAAAAAGTGCCTCCTATTTTCTGTTCTGAATGCCCCTTTAGGCCTTGGTCTGATAGGGGCACACAGGAATTCAGACACTTATTTCAGCAAGGATCACGTTCCTCTTTTAATCAGCTCCAGAAAGATTTTGATATTCCTAAAACTCACTTTTACAGATTCTTAGGCACTTTATTAACACAGTTCAGAAATCTTTGGATAGACCTGAAGCCTCAAGCTTAGAGAAGGTATTTAAAGAGTCATGGCCCATTATATATATTATATATATATATATATATATATATATATATATATATATATATATATACAGACGTGCTCAAATTTGTTGGTACCCTCCACAAAAACAAAGAATGCACAATTTTCTCTGAAATAACTTGAAACTGACAAAAGTAATTGGCATCCACCATTGTTTATTCCATATTTAATAGAAATCAGACTTTGCTTTTGATTTTTTATTCAACATAATATTGTAAATAAGAAAACAAATGAAAATGGCATGGACAAAATGATGGGACCGCTAACCTAATATTTTGTTGCACAACCTTTAGAGGCAATCACTGCAATCAAACGTTTTCTGTAGCTCTCAATGAGACTTCTGCACCTGTTAACAGGTAGTTTGGCCCTCTTCCTGAGCAAACTGCTCCAGCTGTCTCAGGTTTGATGGGTGCCTTCTCCAGACTGCAAGTTTCAGCTCTTTCCATAGATGTTCGACAGGATTCAGATCAGGACTCATAGAAGGCCACTTCAGAATAGTCCAATGTTTTGTTCTTATCCATTCTTGGGTGCTTTTAGCTGTGTGTTTTGGGTCATTATCCTGTTGGAGGACCCATGACCTGCGACTGAGACAGAGCTTTCTGACACTGGGCAGTACGTTTCGCTCCAGAATGCCTTGATAGTCTTGAGATTTCATTGTGCCCTGCACAGATTCAAGGCACCCTGTGCCAGGCGCAGCAAAAAGCAGCCCCAAAACATAACCGAGCCTCCTCCATGTTTCACTGTAGGTATGGTGTTCTTTTCTTTGAAAGCTTCATTTTTTTCGTCTGTGAACATAGAGCTGATGTGACTTGCCAAAAAGCTCCAGTTTTGACTCATCTGTCCAAAGGACATTCTCCCAGAAGGATTGTGGCTTGTCAATATGCATTTTAGCAAATTCCAGTCTGGCTTTTTTATGTTTTTCTTTCAAAAGTGGAGTCCTCCTGGGTCTTCTTCCATGGAGCCCACTTTCGCTCAAAAAGCGACGGATGGTGCGATCAGAAACTGATGTACCTTCACCTTGGAGTTCAGCTTGTATCTCTTTGGCAGTTATCCTTGGTTCTTTTTCTACCATTTGCACTATCCTTCTGTTCAATCAGGGGTCGATTTTCCTCTTGCGGCCGCGCCCAGGGAGGTTGGCTACAGTTCCATGGACCTTAAACTTCTTAATAATATTTGCAACTGTTGTCACAGGAACATCAAGCTGCTTGGAGATGGTCTTGTAGCCTTTACTTTTACCATGCTTGTCTATTATTTTCTTTCTGATCTCCTCAGACAACTCTCTCCTTTGCTTTCTCTGGTCCATGTTCAGTGTGCTGCACACAATGATACCAAACAGCACAGTGACTACTTTTCTCCATTTAAATAGGATGAATGACTGATTACAAGATTGGAGACGTGTGATACTAATTAAAGAAACTAATTAGTTTGAAATATCACTATAATCCAATTATTTATTATCTTTTCTAAGGGGTACCAACAAATGTGTCCAGGCCATTTTAGAATATCTTTGTAGAATGAGCAATAATTCATTTCTTTTCACAGCTTCTTTGCTTTATTCTATGACATACCAAAGGCATGCAAGTATACATGATAAAATAGCTTTTAATTTCATCACTTTTCAGGAGGAATGAAGCATTATTTCAATGAAGCATTACCAACAAATTTGAGCTGTCTGTATATATATATATATTTATATATATATATATATATATATATATATATATATATATATATATATATAGGGCTTCTGTTTTTCGGGTTTTATTAATTGTATTTTTCGGTGCTTATTTTTTAGCTATTTTTGAGTTTTATGTAAATCGTTTTTTTCGGGGCTTTCGTTTTTGATATACTGTATGAAATTAGTGTTTTCGGTTACTTTTCAAAATGCGTGAGCGTTTTTTTTTGTTTTTTTTGTCAAAATATGTATAGTAGTAACTCAACAGTACTTTCACACTTAAGTTGTACCTTCTTTCCATTGCTGTCTTCCACAACGAATGGTCACGGGCACATTCTTCTGGGCATTTTTGTACATTTCGCCACAATTCTGTTTTAAGTCTTCCGTATCTTAACTGTAATACAGCTTGAAATCTCGCTAACAAGCCTCCATACTGATTGTAATCTCATTTTAAATCTCACAAGCGGAGTCTCCAATAAAAATGTAGGAATGTGCTGTCCTTCAGTAGTTGGGGCAGGTCTGAAGTATTGAGAACGAATCAATGATAGATGCAAGTCAGGAAGGCGGGACATTATTATTATTTGTTTATTTAGCAGACGCCTTTATCCAAGGCGACTTACAGAGACTAGGGTGTGTGAACTATGCATCCGCTGCAGAGTCACTTACAATTACGTCTCACCCGAAAGACGGAGCACAAGGAGGTTAAGTGACTTGCTCAGGGTCACACAGTGAGTCAGTGGCTGAGGTGGGATTTGAACCGGGGACCTCCTGGTTACAAGCCCTTTTCTTTAACCACTGGACCACACAGCAGCAATAAATAATTATTATTATTTTTGTAGTAGGTTTTATTTTTTAATGGGAATAGGGTAAAGTCAACGTGAATTGGTTAACCATTTCCACAGTTTTTCCGGTGTTTATTGGCTATCCACCGATATAATTTTTTTGTATCGGGGGTATTTTATCGGGTTTTATTGGTTAAAACCAGAAGCCATATATATATATATATATATATATATATATATATATATATATATATATATATATGTGTGTGTGTACAGTTTTATGAAAAAGTATTTGCCCCCTGTCTGGTTTTCTGCATTTTTGCATATTTTTGACACTGAATGTTATCAGATCTTCAACCAAAACCTAATATTAGATGAAAGGGGCCCTGAGTAAACAAATAACACAAAAATTTGATACATATTTCATTTATTTATTAAAGAAAGTTATGCAACACCCAATGCCCCTGTGTGAAAAAGTAATCGCCCCCTTAGAATCAATAACTGGTTACGCCACCTTTAGCAGCAATAACTGCAACCAAATGCTTCCTGTAGTTATTGATTAGTCTCTCACAGCGCCGTGGAGGAATTCTGTCCCACTCCTCCATGCAGAACTCCTTCAACTCAGTGACATTTGTGGGTTTTCGAGCATGAACTGCTCGTTTCAGGTCCTGCCACAACATCTCAATGGGGTTTAGGTCTGGACTTTGACTAGGCCATTCCAAAACTTTAAATTTCTTGTTCTTCAACCATTCTGATGTAGACTTGCTTGTGTGTTTCGGATCATTGTCTTGCTGCATGACCCAGCTGCGCTTCAGCTTCAGCTTCAGCTCACGGACGGATGGCCTGACATTCTCCTGTAGAATTCTCTGATACAGAGCAGAATTCATGGTTCCTTCAATGCTGGCAAGGCGTCCAGGTCCTGATGCAGCAAAGCATCCCCAAACCATAACAATACCATCACCATGCTTGACCGTTGGTATGAGGTTCTTACTGTGGAATGCAGGGTTTGGTTTTCCCCAGACATAACCGGGCCCATGCGGGTCAAAAGTTCCAGTGAGCAATTTTGACTCATCTGTCCATAGAACATTGTTCCAGAACTCTTGAGGATCATCCAGGTGCGATTTTTTTGGCAAATTTTTTGAGGACGAGCACTCATGTTCTTCTTAGTGAGCAATGGTTTCAGACGCCAACAACTTTTTGCTACTCTGCCATGAATCCCTAGAACCTGTGTGCTGACAACTTTTTGCCCAGTATCTTTCTGATGGTGGAGCCATGAACACTGACCTTGAGCTAGGGGGGGGCAATAACTTTTCACACCTGAAGAGAGGCCTGCAGATCCCTTTGGATGTTGTTCTATCAGACAGGGGGTTCTTTTTGTGACTTCCTGGACGATTTTTACGCCTTGCTCTTGGAGAGATTTTGGCAGGACGGCCACTCCTGGGGAAGACTCACTATTGTCCCAAACTTTCTCCATTTGGACAATATGGTTCTAATTGTGGTTGGTGGACAGGTTTCAGAGGAACCTGCAATTTTGGGCAATTAAACAAACTATACTGTTACAGCCCCAGAGCCTTAGAAATGGCTTTGTAACCCTTTCCAGACTGATAGGCATCAACAACTTTTTTTCCGGAGGTCTTCAGGAATTTCTTTTGTTCGTGGCATGATGTGCCTCTAGAACCTGTGTGCTGACAACTTCACTCTTGTTGATGGTAAGGGCCAAAGTTTGTCAGATTTATATTGGGCAGGGCTGGCCCAAATCAGGCCTGGTTGTTAACCAAAGTACTCAAACAGCTGACCCTAATTATCCTTTTAATTGGGTTGAGTTAACTAGGGGGCAATAATTTTTTCACACCTGAAGATTGCATGTGTATTTTTGATTACCTTGCACACCAAACAAATGAAAGAAGCACCAAACTTTGGTGTCATTTTTTTCTCTCAGACTCACCCTCTATATACTACTAAAACCAAAGTTAAAAAATCTGACCAAATACAATGTGAAAAATGATGAAAAAAATGCAGAAAATCAGACGGGAAAAATACTTTTTCATGGCAACTGTATATATATATATATATATATATATATATATATATATATATATATATATTTATAAAAGCGATTGTTTCATACTGAAATTAGACAAATAGAAATAACACAATGATTTTATTGGATGTCTCAAAGAGCAGGTTTCAGAGGAACCCGCAATTTTGGGCAATGTAAACAAACTATACTGTCTACAGCTTCCTTATAAAGCAGAATGCACATTCTGTAAGGCTCAAGTATAAAGGAATGTAATAAACTAATTATTAAATTGACATGACAAGTTTAACAGATTCTTCTTTGTTTTCTTTACATTGTTCACCCTTAAAGCTCCTCAATCTCCCTATTAATCTTGCTGTATTCTTACTGTGTTTTGCTAATTTTGATAACACAATATAACAGTTTAAATTGGATATATTTTGTTATATGGTTTTTTATATGCATTGATTTATTTGTGGCACCGCCACATAAATTATAAAAATTGTTCAGTTCTATATGGTGCAATAAAATAACCATGTGTTGGCGCCAAAAGGAACCTGCCAATACCAAAGCGTTGTAATGTAATTAGCTTTTACCCAATTTTCCAATAATTAATTGGGCAGCACGGAAGCCTGGCCAGGTTCCAAATACGTTATCAAGGTTCCAAATACGTTGTTCATTTCAGGTTCCAAATACGTTATCAAGGTTCCAAATACGTTGTTCATTTCAGGTTCCACATATGCTATCAGGTTCCTATAGGTTGCTATAAATAGTGCCTTTGTTACGCCATGAGAGGGGGCTCCTTACTTGCCTTGTGAGTTCCTTCCGTCCTTATCGTTCTTGTTTAGTGCTCTTGCCCATGCATAGGTTGACCTCGTGTCATGTTGCCCTTGGAGGTCAGCCACAGCAGAGTGATTCTGTTTACATCCGACTATTGTTCTTGTTGGAAGTTAGTGCTTTGCAATTTTTTACCTTCCAGAGAGGAAGTGCTTGAGCCAGAATTACTAATATTGCAACCTGTTGTTAGCCTGTGTCATCCACCTCTTACAGGTAGGGGAATCAAAGGGGCGGATTTATCGCCAAAAGCCTGGAGCCGTTCACTTTCGATGCTTGTTTTTGTACCCCAGATGTCCCCACGTTGCTGATGGTGTTTTTTTCAAGTTCAATTTTCCTTTTCTGAGGATTACTTTTTCACATCGCCTTCTGGAGAGGACCTTCAAGCAAGCGGGTACCCAGGAGTTTGATGAGATTGTTTCTTTCTTTAGCCTTTTTTTTGTTACCACGGGGGACTGTGTTTGGTTTTTTTTTATGTTTTGTTTTGTTACTTTGTTTTGCCGGTTTGTTTACTTTTTGTTTTCTCTCTGCTCTTGACTTATCTTTTGTATTTTTGTTTGCAATAATAATTATTTTACCAATAAATGTTTTAGGTCATCTCTTTTTTCTATAGTGTATTTTTTGGTATCTCGTATCCTTGATGCACTGTTGCTTCGCCCTTCCCTCTTTATTAATAATTTGTTTATATTTGATACAGGGAGGTAATCACGTCATATGGATTAGCTTTGTGCTAAGGGCGAGTCGTTACATATTTTTATACTCCACAATAGTGGAGGCAGCACACCTGTTTCACAAGTAGGTATGGGGGAGACTCCCTGTCTGTGCTGCAATGCTCAGGCAGAACATGTCACAGTTAAGACTGCTGTAATATAAGCAAACAAAATGTCCCTACTTTGTGGATTTATGTCACAAACGTATTATGTTAACATAGTTTTTTGCAATGAATACATAATATAGGGAAGATCAGGAGGGAGTGTGGAGCTTTGAAAAGGATACAAATTTAAAAAAAGGGAAGAGCCTGTAAACTATTATTATTATATATATATATATATATATATATATATATATATATATATATATATTATTGTATATTTATTGCATTTATATAGCACTTTTTATACTAAAGTATCGCAAAGCACTGCACAGTACATAGCAGAAAAAAAATAACAAACCACAATACATTTGTATAGCATGTCACGCATACAATTGCCAAGTTAGACCATTTAAATAACAGTATACACATAATACAAAAGCAGCAATTTTAAAGTTACATTAAAACCCACTAACATAAGAAAGCCATCTTATAAAAGTGCGTTTTTAGTCTTGACTTGAAAACTGTAACGGTCCCAGCTTCCCTGACAAACAAAGGCAGAGCATTCTATAATTTAGGAGCTCTACAAGAAAAAGCCCTACCTCCCGTAGTGTTTTTGTTGAGCCTAGGAATAACCAGCAGCCCCCATCCTGTGATCTCAGAGTGCGGTTTGGAAGATACGGGGTCAGTAACTCCTGCAAATAACTAGGTTCTAATCCATTCAGGGCCTTGTAAATTAACAGCAAAATCTTAGGGAGCCAATGTAAAGAGGCCAAAACGGGTAATATGTTCACTTTTCCTGGTTTTAGTTTGAATTCTAGCGGCGGTATTCTGAACAAGCTGCAAGCGGGATACCACACGTTTTGGGACACCAGAAAAAAGTGCATTACAATAATCAATTCTAGATGAAACAAAGTTCCAGGAATACTGTGTTAGGAAGCAATGGGGTGGACCTAAGGGAGAATAATCATACAGTAAAGATCTGAAAAACTACTGTACTGTTGAAAGAACAGCAGTGAGTAAGCATGAACAAGGTATTGATAAGGAACATGCTTGCACAGGTAGGCCTTTTAATAGCCTGCTGATATACCACCTTGCTTCAGTAGGGAGTAGGAATGCACCGAATCCAAGTTTTGGGGATTTGGCCGAATACCGAATCCATCTCAAAAGATTCGGCCAAATACCGAACCGAATACAGAAGCTACAAAAACTGTCAAGAAAACTGTTGAATGAAAAACAGACTGGCAGCTACTAACAAGAGACGCGCACAATCTATTATTTTGTGCCTTTTAGTTCATAGTATTTTTATTACCGAATGGAAATATATCCCTGAATAAGATTTCACTTTGAAACTTACACAATTTACCGCTAGCCCCCTCCCCCCACAGCAGAAATGTCAAAATACAGAACCGTTTACTTTATCTTTACAAGAAAGGAGAGCTGCATCTTTGCCATAACCCACTATTTTGTTTAATGACATTTCAATCTGTGTCACCTCATCTGAGAGTAGGGTTGCCAACAGGCTCCAGAATCTCAGGACACTTTAAGGCAGGTCAGGTTTTGTAACTCACCTCTCTAAACACTGCAATGTATTCAGTAAAGTGAGTGTGAATTGTGTGAACTGTCGCTAAATTAATTGAATTGTTTTACTTAATTGTTAAGCACACACCTGCCTGTGAGTATTGTTTCCATCAATCAGACCTATACAGCAGCTGATTGCCTTCCTGAGTCTCTGACTGGGCGGGGCTGTGTGAAGCAAGAAATATTAAACAAATAGAAACTTTACCTGCTGTCACAAGGTCAAATGAAAGAGTGCAGGTGAGTGCACAGTTATCTATAATAATGGTGTTGCGCTATTTTGATAGATATTGTTTACTGTATAAAAAAATTCAAGCAATACGATTAATCGTTGTTACAAGGCTCTCTGGATAAAATCGTCACCACAATTAAACAATTAAGCACATTTGCTAAACTGCTGAAGCAATTCACACTCACTTTACATGTCGAATACTTTGCAGTTTATAGAGGTGAGTTACAGTGGCTTTCAAAAGTATTCACCCCCCTTGGACTTTTCCACATTTTATTGTGCTACAACATGGAATCAAAATGGATTTAATTAGGAGTTTTTGCCACTGATCAACACAAAAAAAGTCCATAATGTCAAAGTGAAAAATAAAATCTACAAATTGTTCTAAATTAACTACAAATATAAAACAGAAAATAATTGATTGCATAAGTATTCACCCCCTTTGCTATGTCACACCTAAATAAGCTCTGGTGCAACCAATTGTCTTTGGAAGTCACATAATTAGTTGAATGGAGTCCACCTGTGTGCAATTAAGGTGTTTCACATGATTTCAGGTTAAATACACCTGTCTCTGGGAGGTCCCACTGTTGGTTAGTACATTTCCTAACAAAAACTACATCATGAAGATGAAGGAACATTCAAAGCAAATCCGGAATAAGGTTCTTCAAAAGCACCAATCAGGGGTAGGATATAAGAACATTTCCAAGGCATTGAATATCCCCTGGAGCACAGTAAAGTCCATTATTAAGAAATTGAGAGAATATGGCACAACTGTGAATGTGTCAAGAACAGGCTGTCCTCAAAAACTGAGTATCCGGGCGAGAAGGGCACCAGTCAGGGAGGCCACCAAGAGGCCTCTGGCAACTCTAAAGGAGTTACAGTCTTCCACGGCTGAGCTGGGAGACACTGTGCATACAATGTGCAACAATAGCCCAGGTGCTTCACAAAACTGGCCTTTGTGGGAGAGTGGCAAAAAGAAAGCCATTGTTGAAAAAAACTCACATCAAATCTCGGCTAGAGTTTGCCAGAAGGCATGTGGGAGACTCTGAGACCAAGTGGAAGAAGATTCTATGGTCTGATGAGACCAAAATAGAGCTTTTTGGCCTCAACGCTAAGCACTATGGTGCAAGCCTAACACCGCACATCATCCTGAGAACATCATCCCTACCATGAAGCATGGTGGTGGCAGCATCATGCTATGGGGATGCTTCTCGGCATCAGGGCCTGGAAAGCTTGTGAAGATAGATGGCAAAATGGATGCAGCAAAGTACAGAGAAATCCTGGAGGAAAACCTGCTGAAGTCTGCAAGAGACTTGGGACTTGGGAGAAGATTCATCTTCCAGCAGGACAATGACCCCAAACATACAGCCAAAGCCACACTGGAGTGGCTTAAAAACAAAAAGGTCAATGTCCTGGAGTGGCCCAGTCAAAGCCCGGACCTCAATCCAATTGAGAATATGTGGAAAGAGTTGAAAAATGCTGTTCACCAAAGGTCCCCATCCAACTTGACGGAGCTTGAGCAATTTTGCAAAGAAGAATGGGCAAAAATTGCAGTGTCCAGATGTGCAAAGCTGGTAGAGACTTATCCAAATAGACTCATGGCTGTAATTGCTGCCAAAGGTGCCTCTACCAAATATTGACTCAAGGGGTGAATACTTATGCAATCAATTATTTTCTGTTTTGTATTTGTAATTAATTTAGAACAATTTGTAGATTTTATTTTTCACTTTGACATTATGGACTTTTTTGTGTTGATCAGTGGCAAAAACTCCTAATTAAATCCATTTTGATTCCATGTTGTAACACAATAAAATGTGGAAAAGTCCAAGGGGGGTGAATACTTTTGAGAGCCACTGTACCTATGCTTTAACATATTTTCACTATACTTCATTACACTTTGCTATAATTTTACTATGGTAAAAG
The DNA here is from genome assembly GCA_036884735.1 of Huso huso. Classification (NCBI taxonomy): domain Eukaryota; kingdom Metazoa; phylum Chordata; class Actinopteri; order Acipenseriformes; family Acipenseridae; genus Huso; species Huso huso. The sequence continues at coordinate 27,598,112 of CM072690.1, read as the reverse complement.
TTTATAAGGGGAGTAACATGTATAAACTACTTTTGTTAATTTGTTTATTTATTTGTTTATTTATTTAGCAGACGCCTTTATCCAAGGCGACTTACAGAGACTAGGGTGTGTGAACTATGCATCAGCTGCAGAGTCACTTACAATTACGTCTCACCCGAAAGACGGAGCACAAGGAGGTTAAGTGACTTGCTCAGGGTCACACAATGAGTCAGTGGCTGAGGTGGGATTTGAACCGGGGATCTCTGGGTTACAAGGCTGTTTCTTTAACCACTGGTCCACACTGCGTATGCAGACTGTTCCAAATAATACACAAGTAAAAAATCATTGTACATTTATAATATTGCACTGGTTACTGAGTGCCAGAAATAGTTTTTTACTGCACTTTCAGTTTTACCCCTGCCTATTTAACAGTATCACAGCTAGGGATGTCACAGTATACCGGTTTTACGGTAAACCGCAGTATAAACTGCCACGGTTTTGAAACCGCAACCATTTTTCTATACCATGATTACCGAGTTCACACAGTTTAATGTGATATGGGCGTGTTTTTTTATTCACCGTTTGTCCATTTAGTGAGCCACTGTGTTCATTAGAACTAACTAATGAACACAGACATCTCAAGTTCTGAAAACTGCCATGCATGAGATTATCCGAGTAGGCTATTAAATAAGTGACGTCATATTCAATATAAACCGCCCTAAACAATGATCACTAGCAAACGTGACTGTCAGTAAATGAAACAAGAAAATGAAGCAAGAACAAGGCACTGTAACTTTTCATCACTGCCTTCCTATTAATTTACCAAACCAAAGAAGTAACAGCAACTATTATCTATCGTATGGGTCAAGAGAAATGCAGTAAGCACACACCAATGCAGAGAATCAAAAAGTCTATTTACTACTATATAACTAAGTCTAAGATGCTACAGGCATTTGTATTATTTTTTATTTTAAACGGTATTGTAAAGATGTTGCCGTCTCCTCGAGTTGATAGTGTTGTAGGGATTTTGGTTTTATGTATTCTTGCATGTCTTAAAACGCACTCGATTGGCTGTTGCTAGGTAACACTTTGCTTCTCTTAACTCAGGGGTTTTCAACCTTTTTTTGATACTGTACCCCTTCTGTCGGGAGGTTTCAGCTAAAGTACCCTTTGCAATTTTCGCTCAATGAATGGTACCACAGTTGCAATAAAAGGCAGAATAATCTGGTTAACACATTTCTTTTTCTCCCGTTTATTTAATATATAATTTTACACAACAGTCTGCGACTGACAAATTGCTGAGACGGAAAACCAAACAGTAGGCTTCATTCTTAAAACTTGGATGCAAATAATTAAAAGGTAGAATTTAGGAATCGTTCGCTTTCTATTGGGAAAAGTCATTATAAATAATACAAAGTAGTCTGCACTGTAAATGTTTATCACATTACTATTTAGCATAATTATGTGTGCCGTTTAAAATGTTTACAGTATCAAAAACATTAACCTCAAGATAAAACTATGATTAATTACTAATTAAAAATGATCCAAATGGACTCTGTATAACTTTGTCGCTTGGCATTTTGTGACTTCCTTCATTTTTCTATTACAAGAAATGTATCAAACACCGACCGAACACATATTTAACCAGCCGCTATTGCTGTTAATAAAATGCAGCCGCGGTAATAAACAAAAACCATCAAAGTATGATAACTTCATGTTTATCAGAGCATTTATACTTCTAAAAAACGCAGAAACACTGTGCTTCACTGATACAACAAGCTGAAAACAGCAAAAATCATGAGCAGCACAGACTGCTCTCCAGGCACAATCGCCAGACACCTGCTTCACCTATATATCAGAGTGGAAATCCACGCAATCGAAATCGCGATGCGTACAGGTGGAAAATGTGGACGTGATAGATTCTGTGTTTATTTTTTTTTTCATTAGCCGTTCACTTTGAGCTGCTACACAAAGATTAAATAAGTATACATCATGGTTTATATAATAATAATAATTATTATTATTATTATTTATGTCTTAGCCAATACCCTTATCCAGGGCGACTTACAATTGTTACAAGATATCACATTATTTTTACATACAATTACCAATTTATACAGTTGGGTTTTTACTGAAGCAATCTAGGTAAAGTACCTTGCTCAAGGGTACAGCAGCAGTGTCCCCCACCTGGGATTGAACCCACGACCCTCCGGTCAAGAGTCCAGAGCCCTAAACACTACTCCACACTGCTGCCCCACTAATATAATACTGTTAAAAAAATTCAAGATCATTATTTTTGCTTACTTTCATTTTTGTGCATTCCTGCGTACCCCTTATGACCCTTAGAAGTACCCCAGGGTTACGCGTACCCCCGGTTGAAAACCCGTCTTAACTAATAGGATGCCGTCCAAACTGATAAAGATGAAGAGGGTATTCAGTTGCAGTGGTCACATCCTTACCCTCTATCGTTCCAGACTGAGCCCAGAAAATGCCTGATAGTGTCTGATAGAACTGTAGTATTAAATTAAAGTTATTTTTCTTGTTAAAAAATGACTTGACTTGAGTGTATTTCTTTAAATAGCCGTTTAAAAACGGATTACAGAAAAAATGACATTATATCACGGTACGACAATAACCATGGTATATTTTTTGATGGTTACCATACCATCAAAATTTGATACCGTGACATCCCTAATCACAGCACCGAGTAGGAGTACCACTGCTCTGAAGAATGGCTCCGCCTATGCACACTCCTGCCTGTTACTCAAATATGTTTCAAACTATTTCCCTTGAGAAACATAATACCACCTAAACAAATATAAACTAGTACATGAAAGTGATGATTGTAAATCTATCCAGTGGTACAATCATGTTGAATTGTGTCCCATCAGTATTTCGCATCTCTTCTTCCAGTAATTCCTGTCAGATTGCAAATTAACATCAATCATGTACATCTTCAGTTCCTGCTTGTGGGCATGGCATGGAATCCACACAATGCCTGAAGTTGTCTTGCTGGATCCTCCAAGAAGCTGGTTTGCAGCACAACTGGGTCAGTAGAGTTTTGAGATGAGAATAGCAGCCAAGTTCATTTCACAGATTCTCAATTGAATTGTACGGCAGCTTGTTGAGACCATCAATAATTTATCAGGATCTTGAGAAAACCGTTCCGTTATCTCATGATCATGAGACAATGTATCTCAGGATCTTGAGAAAACCGTTCCGTTATCTCATGATCATGAGACAATGTATCTCAGGATCTTGAGAAAACCGTTCCGTTATCTCTTGATCACGAGACAATGCATCTCAGGGTCTTGAGAAAACCGTTCCGTTATCTCATGATCATGAGACAATGTATCTCAGGATCTTGAGAAAACCATTCCGTTATCTCATGATCACGAGACAATGTATCTCAGGATCTTGAGAAAACCGTTCCGTTATCTTGTGATCATGAGACAATGTATCTCAGGATCCTGATAACAGAAGTCATTACAAGAACATGGCAGCTGCAGAGCTAGATGAACGTATTCAGTTTTATTTTCGATCAAGGCTTAACACAGCTGGAAATTTCATGTCTGTTAGTAATTCATGGATTCCACTTCTGTGGACGCCACCTTAGATGTAAACTTGCAAGGCTTGGTCATGTCAGATGCAAATATCCCAGTGATCCTGAAATTGTGGTTAATTTCATTACAAGCCAACTGCAAGGTTCGGGACAATTTACACGGATACCATTTCATGCACAAAAGGTGTAAAATGGCAGGATTAAATATCAGCAGATGCCTTGTAAGTGAGATTTTGTCCAGTCTAGATCCTGAGGGGGTGCTGCTAAGGAAGTCAAGGAGGTTAATAAGGCGTTGCTATTACGCCAAGGGGCCAATCTTTGGCATTTAGACTCCTATGATAAACTAAAGCCATATGGTATAGGTATCAGTGGGTGTATAGATAGTTTTTACCAGCACAATCTGGATGGAGACATATATGTCTAATAGTAACCCTCGAGTTATTGCAGGTTACTATATGTGTGCTGTGATGAACAATGGTGGCTGTCCAGAAATTATAGATCAGATTGTGGGACTGAAAATGTACATGTAAATAGACGATGATGACATGAACATGGCCCAAGGACACTGTGTACTACAAGGATCAAGCCTGGTAATCAGTGGATTGAGAGTTGATGGGGCATGTATCACAAGCAGAATGCAGAATATTGGATAAGTGTATTTCACAGATTATAAGCAACTGGTCATTTTGCTGGAGATACAATCGACAAAGAATGAATCCGATTCTGCTTCCTCCACATAATTCAGGTAAGCAAACATTTGTTTTAGGCCAGTTCTTATAAAATCATACAAAATATAACCCACGTCTTATCAATTAGTCCTGCTTAACCAAATTGTTATTAAACACTGCCAGCCTGGTTTTCAGAAGGCGCATTTTTAGATAGTAAACCGGGGTTGCATTAGCGCTGCCAGTGTTAGCGGCACAAGATTACAATTTAACAGGTATTTGAACATCTATCTGTTGTTTTTGGTAAAAGATCTGGAGCCTCTGTAAAATGGACTATATGATCAGTAAATATTTTATATATGAATAACATACACACACAGGCACATATTCTATACTGTCAGGTATTTAAAGGCTGTATGTTTTTCACAGCAGAAGACATTACTGTTGCATAGCATAGTTCTCTAAACAAGGTATAATAGTCCATTATAGCTAGCCTACTCTGGTTTCTTTTACATTGTGTAGACTAAGAAAAAAGTAGTAACAACATCTGTCTTTATATTTTAATATGAAGCCTTTTTGTTGTGCTATATGGAACCATTTAAAGAAGTTCTTTTAAGGACCCCTATTCCAGAGTTTCTATACTGCTATATACAGCACACAGTATACCAGTTAACCCACTAATCTATACCACCAAGCACCGTTTTTTGTATTGTAACTATTTAACATTTTAAAAATAGAAAACAGGTTACATTTAAGCTGGCAGGCAGTGTTTAATTGGTAAAAGTACATTTTTTTCTAAACTAGCACTATATTATTAAATACATGTTCAATTATTTCACATATATAAATGACACAATTGTGTAATAATATATCAGAGATATAATTTTTAAGGAAAATTGGGGGGGATTATGGGAAACATGATACCCAAGTAGGAAATATTTAAAGGGTTTTCTGAACTTATGTTAGGTAATGTATTTTTCATCTTTGTTTTACCCTATTGTAATTCTCTTTTAGGATGGACCTGACACCTTTGTGAGCATGTGGAAAAAGACATTACATCCATTCACAATGAACACACCATGCACGGCAAACCCTTTCTGATGTACAATCTGCCTGAACTTTAGGATGCAAGGGACTACCTGTGCTGTGTTGACCATGAGCATTTGGAAATCAGAATTTCCTTGTGACACGGCTATGTTTGAACTGTGTGTCATGGTCATGGAAGAACATCATTTACAGCCTCCTGAGTGCTTCAGAAGCAGTGGTGCTCTACAAAGACCTGAGACCTCAAGTAAGGGCAGTTCTGTAAGCGTATCCATTAATTACCTGTCAGCCCAGGTAGAGAGACATCAGCATACAGGTTGATTCATAATTTCCCCAACAAACTGGAGGACAAGGGGAAGATGATGTGCAAAGGGAAAAATGTCTATGATAGTGAAACGCTGGTGGCCAAACCTTTTTACAAATTCCGAACCTGTATATAAATCCAAAGGTTTGTTTAGGCTGGTTTTCAAAGCTTTTCATTCCGGGGTAACAGGTTCTCATTATTTTCTGAAAGTTAATGTAAAATGTACAAATCTATTACATAGACAAGCACTCCCCAGTTTCACTATTGTGGCCATAGTTAAAGTAAGTAATACCCTATTAAAGAACTTTAACTCTTGCACAATCAAAAGATCATCTCCAAATTTGCTTTATTTTATAAAAGGCAACTTTTCGATTGCAAGATCTTTTCCTTGACAAAGATATTACAATTGAAATATTAAATAATTCAGCAATTTTAGAGAGGAGCCTTTGTGTGTGCAAGAGTTAAAGTTTTTCACAGTGTGGCAATCGCGGAAGAGATAACTTGGAATGAGAAAGATCAAATATTTATAGTAGATAATCCTTAGTCTTTTTAACGTTAGTGTGTGTTTTTTCTATCCAAAATTATGTGTGCAGATTTTGCCCTGGGTTGATACATTGGTATGAGCTTCAAAACCAAATATCCGCATCAGTACTAGCTTTTGATCACGTCAAATATTTCAGTAGAAATACAAATACTTCTGAATGTTTTCTTCTTTTTGTCACTAGAAAAAAGTATTAGCTTTTGTCACCATGTAAAATTCAACCACATCAGTAAACATAATAGTTGTATCGTGTTGAATAAGATGTTGCACAATTTATGTACCTTACAATTAAAGATTCTGTGTTTTAGGTATTACTTGAAAACGAAAAAACAAAGATTGACACTCAGTGGAAATGCTTAAAACAAAACTAGTATTAATGAATGTATAAAATACAGTTGAAATAAAAACTGAAATTAATAAATCACAGCACAATCGTAACACTGTTTATCTAGCCTGCATGCTACCTGATTGGTTTTCAGAGAGTAGACAAAGCTGTTTTCCTTCTATATTGTTTTATTGAGGTTAAAATATATAGCTGTCTTCATATAGTATGCTGCCTGAATATCTCATCTTGTTGCTTCTGCATCACATACTCATGTATCAGTGCATTATTACTTTGTGTTAGAGGTCCGGGAGGTTTTGGGATAGACAATAATAAAAGTCCTTTCCAGACTTTACAATAATCAGTGTTATATATTTGGAAGGGTGAAAATGATAGTTATTTATGTTAACTTTAAAGTGGGGTTCAGGGGCGGGAGGTGGAGCTGCTCTCCTCCTATTTTTCTCCTGCCTATTTTTTGCATACGTTGCAGGAAACCTCCCTGCCGGATTCTCCTCAAAATATCTCATTCATTTCTCTGATGGACCGTCTACTTCTAATGCAGACCTCTACCCAGCAACCAGACCTGCTGCCCCGGCACTACAGAGATCAAAACACCCCCGCCAGCAGGCTCAGCCTTCGGAGCAGCTATTTTATAAGGATCAGCCACTTGACAAACTCTTAAAGACCGTGTACAACAACAATATCAACATCCCGGGTAGAAGTGAGCGTGTAGCGTTGCTCAGTAATAAATTGTACCTTTATATCTATCCTTCTCACAAGTGCGCTTCTGCAAACTCACTCACACAAAGTTCCAGGACAGGCTGCAGCAGCCCCTCCTCTCAGCAGCGCAGCATCTATGAGATGCACCCAAACTCATCCTACAGCTTCATAACAACATTTTTAAGGACATGAAGTCCTTCATTCACCCCATCGCCGTCTCAATTGCCTCAATTAATACACGGCTCAACAATATGGACAAATGGGTTGCTCCTCCATTACTTCAAGCCCAGTATTCGCCACTCCATTCATGGCCGCCGTCTCTTCGGGTTCAGCACTTCCGGTCCCCACAGCTGACGTTCCCACTTATGGTTTCTACTTTTGATATTTGTACTAGATTCTCAAAGCTATTTTCCATGCTCATTTCATTATATTTTCTGAAGGGGAACATTTTGAGTTGTTGTTTCTGTCATGTTTAATTTTTGGAAACATGCTTCACACTGCTATTTTACTGGACTTTCCCATCCTCTACACTTCCAGTTTTCACTGCTACTATCATGCAAATGATATTTTCATAATTTCGATTTTACCCCGGCAAAGCCGATTTATTTATTTATATATATTTTTTTCCACTCGCCGCCCGCTCCTGCTCGCTCAGCAGCACCAGCAACACCTTGTGAGCAATAAACACTTGTTTAGATGGCTTGGACAATCGTTCCAGTACCATTGAAGTTCCTCCTTCAGCCTCTCATGTGCCAATCTCCACCCCCTCCTTCATTACATCTTCTATTTCAGTGGCTCCATTGCTCACCCCAGCCCAGGCAGCTCCGGCCCCGCCCCCATCTATCAGCATTCCAGAGTACAACCTGGTTACAGCATCTGCTTCAGGCTCCCAATCAGCAGCCACCATCTGATGTCACACCCTCTCCCCGTCCGTCACACCCTCTCCCCATTGATCCGAAGGCAAGTAATAGAAGATGGCCAAGTTCACACACACTCTGCACCGCCCCGCGGTCACAGACACACATACACTCTGCACCGCCCTGTGATCACAAACACACACACACACTCTGCAATGCCCCGCGTTCACAGACACACATACGCTCTGCACCGCCCCGTGGTCACAGACTCGCCCTACTTTGAAAGCCTTGGTTGGCTCCCTTCGTAATCTCCCTGTCCCATTCATATGCAAAAATCTTCATCTGCTTCCTTCAAGCCCAGAATCACTGAGTCTCTAATTCAAGTCGACGAGTCTCTAATTCAAGTCAAGATGGACAAAGAATTCATGGCCGGCCCCTTCCCAGCTCCGTTCCCCTTCTTCAGGATTAGCCCCATCAGAATAGCGACTCGCAAAATCCTCGCCTAATCATCGATCTTTCCACCTTGAGAGGCAGTTCCACTTCCAGTCTCAATGCCCTAATGATCAATTCTCCCTTAATTACGTTACAGTTTCTGATGCTATTAAATCCACCAAAGCAGCAGGCCATGGCGCTTGGCTCACAAAAGTGGATAGTAGATGCTTTTAAATCATGCCCATTCATCCCTCCCTCTGCCACCTGTTCGGGATCAGCTGGGAAGACGACTTTCTCCTTATATCCCCACCTTCGGACCCCCCCCGCTCAAGCAATCTCCAATCTGCAATCTCTGCTTTCTTCAGTTGGCGTCCCACTCTCAAGATAAACCATCGCCCCAGCAACCCGACTAGAATTCCTCGGAATTACCCGGGACACTGTCAAATCCGAAGCCAGTTTCCCACTCGACAATCTGGAGCACATTCATCAGCTCATTAACACCTTCCAAGTATCAAAATCAATCCCTAAACACAACCTGTTATCTCCTCTTGGCCACTTCAGTTTCGCAATTCGCATTATTCCTCAAGGCAGAACATTCATATTGTGTCTTCTTGCTCTCGCCTCAACTGCAAAATAACTGGATTTTCATGTAAAAATATCTTCAGAAGTAGGAAATGACATCAGAATGCGGTACACCTTGCTGCAACACCGGAACAATCAACAAATGAAGTTCCAGCAGCTCATCTTCAATTGTTCATCATCCAAGCTTGCTATCTTCCAAGCATCTACAATAATGCAGCCATCCAAGCAGTACGTCTGACTCTCCGAGGAATCACTAAGAACCCCCCTGCATCTCCTTCCAGACTTCCTATGATTGCTCCAAAAGCATCATTACCAGACACTGGTTCTCTTCCCACCCCCCGCTCTTTGTCATCAGAGCAGGTCTTTCTCCCCAATTCCACACCACACACTCCATCAGGATTAGCGCAGCCTCTTCAGCAGCCAGAGCCTGATCAAAACCATGGGGCATCAGTCCTCTTCAGCAGTCAACTCCTACATCCGTTCGCTGGCATTCGATATCACTGCAGCACATCTGTCTATAGCTAGCATGCCAGAGTGGGGGTGCCCTCTCCGCCAGGACCACCAGAAGTTTTTTTTTCCTCTCCACCGAGCGGATGGCCATCATATAGTTTGTTCCACTAACCATCTATTTTTAGTTATTTTGTTTGTCACTGTTTGTCTCTTCTTGCTTTTATGTTATACATTGGCACGCGGTCTTTATCTTCACAGATGCAGGTTCAGCGGGGAGCCGGTGGTCTATCTTTTGGGGGGATAGTGAGTCACTTCCCCAACCTGGAGTTCCAGTAACTCTGCAGGTTCTTCGTGTGCTCAGGGGGACCACCGACCACACTATTATTTCGCAGCTCATGCACTATATCTTCCTCAAGAAAGAAGGTTCTGTCTTACTTCCTTTTTTATCCTCCTGGGACATGGCCCTCAAACTCTTAGTGCTCGAGTCCCATAACTAACAATTATTTGTGTTCTTTCAGATTCTCTTTTACGTCGTATGAGCCGTTCATCCTCTGAGGGTCGAACCTGGTCGCTAACTGGGACCCAGTCGCGAGGCCAACCCTATAACAACTCTCTGAGAAGTCAGAGGACTCTGTGTTTTTAGGGCCGCGGAGGCTTATAGTGCCAGTCTCGACTCCATAGGGAAGGCTCTCTCTCTTTTCTCTCTCTCTACCCTGCTCTAGAGGCTGCGCCTCGAATTCTAAGTTGCAAAACACTCCCTTCCTCTCACAGCTGTATTTCTCAAATGGTAAAAATATACTTTAGTAACTTCCCAAATATGAATCTCAAATGATAGATCAGGATCAAAGATGACCCCCAAACTCTTAGTTTTGATGAGAGACTGCAAGGGTCGAGCTCATAATCTCACATTTCCTTTTAGTTGGTTCAGTGATCCCACTAGCATAGCCTCTGTTTTATCTGAATTCAACATTAGAGAATTCTGGTGGTGGTGTTGTAGTGCCGTGTCATGTTGTGCAGGGGTAGTGGTGCCCCGAGGTTTGTGCTGGCTCCGTGGCTGCAGCTCCCTAGCCTTTACTCGCCTGTAACACAAACAAAAACAAACAACAGTGCTCTGGCGTATTAGTTATTCAGCGAAAGGGGACTTACTCAAGTATCTGCATCCCCTTTGTACTGCCCAACTCCTTCCTGTGATCAGCCTGTCACCACGCTCGATCCAATCGTTGCCTGCCCTGCAGCTGATCACAATGGACTTGTTTAGTAGTCTTGCAACTAAAAAGAATGTAGTGTGGAGTGTGCAGTGTGGAGTAGTGGTTAGCGCTCTGGACTCCTGACCAGAGGGTCGTGGGTTCAATCCCAGGTGGGGGACACTGCTGAGGTACCCTTGAGCAAGGTACTTTACCTAGATTGCTCCAGTAAAAACCCAACTGTATAAATGGGTAATTGTATGTAAAAATAATGTGTAAAAAATAATGTAATTGTATGTAAAAATAATGTGATATCTTGTAACAATTGTAAGTCGCCCTGGATAAGGACGTCTGCTAAGAAATAAATAATAATAATAATAAAATGGCCGACTTCTGGTTCCGTTTTGCCATCGAGTCAGGCCATCTCTGTGAAAGCGTACCACCAACCTTACCTAGTGCCCTTCCTGGTCGGGAGGTAGAATTGCAGCTCAGATTCCTTCTCCCTTCATCACAATAGACTTTAGAACTCAGTAAAAGCAGTGCTCAAAATCAAAGCAAGTCCTAAACCCTAAATTCAAACACGAACTCTTAATCCTTACTGTATACACAAAGGGAAGTAAATAGATGCTGGTAAATGATGAATAAATCTAGGAAGACATAACAAATTAATTGAAATATTGTCACAGCATTCCCTGAAAACGACCCTTTTAACTGAATCTTCAATCCCTCCAGAGTGCCACTGTGATTGCACTGTTGTTGGGGTCATTTTTTTTTCTTGAAATCATTTTCTGCCTTTCATTACCCAGCCTAAACCTCACTAGAGGATACGTTATTATTAAAATGATTCTGCATTTAGAATCCCTGCATTTCTTTGAGATGGTGGCCAAAAATTAATGAATGTGTTGTACTGAACACAGAAAATAATCAGAGATGTAAATATCAGAGATATATATTATATATATATATATATATATATATATATATTTATATATTAACCTATGGTAAAATAAAAACATGAGCTCATTTGCATCTTAAAAGTAACATCTTAAAAATTTCCACTTAGGAAATGTAACCCTATTTTAATGATCGGATTAAACTGATAATCCCTAAATAGGGATCTGATGTATGCTGAACAGTTTTAGTTGACAAACTGCTTACTGTATATTAAGTAAACATTAACATAAAATGAACAACAAATGTTAAATGTTAGTAGGGTAGTTGTAACAGTTAATACAGTGCTAAGTGTGTGGTAGATAACCTTGTATTACTCTCCAGGAACTGGGGTTTTCTTGGAAGACGAGTCTCCTGAAATGCCACATTCCTTCTGTTGTTTCTTAATGAGACTGGCCGTGGTCACTCCCTGCTGGAGCTCCATTCATGGCTATTTTTTTGGTGCAAAAATACATTTAAATAGGGAATCCATTAATCCTTTTGTTGTCTTTCTGCTTTTAAGTGAGGTCACAGAGGTGAACTACAAAATCAGATGCACTGACTCCTGTTGGCCCAGAAAATGTTATAGTTGTATTTGTTTTATATTAACCACAAAAAAACTTACGATGTCAGAACTAGGTCAAGGGAAGCTAAATAGATGAAAATGATGTGCAAGTGTAAACACTGGGTGAAGTAAACAGTAATGTTTATGTAGAGATGGAATTTCCATGAAATGGGGGGTATTAATTAATTTAACACATATTAATTATTCAGCACCAGAATTGCTTTTATTGCAGTGTATTTGAGTTTGAATGAAAAAGAAATAAGTGAAACATTGACCAGACTTGCCCCCTACAGTATGTAGTTTTTCCATGTTATAATGTAACTTCTAACTTTCCCTTTAAAATTCACATTTAAATGCTCATTTGAGAATACTGTTAAATGAAGAAAGTTAAGCTAAGGAAAGCTAAACTTATGTTTACTGTAGGCATTCAGTTCCCTGCAGGTGGGCTACACACTTATAAATACATGTGAATGTGGCACTCTTAACAGGAATCAAACCCTGCTAAACAAGCACACGCAGCAAACACTGTTTTACTAAATCCTGTGCCACATTATATCCAGCATTCCCAAATCTACATGTGTGTTCTACAATCCTGTGCCACATTATATCCAGCATTCCCAATTCTACATGTGGGTTCTACTGTAAGTAAATTATACTATATTAAAAAAGAAAACTAATATATATATATATATATATATATATATATATAGTATATATATAAAATATATATAGTCACCCTTGCACCCTTAATAAAGATGAGCAAAAAAAGACTGTATAAAATAAATAATACCAGTACTGAGCTATATTGTAATTTTCCAACATGTGGAATATATTTGACTTTATTAATGATTCAATGGAATCAACCAAAATTACACATTTCTCAAATTATAAATTTATTTCCAAAAAAAATGAAGTGTCACAATTATTGGCACCATTGTTTTCAATACTTTGTGCACCCTCCCCTTGCAAGGATAATGTTTAATGAGATTGGAGAACACATTGGGAGGGATCTTAGACCATTCCTCCATACAGAATCTTTCCAAATCCTTGATATCCTTCAGTCTGCGCTTATGGACTGCCCTCTTCAATTGAAACCACAGGTTTTCAATGGGGTTCAAGTCCAGAGACTGAGATGGCCATTGCAAAATGTTGATTTTGTGGTCAATTAACCATTTCTTTGTGGATTTTGATGTGTGCTTGGGGTCATTGTCTTGCTGGAAGATCTACTTGCGGCCAAGTTTCAGCCTCCTGGCAGAGGCAACCAGGTTTTTGGCTAAAATGTCCTGGTACTGGGTAGAGTTCATGATGGCATTGACCTTAACAAGGGCCCCAGGACCAGTGGAAGAAAAACAGCCCCATAACATCAAAGATCCACCACCATATTTTACAGTAGGTATGAGGTTCTTTTCTGCACACGCATCCTTCTTTCGACGCCAAACCCACCGCTGGTGTGCGTGGCCAAAGAGCTCTATTTTTGTCTCATTTGACCATAGCACCCGGTTCCAATCGAAGTACCAATGCCATTTAGCAAACTCCAGGCGCTTAAGTTTGTTGGTTGCTCTCAATAAAGGCTTTTTTTTCTGGCAACCATTCCAAATAGCCTGTTGGCATGGAGGTGGCGTCTAATTGTAGATTTGGAGACTTGATGACCCCAAGATGCAACCAAGTTCTGTAGTTTTCCAACTGTGGCCCATGGATTTCCCGTTGCCTCCCGAACCATCTGCCTCACTGTGCGTGGGGGCAAGATACACTTGCGTCCTCTACCAGGCAAATTTACCACTGTTCCAGTGGTTTTGAATGTCTTAATTATTGCCCTAATAATGGTAAGTGGTATATTTCGATTTTTAGCTATTGTTTTGGTCAACAACCATTTGTCTCTTTTCATTTGTGAGTTCTTTGCCTTTCCCCATGGTGATGGATGACAAATGGATTTCATATGCGTGCTACCTCATTTATATACCACAGTGAAACAGGAAGCCATGGTAGGCCACAATACAGTTCCTTAAGACTGGGATGAACTTAAAGAAGTAGAATGTTAATGCAGATTTAATTTTGTTTGATTTTATTTATAAGAATATATAGGGAAAAATGTATTACTTGTTAACAAAAAACTTTTTCTCTGAGCAATTGTATTAGGATAAAAGAATATGGTTTTCCCATATATTTGAGCATAAAATATAGCTCATTACTCATACAGCCTTTTTTGCTCATCTTTATCAAGGGTGCCAATAATTTTGGAGGTGACTGTACAGTGCCTTGCATAAGTATTCACCCCCCTTGGATTTTTCCACATTTTGTAGTGTTACAACCTGGAATTAAAATTGATTTAATTAGGATTTGTTGTCACTGATCTACAAAAAATAGTCCATAATGTCGAAGTGGGGAAAAAAATCTACATATTTTTCAAATTTATTTACAAATAAAAAACTGAAAAGTCTTGATTGCATAAGTATTCACCCCCTTTGCTGTGACACCCCTAAATAAGCTCTGGTGCAACCAATTGGCTTCAGAAGTCACATAATTAGTTGAATGGAGTCCACCTGTGTGCAATTAAAGTGTCACATGATCTCAGATTAAATACACCTGTTTCTGGAAGGCCCCAGAGTTTGTTAGAGAGCATATCTAAACAAACAGCATCATGAAGACCAAGGAGCTATCAAAAGAAGTCTGGGATAAAGTTCTGGAGAAGCACCAATCAGGGTTGGGTTATAAAAAAATATCCCAAACTTTGAACATCCCCTGGAGCACCGTTAAATCCATTATTAAAAAATGGAAAGAATATGGCACAACCGCGACTCTGCCTAGAGAAGGCTGTCCACCAAAACTCAGTGACCAGGTAAGGAGGGCATTAGTCAGAGAAGCAACCAAGAGGCCAATGGTAACTCTGAAGGAGCTGGAGAGATCCACAGCTGAGATGGGAGAAACCGTCCATGGGACAACTATAACCCGAACGCTCCACAAAGCTGGGCTTTATGGAAGCAGTGGCGAGGAAGAAAGCCATTGCTAGAAAAAACCCAGTTGTTTTATCAAATCCCGTTTGGATTTTTTGCCAAAAGGCATGTGGGACACGGGGGGAGACACAGCAAACACAAACAAAAAGGTTCTGTCGTCTGATGAGACCAAATTAGAAGCGGGGAAAGGAGATAATTCCAGAACACTTTTTGGCCTTAGTGAAAAAAACGCTATGTGTGGCAGCAAAGCCAACACTGCTCATCACCCTGAGAACACCATCCCACGGTGAAGCATGGTGGTGGCAGCATCATGTTATGGGGATGCTTTTTCATCGGCGGGGACTGGGAAACTGGTCAGGATTGGGGGCAAGATGGATGGAGCCAAATACAGGGGAAATTCTAGAAAGGAAAACCTGTTTGAGTCTGAAAAAAGAGACCTGGGACGGTATTTTTCTGGGGCGGAGGTTCATCTTCCAGCAGGACAATGACCCTAAACACAGCCAAAGCTACACTGGAATGGTTTAAAAACAAGAACCTGAATGTCTTAGAATAACCCAGTCAAAGCCCAGACCTCAATCCGATTGAGAATCTGTGGCAAGACTTGAAAATTGCTGTTCTAAACAAAAATGGTCCCCATCCAACTTGAGTGCAAAATTGTAGGATCCAGATGTGCAAAGCTGGTAGAGACTTGAGGGAAAAAAAAGAAACTGACAAAAGACTCACAGCTGTAATTGCTGCCAAAGGTGCTTCTACCATACTGAGAAAACAGCAAGTTCAGTAGTTTGACTAAAGGGTTTTTTTGTTTAATTAACTTTTGTGTTACAATAAAAAAATATTTTGCACCTTCAAAGTGTTAAGTATGTTGATGACCATATGGACAGCTGGAAATACAAAATCAAATGGTAAAAATCCCAATTAAATCCATTTTAATTCCAGGTTGTAACACTATAAAATGTGGAAAATTCCAAGGGGGGTGAATACTTATGCAAGACACTGTATATGTGTACATTCCAGATCAAATTTGGGCAGCTGTGGGGCCGTCAGTGTAAAGATTGTATAACTCTTTGAGAAGATGTTTAAAATAAAACAAAGAAATGTAATAAAGTGTGAAAAGACAACATAAACCTACTGGATGGTAAACAAAGGGTAGCAATAATGTAAAAGGTTTAAAAGTAAAATCAGAGACTTAACAAAGGAAGGTAAAGTGGATATTACAGGTTGATTAAGACAGGTTAAACCACAAATTTGGGTTTAAAAAGAATGTTATGTTGGGTTGGAAAAGGTATGTTATTATATTGGATAGGGTATATGGAGGCATTAAGGATGATACTGAAGTCAGGATTCTCTCCAATATAGGTTAATTGTTTAATTGTGTTTCATTCTTAGTTCTGTTTTGGAATTATTCTTGCATACTACACACCACGAGGACATTATCCTGAAAGACAGCAGCAAATTTGTTACAATATATACATATATATATATATATATATATGATATATTTCTTTAGCTGACTCTTAGACACTATAATGTAGCATAAGAATTAATATTTTTTTCTTCTGATCCCGAAACCCTTCTTAGAAGTGATACAGCCTGCTATCTCCCTAAGAGACACTGGTATGTAGAGCAGCTTGTTTCAACTACCCAATGATGAATCTTAGTCAGTAATTGGAAAATGCACTATTGGGAGAAAAAAAAATAAAAATCAGCACGATCATAAAATAATTTAATTTAAATTTCTCACTGGCAGAAAAAGTCATATTAAATCAACCAAAGTACTTCAGTGACAAAACATTGGCTTATTAAATAAGCCTAGGGCACCTTCCAGGGTCAAAGGTTCTCAAAGCAAACTACCATTCAAAATACTTGAAAAATGCCAGGAGGATCTTTTCATATTGAAATATATTCAATTACACAGTCGATATTGTCAGCAGAAATGTTCATTACATACTGGTCATTCATAGAGCTTGGATATATTTTATACATTTTGAGGTTAAACTCTACAACGGGAATGTTTTGTGCTTTTACTTTGACTGTATTTTTTGAAAACTGCAAAAAACAATACCGGAGGCAGGGGTTGTTTGTGGGCAAAGAACCACAAAGATCAACAAAAATGTGTACTTTTTGTTGAAAAAAAAAAGCAGGACAATTATATTTATGTTCAGAACAGAAAATAGGAGGCACTTTTTGCTGTGACAGGGCTGCAACCTGCACATGAAAGCGTATTTTTTGTTTATTTTTGTAAATAGGTTTGTGTTTCATTTATGGAAATAATTACTAGAGAACTGGACACTCCGTCTGGGACATCCTACCTGCTGTGTTTGGTTGCAGGGAAAAGCAGCTGGTGATTGTGTCCCAGCAGAGCATTATCTACAAACGCTGCTCCATAAGATCTAGACAAATGTCATTTCTCTGATCACTGCGGGTTTTAACTGGGATCGGAGAATTTAATTATGAAGCCAAAGCCGCCAGTGTATATCCACTAGTACTAGGCTGTTATAGTTTATTTTTGTTTTCTATAAAACTTTCTTTCTCAGTCTTTTGTGCTCTCCCTTTCCAAGTTGACATGCACTGTAAGTGAGCGATTAAACTGTTATTTTTTAAAATTGAAAAATGTAACTTATTGGTTATATGTTTCTGGCAAATCCCAGCAGGCTACAAGCTGTCCCATCATTTCTCTAGCTACCGCATGCAGTATATTCACAATTGACCATTGAGACGCCGGGAACCAATGAAGTACAAGAAGCTTGATAACATGTGAACTCAAGCTGTGCAGCAAAATTGCTATGCATATCTTTATGCATTACATGTAAATATCATGCATAATTCATATACAGTGCCTTGCCACCTCCACCGGCAGGAACAGAGCAGTAGCTTCGCCTTAGAGCAGAGCAGCAGGAGCTGCCCCTGCCTGAACTAGGAGCAGAGCAGCAGGAGACCTTTTGCCACATTTCAGGCTTCAAACATAAAGATATGAAACTGTAATTTTTTGGGTGAAGAATCAACAACAAGTGGGACACAATCATGAAGTGGAACGAAATTTATTGGATATTTCAAACTTTTTAACAAATAAAAACTGAAAAATTGGGCTGCTGAGGGCAAAATTATTCAGCCCTTTACTTTCAGTGCAGCAAACTCTCTCCAGAAGTTCAGTGAGGATCTCTGAATGATCCAATGTTGACCCTAAATGACTAATGATGATAAATAGAATCCACCTGTGTGTAATCAAGTCTCCGTATAAATGCACCTGCACTGTGATAGTCTCAGAGGTCCGTTTAAAGCGCAGAGAGCATCATGAAGAACAAGGAACACACCAGGCAGGTCGAGATACTGTTGTGGAGAAGTTTAAAGCCGGATTTGGATACAAAAAGATTTCCCAAGCTTTAAACATCCCAAGGAGCACTGTGCAAGCGATAATATTGAAATGGAAGGAGTATCAGACCACTGCAAATCTACCAAGACCTGGCCGTCCCTCTAAACTTTCAGCTCATACAAGGAGGAAGACTGATCAGAGATGCAGCCAAGAGGCCCATGATCACTCTGGATGAACTGCAGAGATCTACAGCTGAGGTGGGAGACTCTGTCCATAGGACAACAATCAGTCGACTTTGGGATACTGCACAAATCTGGCCTTTATGGAAGAGTGGCAAGAAGAAAGCCATTTCTTAAAGATATCCATGCAGGCCAAAAAAGTGTAATTTACAGTTTGCCACAAGCCACCTGGGAGACACACCAAACATGTGGAAGAAGGTGCTCTGGTCAGATGAAACCAAAATCGAACTTTTGGCAACAATGCAAAACGTTATGTTTGGTAAGCAAACATGTGGAAAAACATGAGACCAAAAAAGGTTTTCGTAAAAAGCAACACAGCTCATCACTCTGAACACACCATCCCCACTGTCAAACATGGTGGTGGCAGCATCATGGTTTGGGCCTGCTGTTTTTCTTCAGCAGGGACAGGGAAGATGGTTAAAATTGATGGGAAGATGGATGGAGCCAAATACAGGACCATTCTGGAAGAAAACCTGATGGAGTCTGCAAAAGACCTGAGACTTTGAAGGTTTAAAATAAAACGGAGATTTGTCTTCCAACAAGACAATGATCCAAAACATAAAGCAAAATCTACAATGGAATGGTTAAAAAAATAAACATATCCAGGTGTTAGAATGGCCAAGTCAAAGTCCAGACCTGAATCAATCGAGAATCTGTGGAAAGAACTGAAAACTGCTGTTCACAAATGCTCTCCATCCAACCTCACTGAGCTCGAGCTGTTTTGCAAGGAGGAATGGGCAAAAATTTCAGTCTCTCGATGTGCAAAACTGATAGAGACATACCCCAAATTTTCGACTTAAACAGCAGCTGTAATCGCAGCAAAGGTGGCGCTACAAAGTATTAACTTAAGGGGGCTGAATAATTTTGGCAGAAAAGTCATATTAAATCAACCAAAGCCCAATTTTTCAGTTTTTATTTGTTAAAAAGTTTGAAATATCCAATAAGGTTTGTGTTTTCTAGAGTTCCACTTCATGATTGTGTCCCATCTTGTTGTTGATTCTTCACGAGAAAAATTACAGTTTCATATCTTTATGTTTGAAGCCTGAAATGTGGCAAAACTGTTATTTTTAAAATTGAAAATGTAACTTATTGGTTATATGTTTCTGGCAAATCCCAGCAAAGTTCATGCAGTATATTCACAATTGACCAAGGGGCGAATACTTGATAACATGTGAACTTTCAAGGCACTGTATTTTAAAATGTAAAACACCCAGTACATAGCTTATCTGGAGCATAAAGATATAGTAGTGAGGTGGGACACAATATGAGCAGGGCCTCCTTTGTGTAAAAACTGGGAGTAGAACTCACCACATTCACAGCCCTTTTGTTTTCAGTTTTGTTTTATACAGTGTTTTATTTTTTGCCTTTTTGGACGCCTGGTCAGTATGTCCCCACAAGCTACTATAGCTGGTAGTATCACATGATTTTCTGTTGTAAATACTGTAAAGAAAACCTCCAGTGTCTCTCCCATCTATCAACGAATACCCACAACCCGTCAAGTCATGTTACCTATGCTTACAGTCGTTACAATAATCTGTTTCTCCCAATTAAGTATGTATCCTCCCCCATAAACAGTGAAACAGAACCAACCGCAGATCATTAGCTAGTATTGGAAGAGAAACCGAGATACAAAATGATAGCAAAGGGCTTTAAAAGACTGTACAATGCAGCAGCAATTCATAATGCAAATTAACATGGAACTCATAGTCAGGGCCGTCATACTAGTACTTATGGGTACATATGGGTACTTGTACACTGATCATGCATGTAAAAGGCCCAGGCTAAAACTGGAACTGACGTCAAAACACATGGACCTCAGAAAGTGTTCAGACAGTACTATAAAACTATGTGATAGTGATTCTGATAAAACACATGGACCTCAGAAAGTGTTCAGACAGTACTGTAACATTATGTGATAGTGATTCTGATAAAACACATGGACCTGGAAGCTTTAAAAACTGACAATGCGAAGATCTCCAAAAGGGCTTTTTTTCAGACAGTACTATAACATTATGTGATAGTGATTCTGATAAAGCACATGGACCTCAGAAAGTGTTCAGACAGTACTATAAAACTATGTGATAGTGATTCTGATAAAACACATGGACCTCAGAAAGTGTTCAGACAGTACTGTAACATTATGTGATAGTGATTCTGATAAAACACATGGACCTCAGAAAGTTTTCAGACAGTACTATAACATTATGTGATAGTGATTCTGATAAAGCACATGGACCTCAGAAAGTGTTCAGACAGTACTATAAAACTATGTTATAGTGATTCTGATAAAACACATGGACCTCAGAAAGTGTTCAGACAGTACTATAAAACTATGTGATAGTGATTCTGATAAAACACACGGACCTCAGAAAGTGTTCAGACAGTACTATAACATTATGTGATAGTGATTCTGATAAAACACATGGACCTCAGAAAGTGTTCAGACAGTACTATAAAACTATGTTATAGTGATTCTGATAAAACACATGGACCTCAGAAAGTGTTCAGACAGTACTGTAACATTATGTGATAGTGATTCTGATAAAAACACATGGACCTCAGAAAGTGTTCAGACAGTACTGTAACATTATGTGATAGTGATTCTGATAAAAACACATGGACCTCAGAAAGTGTTCAGACAGTACTGTAACGGCAGGGTTAACCCAGAAGTGCCCTTAATGCCTTTATTGCATTCATTATGGATAATCACTTATACTTGTTACTCGACACGCATCTAATATATATCATACATAACATAATAGGCATAATAATGTAAACATTCAGGGGAAGCTGGTGATTATATGGCATGGCTAAAAATGACTAAAACCACAACTGGAATGCCAGATGAGAATGCAAGTATTCCATCTCTCACAATGGCTCTGCAAACTGTTTTTAAACAGTTCTGTATCCAATTACATTCCTCCCCTGCATTTCTGCAGATTGTAATATAAGTATAAGTCTCATGTGGGACTTTGTCAAGGCTTTTTGAAAATCAAGGCAAACTATATCATAAGCATTGCCATCATCTACATTAACTGTAACTTCCTCAAAAAAGTAAATTAGGTTAGTTAAGCATCTCTCTCTACTGAATCAACGCTGGCCATCCCCTGTAATAGTGTTGCTGTCTTCAAGCTTATCTCTAATATTGCTGCCATCATCTTCCATGTTACGTAAGTTAAAATAATAGGTTAAAATTACCTGGGTCTGTCTTGTCCCCCTTTTTAAATGATGGCACAATATTTGCAAGCTTCCAGTCTTCAGGGACCTCACCTGTTTCTATAGAACTATTCATGATAGTAGCCCGTGGTCTACATGTTTCTATAGAACTATTCATGATAGTAGCCAGTGATCTACATGTTTCTATAGAGCTATTCATGATAGTAGCCAGTGATCTACATGTCTCTATAGAACTATTCATAATAGTAGCCAGTGATCTACATGTCTCTATAGAACTATTCATAATAGTAGCCCGTGGTCTACATCTTTCTATAGAGCTATTCATGATAGTAGCCAGTGGTCTACATGTTTCTATAGAGCTGTTCATGATAGTAGCCAAACCAGCCCAGTGGTCGACTTATTTCTACCCTTGTTTCCTTAAGCACCCTTGGATAAATCATAGCTGGGCCTGGTGATTTTTTAAACATTTTTTAGCTCCTGTAGCTTATTTAATACCTCCGCTTCACTGATGCTGAGCTGTGTGTGCGCAAAAAAAAAAAAAAGTTTTCTACATCAGATATTTTGCAGTCTTCATAACCTCATTATCATACTCATCCCTTAATACCTTAACATCCTCTTTCACAGTTGTTTTACTTTTTTTCACAATCTTATGTTGTTCCGCATTCTCCCAGCTCATCCTTTCTCTCTGCTTAGCCTGGGACACTGTCTTGACACACCTCATCCTCTCCTTCTGCTTTTGCACTGCAGTGACTGCCAACGTCCTCCTTTCAGCTGGAGCTACTTTGTGCCATCTCGGGGGAGCCGGACTGAGATCAAGGACTCCACTTCCCTGCTGTATTTTGCCCATCATACCACTGATGTGAAGGGCAGTCTTTGTATCTTCCACCATGTCCTTTGATGCCCATTGTAAGAAAAATGGCCTTGAATTAATAACTATTTTTGATAAAGGTATATCTGGACAAATCTGTGTATCAGTGGTTAAGCAACCAGCTCACGAGGGAGAGACTTGTGATTGAAGCAATTACGGACACACAGCACACAGGACAAAAGAGAGAACATTGGGCTATTGCTTAAGTGGACTTGAACTTAACCCGGCACAAAGGAGGGCCCCACAGTATTGCAAGTAGATTGAAGCAGTCCGACAGGATCTATGGAGAAAAAGGAAACTGGAAATAGCAGAAATGGATCATGAGACAATTTAGTCATCCAAAGCAGGATGAGGCAACCGATTGTCCAACACAATGGGGAATGTATAGGTCTGTGATGGATGCGAGTGGTGTATTGAATAAATAAACAGTCCCGAAACAGTATTTCTCCCAAAACGACTGTGTTTATTAAAATAAACCTCCCCTTTACCAGCAATGGTATTTGGGGGGAACACAGCTGGCTGACAAATCAAACAAAAATACAAAAACCAAACAGAAAGTGTCCACAATGAAATCCCGAGTGTCCTGTGCATGAGAGTGCTCTGTAATCCACACGGGGTGTGCTGATGTTGTTGAAGGGAAGGTAGTGCTCTGTGGTCTGGAACTGGCTCTGTAGCTGCAGTCCCACGCTCCTACTCCTCCTCTGAAAAACACAACAAACAACACGTAATCCGAACACAGAGCTCCGGCTGGTGGCTCAGTTTCTCAGCGCAAGAGAGGAACTGACGTAGCTGCTTCCCCTTTGTACCCAGCAAACTCCTCCCTGCAGTCAACGCGTCGCCATGGTTTCTCCAATAGAGGGCTGCCCTGCAGCTGACTGCAATGGAATCATCCTGAGTACTTGCAGCTACGCGCCCCTCCTAATATGGTCACCTTCCGGTTTCCACCTACCACCGAGGTGGCAGATCTAGGAGGCAGCATACCTTCCCCCTTACACAGCGCCCTTTCTAATCGGGAGGTTTACAGCATCGATCCTTTCTCTCTCTGTCACAAGGTCTTTATTCGAAAGTCCTATAAAGACTGGTAACTTGCGACCAGAACTTTGAAATGGTTTCAGAGTCTCACAGGGCTCCATAAGAGAAGTTAGCATGAAGCTATATAACTCCTGACTGCAAGAAGATTCTGGACCCTGCAATAAACGAACGTCAAATAAAGTTCCATGTCGGACTCCTGCTGAAGGAAAGAGAGAAGTCTGCAGGTCAGTTTATCTACATGTCACTAAGAACTATTCTCAGCTTTGACTCGCTTCTGTTTTAGCCGTAAAAACACAGCAGCTTGATAGACTGTTGTCTGCCTATGGGCAAAGCACTCAAAGAAAGAAGAAAACACACAGGAAGTGTGCGAAAACCCCAGCTTGGGTTTCGAAGATAAAGGAGCCCCAACTTGGCTTTGAAGATTTGTTGCAACAAAGTGAAAACTGAATTACATTTATTCTGCAGACTTTTGGGTCTTTTGGGTCTTCTTCAAGGAACCGTTGAGTATAATTTCATTACCTTTCCCTTGTGGAACTAGAGTAATGAATTGTAGTTGATAAAATAGTTATATTAATTTGCACTTTTAACTCTCTACACCCGCTGAGCATTCTATACTGCCTGTAGCGAAACGCGTTGATCTTTTTTTTTCATTTTCTGTCCAATCAAATGCTCGTTGCTAGGTAAAATGTTGCACATTCATAGAAATATACTTCAAAGTAACTAAGTCTCATTTGTATTTTGTTTGGAGAGCATATATTGCGATGTCATGATCTGAAAGACGAGAGTTGTAGTAGGCGATTGAAAAATGGAAGAGATCGAGATATAAGAGAGAGCGGAGATTTGTTTTTGTTTAACTGGGATAGGACAGTGATGAGGAATTTGACTGAAGATGTAGCAGGGCCGGAAGATGTAAGGGCTGAGGAAATGGAAAGAGTTAGGGACAGCGAGGGAGGAGACTGCTAGGCTGGCAGGAGAAGAGGCGCTGGGTGGGTCAAACTTACTGAAAACAGCAGGGAATTAAATACTTGAGTTCAGTCTGTAACAATCTGGGCCAATGAGAGTATGGAGTAGTGCTGAGCCATATGCTTTTTTTATTAGTATGTTCACCCCTGTTTTGATTGAGCTGATGGTGACAGAAACAAACCAGCATGCTGAGGCGATACATACTAGCAGTACTCTAGCACCCCATTTCCGCTTTTACGACTGAAAACCTACCAATCGACAGGAAATTGAAATATTTTAGGACTCCAAATTGCAATGGGTCCAGTCGTAAAGCCACATATTTCCAATTACTGGAGTACTAATGTTCAGTTAGTTACCTGGACATCTAGTTTTTCAAAAGTGTGTGAGTTAGTTTCAGTAAATTGCATTGTCTTTCATTAAAGTGATAACCTGCGCTAAAAGTGTCCCGGGTTAATATATCCTAAGAAAACGCTGAGATTTTAAGTTCTGTTCTGCATTTCACTGACAACAGCCTGAGAACAGAGAGGTCTCAGCCACTTCCCCATCTCTCTTTGAGACACTGCACAAAAAAAACACTGCCGCGTGTGGCACTGTCAAATTAAATCAAAAAGGCATACCACAGGAAATAATAAAATGAAGCCGGGAGATCCCCCATTATTTTTGGAGAAAGGACCCCTTTTAGCTATGTTTCAAAGATGCAGGAACAGTACTTTGCATTCTACCATGCACAACACATCAGTGATTTCAAAGTGGATCCGCAGCGAGGGGCCAGAAGGGTTTCGAGTAATCCGAAAACCAAAGAGTGTTGAGGATTATAATCGATACATGGGAGGTGTAGACAGAGCTGACCAACTCTGCTCTTATTACAGCTTTCAGCACCGCTCTGTCAAATGGTACCACCATGTACATCACCATGCAAAGGAGGTAGCGTTAGTGAATGCGTTCATCATTTTTAAGAAAAACTCAAACACAAATACGACAGCTGTTAAGTTCAGAGAGAGGATTGTGCAGAGACTCCTGAACAGGGTTACAGCAAGAAATGCCTTACCAGCCCCAGTGATGGAAATGCCAGGAGTGCCAGCTAGAATGTTAGGGAGACGTTTCCTGGGACAGCATGAAAAATCAAAGCTTGACTGTAAAGTCTGCTCTGACAGAAAGAGAGGATGTCCAGATCAGGGACCCAAAAAGTAAGGGAGAAAGCAGACTGTCTTCTACTGCAAAACCTGCTCAGATCAACCAGCGCTATGCCCAGCCCCTTGCTTTGAACTTTAAAACACAAAGTTAATCTACAAACAGTGACAAGTAAGTTTACAATGAGACATCAGCCAAATAAATAAATACATTAATAATAATAATAATAATAATGATAATAATAATAATAATAATAATAATAATAATTTCCAAATGCTAAACATTAATGTTTTTGTTTATAAAAATATTTATTCCTACACTAAAGTAGTTAATACTAAAGAAATAAAATGTCAATATTAAGTATTAAAACATTGTACAAACAATTGCCCAATGAGTAAACAGTACATTTGAAAAAAAAAAGCATTACTATGCATAAAATGTTATTTTCTTACTTCAGATATTTCTATAATATTTAACCCTGTAATGCCCATTTCTGTATCACATGTGATACACAGGGTGGCCACTGACAGAACTCAAGAATACCGGACATATCTCAAAACGAAGGGGAAACACTTTGTTGCACCCTTGTTTGAGTCATCAGTTGCCAAAGAAAAAAAAGATCATTTGCTTTAATGTAAATCAATGTTTATTCCAACTCTAGTAATGTAAGGGCGTCATAAGGACGCACACACGGATAGGATCTTTGTGGGCATTCGCAGGACCAATATAATTGTGAGATTAAATAAATGACACATGTTAACCAAGGAAGACAAACAATATAACGTTCAATTGTGGTTCTTAGAGACTGGGCATTTCAAAATAAAAATACCGGACATAAAGGCGTCCGGTGCCATATCAGTACCGGACAGAGGACAGACCATCTGAAAACCGGACTGTCCGGTACAAAACCGGATGAATGGCCACCCTAGTGATACACTGCTTAGCCACCCCTCTATATTATTATTTTTTAAATCCAGCCTCACAAGCCAAATGTTTCATATGCAGTATATTATGTATTGCCAGACAGGAATTATTTTGTTTTGTTTTGTACAAGAAATGGAATCAAGTTACATAAATAAAGTTGCTGTTCTCATTTTAAAACTGCTTGGGCATTACAGGGTTATAGCAACATAGAAGCAACATTTTTAATCCATTTATGTGAGGAAAACCTGACATTTGAGGAAAAAACAGCAATTCATACATAAATTATAGTTGTATATGTAGCAACACTGATTTGATTATAATATACTTATAGGTGCAAATTTAGACACAATGTGCAATATTTTGACAGGGAGAAGCCAGGAAAGGAAGAGAGAATGTTGGCGGCCATCTTGGTTGGGCAGGCTGGCAGCACAGTGTTCCAAAGCAGGAAGGCAGTGAAAGAGTTAATGCGCTTATGAAAAACCTTGTTAAAAAGTAACCGTAAGCTTCTTAACTAATATTTTCATATGAAGTGCTTATTTGAAAGTATACTTGTGTAATTGTTATTGAACAGTTGTAGTCCAGCATTATCTGTGACCTATTACTAAAGAAATTGTAATTGAACAAAGTTTGTTGTGCATGTAAAAGATAGATGCATTGTATTTAACAAGGGTAATTTTTGCCTGTAAGCAATAGAGGGGCTGTCTATATAGCACGGTCTGTGTAGCACTGTCTGTGTAGCTTAGCAGGGAACTGTCGGCAGAGTGACATCATCACAGGCTGAAAAATCCATGCAGGCTAGACTGACATTCATGGGGTTTCCATGCGGGTCAATTTACACGTGAAATGGTGATGCGCGTGCACGTTTGGGAGAATTACTCATGTAAATCAGGTTTGTGGACATAAAAAATGGCCAAAGAGAGGGATAGGGTAAATCTCATTTACTTGTGTAAATGACGAAACACACAGGAAGATCCACGCCCAGTTTGCATGGAACCCGCATTTCATGTGTAAATGTTAATGAGCGTGTTTTTCCTTAACTATAAATATTGCAAGGGAGCAGGTCAGTTCTTACTGTGGATTCCAAGACGTCAGAAAGTAGTGGCTGATAGGCGATTTTATGGTTAGCAGTGGGGTAGTTCACTCATACTCTAACATGGGTCGCGCTTGTTTTGGGCTTGTTTTGAAAGGCAGTGCCGCTTTCTGTTCTCGTGAGACTTGGCAACACTGGTAACCTTCCCCGTGTGTCTCACAGGGAGCCTGATTCCTGAACACTTCATTTTGTTGTTGACATGAGTTTGTGCAGGATACAGCAGGCAGTGGCAATTTTGGGAACGAACTGATGCACTTCTGTCCATTTCATCAGTATCTGCCACCTCCCTTTCAAGTGCCCACTAGCCATATTTGCCCAAGTGTGGTGTTGAATGCTTCCTCAGCAGCTGCCAGCCATCTGGACGGGTAGTGTTTCTAAGCCAGGGTAGTATACGCAGCATCACCTGATCCCCTATATGCTGTATTGCCTGAGTGAAAGGGAAATATATATAATGTCTTTGCTGGTTTTCAGCCATGGTGATCTGCAATACCTGTTGGTCAGTTTAATTTTATACCTCCGAGTTCATTTTTAATTAATGAGTTGTAAGATAAATTAATTGAAACAGTATTCACTACTAATGACATGACACCCCACTAATCACATTTGAAAAACAATTTAGGCAAGAGCAGTAAAACACATTATTAACCAACCAGGCACGAGGTAGTTAGTTTTATTACAGCAGCTTAGATTCACTTGTGTTACAGTTCTCTGCACATGCAAACCACATTTTCACAAAATGTCACTAGTAATCTTCAAAAACAGCACGCGTACTTTACGCACAGCTAATTTACATATCAACCCCCACCTTTCCCATTCATTTGCATGACGTCGGGTGAAATAGTAAAATAAACTGAGCAAAGGGAAACCCCAAAAAGCATTTTACACAAGACATTTTTCTTGAGTGAATGTCTCAAGCTAAAAAAAATAACTGGCATGGAAACCCCGTGATTGATACAGAAGAGTCAGTGTACTGTGTTAGAATGAAGTTGAAAAACTAAATTGCAAATCTCCAAAGTAGTCTTTCACTAAATTTGTTATTGTCATCGGTACACTGAAAAAATCAAATGCCTCCCAAAGAAGTTCATGTGGCACTGAACCATGCATTAGCCAAATCTAGGAATGTCACATGCAGCTCCTTCCTCTCCTTTTTAGCTGATTGAATTTGTTGCCAGATCACATTGATGTGTTCTAACCATCCTGGGAAACCTGGAATGCCCGCTTTTTGTATTGAAGTGTCAATGAAGCAGTTCTTTAATAGGTAAGATGACAATCTCTGAGCAATAATGCTGAAGAAAATCTTGCCTTCTACATTTAATAGGGAAATAGGGCGAAACTGACTGATGCTTGTAGAATCTTTTTCTTTAGGTATAAAGACTCCACCTGCTCGGCGCCATGCTCTTGTTACACTCTGTTTTTCCCATGCCACTTTCATCAATTTCCACAGGATTCGTAGAACTCCTGAAGCACCCTTGTACACTCTGTACGGAACTCCATTAGGCCCTAGAGATGATGAAGCCCTTGCTTTTTTCACAGCTGTCTCTACTTCTTTCCACTTAGGTGCACAGTCCTCCATTTGGTATTCTGGTGGATTGATAGGTGGGATGTCTGAAGGAATTGACATAGGCGCCTGCCTTTTTGAATCTGTATG
Organism: Huso huso; assembly: GCA_036884735.1. Taxonomy (NCBI): domain Eukaryota; kingdom Metazoa; phylum Chordata; class Actinopteri; order Acipenseriformes; family Acipenseridae; genus Huso; species Huso huso. The sequence goes on along the minus strand of CM072690.1, from coordinate 27,568,642 downwards.
TGTTTCCTCCAAATATCTCTCCAGCTCAAACTTAGATGCTTTTAGTGTGCCATTCTTCTCACTGGTGAATAACTTCTTTACAAATTTGAATGGGTCTTTATAAAAGTTAGTTCTCGCACGCTCCTTCTTTTTGTAGCGTTTCCGTAGGCGCTGAGCTCTGCACAATGTTGCAAGCTTATCTTTTATGACCCTTTGTAAGAGATTGAGTCCCTCCTTCTGACTTTGTTCTGCTCTTCTTCATTGCTTCCTCAGCTGTCTCCTTTCTCTAACTAAGCGTTCAATCTCCTGCTGCCGTCTTGACTTTCCAGTCTCTAGCAGCTTCCAGTTGTCCTGGGCGAGGATTGGTTCACAAACAGTAAGTCTACTTTACGCATAGCTAGTTTACATATCAACCCCACCTTTCCCATTCATTTGCATGACGTCGGGTGAAATAGTAAATAAACGGAAACCCAAAAAAGCATTTTACACAAGACATTTTTCTCGAGTGAATGCCTCGAGCTAAAAAAAAAAACTGGCATGGAAACCCCATGATTGATACAGAAGAGTCAGTGTACTGTTTTAGAATGAAATGTTGAACCTATACTTGATGCTAGTAAAGCAATATGATTTCACTTGTACTGTAGTTAAATGCATTATCAGGGAACCATATATATAAACAAGTAACTTTCGAGTTAAGGGGAATGAAAGCAATAAATAGAGAACAATGGGTAATCGGGAAATATGCAGATTTCAGCATACAAAAGCCAATCAAATCATGTGAACGTTGCCGAAAGGCTTCTACATTCACAGCGTTTTAAGTCAAAGCACAGTATCTGCAGACATGTTTCATCCTGTTTGGGGCGCATCAGTACAAAGCAAATGTACTTTCACTTCTGAAAAGCTCAGGAGAGTATGATACCTCACGATGATTTTCTAAGTTTTTCTTTTCTGTAACATTAATATTATTATAAAATAAACTGCTACTATATTTTAACCTGCCTTGTTTTGGCTGAAGGTGTTTTGTGTGTTCATCATAATTCCTTGATCTTATACACGTCATTGAATAAAAATGATTATGATGAGGTCTTAGTTCATATGAATGAATACTCAGAGTATTTAATAGAGAACTATTAGATTGTCTTTATGTAGTTGGTAATCTAATATGATAATAGTCATATAGTATTCATTCAGGTTAATTAATGCATGGGAATGTAAACTATTTTAATTATTCAAATTAATTACTTGTTTAAATTAATTATTAAACAAACTAACATGATTAGCCCCACACCATTTTCTGTTTGTATTTGTAATTAATTTAGAACAATTTGTAGATTGTATTTTTCACTTTGATATTATAGACATTTTTTGTGTTGATCAGTGGCAAAAACTCCTAATTAAATCAATTTTGATTACGTGTTGTAACACAACAAAATGTGGAAAAGTCCAAGGGGGGTGAATACTTTTGAGAGCCACTATATGGAATAGATTGTACCGTACAGCACTGCTTTTACACCACAGCGCAAATGCAATAATTATGTTCTGGCCAAATTACCCCTTCCACTTTTAAATATCTGTAATTCTCCCATTTCTAAATATATCTAAAATTAAACAAATTAGCAACATTACTGTTCCTCCATATCAACATTACAAAACACAGCCCCTTGGTCTAGTCTTTAGATAAATCCATTAGCTGTTAGTTTTATAAAGTGTATTAGCAACCACGGATCTTTGCAAGTGCAGAATTGAATTCTCTTGAGATCCTAATGAAAACATTTCCCAAAGTGAAATGTTAGATCAGGCCATTTGGGGCTACTAAATGGTTTCTTCAGTATTAACATTATTTTTCAGTTTCAGTAAATTGCATTGTCTTTCTAAAGTGATAACCGGCACTAAAAGTGTCCTGGGTTAATGTAACCAAAGTGGATTGCAGCACCATTAGCTGATTAGGCGCTAAACAACATTATCACTCACACTGTCATCTTAATGAGTGTTCTTTCAGGATATATTACCCACTGTACTCAAGACTTTGGCAATCATCTTGGACAATAAAATAAACACCTGCCATAGCACTGTCAATACGAGGGTAGGACTATGGATGTTTAAATAACTGATATCTTAATCTGGACATGTTTTACTTAATACTTACTAATACTTATTGTATATACCTCATTTTTGTGGTACCCATTTCAAAGATATAGGGGTTTATTTTCAAAGCAGATTGTGACAGTCTGGCTCGCAGTGGTGACGTCACGGACCAGGAAGTAGAAACCAAAACAATGGATGGGCGGTTGAAGCTGAGTGCAATGGCACTCAGCGTATTTATTAATAAACAAAACAAAAGATTTAAACAAAACAACAAAACACAAAACAAAAGGGCACGAGGGCCAAACGAATAAACAAACAGTAAGTGTCGTGCTGAATAATCCAGCACGTTTTAGCAATTGTTTTTAACTGTCCTTCTTTCTCTCCGCTCCCCGTACTCTCCTCTCTACACTCAACCCCGAGTGCAGAGAGCTGCAGGTTTATATACTCTGGCCGAGGGATTAACTAGTTGTTAATTATCTTATTATCCTCGGCCAGAGTCTGCATTTTTAGTAAGGATGCATGACTGTCAGCTAGTTAAATAATCAGTAGCTGATCAGCCATGCATCCTCACGGGTTTTAAATATAATAAAACGCGGCGCTTTTATCCCGCCACAAACAAAAAATACAAATAATAATAAATAGGGGGGCGGGACACTCCGCCACACATACTCCCCTTGTGCGCAGCACACATGGCTTTTTCGGCCACCTCCCCCCTTAGTCCCCAAAGTCCCGGTTAGCAGTCCGGCGCAGGAACAGGGGCAGCAACGGGCCAAAGGTGTGGCCACGGTGGGATGTCCTCCTCCCACCCAAACAACTGTAGCGTCCCAGTGGACGATGCACAGGCCAGTTCCTCTGGCCAGAAAAATTTTGGGGTGGTCTCCAGACCTGCCCCCCTTCTTCATGGCCGCAGCTCCCCTCCGTGGGGCTCGGCCACCCTTTCTCCTGCAGCGAAATTGCTGCGGGGAAGCTGGTCTCCTGACCTCCCCCTTCTTCATGGCTGGCAGCTGCCCTTCACGGGCTCCAGCCACAGTATTTCCTGCCGTGAAAGTGTGGCTGGGGAGCTGGTCTCCTGACCCCCCCCTTTTCCATGGCCGGCAGCTCCCTTCATGGGGTTCCAGCCATAGCATTTCCTGCCGCATGAAAGTGCGGCTGGGAAGCTGGTCTCCTGACCCCCCTTTTCCGTGGGCGGCAGCTCCCTTCATGGGGCTCCAGCCACAGTATTTCCTGTCATGAAAGTGCTGCTGGGGAGCTGGTCTCCTGACCTCCCCACCTTTTCCGTGGCCGGCAGCTCCCCTTCATGGGGCTCCAGCCACAGTATTTCCCTGCCAAAGTGCGGCTGGGGCTGGTATTCTGACCCCCCCTTCTTCGTGGCCGGCAGCTGCCCTTCATGGGGCTCCAGCCACAGTATTTCCTGCCGCATGGCAGGACTGGTAGCGACCCCAGGCAAAACAAGACCCTCGGGAGGCGAGGTAGCAGCTGCAGACCTTTGGCAGGCAATGGCAGCAGCAGGACCCTCGGGGGAGCGGCAGCCGCAGCGGACCCTCGGGGGGCGACGGCAGCCGCAGCGGACCCGGGGGGGACGGCAGCAGCAGCAGCAGACCCTCGGGCGACGGCAGCAGCAGCAGCGGACCCTCAGGAGGCGACGGCAGCAGCAGCAGCGGACCCTCGGGAGGCGACGGCAGCAGCAGCAGCGGACCCCGGGAGGTGAACTCGGGGGGGAGACCCTGGCCATGGAGGCGGCAGCGGAGCTCCACTTCTCCCTCGTTCCCTGTAGCTGGTGGCTCTCCAGGCGATGTGGAGCAACAGGCAGCCCCAGGCGTGCGGAGCAACAGGCAGCCCCAGGCGATGCGGAGCAACAGGCAGCCCAGGCGCGGAGCAACAGGCATCCTTGGGCGGCAGGCAGGCATCCTTGGGCGGCGAGGCAGGCATCCTGGGCGAAGCGAGGCAGGCATCCTTGGGTGAAGCGAGGCAGGCATCCTTGGGCGGTGCGAGGCAGGGCAGGAGCAGTCCTTCCCATGATGGTGGATGTGGAACCAGCAGGTATTCACCCTCTGCTGGTGGAGGTGGAGATGGAACCAGCAGGTATTCACCCTCTGCTGGAGGAGGTGGGAGGGGCAAGCAGTCCTCCCACGGCGGTGGAGGCGGAACCAGCAGGTATTCACCCTCTGCTGGTGGAGGTGGGAGGGGCAAGCAGTCCTCCCAATGAGGCTGAGGCGGAACCAGCAGGCATTCACCCTCTGCTGGTGGAGGTGGCGGAGGCAGAGGCAGCTCCTGCTGCTCTGCTCCTGGCGGTGGTGGAGACAGAAGCAGCTCCTGCTGCTCTGCTCCTGGTGGTGGTGGAGACAGAGGCAGCTCCTGCTGCTCTGCTCCTGGTGGTGGTGGTGGCGGAGGCAGAGGCAGCTCCTGCTGCTCTGCTCCCTGGTGGTGGAGGTGGCGGAGGCAGAGGCAGCTCCCGCTGCTCTGCTCCTGGCGGTGGAGGTGGCGGAGGCAGAGGCAGCTCCCGCTGCTCTGCTCCTGGTGCTGGAGACAGTGGCGAGGGCTCCTCACCCTCTGGCGTTGGAGGCGGCAGCAATGGCTCCTCTCCTCTGGGCGCTGGATGCACGGCTCCCCCCTCTGGGCGCTGGATGCACGGGCTCCCCCCTCTGGCGATGGATGCGGGCTCCCCCTCTGGGCGATGGATGCACGGCCCCCCCCCCTGGGCGATGGATGCACGGGCTGCCCCCCCCTCTGGGCGATGGATGCACGGGCTCCCCCCCCCTCTGGGCGATGGATGCACGGGCTCCCCCTCTGGGCGATGGATGCACGGGCTCCCCCCCTCTGGGCGATGGATGCGCGCTCCCCCCTCTGGGCGATGGATGCACCGCTCCCCCCCTTCTGAGCTGGGTGCTGGGGCTCCCCCCCTTCTGGCGCTGGGTGCCGGGCTCCCCCTTCCGGGCGCTGTAGCCTGTTTCTTCGCCTTCTTGGCACCGCCCCTCCTTCCCTTCTTCGGGACCAGCAGTTCCACCTCCTGCCATGGAGGGGGTTGGTCAGGTGGTTTGTGCCCGACCTTGCCGACGGCAAAGCACCACTCCTCCCCTTTGAGGCAGGTGAGGCAGGTTTCCTGATCCACCCTGCGGCGATGGTATGGCCTTCAGGTGGATCCACTCCTCCCAGTCTCCACCTCACCTCGATCAAAGGCCTGCACAAAGAGGGGTCTTCATATGGGCACACCTCAGGAGGTGCCCATACTCCAGGCAGGCGAGGCACCATGTAGCCCCTCCTTCCTTTAACTCCCTCTGATGCGCATGCCACCTCTCCGTGTAGGCATCCACTTTATCCATTTTTTTTTTTTTTTTTTTTCCAAACACAAAAAACACTATTTGAAAAAAACAAAAAAAAACGCCCTTTCCTTTCCTGGTCCGGCTGTTGGAGGCGTTGTTTGTCCCACGCAGGACACCATATGTGTCAGTCTGGCTCGCAGTGGTGACGTCACGGACCAGGAAGTAGAAACCAAAACAATGGATGGGCGGTTGAAGCTGAGTGCAACGGCACTCAGCGTATTTATTAATAAACAAAACAAAAGATTTAAACAAAACAACAAAACACAAAACAAAAGGGCACGAGGGCCAAACGAATAAACAAACAAACAAGTAAGTGTCGTGCTGGATAATCCAGCATGTTTTAGCAATTGTTTTTAACTGTCCTTCTTTCTCTCCGCTCCCCGTACTCTCCTCTCTACACTCAACCCCGAGTGCAGAGAGCTGCAGGTTTATATACTCTGGCCGAGGGATTAACTAGTTGTTAATTATCTTATTATCCCGGCCAGAGTCTGCATCGTTGGTAAGGATGCATGACTGTCAGCTAGTTAAATAATCAGTAGCTGATCAGCCATGCATCCTCACGGGGTTTTTAAATATAATAAAAGACGCGGCGCTTTTATCCGCGCCGCAAACAAAAATACAAATAATAATAAATAGGGGCGGGACACTCCGCCACACAGATCCACTGCAGGATCGCACTGTACTCCATTATTTCCAGTTTTTTCTGCACCTCTGTTTTTCCCACTGATTGAGTATTTTCTAAAGCTGCAGGAAGCACGGCGAAATCTATCCGCTAGTTTGATTCATTAGTTATTCAGACGCTTTTTTTGGTGGAATATATAATGATCTAAGAATCTATTTTCCAAAGACCAAAGTGGTGAATGTTTTAAACTTCCACTGGTTTGCTTTCCACCTGCTTCAGAATGGTCAATATGTATATTTGACAGTATAAAAAGAGTTACAGCACTTCAGATCGAGTCAGCCTGACTTTCAACGTGGGTCCTATGTTAAGCAGCTGATATTATCACTGAGGAAACAAAAGCAAATGAAAGGAGATCCGGGGAGAGTTTATAGACCACATGATTTTAGGCAAAGAATAATGTTTTACATTTGGAAGCAGTGGTGCTGGAACCATTTTTAGTGGAGGTGCTGAAACTGGCCTTATTACAAGTTACCTTCTTTAACATGTCGATGTAGGCTTGCACATACTGTATAAAAAGTAATATTAATGTTCAATACTGTGGAAATGAGGGAGGGACTCTAAAGGAGATTGGTATTGCTTATTTATTTGTAATAAACAAAAATAACCCCAGTTCTTTTAAACAGTTATTCCAACTAAACAGGTAAAAAAGTTGCTTATGAATGTCATCTGCAAACTTTGTTATAAAGTTCATTGTGAAGCTTTTTTTTTTTCATATGCTCCTTGTTTTATATACTGACACAAATGTATACATCAAACGTAAGTGCCTACAGGATAGTATTGAAATCATTTTACAAACCAAGAATATTAAATTTAGAACTAACAAGTATGTTTTCGTTGACTTCTAGTTCAGTGAATCAGTAACTATTAACAAACGTAAACCTTTTCCACATATCCCACTTTATCATTGGATTTTAAGCATACAGATCAACGTTCAGTGAATGTACAAAAGCTGGGACAGCAATACAGTCAGCTTTCTAATATTAAACTGAAATAATGTATCTTTAAACAAAACTATGTAGCCCATACAAGGTATAGAAAAACGCTACCATTTGAAATCGGAAAGCATTTGAGACAAAGGTGTGTGAGAGAGCGAGAAAGAGAGAGAGAGAGAGAGAGGAATTAATTGAAATAAAGTTTTGGAACATCATATGTCTATAAATACATGTTTGGGATGCTCGTAGCCTATGTGAAATGTATATAATATGTGTATTAGAGGTGGGTGATATACCTAAAAAATATATGATATTTTAGGTGTTCAAGACGATATACGATATATATATATATATATATATATATATATATATATATATATATATATACGGTATATTTAACATTCTGATCAAGAAGTACTAGAAGTACTTTTAAAAGCTGCTTTTATTGAGAGGAACGGTAAAACTAAATAACTTAGAAGTACCATTCCACTTTAAACATAAAGTTTTAAGCTTTCTTAGATCGAATGTGAAAAAAACCGTAAATACCTCTAATACACACTGAGATATAAGTCGTAAAACTAAGGTAAAATTGTCATTCTTCTTTTTTCATCATCATCATCATCACCATCATCTTCCGTTCTTTACTCGCGGAAAAAAAAAACCTGCGGGGTTCGAAGCTGCAGCATGATAATTCTACGCTGATACAGACACACTTTAGCCCACTGTCGAGAGTCATATGTTTTTTTTGTACAAACTGTCCTGTGAGGTACGTGCTCAGTTATATTAAACACTGGGGTCCCCCAATATTCTACATGGGTGGGGGTACAGTATTCCATAGCTATTGAGAAGCAATAGAATTCCGTATCCCCTCACAATGTAATCAAAACACCAGTTTAATGGATCATGTCATATGTTTTTTGTACAGACTGTCCTGTGAGGTACGTGTTCAGTTGTATTAAACACTGGGGTCCCCCAATATTCTACATGGGTGGGGGTACAGTATTCCATATTTATTGAGAAGCCATAGAATTCTGTATCCCCTCACAATGTAATCAAAACAGTTTATACGCGCATCCATTTTTCCACGATATGCTTTCTGATTGGATCAGAGTCTGACTGCTCATGTTCACAGCCAATCAGTGTCTGTTTCCAGCTCTTCAGTACATGAATGAGAGGTGACACTTCGAGAACAATGTGCTTCTGTGATTCAGGTATGTTTCAAAGCTCTTTGAGGGATAATGTTTTTTTTGGCTTTGGTAAACAAAAATGCTTCTAAATACAGTGTACTGATTGGTCATTTGAAATATTGTTTTTACTCTTCGGTGTGTGGTGTTAGCTAGAAGATGCTCTGTTTCTCAAACAAACATTGACGTTTGTTCCTCTCCAACCTCTTCAACCGCACTTACCAGGTAACCTGGTGTGGAGCAACGTCCACACCTCACCCTCTCTCAAAAGGAGTCCCCCAAGGGTCAGTCTTGGGTCCTCTCCTGTTCTCTCTCTACATCCGCTCCCTTGGCCCCCTCATCGCATCCTATGGTTTCTCATACCATTTCTATGCTGATGATGCTCAGATTTTCCTCTCCTTCCCCACCTCTGACTCCACCATCCCCTCCCATATCTCTACCTATCTGTCTGCTATCTCCTCCTGGATGCACTCGCATCACCTCAAACTCAACCTCTCTAAATCTGACCTCCTGTTCTTTCCCCCCTTCCTCTCCTCTGATCTCCATATCTCCATTCCTCTGGAATCTACCACACTCTCTCCCTCCTCCTCAGCTAAGAACCTCAGAGTCACCCTGGACCCCTGCCTCTCTCATTCCCAGCACATCTCCACTCTGACACGCACTTGCCGATTCTTCCTGAGCAACATATGAAGAATCCGACCCTTCCTCACCAACTACGCCACCCAGCTCCTGGTCCAGGCCCTGGTACTCTCCGCCTAGACTACTGCAACTCCCTCCTGGCTGGCCTCCCTCGTCCCGCCACCCGTCCGCTCCAGCTCATCCAGAACTCCGCTGCCCGCCTGGTGTTCTCTCTGCCTCGCTTCTCCCACGCAACTCCACCACGCCACTCCACTGGCTCCCGATCACGCTCACATCCAGTTCAAGACTCTTGTACTAGCCTACAGATGCCTTGACCAGACTGCACCCAGCTACCTCCAGACCCTCCTCTCCCTACACCCCCCACTCGACCTCTCCACTCCTCCTGCACTAGAAGATTGGCTCTACCTCCCCCTACGCTCCCTGCCTCCAGAGGCCGCTCCTTCTCCACCCTCGCCCCGCAGTGGTGGAATGACCTTCCTACAGATGTCAGGACTGCCCAGTCCCTGACCACCTTCCGGCGCCTCCTCAAGACTCACCTCTTCAGACAGCACCTGTAGAACTCCTCTTTTTTTCCCTCTGGTCCTTAAATGTGCTTTACTTGCGCTTATCTGCCCCCTATTTTACTGCATTTAATCCTGTACTTTAGAGTACTGTAATTTGTCAAGTGTTATTTAATCTGTAGTATTTTGAATTTAATTATACCCTGATGTAACTATTACTGACACTTATCTGCTCCATTATTGAATCATATTTTGTCATACTTGTACTTGCTAGAACCAAAGTCATTGTATTTATCTTGCTCTTAATTGTATTATTACTTGTACTGTGATTCTTGAAATGTATTTTTTGTTTACGACTGTAAGTCGCCCTGGATAAGGGCGTCTGCTAAGAAATAAATAATAATACTAATAACTTGGTGAGCAGATAGCAAGGGTACAGTAGTAGAACAGCTCTAAATTAAATACGCAGTAGGCTTTTATTTTGCAAAATGTGTGTAGTGGTTAAAATGTAATGGTAGTGGTTAAGATAATTATATTGCAGTGTGTGTGTGAGTGTGTGCAAAATGTTTAATAATTTCCAGAATTACTGAAGAAGGCGTTTTATTTTTATAACTACTATAATATTTAATACAGTGAGAAGTATCAGAACATCTACTATGTGTTTTCAGTGTATATTAACCTATGTATATATCTTTACATATAGGGCTAATTTTCAAGCACATGTTTAAGGTTGACTTGAAAAATCGCTGTCTTGCTGCTTGCATTGTATTGTTATGCATATGCATATTTTTCCCCATTTATTATCCAGCCTAAACCTACAAACTGCTTATTTTAATTATTAATTTACAGGACGAGCTGTTCTACATAAGGAACGATAAGCTTGGTGGGAAAAGGAGTGTTAAAGTCATCTCCTCAGTACAGGAGGCACATGACATGTTTATAAAAGGAGTGTTAAAGTCATCTCCACAGTACAGGAGGCACATGACATGTTTATAAAGGAGTGTTAAAGTCATCTCCTCAGTACAGGAGGCACATGACATGTTTATAAAAGGAGTGTTAAAGTCATCTCCTCAGTACAGGAGGCACATGACATGTTTATAAAAGGAGTGTTAAAGTCATCTCCACAGTACAGGAGGCACATGACATGTTTATAAAAGGAGTGTTAAAGTCATCTCCACAGTACAGGAGGCACATGACATGTTTATAAAAGGAGTGTTAAAGTCATCTCCACAGTACAGGAGGCACATGACATGTTTATAAAAGGAGTGTTAAAGTCATCTCCACAGTACAGGAGGCACATGACATGTTTATAAAAGGAGTGTTAAAGTCATCTCCTCAGTACAGGAGGCACATGACATGTTTATAAAAGGAGTGTTAAAGTCATCTCCACAGTACAGGAGGCACATGACATGTTTATAAAGGAGTGTTAAAGTCATCTCCTCAGTACAGGAGGCACATGACATGTTTATAAAAGGAGTGTTAAAGTCATCTCCTCAGTACAGGAGGCACATGACATGTTTATAAAAGGAGTGTTAAAGTCATCTCCTCAGTACAGGAGGCACATGACATGTTTATAAAAGGAGTGTTAAAGTCATCTCCACAGTACAGGAGGCACATGACATGTTTATAAAAGGAGTGTTAAAGTCATCTCCTCAGTACAGGAGGCACATGACATGTTTATAAAAGGAGTGTTAAAGTCATCTCCTCAGTACAGGAGGCACATGACATGTTTATAAAAGGAGTGTTAAAGTCATCTCCTCAGTACAGGAGGCACATGACATGTTTATAAAAGGAGTGTTAAAGTCATCTCCACAGTACAGGAGGCACATGACATGTTTATAAAAGGAGTGTTAGTCATCTCCACAGTACAGGAGGCACATGACATTTTTATTGAATGTCACTCCAGCTCCATTGGTGCCCATTGTGGAGTTTTAAAAACGTTTCAATCAGATGCTACTGGCCTGGAATGTACAATGACATTAAAAATGGGTAAGTGTTTATTTTCTCTCAGTAGTAATGGTACGACAGCGTCTGTCACTTTTCTAAGCCCCGCCCCTTTTGATTGATTTATGACCCTAAGCCCCGCCCCTTTTGATTGATTTATGACCCTAAGCCCCGCCCCTTTTGATTGATTTATGACCTTAAGCCCCGCCCCTTTCCACGCCCCTGAGTGATTTATGGCCCTTAAGCTCCTCCTCTTTTTCCACGCTCTGATTGATTTATGACCCTTAAGCCCCTCCCCTTTTTCCCACGCTTTGATTGATTTATGACCCTTAAGCCCCTCCCCTTTTTCCCACGCTTTGAGTGATTTATGGCTCTAAAGCTCGCCTTTTTTTCCACTTTGAGTGATTTATGGCTCTAAAACCTCGCCCCTTTTTCCCACGCTTTGAGTGATTTATGGTTCTAAAGCCTCCCCCTTTTTCCCACGCTTTTGAGTGATTTATGACCCGTCCCTTTTACTGTACATCCGTCAAAAAAATAGCCCTCTAAAAATGGCTTCTGTTGTACCCTTATGTTATAGACTATTACAAAGAAAAGACAGAAAGAAAGAAGAGAAAGCAAGTTGTATTAGTGCGTTGTTTTTTGACTATGTTTGAGACCCTCCATAACAATAACCAGGGGTTATTACCATACAGAGAGTCCCTAAACATTGAAGAGTCTCATAATCAGTATATTATACACATACTACACTGAAAATTAACCCATAACAGCAAGTCTCAAATGCGCCGGGCCCTACATTTCGGATGGATTTCCAGGCCGTGGTAGGTAGCTGTGTCAATTCCATAATAAACATGTTTCCATCTAATAGTTGATTTTAATATTACAACATGTTCCAAAAAACGATTTAAAGTTGTTTTTGAATCCAATAAAGGTTAGCACAGGCTGAATTGTAAAGGTTTTAGGGTATTTTAGGAGCCTACCCATAATGCCCTGTATTTGCATACTGGTTTCTATTAACTTTACAGAGAACTCTAAAAAACGATTTAAAAGGTATTTTAGACATTGATAGATGTTACCAATACGTTCTTTGGCTTATTGTGATTATTTTAAAACCATACACGACGTGTTTAGGTACAAGAATAATATTTTTCTGTTAAAAAAAATGTATAAATGCTGCAGTATTAAGCATGCCGCCTACTGCCATCTGCTGTTTGAATTGAATATTGCAGTGGCTGCGACCTGGATATGTGTAAGGTACTCTAAAAAACGATTTAAAAGGTATTTTAGACATTGATAGATGTTACCAATACATTCTTTGTATTAATGTGGTTATTTTAAAACCATACACGACGTGGTTAGGTACAAGAATAATATTTTTCTGTTAAAAAACGGTATCAATGCTGCAGGATTAAGCATGCCGCTGACTTGTGTCTGTAGCTCGTTTTTAATATGTGAGCATCGGTTTCTAATTATTTTCAAAATAAATATTGTATAAAAAGCATATTTGAGCAAAAAAACTAATGTTTTAATATGAATAAAAGTATTTGATAGTTTCACCGCGCCTACATCCGCGGCTGTAAAAAAGACGCGAGGCCATGTCTAATTGATCGTTCTGTGTACTGTATTCAAATGGGGTAGACAGCTCTTTGAAAAACAAATAATCAATAGCGTTAAGTTATGGTTTAATGGCTGATCTAATTATGCCTCCTTCAGGTAACAGTTTTTTTTTTTTTTTTTTTTTTTTTTAAACCTGTTATTTTAGACGTTGATAGATGTTACCAATAGGTTCTTTGTATTAATGTGGTTATTTTAAAACCATACACGACGTGGTTAGGTACAAGAATAATATTTTTCTGTTAAAAAAAAACTGTATCAATGCTGCAGGATTAAGCATGCCGCTGACTTGTGTCTGTAGCTCGTTTTTAATATGTGAGCATCGGTTTCTAATTATTTTCAAAATACATATTTTATAAAATGCGTGTTTGAAAGTGAAAACTAATGTTTTAATATGAATAAAAGTATTTTTGATAGTTTCACCGCGCCTACATCCGCGGGCTGTAAAAAAGACGCGAGGCCATGTCTAATTGATCGTTCTGTGTACTGTATTCAAATGGGGTAGACATCTCTTTGAAAAACAAATAATCAATAGCGTTAAGTTATGGTTTAATGGCTGATCTAATTATGCCTCCTTCAGGTAACAGTTTTTTTTTTTTTTTTTTTTTTAAACCTGTTATTTTAGACGTTGATAGATGTTACCAATAGGTTCTTTGTATTAATGTGGTTATTTTAAAACCATACACGACGTGATTAGGTACAAGAATAATATTTATTCTGTTAAACTGTATCAATGCTGCAGGATTAAGCATGCCGCAGACTCGTGTCTGTAGCATCGGATTCTAATTATTTTCAAAATAAATATTGTATAAAAAGCGTGTTTGAAAGTGAAAACTAATGTTTTAATATGAATAAAAGTATTTGATAGTTTCACCGCGCCTACATCCGCGGCTGTAAAAAAGACGCGTGTAACGAGGCCATGTCTAATTGATCGTTCTGTGTACTGTATTCAAATGGGGTAGACATCTCTTTGAAAACAAATAATCAATAGCGTTAAGGGATTTTTTATGCCTCCTTCAGTTAACAGTATTTTTTTTTTTTTTAAAACCCGTTATTTTAGGCGTTGATAGATGTTTCACAATATTATTTGTCTTACTGCGATTATTTTAAAACCATACACGGGCGTGGTTAGGTACAAGAATAATATTTATTCTGTTAAACTGTATCAATGCAGCAGGATTAAGCATGCCGCAGACTCGTGTCTGTAGCATCGGATTCTAATTATTTTCAAAATAAATATTGTATAAAAAGCATATTTGAAAGCAAAAACTAATGTTTTAATATGAATAAAAGTCTTATCAATAGTTTCAACTCTCCTACATCCGCGGGCTGTAAGAAAGACGCTGTGTAAAAATAGCCCTCCCTAAAAATGGCGTCCGTTGTACCCTTATTTTTATAGACTATTACAAAAGAAAAAAGAAAGAAAGAAGAAAGCAAGTTGTATTGTAGTGCATTATTTTTTTTTACTATGTTCGAGACCCTCCGTAACAATAACCAGGGGTTATTACCATACAGAGAGTCCCTAAACATTTTTTACTATGTTCGAGTCCCTCCGTAACAATAACCTGGGGTTATTACCATACAGAGAGTCCCTAAACATTTTTTTACTATGTTCGAGTCCCTCCGTAACAATAACCTGGGGTTATTACCATACAGAGAGTCCATAAACATAGAAAAGAGTCTCATAATCAGTATATTATACACATATTACACTGAAAATTAACCCATAATAGCAAGTCTCAAATCGGGGCCCTACATTTAGGTTGGATTTCCAGGCGTGGTAGGTAGCTGTATCAATTCCATAATAAACATGTATCCATCTAATGGTTGATTTTAATATTACAACATGTTCTAAAAAACGATTTAAAGTTGTTTTTGAATCCAATAAAGGTTAGCACAGGCTGAATTGTAAAGGTTTTAGGGTTTTTTAGGAGCCTCCCCATAATGCACCTGTATTTGCATACCGGTTTCTATTAACATTACAGAGAACTCTAATTATTATTATTATTTATTTATTAGCAGACTCCCTTATGCAGGGCGACTTACAATTGTAAGCAAAGACATCTAATTAATGTTATTTTTTGAAGCTAAAAATTTGACCACTACATTCTTTGGCTTAAACACGTGATTAGGAGTAAGGGTCATCTTTTTCCTGTTAAAACTGAATATATTTTGGGATTTCTCAGGACTAATAAGAAATTATAGAGAAAGAAGGAAGAAAGTCTGTTTTTTAACCAAGCAGCAGAGTTATGGGAATATGGTGAACAGACCCTGTCTGTTGGCCAAGAAGAAAAAGCAGTCCTATAGAAAGAAAACAAAAAACCTGTTTTTTTATTTAGTAAGAAATTTTTCTTAAATAAGAGTCTTAACTACTATCCTTCAGAAGAATACAACTTACATAAAGGCTTCTTAATCAATATGTAATATTTTAAACTATTACACTGAAAAAGAACCTTATCTAACTGTGAAAAAGTCTATTGAGCCTGTTCTTTTTCAGGAGGTAGACTTGGGGTGGGCTGTTCACTGTGTAATTTTTTTTTATTATTATTTATTTCTTAGCAGGCGCCTTATCCAGGGCGACTTCCAATTGTTACGATATCACATTATTTTTTACATACAATTACCCATTTATACAGTTGGGTTTTTACTGGAGCAGTGCTCTTACTGTAGTTACGTTTTTCCTACAAACATCAAAACATGTTCCATTAGTTTGAATTTGAACTGGATGGTGTGCAGAATAGCCGTTGAGAAACATGATAATGCTATAAATAATGTTAAATAAAGAGTTATATTATGTACTGGCGGTGAAAGTTTTTCAGAGCTTCTCTGAATTTACTATTCATAATCATAGTGAACTATTTCTGTTCTGTACTGGTGATACTTTATTAATACATTTGATAAACTCCTCAGCCTTAAATGAAATGGTAATAGAAAAATAAACGTGAAGGATAACGTTCATGGAACTGTCCCTGTTAAATCTGTTTTGACCAAGTAAGTTAGATGCAGTTCTGTACATGGCCCGATGTGCTCCTGCAACAAGCTTACTGCATAGAGTTTGCAAGCATCATCTATTACATGCACTTAAAACAACGTGTATTTTAATAATGAAAAAGTGATTACGGTGATACTCGTGGGTGGCCAAATGTATTCCCTACCCTAGCGGTGTTACCTGAATCCTGCATCCTCTGTAACAACCTCTTCTAAAATGTCACCAGATGGATGATTTCATACCTTTTGCAAGAGGGAAATAGGTCATTTTGTTACGCATAACAAATTGTTTACTATCCGACATTTTATTTTGCTTGTTGAGTTTCAACACAGAAGACGGTCCATGATAGTACTTGTAAAACTTTTGACGCTCAGAATTTTAAAATGAAAAAACTTGCTTATAGTAATCGTTTACTAATTTATAAAATACAAGTATAGCGATTGTTTTTTAGGAAATATATTATCTACAATCTACTCACGTCTTAAAAAAAATAAATAAATAAATAAATACAGGTCTTTAGTAAACTGAAATCTTAGCTGCCTAAATTGAAGAAGGCCTATAAGATAGGCGTGAACCTACTCCACTTTATTACCTTCTAATTTATTTTTACAGTAAACAGGTCTACTGTATTTGATTTTGCACAACAGCAACGTATATACAGAGACCGTGCTTCCTTTGTTTTCTTCAAAATCGCACGAAGTACCAAAAATAACCCAGCCAAAACGAAAAAAAAAATAAGTTAGTTTTATTTTCTAAATAATAATAATAAAAAAAAACATTTTATTGTTTTACTTAATTTATTCTAAAATATTCGTGTACAAAATGTGTTTTTTCGGAGCGAGGGTGGGCTTCTCGCGATGCAGCCGTCATAGAGGGATACATATGGAAGCTTGCCTCCATATGTATAGGATAGATTGACTTAATTAAAATAAAGAAAGAAAGAATGAATACAAGTAACATTCACTAAACTATACTGAAAGATCGCCTTTTAAAAACAAATGAACATCAACTGAAAACAAACACAAAATAAAGAAAACACAAAAACATTAAATTACCTATGGCGTTTCAAAGAGTCCTCCGATTGAAAGTGTACAACCCGTTACTGAACGAACAAGTGGAGATACCTAGGGTGCGTGGAGGGTTCAAAAAAAAAAAAAAAGTAACATCGTTGTCATGGGTCAAAAAACAGCCAGGGGTTTGTTCGAGGTCTTAACATGTAAATTAAGCAAAGGTGTTTTATGGCGCTGCTTTACAAAGACAGGAGACGTCCTCAATAGTTCAAAGCTGTGTCGGCACCCCTATTCAAACTGTTCTGTTTATGTTTGACAAGTCTGTGGCGTCGGGACAGGCAGCCTCAAAACAAGTCCAGAACAGTTTGAATAGGGGTACACAGCTTTGAACTATTGAGGACGTCTCTGTTTTTAAAGCAGCGCCATAAAACACCTTGCTTAATTTACATGTTAAGACCTAAAACAAAACCCCTGGCTGTTTTTTTGACCCATGTATTTTTTTTTTTTTTTGAACCTCCACGCACACCTAGGTATCTCCACTTGTTAAATCAGTAACGGGGTGTACACTTTCAATCGGAGGACCTTTGAAACGCCATAGGTAATTTAATGTTTTTTGTGTTTTCTTTATTTTGTGTTTGTTTTCAGTTGATGTTCATTTGTTTTTAAAAGGCGATCTTTCAGTATAGTTTAGTGAATGTTACTTGTATTCATTCTTTTCTTTCTTTATTTTAATTAAGTCAATCTATCCTATACATATGGAGGGCCCATATGTATCCCTCTATGACGGCTGCACGCTCGAGAAGCCTCCCCCTCGCCTCCCGAAAAAACACACATTAAAAATAACGGAATATTTTAGGAATAAAAAGTAAAACAATAAAATGTTTTTTTTTTTTTATTATTATTTAGAAAATAAACTAACTTATTTTTTTTCGTTTTTGGCTGGGTTATTTTTGGTACTTCAATGCGATTTTGAAGAAAACAAAAGGAAGCACGGTTCTGTATATGCCTGTTGTTGTGCAAAATCAAATACAGTAGACCTGTTTACTGTAAAATAAATTAGAAGGTAATAAAGTGGAGTAGGTTCACGCCTCTATCTTATAGGCCTTCTTCAATTTAGGCAGCTAAGATTTCAGTTTACTAAAGACCCTGTATTTATTTATTTATTTATTTTTTTAAGACGTGAGTAGATTGTAGATAATATATTTCCTAAAAACAATCGCTTATAATTGTATTTTTATAAATTAGTAAACGATTACTATAAGCAAGTTTTTTCATTTTAAAATTTGAGCGCCAAAAGTTTTTACAAGTACTATCATGGACCGCCTTCTGTGTTGAAACTCAACAAGCAAAATAAAATGTCGGATAAAACAATTTGTGTACGTAATAAAATGACCTATTTCCCTCTTGTAAAAAGGTATGAAATCATCCATCTGGTGACATTTTAGAAGAGGTTGTTACAGAGGATGCAGGATTCAGGTAACACCGCTTAGGTAGGAATACATTGGCCACCCACTTAGTATCAATTGCCCCTAATCACTTTTTCATTATTAAAAATACACGTTGTTTTAAGTGCATGTAATAGATGATGCTTGAAACCTATGCAGTAAGCTTGTATTGCAGGAGCACATCGGGCCATGTACAGAACTGCATCTAACTTACTTGGTCAAAACAGATTTAATAGGGACAGTTCCATGAACGTTATCCTTCACGCTTATTTTTCTATTACCATTTCATTTAAGGCTGAGGAGTTTATCAAATGTATTAATAAAGTATCACCAGTACAGAACAGAAATAGTTCACTATGATTATGAATAGTAATTCAGAGAAGCTCTGAAAAACTTTCACCGCCAGTACATAATATAACTTTTTATTTAACATTATTTATAGCATTATCATGTTTCTCAACGGCATATTCTGCACACCATCCAGTTCAAATTCAAACTAATGGAAACATGTTTTGATGTTTGTAGGAAAACGTAACTACAGTAAGAGCACTGCTCCAAAAACCCAACTGTATAAAATGGGTAATTGTATGTAAAAATAATGTGATATCGTAACAATTGGAAGTCGTCCTGGATAAAAATCTTGCTAAGAAATAAATAATAAAAAAAATTACACAGTGAACAGCCCACCCCCAAGTCTACCTCCTGAAAAGAACAGGCTCAATAGACTTTTCACAGTTAGATAAGGTTCTTTTTCAGTGTAATAGTTTAAAATATTACATATTGATTAAGAAGTTTTATGTAAGTTGTATTCTGAAGGATAGTAGTTAAGACTCTTATTTAAGAAAATTTCTTACTAATCAAAAAAAACAGTTTTTTGCACGTTTTCTTCTATAGGACTGCTTCTTTCTTTCTTGGCCAACAGACAGGGTCTGTTCACCATATTCCCCATAACTCTGCTGCTTGGTTAAAAACAGACTTTCTTCCTTCTTTCTCTATAATTTCTTATTAGTCCTGAGAAATCCTAAAATATATTCAGTTTTAACAGGAAAAGATGACCCTTTACTCCTAATCACGATGAAAAGCCAAAGAATGTAGTGGTCAAATTTTTTAGCTTCAAAAAATAACATTAATTAGATGTTTTGCTTTACAATTGTAAGTCGCCCTGCATAAGGGAGTCTGCTAATAAATAAATAATAATAATAATTAGAGTTCTCTGTAATGTTAATAGAAACCGGTATGCAAATACAGGTGCATTATGGGGAGGTCCTAAAAACCCTAAAACCTTTTTAATTCAGCCTGTGTAACCTTTATTGATTAAAAACAACTTTAAATCGTTTTTAGAACATGTTGTAATATTAAAATCAACCATTAGATGGATACATGTTTATTATGGAATTGATACAGCTACCTACCACGGCCTGGAAACCAACCGAAATGTAGGCGCATTTGAGACTTGCTATTATGGGTTAATTTTCAGTGTAATATGTGTATAATATACTGATTATGAGACTCTTTTGTATGTTTATGGGTCTCTGTATGGTAATAACCCCAGGTTATTGTTACGGAGGGACGGAACAAAAAAAAAATGTTTAGGACTCTCTGTATGGTAATAACCCCAGGTTATTGTTACGGAGGACTCGAACATTAAAAAAATGTTTAGGGACTCTCTGTATGGTAATAACCCTGGTTATTGTTACGGAGGGTCTCGAACATAGTAAAAAAATAATGCACCACAATACAACTTGCTTTCTTTTCTTTCTGCCTTTTCTTGTAATAGTCTATAAAAATAAGGGTACAACGGAATTTTAGGGAGGGCTATTTACACAGCCTTTCTTACAGCCCCGGATGTAGGAGAGTTGAAACTATTGATAAGACTTTTTATTCATATTAAAACATTAGTTTTGCTTTCAAATATGCTTTTTATACAATATTTATTTTGAAAATAATTAGAATCGATGCTACAGACACGAGTCTGTGGCATGCTTAATCCTGCTGCATTGATACAGTTTAACAGAATAAATATTATTCTTGTACCTAACCACGCCTGGGTATGGTTTTAAAATAATCGCAGTAAGACAAATAATATTGTGGAAACATCTATCAACGTCTAAAATAACGGGTTTAAAAAAAAAAAAAAATACTGTTAACTGAAGGAGGCATAAAAATCCCTTAACGCTATTGATTATTTGTTTTCAAAGAGATGTCTACCCCATTTGAATACAGTACACAGAACGATCAATTAGACATATTCTACACGGTGCTTTTTTACAGTCATGGATGTAGGCGCGGTGAAACTATCAAATACTTTTATTCATATTAAAACATTAGTTTTCACTTTCAAACACGCTTTTTATACAATATTTATTTTGAAAATAATTAGAACGATGCTACAGACACGAGTTCGCGGCATGCTTAATCCTGCAGCATTGATACAGTTTAACAGAATAAATATTATTCTTGTACCTAATCACGCCGTGTATGGTTTTAAAATAACCACATTAATACAAAGAACCTATTGGTAACATCTATCAACGTCTAAAATAACAGGTTTAAAAAAAAAAAAAAAAAAAAAAAACTGTTACCTGAAGGAGGCATAATTAGATCAGCCATTAAACCATAACTTAACGCTTATTGATTATTTTTTTTCAAAGAGCTGTCTACCGCATTTGAATACAGTACACAGAACGATCAATTAGACATGGCCTCGCGTCTTTTTTACAACTATCAAAAATACTTTTATTCATATTAAAACATTAGTTTTCACTTTCAAACACGCATTTTATACAATATTTATTTTGAAAATAATTAGAAACCGATGCTCACATATTAAAAACGAGCTACAGACACAAGTCAGCGCATGCTTAATCCGGCAGCATTGATACCGTTTTTTAACAGAAAATATTATTCTTGTACCTAACCACGGGTGTATGGTTTTAAATAACCACATTAATACAAAGAATGTATTGGTAACATCTATCAATGTCTAAAATACCTTTTAAATCGTTTTTAGAGTACCTTACACATATCCAGGTCGCAGCCACTGCAATATTCAATTCAAACAGCAGATGGCAGTAGGCGGCATGCTTAATACTGCAGCATTTATACATTTTTTTTAACAGAAAAATATTATTCTTGTACCTAAACACGTCGTGTATGGTTTTAAAATAATCACAATAAGCCAAAGAACGTATTGGTAACATCTATCAATGTCTAAAATACATTTTAAATCGTTTTTTAGAGTTCTCTGTAAAGTTAATAGAAACCAGTATGCAAATACAGGGCATTATGGGTAGGCTCCTAAAATACCCTAAAACCTTTACAATTCAGCCCAGCTAACCTTTTATTGGATTCAAAACAACTTTAAATCGTTTTTGGAACATGTTGTAATATTAAAATCAACTATTAGATGGAAACATGTTTATTATGGAATTGACACAGCTACCTACCACGGCCTGGAAATCCATCCGAAATGTAGGGCCCGGCGCATTTGAGACTTGCTGTTATGGGTTAATTTTCAGTGTAGTATGTGTATAATATACTGATTATGAGACTCTTCAATGTTTAGGGACTCTCTGTATGGTAATAACCCCTGGTTATTGTTACGGAGGGGGTCTGAACATAGTAAAAAAAATAATGCACTACAATACAACTTGCTTTCTCTTCTTTCTTTCTGTCTTTTCTTTGTAATAGTCTATAAAAATAAGGGTACAACGGACGCCATTTTTAGGGAGGGCTATTTTTACACAGCGTCTTTCTTACAGCCCGCGGATGTAAGAGAGTTGAAACTATTGATAAGACTTTTATTCATATTAAAACATTAGTTTTTGCTTTCAAATATGCTTTTTATACAATATTTATTTTGAAAATAATTAGAATCCGATGCTACAGACACGAGTCTGCGGCATGCTTAATCCTGCTGCATTGATACAGTTTAACAGAATAAATATTATTCTTGTACCTAACCACGCCGTGTATGGTTTTAAAATAATCGCAATAAGACAAATAATATTGTGGAAACATCTATCAACGTCTAAAATAACGGGTTTTAAAAAAAAAAAAAAATACTGTTAACTGAAGGAGGCATAAAAAAATTTTAACGCTATTGATTATTTGTTTTCAAAGAGATGTCTACCCCATTTGAATACAGTACACAGAACGATCAATTAGACATGGCCTCGTTATAACGCGTCTTTTTTTACAGCCAGCGGGGATGTAGGCGCGGTGAAACTATCAAATACTTTTATTCATATTAAAACATTAGTTTTCACTTTCAAACACTTTTTTTATACAATATTTATTTTGAAAATAATTAGAATCCGATGCTACAGACACGAGTCTGCGGCATGCTTAATCCTGCTGCATTGATACAGTTTAACAGAATAAATATTATTCTTGTACCTAACCACGCCCGTGTATGGTTTTAAAATAATCGCAATAAGACAAATAATATTGTGGAAACATCTATCAACGTCTAAAATAACAGGTTTTTTTTAAAAACAAAACAAAAACTGTTACCTGAAGGAGGCATAATTAGATCAGCCATTAAACCATAACTTAACGCTATTGATTATTTGTTTTTCAAAAGAGCTGTCTACCGCATTTGAATACAGTACACAGAGCGATCAATTAGACATGGCCTCGTCTTTTTTTACAGCCCATGGATGTAGGCGCGGTGAAACTATCAAAATACTTTTATTCATATTAAAACATTAGTTTTCACTTTCAAACACGCATTTTATAAAATATGTATTTTGAAAATAATTAGAAACCGATGCTCACATATTAAAAACGAGCTACAGACACAAGTCAGCGGCATGCTTAATCCTGCAGCATTGATACAGTTTTTTTTTAACAGAAAAATATTATTCTTGTACCTAACCACGTCGTGTATGGTTTTAAAATAACCACATTAATACAAAGAACCTATTGGTAACATCTATCAACGTCTAAAATAACAGGTTTAAAAAAAAAAAAAAAAAAAAAAACTGTTACCTGAAGGAGGCATAATTAGATCAGCCATTAAACCATAACTTAACGCTATTGATTATTTGTTTTTCAAAGAGCTGTCTCCCCCCATTTGAATACAGTACACAGAACGATCAATTAGACATGGCCTCGCGTCTTTTACAGCCATGATGTAGTGGCATGGTGAAACTATCAAAACTTTTATTCATATTAAAACATTAGTTTTCACTTTCAAACACGCATTTTTATAAAATATGTATTTTGAAAATAATTAGAAACCGATGCTCACATATTAAAAAACGAGCTACAGACACAAGTCAGCGGCATGCTTAATCCTGCAGCATTGATACAGTTTTTTTAACAGAAAATATTATTCTTGTACCTAACACGTCGTGTATGGTTTTAAAATAACCACATTAATACAAAGAATGTATTGGTAACATCTATCAATGTCTAAAATACCTTTTAAATCGTTTTTTAGAGTACCTTACACATATCCAGGTCGCAGCCACTGCAATATTCAATTCAAACAGCAGATGGCGGTAGGCGGCATGCTTAATACTGCAGCATTTATACATTTTTTTAACAGAAAAATATTATTCTTGTACCTAAACACGCCGTGTATGGTTTTAAAATAATCACAATAAGCCAAAGAACGTATTGGTAACATCTATCAATGTCTAAAATACCTTTTAAATCGTTTTTAGAGTTCTCTGTAAAGTTAATAGAAACCAGTATGCAAATACAGGGCATTATGGGTAGGCTCTAAAATACCCTAAAACCTTTACAATTCAGCCTGTGCTAACCTTTTATTGGATTCAAAACAACTTTAAATCGTTTTTTGGAACATGTTGTAATATTAAAATCAACTATTAGATGGAAACATGTTTATTATGGAATTGACACAGATACCTACCACGGCCTGGAAATCCATCCAAAATGTAGGGCCCGAGCATTTGAGACTTGCTGTTATGGGTTAATTTTCAGTGTAGTATGTGTATAATATACTGATTATGAGACTCTTCAATGTTTAGGGACTCTCTGTATGGTAATAACCCCTGGTTATTGTTATGGAGGGTCTCAAACATAGTCAAAAAACAACGCACTAATACAACTTGCTTTCTCTTCTTTCTTTCTGTCTTTTCTTTGTAATAGTCTATAACATAAGGGTACAACAGAAGCCATTTTAGGGAGGGCTATTTTTTGACGGATGTACGGTAAAAGGGACGGGTCATAAATCACTCAAAAGCGTAGGGAAAAAGGGGCGAGGCTTTAGAACCATAAATCACTCAAAGCGTGGGAAAAAGGGGCGAGGTTTTAGAGCCATAAATCACTCAAAGCGTGGGAAAAAGGGGCGAGGCTTTAGAGCCATAAATCACTCAAAGCGTGGGAAAAAGGGGAGGGGCTTAAGGGTCATAAATCAATCAAAGCGTGGGAAAAAGGGGAGGGGCTTAAGGGCCATAAATCACTCAGGGGCGTGGAAAGGGGCGTGGCTTAAGGTCATAAATCAATCAAAAGGGGCGGGGCTTAGGGTCATAAATCAATCAAAAGGTGTGAAAGGGGCGGGGCTTGGGGGTCATAAATCAATCAAAAGGGGCGGGGCTTAGAAAAGTGACAGACGCTGTCGTACCATTACTACTTCTCTCAGTAGTATTGTGTTCATTGTCATTTACTTTTGAGCAAATATTAATGTAATCTTTAATTTCATGTTGTTGACCCTCTTATAAAATGCCATTAAACACACTCATAGGGTTCTTCACCAAGCCCATATCAATATATTATTATTACTTAATTTGGTTGATGCCTTCCTCCAATGTGACTTGCAGTATTATTCAACCATGTTACATAAACTTCATCTCACAAAGTAGCAATCCATACATTTACAAACCTTTCACATAGATCACATTCCACAAACCATGATGACAATGTGTGTTTTCGGTTTGATTATAGATCTCTGAATGTCCCCAGTGTCAAAAGAAGAGCTTAATAATAAAGGCACCAACAGCATACACCCCAATAGTGGTATGTATGGTTTTCATAATTCATTTAGAGATATGTCCATTTATCAAAGTGTTAACTTTTGTTGTATAGACTTTTACTGGTTATGATTTGACTATACAATTTCAATTATATATATATATATATATATATATATATATAAACCTAAAAACAATTAGTATCTGACTCTATATTTTGAGTTTGAGTTTAACAGTTGATTGGATTTATTTCAGGTAACCGAACCATGGGAGTTAGTGGACCTCATCAGCAAGCTTTCAAAAACAGAGAGAGGCCATGAATATATCCACACAGTTGTAGACTACTACACAAAATGGATTGAAGCCTTCCCCCTAAAGAGCAAGTCAGGTTCAGAGGTTGCTGGATGCATTGTGAAAATGTTTAATCAAATTTGGAGCTCCAAAGAGAATTGTGACAGACCAGGGAAGATAATTCAACAATAAGGTATTTATATATGTATAACTATTCATATAGTCATATTTATGTTAATATTATTTTGAAGGTGGTGAATTGTGTGTGAATTGTTGAATGTTTTAGTTTGTTTTGTAAAAACCAGTGCATTTAAAATATACATGACTTATGAAATGAATTTAGTTTCTTAAAATTCCACATTTTGGTGTTTCTACGAAATGTACAGGTCAAACCTACAAAGCTACAATTGTCAAACAATTGTAGTTGACAGACAGTTGTTTTAACCAAATTCTTATTTTACATTTGTATTTATTTTATGCAATATTTATTTTGTAGAGCCTTCATGAGAAAGAAAGGTGTGGTAATGTCAAGATGGTCCTGTTTGACTGTTCCTCATCCAAAACCGAAGGAGTGTACGTTTGCAAGGTAAAAAAATAAAAAATTAAAAAATCTAATCTAGATTGTGTGCTTTTCAGAGAGTTTAACTGATCTGTGCCGCATTTGTGGAGAGGAAACATCGATGAAAGTTTCCCATGAAGAGAAGGAGGACTGGGTACATTTGACTTTGGTGTGTTGTCAATGTAAAAAAACAAGTTAGAAAAACGCAACAGCCGTTTAAAGGGGTGATATCAAACACAAAAGTCCAAGTTAGGAGAAGCAATTAGGCCAATCTTGTCAAGCATCAAGCAAGTAGGCACAATTGGAAAGGTGCTGGGGCCCAACATTCACACAATTCTTGCTTCTAACTTGGCGCCTGTTTTTGATTGCTTCGTTCCACTTGAAATGCTCTTTGTATGACTTGAAGTGACTGAGACACATACTCGTTAAATGCTGTTAAATGCAACACTACTTTTTCAACATAGATACATAAAGCGAATAAGAAGCTGAGCGATTGGCATATGTAGCAAGAGTACTCGCTGTTCTGCCCCAGTAAACCACGTTGGGCCGGGCTAAATACAAGTGTAGCTTGCACAGGGGGTGCCCCTCGCTGGGTACCTGCAGAGAAATCAGCGGCCCAACATGATTTAACCCGTTAAATGCAAGGCTACTTATTCAACGTAGATACATAAAGAGCGAACAGGAAGCTGAGCGATTGGCATATATGGCATGTTTGCCTGCTGTTCTGCCCCAATAAACCACAACGGGCCAGCCTAAATACAGGTGTAGCTTACAGAGGGGGTGCCCTTCGCCAGATACCTGCAGAGAAATTGGCGGCCCAACGTGATTTAATCCGTTAAATGCAAGGGCTACTTATTCAACATAGATACATAAAGCGAATAAGAAGGGTGTCCTCGGCTCACCGCGCACCAGCGACCCCTGTAGTCTGGCCGGGCGCCTGCGGGCTTGCCTGTAAGCTGCCCAGAGCTGCGTTGTCCTCCGACGCTGTAGCTCTGAGGCGGCTGCACGGTGAGTCTGCAGAGTGTAAAGAAGCGGGCGGCTGACGGCACACGCTTCGGAGGACAGCGTGTGTTCATCTTCACCCCTCCCGAGTCAGCGCAGGGGTAGTAGCGGTGAGCTGAGCCTAAAAATAAATGGGCATTTCAAATTGGGGAGAAAATAATAAAAAAAAACAACTAATTGGCAATGACTAAATTTAAAAAAAAAAAAAAAAAAAAAAAAAAAAGCTGAGCGAATAGCATATGTGGCATATTTACCCGCTGTTCTTGCCCCAGTAAACCAAGTTGGGCTGGGCTAAATACAAGTGGGGCTTGCAGAGGGGTTGCCCCTCGCTGGGTACCTGCAGAGAAATCAGCGGCCCAACGTGATTTAACCTGTTAAATACAAGGCTACTTATTCAACGTAGATACATAAATAGCGAATCAGAAGCTGAGCAATTGGCATATGTGGCATATTTACCCGCTGTTCTTCCCCAGTAAACCACGTTGGGCCGGGGTAACTACAAGTGGGGCTTGCAGAGGGGTTGCCCCTTGTCAGGTACAGGCAGAGCAATCAGCGGCCCAACGTGATTTAACCCATTAAATGTAAGGCTACTTATTCAGCGCAGACAAATACATTTATGCACTTAAAAGCTTGTGAATAAGAAGCTGACAAATAAGCCAACTTCAGCCTCGTGTTTTACAGTGTAAATGTATGAAAAGAAGACAGACGTAGCCATAATACAGTCAAATTTAATGTCACTTCTGTTAATGTCACACTCTGCTTATTCTCATCAAATTGAAATGTCCTGGCCCGAATATAATGCATGCTGTGACTTTGATGTTTTGTTTTAAAATGTATTAATGTTCAATGCATTGCTGAGTTTGTTGCGCTCACTTATCAGGTGGTGTCTGGAATGGTCCAAATGCAATTAAAACAGCGGGTGGAGGAGTGAAATAAATATATTTATAACTTCTCTTATGCAATTATTTCAATAGCGATTAATATCCTTTGCGGTCCATTTCAATAAATTAAAAGTAAATCAGCTCATTTTTGCTGTTTAATCTACTATTTGTTAATAATACAAGTAAAACTTCAAAGAAAAGTTTGAAGTATCTGGTATTGCCAGGCAGTCTCCCATCCAAGTACCAACCAAACATGCATATTATTATTATTATTATTATTTTAGCAGACACACTTATCCAGGCCAACTTACAATTGTGACATACAATTACCCATTTATACAGTCAGGTTTTTTACTGGATGTGGCGGAGTGTCCCGCCCCTATTTATTATTATTTGTATTTGTTTGCGGCGCGGATAAAAGCGCCGCGTCTTTTGTTATTGTTTTTTATATTTATATTTAAAAACCCTGTGAGGATGCATGACTGATCAGCTACTGATTATTTAACTAGCTGACAGTCATGCATCCTTACCAAACGCGTGCAGACTGTGGCCGAGGGGTAATAATTAACAGCTAGTTAACCCCTCGGCCAGAGTATAAGAACCTGCAGCTGTCCGTGCTGCGGGGTTGAGTGTACAGAGGAGAGTACGGGGAGCGGAGAGAGCGAGGAGAATAAAAACAACTGCTAAGTATCGTGCTGGTGCTGGTGCCAGCACGCTTATTTGTTTGGCCAACGCGCCTTTTTGTTTTGTGTTTTGTGGTGTGTTTAAATCTTTTGTTTTGTTTTATGATTTAATAAAATTAGTTGAATGCCGTAGCATTCAGCTTCACCCGCCCATCCATTGTTTGTTACTTCCTGGTCCGTGACGTCACCACACCTCACCACTGCGAGCCAGCCTGCCACATATGGTGTCCTGTGTGGGACAAACAACGCCTCCAGGAGCCGGACCAGGAAAGAAAAGGTCGTTTTTTTTTTTTGTTCATTTTTTTTATGAAGAAGAGTTTTTGTGTTTATTAGAAAAAAAAAATGGATAAAGTGGATGCCTACATGGAGAGGTGGCATGAACATCAGAGGGAGTTGAAGGAAGGAGGGGCTACATGGTGCCTCGCCTGCCTGGAGTATGGGCACCTCCCTGAGGTGTGCCCATAAGAAGACCCCCTCTTTGTGCAGGCCTTTGATCGAGGTGAGGTGGAGACTGCGGAGGAGTGGATCCACCTGAAGGCCATATCATCGCCACAGGTGGATCATGAAACCTGCCTCACCTGCCTCAGAGGGGAGGAGTGGTGCTTTGCCGTCGCAAGGTTGGGCACAAAGCACCCAACCAACCCATTCCATGGCAGGAGGTGGAACTGTTGGTCTCGAAGAAGGGAAGTAGTGGTGGTGCCAAGAAGGCAAAGAAGCAGGCTCCAGCGCCTGAGTGGGAGCAGCCCGAACGTCCACAGCCCAAGAGGGGGGAGTTGGTGCGTCCACAGCCCAGAAGGGGGAGAGGTAAGCTGCAGCAGCAACAGCAACTGCAGCAACAGCAGGAGGAGGTTGGGGATGATGGCTGGGAGGTTTGTGTTATAAACCTCGTGGGCGGAGTTTTTGCCCTGGCTGTGGGGCATATGGGCACGTTGGCCATATGCCCCACGCAATCTGAAGAGGGGGGAGCGAGCATCCAGCGCCCAGAACGGGGAGCCCGTGCATCCAGCGCCCAGAAGGGGGGAGCCCGTGCATCCAGCGCCCAGAAGGGGGGGAGCCTGCATCCAGCGCCCAGAAGGGGGGAGCCCGTGCATCCAGCGCCCAGAAGGGGGACCCCGTGCATCCAGCGCCCCAGAGGGGGGAGCCTGTGCATCCAGCGCCCAGAGGGGGGGGAGACCGTGCATCCAGCCCAGAAGGGGGAGCCCATAGGTCCAGAACCTAGGCCTCCAGGAGCAGAGCAGCAGGAGCTGCCTCTGCCTCCGCCACCTCCACCGCTTCCACCACCAGGAGCAGAGCAGCGGGAGCTGCCTCTGCCTCCGTCACCTCCACCGCTTCCACCACCAGGAGCAGAGCAGCGGGAGCTGCCTCTGCCTCCGTCACCTCCACCGCTTCCACCACCAGGAGCAGAGCAGCGGGAGCTCCCTCTGTCTCCGCCACCTCCACCGCTTCCACCACCAGGAGCAGAGCAGCGGGAGCTGCCTCTGCCTCCGCCTCCTCCACTGCTTCCACCACCAGGAGCAGACCAGCGAGAGCTGCCTCTGCCTCCGCCACCTCCACCGCTTCCACCACCAGGAGCAGAGCAGCGGGAGCTGCCTCTGCCTCCGCCTCCTCCACCGCTTCCACCACCAGGAGCAGAGCAGCGAGAGCTGCCTCTGCCTCCGCCACCTCCACCGCTTCCACCACCAGGAGCAGAGCAGCGGGAGCTGCCTCTGCCTCCGCCACCTCCACCGCTTCCACCACCAGGAGCAGAGCAGCGGGAGCTGCCTCTGCCTCCGCCACCTCCACCTTCCACCACCAGGAGCAGAGCAGCGGGGGCTGCTCTGCCTCCGCCACCTCCACCGCTTCCACCACCAGGAGCAGAGCAGCGGGAGCTGCCTCTGCCTCCGCCACCTCCACCGCTTCCACCACCAGGAGCAGAGCAGCGGGAGCTTCCTCTGCCTCCGCCACCTCCACCGCTTCACCACCAGGAGCAGAGCAGCGAGGCTGCCTCTGTCTCCGTCACCTCCACCACCAGGAGCAGAGCAGCAGGAGCTGCCTCTGCCTCTGCCACCTCCACCGCCAGGAGCAGAGCAGCAAGAGCTGCTTCTGCCTCCGCCACCTCCACCAGCAGAGGGTGAATGCCTGCTGGTTCCGCCTCAGCCGTCGTGGGAGGATTGCTTGCCCCTCCCACCTCCACCAGCAGAGGGTGAATTCCTGCTGGTTCCGAGGCGCTGTGGGAGGACTGCTTGCGCCCCAGCTCCACCAGCAGAGGGTGAATGCCTGCTGGTTCCGCCTTAGCCGTGGAAGGACTGCTTGCCCCTCCCACCTCCACCAGCAGAGGGTGAATACCTGCTGGTTCCCATCCACCGTCATGGGAAGGACTGCTCCTGCCCTGCCTCGCACCGCCCAAGGATGCCTGCCGCACCGCCTGGGCTGCCTGTTGCTCCGCATCACCTGGGCTGCCTGTTGCTCCGCATCGCCTGGGCTGCCTGTTGCTCGCACGCCTGGGGCTGCCTGTTGCTCCGCATCGCCTGGAGACACCAGTTACAGGGCACGAGGGAGAAGTGGAGCTCCCGCTGCCGCCTCCATGGCCAGGGGCCCCCCGAGTTCACCTCCCGAGGGTCCGCTGCTGCTGCCGCCGCCTCCCGAGGGTCCACTGCTGCTGCCGCCGCCTGCCGGGGTATGCAGCTGCTGCTGTCGCCTCCCAAGGGGTCCTGTTTTGCCTGGGGTGCTTCAACCAGTCCTGCCATGCGGCAGGAAATACAATGGCTGGAACCCCATGAAGGGGAGCTGCCTGCCACGAAGAAGGGGGGGGAGGTCAGGAGACCAGCTCCCCCCGCAGCAATTTCGTTGCAGGAGAACGGGTGGCTGGAGCCCCATGGAGGGGAGCTGCCAGCCATGAAGAAGGGGGGAGGGGAGGTCAGGGGAGACCAGCTCCCCGCAGCAATTTTGCTGCAGGAGAAAGGGTGGCCGGAGCCCCACGGAGGGGAGCTGCCCGGCCATGAAGAAGGAGGGGCAGGTCTGGAGACCACCCCAAAATTTTTCTGGCCAGAGGAGCCGGCCTGTGCGTGGTCCACTGGGACGCTACAGTTGTTGGGGTGGGAGGACATCCCGCGGGTACGCCCGGAGACACCTTGCTTCCCTGTTCCTGGGCGGGACTGCTAGCGGGACTTTAGGGAATAAGGGGGGGAGGTGGCCGAAAAGGCCATGTGTGCTGCGCACAAGGGGGAGCATGTGTGGCGGAGTGTCCCGCCCCTATATATTATTATTTGTATTTGTTTGCGGCGCGGATAAAAGCGCAGCATCTTTTGTTATTGTTTTTTTATAATTATATTTAAAAACCCCGTGAGGATGCATGACTGATCAGCTACTGATTGTTTAACTAGCTGACAGTCATGCATCCTTACCAAATGCGTGCAGACTGTGGCCAAGGGGTAATAAGATAATTAACAGCTAGTTAACCCCTCGGCCAGAGTATAAGAACCTGCAGCTGTCCGTGCTGCGGGGTTGAGTGTACAGAGGAGAGTACGGGGAGCGGAGAGAGCGAGGAGAATAAAAACAACTGCTAAGTATCGTGCTGGTGCTGGTGCCAGCACGCTTATTTGTTTGGCCAACACGCCTTTTTGTTTTGTGTTTTGTGGTGTGTTTAAATCTTTTGTTTTGTTTTAGATTTAATAAAATTAGTTGAATGCCGTAGCATTCAGCTTCACCCGCCCATCCATTGTTTTGGTTCAGTTACTTCCTGGTCCGTGACGTCACCACACCTCACCACTGCGAGCCAGCCTGCCACACTGGACCAATCTAGATAAAGCAGCAATGTGTCCCCCACATGTGATTGAACCCAGTCAAGAACAAAGTACTCTAACCGCTACTCCACAGATGCTGCAAGATTCCGAAACATGGCAAAAATTGCACGCTGTTTTTTGTCAATTCCACCAAACGCTGTGGATGCAGCACGAGCAGTTTCTGCATATGGACAGGTTTTAACACAACAACGACAAACCATGAGTGTTGGAACTGCAACAAGATGCACGATTATTATTATTTATTTTAGTAATGCAGCAGTGTCCCCCACCTGGGATTGAACCCACAACCCTCCGGTTATGAGTCCGGAGCCCTAACCACTACTCCACACTGCTGCCCATGCTGGCCTTTAACAAATAACTAGTTTTCTGCTCACGGGCCAGATAATTTGTGTGTGTGTGTGTGTGTCTGTGTGAGTGTGTCAGTGTGTGTGTCAGTGTGTGTGTGTGTGTGTGTGTGTGTGTGTGTGTGTGTGAGTGAGTGAGTGAGTGTGTCCGCACCCGCGCGTGTCTGTCTGTCTGTTTGTGTGTGTGAGCATGCTTGCGTGCGCGTCATATATGTGTGTGTAAAGAAAAACGGTTTTGTCACTTGCATTAAATCCTGTTTTTAACATTTTGTTTTTCAAAGTCAGCATAACGCTATACAACACAGTCCGTTTAATTACTGTATACCTGTATAGTTTTAAATGTTTACAAAACTCAACAATGTTGCCGAATTTGTCATTCAAACTTGTTTAGTTTTAATCAGTCTTGTCTGCTTGTTACTTTTTTCAGCCAACACATTTAAATGACCCTTGTTTGTTACATTTTAAAAGATTAATTTAAACGTTACAATGTAAATGTTGACTCAGTAGCTACCATTAAATGTTTCAACCTCGGCGACTTTCTTTGATGCGCTATTAATTTTAGGCAACTTGCAATTTTAATTTTTTTTTTTTTTACATGAAACTTGTACTTTTTATATAGGTATATAAATGTCAATTGCTGTGCATAAACGCATCAGTCAAATCAATTAATATGACATGTAGTTTTCTAGCTTGCTATTTATTAATTTATTTATACATTTATAATATAAACATGTATTCATTTCTACATTTATTTATTTATTTATTTAAAAATATTTATTTCTAAATGTATTTATTCCTCTATGCATTTGTTTAAATCATTTATTTATTTCTACCAAATAAATAATTCCTTTATTTATTTTTAATTAAACAAGGAACTACAATTTATCACAGATCAGAGATTTAGACAAGGAAGCTACATGCCACTCTTGTGTGCAATTCCATTCTATGGTATCTAGAAACTAGACATTTTGAGACAGGAAATCGAAGCTGGTCAGGCTTCGATTTAAGCTGAAAAAATTAATGCATTTCAACAACTGCACAGTGGCGCAGCGGGCTAAGGTTGTATGCACTTCAAAAACGTCCTGTTGCAATGTTCAAACCACAGTATTTTTTTTTTCTTTTTTCCTGCGATATGTGCTGTTTTAAAACATAAATAATTTGTTTAATATAAATGGTGTGGATATCAAACTGATTGCACACCCTGGTATGTTTTGACGTTGACCAACATGTGGAATCACATGATTGGTAGATGTCCAGTTATTTAGCTTTTCTGTTTGAATAGTCGCTACACACCCTTAAAAAGTAGACAGAAGAGGAAGGAGGAGAATAACAATTTTACCTCAGTTTGATGAGTTATATCTCATTGTGTATAAGAGGTATGTACGTTTTTTTTCACATTTGAGGTAAGAAAGTTTCAGACTTGATACTGGTACAGATGGTAATTCTAAGTGATTTAGTTTTGCCGCTGCAACATGGTAAAAACAGCTAAACTCTTGGAGCTGTATAGAGACTCTCGGTAGTTTCAAACAAGTTTTTCTAACTTGTACGAGGAACCACCGTTCCTCTCAATATCACATTTTAGTCAACAGAAACGTGCAGTGATTTAGATTGCATTATCTAATAACACATGCATATTACAATCACCAATTAATCATAATACTGTGAGCCGTTATAATGAAGCCAGCAGTAATTACAGTATTTTGTTCGTGTGAGTATATTATTTTGTACCTTAACAGCTCCCGTAGCTAGAGAGAGGAGGGAGAATGCTGGGAGAAAAGGAGGAGTTGGGTTTTTTTGTGCGGGAGACGTGGTAGAGGGCAGATCAATCCCGACTGCATCCCGTTACTTTTATTATTTCCTAACTGTAATCGTATCACAGTTTCTATACTGTCTGCTGGCCAACTATGTTGTGTGTTTCTACTATTGCTGAGCCTGTATATTGGAGTCGCTGTTTAATAAAACCTGACAGAGACTGTAAGCAAGATCAAGCGCCTGGCCTGTTTCATTTGTCCACGCTATGGATCCCCGGGAACCGAAGGTAACCCACGGCCTTACATATTTCTTGGTAGCAGCGGTGGTTGAAAAAAAAAAAAGATAGAAGGCAACGTGTGCTTGTATTTTTTTCCTATTCAGACTAGCATTTTTGTTTTCGAACATTTATATTAATTGCCTGGCAATACTGTGGATTATTGTTTTAACTTCGGCAATATATATATTTTTTTGTATGCTGCCAGCAACAATACTGGATGACGATCATACATAAATCCTTTATAGTGCAATACGCAATTGTATGTACGTTACTATCAGCATTGATTAAGCTGTGGATTACAGGAGCGAATTTATTTTTTTTGTTTTGTTTGTGAAGACGTTCAGCACGAGTGTATTGCATCAGCCAGCATTGAATACTGTAGATGAAACGGAACCACGTCAGCATTTCAGATTTTGCTTGGAACTACACTGCAGTACTGTTCATGAAACAACCTTTCTGTTTAAACTTTTTTTTTCTAACAATTTTTTTTTTCCAACAATTTTTTTTTTCCCTCTATCTCATCGACTGTAGTAACAGTAATGTGAACATTCTAGAAACTGCAAACTGGTAATCTGCACAAAACGAACGCTGTTGTTTATTTTTCTAACTAGAAAGTAAAACAAAAAAACAAAAAAAACAAACAAACGAAATGGCAGAGGAAGAGGCACCCACTCCTGCAGTACAGTTTAAGGCTGTACTACCTCCACATTTTACTGGTGATGGAAGTGAAAGTTTCATTCAATGGGTCCGCCGTTTCCAAGTGTGCTGTGAAACCATGACTGGTATAAGGAAAGAACAACTTGCTAAACTTTGACCATCTAGATTGACAGGAGCTGCATTCAGTTACTGGGACAGTCTTTCAGATGCTGTGAAGAATAACTATAATGAGGTATGTAAGAGTATGCAGTCTGTTTTTGGACAAAAACAGGTTCTTAGAACTTTTCAGACGTATTTTTAAATGCCAGACCTCGTAAAACCAATGAGCAACTTGAAGTTTACGCTGAATTAAGGCGTCTGTACAACAGGGAAAGCCTGTTTACTAGGCGTTTTAATTCAGCAGCGTAAACTTGAAGTTTACGCTGCTGAATTAAGACGTCTAGTACAACAGGTTTTCCCTGAATATGGAGAAGAAGCTACAGCAGGGGAAACTTTCAGATGTTTTATTGCCGGACTTGACCATGTGTTGCAAGCTAAAATATACGAATTTGGATCTACCACGTTAGAAGCAGCACTGAAAATAGCATGTCAGTGTGAGAGAGCATGTACAACATTACAGGTTACTCCTCCAACTTGCTTCAGCTTAAGTAATACAGCAGCAAGCCACGGCCCTGTAGTACCAGTAATGACAGCATCCTCTACTGTTCACAGCCTATCTGATGCTACAGCAGATAGGCTAGCCACTCAACTTGATAAACTTACATTTAAAGTAGAGCAATTACAGTCTGAGGTAACTTCACTAAGACATTCCTACTCGGATCACAACAAGAAGCACACTCGCAGTAAAGCAAACT
The DNA here is from genome assembly GCA_036884735.1 of Huso huso. Taxonomy (NCBI): domain Eukaryota; kingdom Metazoa; phylum Chordata; class Actinopteri; order Acipenseriformes; family Acipenseridae; genus Huso; species Huso huso. The sequence goes on along the minus strand of CM072690.1, from coordinate 27,532,299 downwards.
AAGCATACTCACCTGACCGGAATAGCAGTTCTGTCTCACACAGGAGAACACCATCTTTTGAGAGGGACCGGAACGATGACCCCAGCCGTTACTACAGTGACCATCAACGCCCATCAACATGTGGCACATTCCATGACGCACTAGAGGAAAAATTTTACACCCGAGGTCGAAGTCCAACACGCAGTGACCGTGACTACTACAGCAGGTCCACTCGAAGTCCAAGCCCACGTGATAAGTATGAGCGGCCAGACTACAGACGTGAGGAGAGACCTCCACAGTATTACCATGACCATCACGACAGATCCAGTCAGAATCCCAGTCTACGTGACCGGTATGAGCGGCCAGAGCAGAGACGTGAAGAGAGCTCCCAGGGGTACTACCGTCGCTCACCGAGTCCAGTACTACAACAACAACCAAGGCGAGTACATTTTTCTGAAACGCAGAGTTCGGGAAACTGGCATTAGCTGGAGATGGGGGCCAGTTTCCAGCTACCCTGACTGAGGCCCAACCTCAACCCTCTGATCAACCTCAGCTGTCACCACTAGCAAACGTGAGTAAATCTTGCACTCCATATGTAAGAGGCATTATTGAAGATCAGAAAGTGAGTATTTTTCTGGACACAGGAGCTGGTTTATCACTTAGTAGTGAAAACTTAAGACACCGCCCGTTACAGAAAAGTTACCAGTTAGCTCAAACCCTTTCACTAGATATTCTGGGACTACTAACTGTAACTTTAAGACTTGGCACAAAAGCACTCAACACCAATGTTTATGTAGTACGCAACTGTAAGCAAGATGTTTTGCTGGGATGGGACTTTCTAAAGGCTCATAATGCTACTATTGAAACTGCTCAAGGTGTATGCACAATCTGGAATGAAACACTTCCACTGTTGAATTCCTCAGAGTCATCACCCTTCTGTTGCAGTGTAACCACTCTATCTCCTGTTACCATACCGCCACTAACAGAAGTCATTGTTGCAGCGTCGGTTAGGTCTTCTATTAAAGGAGGGACAACATTGCATGGATTCCATGGTGTCCTGGAACCTCACCTACAGCTAGAGGATGACCTTGCAGTTGCCCGTAGCCTCTCATCAGTGGAAAATGGTCTTACAGTAGTTCACCTGCTCAACCCGACCCACCATGATGTGCAATTACCACGGGACACTCAGGTAGGCCAGTTCTATGCTGTACGAAACTTGCCTTCGAAGCTCTACCAACCTATAGACTGTACACTGGCAAATGTAACTACAAGCACAACTACATCTACTGTCAGCTTACCCAATGTACACATTGACAAAGACTCACTACAGCTCAGCATTTGCTAGTTAATCAGCTCCTATCCGACAACCATGACATATTCAGCTCCAGTCCTACTGACTACGGCAGAACTGATCTAATTAAACATCAGATACGTACTAAAACTGAATCTCCTGTCAGACAGTGTGCATATCGCACCTCGCCACCAGTACGTGAAGAAATTAACAACCAGGTCCAAAAGTTATTGGATGCCGATTTGATTGAGCCTAGTCACAGTCCATGGGCCTCTCCAGTGCTATTAGTCAAGAAAAAGGATGGGTCATACACATTTTGTATTGACTATAGAAAACTGAATTCCGTTACCATCAGGGATGCCCATCCCTTACCACGTGTTGACGATAGCCTGGATGCTTTATCTGGTGCCACTCTGTTTAGCACACTCGACATGTCTAGTGGATATTGGCAGATTCAAATGGATGAAAATGACAAAGAAAAGACTGCCTTTACCACCGGCGATGGGTTATACCATTTTAAGGTCATGCCCATGGGTTTAACGAATGCACCACCGACATTCCAGCGTTTAGTAGAGTTAGTGTTACGTGGCCTTCATTGGTCCAAAACATTAGTCTACCTGGATGACATTATTGTCTTTAGTAAGACATTTGAAAACCATCTCAAAAGCCTTCAAGAAGTGTTCTGCAGACTCCGTCAGGCTGGTTTGAAGCTCCATCTAAGAAATGTCAGTTGTTTCAAACATCTGTGCTGTTTTTGGGACATGTTGTTTCACAGGAGGTCGTTCATCCAGACCCTGCAGTTACAGCCAAAGTACTTCAATGGCCTCGACCAACTACTGCCACAGAGGTAACAGCTTTTATTGGTCTGTGTTCGTACTACCGACGTTTTATTCATGGCTTTGCTCAAAAAAGCTGTTCCGCTTCATAAATTGACTCAGAAGCACATCCCATTTATATGGAATGAGCAATGTGAAGAAGCCTTCAACTTCTTTCGACAGGCACTGTCAGAACCACCAATACTTACCTACCCAGACTTCAAGAAACCGTTTATACTATACACAGATGCATCACACGATGCTGTTGACTCAGTGCTAGCTCAAGAACAGCAAGGTGTTGAAAAAGTTGTCGCCTATGCGAGTCACGTGTTAACAAACGCAGAACGCAAGTGGTCCACCTTTGACAGAGAATGGTGGGCTATAGTGTGGTCAGTACGACGCTTTTGCCATTATTTATCTGGACTTCCTTTCACCATTGTGACTGACCATCCTCCATTAGTTGGTTTACGGAAGCTACCAATTTAGCATGACCCAACGGGAAGATGAGCACGATGGGCTCTGGAGTTAGACGTATATAATTGGGTCATCAAGCACCGAACAGGAAAAAGTCATACAAACACAGATTCTCTCTCTCGTCGCCCAAGAGATGTCAAGGAAGCACCTACAAAGATGGACATGATGGCACATGCAATTACAACTCCGCTGACTCCAGAAGCAACTTCAACAGACACGGCAGAAGTGCTGCTTGTTCAAAACTTAGTTGACCTGTCTCAGACACTGGCTGTTGATCTGCTGGGCCATCAAAAGGAGGATGTAATACTCTCCCAGGTTCGAGAATGGTTAACCCAAGGAAGAAGACCGTCTCTCTGGACTATCCGAAAACATGCACCACAACTCAAAGTGTTATGGAGACAGTTTCCTAAGCTTTATCTACAGTCTGAGGTATTGTGCAGACGATATCGCAACAGACCCGGCCAAGGTTTCATCTACCAGATCCTTGTTCCTGAACTGTTAATACCTCAGGTTCTGCAATACCTACATGGACACCAAACAGTTGGCCATTTAGGTTACAAAAAGACACTAGCTCGAGCACAGGACCATTTTTACTGGTCATTTATGGCAAGAGATATTGAACATTATTGCCAGCAATGTGTAGCATGCCAATCCAGAGCCATGCGAGTACCAGACAACCGAGCTCCGCTTCAAACTGTTCAAGCCTGCCGACCTTTTCAAAAAGTTGCTGCTGACATCACTGAACTGCCCATAACTCAGACTGGTTACCGGTACATCCTAGTCTTCAAGACTACTTCACCAAATATGTGAATCTGTACCCAATGACAGATCAGCGTGCAGTCACTGTGGCAAAGTGCATCTTTGAGCAATATGTGCAAGACCATGGAGTTCCACAATACCTTCATACTGATCAGGGACGACAGTTTGAAGCTGACCTGATTAAAGAACTATGTTCCCTCCTGGGCATCAATAAGACAAGAACTTCGCCTTATCACCCTCAAGGTGATGGATTAATCGAGCGTTTTAAACGCACCTTAAAAGATCAACTAGCTAAGTGTTTGTATGACAAGCAGGAGTCATGGGACAGCCACCTGATCCAAATACAATTAGCCTACAACATTAGTGTGCATACCAGCACTGGCTACACACCTTTCTTCCTGGTATACAGACGCGAAGCTCGCTTACCTGTGCATTTGTTATTCTCCTGCCCAGAACCTCCATCTACAGCTTCGTCTGGGACACCTGCAGAGTATGTGACCTCTGTTTGCTGTAAATTACAAACAGCGTACCAGACATCACAAGAACACCGTGAACAAGCTCATCTGCGACAGAAAGCACAGTACGACAAGAAAATCAAATACTTACCTTATCAAAAGGGAGACCTTGTCTGGCTGAGTGACCCAGCCCACTCGAGAAGTAAATTGGCACCACATTGGAAAGGTCCTTTTGTTGTTGTACAGCCTCTACAACCGCAGGATCAAGAGGGTGTCCTGTACCACATCAGAGACAGACGCTTTCCTGATGGACCAACTCAAGTTGTGCACCATAATCGTCTGAAGGCCTATGTGACTCCCACCTTTTCACATCACAATGTAGCCAGCCCAGCGACGAATGCACCCCCACAGGATCCTGTTCCTGTTCAGCTGCAGGGACCTGCCTGCAGCTACTAACCCTTGCCCCCATACCGCGATTCTCCCTATTTTTGTTTTTCAGGCATGAGAGGCCGGAGTACCATTGCACCCAGGGCATCCACTCATCAACAAGTTGCTGTGCCACCTGTACTGCCTGTTACACTGCCTGTTGCCACAGATCCTGCTCGCAACCCGGGTGGTGATGTTTCGCCTTCATCCACTACAGAGTCATCTCACCTAGATGGTTCAAACGCTGAGATAACTATGGACACTGACTCAGTCCGTTCCACCCAGACCATGAGTCGCAGGCCTGTTCATTTGCCTGCTCGTTTCAAGGACTTTGTTCTTAAATAATGCAATGTTAAAGTTCTGTTAATATATGCATATTTCCTTGTTATTTTTCTAATAATAATACTGAAACATGGACGTTTCTTACCCACGGTGTGAGTAATGTGAGCCTTTATAATGAAGCCAGCAGTAATTACAGTATTTTGTTAGTGTGCGTATATTATTTTGTACCTTAACAGCTCCCGTAGTTAGAGAGGAGGGAGAATGCTGGGAGAAAAGGAGGAGTTGGGTTTTTTTTGTGCGGGAGACGTGGTAGAGGGCAGATCAATCCCGACTGCATCCCGTTACTTTTATTATTTCTTAACTGTAATCGAATCACAGTTTCTATACTGTCTGCTGGCCAACTATGTTGTGTGTTTCTACTATTGCTGAGCCTGTATATTGGAGTCGCTGTTTAATAAAACCTGACAGAGACTGTAAGCAAGATCAAGCGCCTGGCCTGTTTCATTTGTCCACGCTATGGATCCCCAGGAACCGAAGGTAACCCACGGCCTTACAATACCATTATTTTTTTTTTGTAAATATTCAACCACGAAGGGACTCGAACCTTCAATCTTCTGATTCGAAGTCAGACGCCTTATCTATTAGGCCACGCGGTCTTTCACACTTACCATGTCATACTTAACTCTACAATGAGTGTGTCCAGTTCCAAAAGAAATAGAATTTCAACTAAGTAAGTTAATTCTGTCGATTTTAAAAGCAACGTTCTGTGTTTTCATTTAGCTTGCTGTATGCTGTGGCTCGATCCTCTTTGGCGAGTTAGGCAAAGTGATGATCAAAACTCAGATGTGCTTTCATAGCATATGAGCTTTAAACAGCTTGAGTGTCAGAAGTTAGTTTGTAATGTTAACACAAGACCTCGCTGCTGACCAGTCATTCCAGGGAGTTGCCGGGTGTTTTGAGAATGTTGTTGACTTGAGGGACGGGAGCTGTTAAGGCTGATTAATGTTTAAGACGTAAGAAGCAAGACAAAAAACTCTATAAAAACCGAGGTAAAATCCTAGTCAGGTGTCACCAACTTGCTAACTACAAGTTGTGTGATCCATGCTCTGAAGATCTCTGATCAAGCTGATTACTGTTGGTGTCGTGTTCAGAAGTCTTTGCCTTTGAAGACAGTTCCTGTCCTAACCTTATACTCTATATTTCCATATATAATTTGTGAGGTAAGAACTATTTGGAATCTATATCTCTCCTATATTGATGCATTGCTATAAGGTATATGGCTCATGTTATAGTCTATGAAAATGTTATAATGGATGTTTTAGGACTTAGCGGTGGGCGTCTTTAGTTTTATGCATGCATAGCCTTAAAGCAAAACATGTTGTAACCATACAATGTATTTGAAGTGTTATTGCTAACAACTGTTAAGGCACTGGACTGCCCAGATTGCCTGTCAGCTGGGATTCGACGTAGTCTGTAACTACTCAATCCATTTTTAGTGGGCAGCAGTGTGGAGTAGTGGTTAGGGCTCTGGACTCTTGGGCTCTGGACTCTTGACTGGAGGGTTGTGGGTTCAATCCCCGGTTGGGGACACTGCTGCTGTACCCTTGAGCAAGGTACAATAGATTTCCAGTAAAAAGTCCAACTGTATAAATGGGTAAGTAAAAAAAATAATGTAATATCTTGTAACAATTGTAAGTCGCCCTGGATAAGGGCGTCTGCTAAGAAATAAATAATAATAATAATAATAATAGTAGTTAATAGAGTACTAATACTGCTCTGATTCGTTAAAACTTCAAATCAAATGAGTCTGTGTGAATTACTTGATTATTAAAAGTCATCTGGATACGTTGCAAGACCAGTGCACGAACAATCCACTTACAGGAGTCCGAAACATCTTAATGTCCTCCTGAACGTCTCCCCTGAGTTTAAGAGTGGGCTTAGAGTGTATATATAAATAAAGAGTACGTGCAAACCTGACACTGGTAATAAGCTTCAGATATGAATCAGTTTTGATCTGTAGAGCCTATATCACATTTTAGTTTACAGAAAAAACTCAGATGTGCTTTCATAGCACACGAGCTTTAAACATCTTGGGTGTCAGAAGTTAGTTTGTAATGTTAATGTAAGACCTCACTGCTGTCCAGTCATTGCATCAAGTACCGCTTATCAGTTGGAGGAGACATCTGTAAGTAGAAGTTAAGACAGCGATTGTTGTTTTAGAAAGTTAAGTTTGCTTCATTTTGTAATGTGTTTTTATGAAATACCATTTTAGTGGTCAATTGCTTTTCATTACCAAGCATTGCACTGTACATTAGATACTGTTTGCATGTCCATCATACTGGTAATAACCTTCAGATATTAATCAATTTTGATCTGTAGAGCATATGTATAACAAAAACATTGTTAATGTAAAAAAACAAGTTAGAAAAAAGCAACAGCCGTTTAAAGGGGTGATATCAAACACAAAAGTCCAAGTTAGGAGAAGCAATTAGGCCAATCTTGAAGTGACTGAGACACACACTCACATACTGAGACACACTCACACACTGAGGCACACACACACACACACCCACACACACACACACACTGAGACACACACACACACTGAGACACACACTGAGATACACACACACTGACACACACACACAGACACACACTGAGACATACACACACACTGAGACACACACACACACTGAGGCACACACACATAAACTGACATACACACACACTGAGACACACATACACTGAGACACACACACACACACTGAGACACAAACACTCTGAGACACACACAGACACACTGAAACACACCCACACTGAGACATACACACACACTGACACACACACACCGAGACACACATACACTGAGAAACACACACACTACAACACACACAGTCTCAGTGTGAGTGTGTGTGTGTGTGTGAGTGTGTGTGAGTGTGTGTCTCAGTCACTTCAAGTCATACAAAGAGCAGTGGTTTGAACTTGCAACATGACGTTCTTGAAGAGCACACAACCTTAGCCCGCTGCGCCACTGCGCATTTCAAGTGGAGCGATAAAGTGGAAGAAGCAAGAATTGTGTGAATCTTGGGCCCCAGCACCTTTCCAATTGTGCCTATTTGCTTGATGCTTGACAAGATTAGCCTAATTGCTTCTCCTAACTTGGACTTTTGTGTTTGATATCACCCCTTTAAACGGCTGTTGCGTTTTTCTAACTTTTATTTCTACATTGACAATGTTTTTGTTATAGATATCACTTCTTTTTTTACTTCATCAAATAATGAATAAAGCGAGGGAAAGATATTTGAGAATGTGTATGGTAAATAGACAGACATACATTACAAGAGAGTAATTTTATCCATTACATGAGAGTAGATGTTAAAACTTCATGCTGATTTGAACTTGGCTCTCGCCAAGATAAGCACCAACTAAGACATAGCTTCACAGTAAAATAATGTGATCCATATGTGTCTCCATCCATTTGTGCTTCCTTCCAGAACTGAACACAATATTCTAGGTGAGGTCTTACTAATGCATTGTAGAGTTTTAACATTACTTCCCTTGATTTAAATTCAACACTTCTCACAATATATCCGAGCATCTTGTTAGCCTTTTTTATAGCTTCCCCATATTGTCTAGATGAAGACATTTCTGAGTCAACATAAACTCCTAGGTCTTTTTCATAGTTCCCTTCTTCAATTTCACTATCTCCCATATGATATTTATAATGCACATTTTTATTGCCCGCATGCAATACTTTACACTTTTCTCTATTAAATTTCATTTGCCATGTGTCTGCCCAATTCTGAATGCTGTCTAGATCATTTTGAATGACCTTTTGCTGCTTCAACAGTGTTTGCCACTCCTCCTATTTTTTGTGTCGTCTGCAAATTTAATGAGTTTGCTTACTATACCAGAATCTAAATCATTAATGTAGATTAGGAATAGCAGAGGACCTAATACTGATCCCTGTGGTACACCACTGGTTACCTCACTCCATTTTGAGGTTTCTCCTCTAATCAGTACTTTCTGTTTTCTACATGTTAACCATTCCCTAATCCATGTGCATGCATTTCCTTGAATCCCTACTGCTCAGTTTGAGAATTAATCTTTTATGCGGGACTTTGTCAAAAGCTTTTGGAAATCTAAATAAACCATGTCGTATGCTTTGCAGTTAACCATTTTCAATGTTGCATCCTCAAAAAAGTCAAGTAGGTTAGTTCGATTAATTTATCTCCCTTTTCATAAAACCATGCTGGCTGTCTCCCAGGATATTGTTACCATAAAGGTAATTTTCCATTTTGGATCTTATTATAGTTTCCATAAGTTTACATATAATAGAAGTCAGGCTTATTGGTCTGTAGTTACCTGGTTTGGTTTTGTCTCTCCTTTTTGTGGATCGGTATTACGTTTGCTATTTTCCAGTCTGTCGGTACAACCCTGTGTCAAGAGACTGTTGCATGATCTTGGTTAGCGGTTTGTAAATAACTTCTTTCATTTCTTTGAGTACTATTGGGAGGATCTCATCTGGCCCAGGTGATTTGTTTATTTTAAGAGCTCCTAGTCCCTTTAACACTTCTGCCTCTGTTATGCTAAAGTTATTTAAAATTGATAGGAAGAGGTCGACATGTGGGGCATGTTGTCCGTGTCCTCCTTTGTAAAACCTGTGAAAAGTAATCATTTAATATATTTGCTATTTTTTTTTCTTCATCTATGATTTTGCCATTTGTGTCTCAGACATTTAACCTCCTCTTTGAATGTTCTCTTGCTGTTATAATATTGGAAAAACATTTTGGAATTGGTTTTTTTGTACGCTCCGTCCCGTCCCCATTGGTCAGCGAGGGCAACCGCCGTTGACCAATGCGCGATTGCCAGCGCTTCCCGTCTGGGTTGATGACGTTGCGCACCGTGGTCCCGCCCCCCTTTCCAGGTGGCCGACTTCCGCCTTTCCTGGGGATGTCTGCTCCTCCTCCCTAGCGCCCTCACCGGTCGGGAGGGAGATCTAAAACAAGAGTTCATTCTCTCTTTGTCACATATCCCACCGCTCAGAGTGGAGCCGAAGGAACACTCGGCCAAACCTACCAACCCCATTACTCCCCCATCCCGGGAAAAATAATCTGCATTTTGGTGATCTTTCCCTGCACGATGTACCATATGATACATATAAGGCTGCAATGCCAAATACCACCGAGTTATCCGAGCATTGCTATCCTTCATAGTGCTTAACCATCTGAGTGGGGCGTGGTCCATGACCAGATCAAATGAATGTCCCAGTAAGTAATATCTGAGAGAGTGAGTCGCCCATTTAATGGCCAAACACACTTTCTCCACCACCGAGTAATTGCGCTCCCGGGAAAGCATTTTTTTACTGATGTAAAGAATGGGGTGCTCCACCCTGTTAACTCTCTGAGACAAGACCGCCCCCAAACCAACCTCTGACGCGTCAGTATGGAGGAAGAATCTCTTGCTAAAGTCTGGTGATATTAGCGCAGGAGCCTGGCACAGTTTTTGCTTAATGGTCTCAAACGCTCCCTGACACTCTTCTGACCACTTAACTAAATCTGGCGCACATTTCTTAGTGAGGTTCACCAGGGGATTGACTACGGTGGCATACTCGGGGATAAAGCGGCGGTAATAACCAGCCAATCCCAATAGTGACCTCACCTGGGACTTGGTCTTGGGGACAGGCAGGCCCACCAAAGCCTGGACTTTGGTGGCTACGGGTTTCACCTGTCCATTTCCCATGATAAATCCTAAGTACTGAGTTTCCAATTTAGCAAACACACATTTTCTCAGGTTGGCTGTCAGCCGGGCAGCCCTTAGAGACTGAAGGACGGCTGTAAGTCGAATTACATGCTCTCTCCAGGTGGAGCTATATATAACCACATCGTCAATATACGCTGCTGCATACTCATGATGGGGATGTAACACCTCGTCCATCAGTCTCTGAAAGGCGGCGGGCACACCATGTAGCCCAAACGGCATGGTTTTAAAATGGAACAGACCATCCGGAGTTGAAAATGCCGTTTTTTCACATGAATCACGGGTCAAAGGAATCTGCCAATATCCCTTCGTCAGGTCCAGAGTTGAGATAAACCTGTCCGTCCCCAGTCGGTTGAGGAGTTTGTCGATCCGAGGCATGGGGTAGGCGTCGAACTTGGCGATAGCATTGACCTTTCGAAAATTAACACAGAAGCTATTAGTGCCGTCCTTCTTGGCCACTATAACAATAGGACTGCACCACTCGCTTCTGGAAGGCTCAATGACCTCAAGTTCAAGCATCGCCCTCACCTCGTTCTGGACGCCACTCCGCCGGCTTTCTGGGATCCGGTAGGGCCTCTCCCGAACAGTGACCCCTGGCGGAGTGATAACAGCATATTTGGTAAGGTTAGTCCTGCCGGGCACGTCAGAAAACACATCCCCAAATTTCCCAATTAACTTACGCAATTCAACCTGCTGATCCGGAAGCAACTGTTCCCCCATTGAAATCTGGCTGGGGCTAGGGGCCTCTATACAGGGTCCTAAGTCATCCTCCATCTTGCCTGGGGCTATGAATAAGACCTTCCTTGCCTTCCAGGGCTTTAACAAATTAACATGGTAAATTTCTGTTTTATTTCGGCGATCGGGCTGTCTAATTTCATAATTTACTGATCCTACGGCCCGTATCACCTCATATGGCCCCTGCCATTTAGCACACAGTTTCGATTCCAATAACGGAAGAAGCAACATTACTTTATCTCCTGGCCTAAAGGTTCGAATTCGTGCATTAGTATTGTAATGCTGCTGTTGCTGATGTTGAGCCGATCTAAGATTGTCATGAGCCAATCGACCAATTAAATCAAGGCGATCCCGCAGTAGGAGCACATGCTGCACCACGTTTTTAGAGGGAGTTTGTGTTCTTCCCCAACCTTCTCTCAACAGGTCGAGGATGCCTCGTGGCTGCCGGGCCATATAGCAGCTCAAAGGGGAAAATCCCGTTGAGCTCTGAGGCACCTCTCTCACCTGAAGAGTAAGGTAAGGAAGAAGAGTAGCCCAATGTTTCTGCTCCTGACTCACAAACCGTCTCAACATTTGCTTCAATGTTTGGTTAAAACGTTCCACCAAGCCGTCCGTTTGGGGATGATAAACAGACGTCCTGATGGGACGGATTTTAGAATTTTGTACACCTGCTGTAGCGTTTTTTGACAAAAAAAGTTCGTTCCGTGATCAGTTAATATCTCTTTGGGATCCCTACTCTAGCCATAATCTGACTCAACTCTTTCGCAATTGCAGTGGCACTAGTGGACCCAGAACGGAACTGCTTCCGGGTACCGCGTTGCATAATCCACCATCACTAATATGTGCGTGTACCCGGAATCAGAAGGCAGCACTGGCCCAACTATGTCCATTGTAACGCGTTCGAAGGGAGTGGAGACAATGGGCAGTGGGACCAAAGGGGCGGGGCGCACTCGACCCGGTGCTACTCTCTGACATTCCGGGCAAGTAGCTACATATTTCGCCACCTCGGTGTAGAGCCCTGCCCAATAAAATCGAGCCAGTATTCAGTCCCTCGTCTTGTCAACGCCAAGATGTCCTGCAAAGGGGACGTCATGCGCCAGCCTCATGACCTCTGGTCGACAGGACGGGGGAACCATCAACTGTTTGACAGGCTGTCCTGTGCCCGGGGCCGGGTTTACTCTATATAGTAAGTGCCCCTCTACAACGAAATGAGGATATACCAGCGTCCCAATGCCATCAACATCCTTACCCTCAATAGACCGGACCTGTTCCCAAGCGTACACCAGTGTGGGGTCGTTGTTCTGCTCCCACACTAGGTCCGCGCTTGAGGCCCACACGTCTGGGATATTGACAGGGGCTGGAGCAGTCTCTGCCCTCGAGGGTCCAGTAACCTCGCCCGCTCGGTCACACTGTGCTCCCACCCCCTTCAATGGGCGTCAGAACCTCCCCCCGCCAGACCCCAGCCGTGTCTTATCGATGCGCCTTCCCACTTTTCCTTCCATCTCTCCTTGTGTGTTTTCCTAGGACGAAAAAGTGGAGAAAACAGCTCTGCATGGAAAGGAAAAATGGTACCAATTACTTCCTTTCCGGGGAATCTGCCGTGTCTACACGCGGTGGTTGAGGGCCGATACTTTTATTAAATCTTTATATTGCGGCCAGTCTCGACCCAGAATAATTGGTGCGGTAACTTTTCGGCCACCCCACTACTAGGTGGCGCTTTATCGGGCCCACCGACAAAATATACTTTTAGAGTGGGTATGTCGCCGTATCTCCATGGATACAGGAGATTGCCACCTGGCCTTGTGGCTGCCACGACATACCGCCAAGAAGAGCTGTCCGAATCAAAGTTTGCTCACACCCTGTGTCCACTAATGCGTGGGTGTTCACATTCCCCAGTACAACATCAACAATACACGGGCCCTCCCGACCATTTCCCCATGCTTTACCCGTCTCAGACGCCAGGTGACACGCAGCCACGTCGCATTCCATGGCCGCCGGGCAGTACCGAGTGATGTGTCCCGACTGCTGGCACCTGAAACAGATTGGTGGGGCAGAGGGTAAGGACAGTACGTATTTGTCCCGCTGTTGGTATGACAGCGGGGCAGGGGGAACCATTCTACCCCAGCTGGGGGCCAACCTCTGCCTCCATGGTAAGGGGGCCGGATGGCCCGACGGGGCCGGTGGTCTGACGGTTTTGGGTCCGGGGAAGGGATTCGGTGGCGGTCCTTTGATAGCGGAGGGAGGGGGGCAGTCCAGCATGGTTTGGGCGGACACGAGGGAGTCTTCGAAATTCTCGGCCAACGCCACGGCCTGTTCCAGAGTAGTGGGGTTGTGTCAGTGTATCCACGCCTGCATTTCAGCCCTGACCACATGGCAGAATTGCTCCATCACAATGGCTTCCCCCATCTGGACCCCAGTTTTCTGGCTGGGGTTTAGCCATTGCGCCATGTGGTCGCATAATCGCTGGGCCACCACCCTGGGCCGGGTGTTCGGTGGCCGCCGGAACTCCCGGAATCTGACCCGGTGGGTCTCCCCCGTGATATTGAGGCGGCGGAGGATAGCCTGCTTCACCAGATCGTACTGGGCCGCATCGTCATCCGTCATGGCCCGGTACGCTGCTTGCGCTTCCCCAATCAAGCAGGGGCCAAGTTGGCTTGCCCAGTACTCCCGGGGCCATGCGGCGGTGGTAGCCAGCCGTTCGAATGCTACAAGGTAGGCCTCCGGGTCATCCTCCGCCGTCATTTTCTGGGCCCAGGCCTTCGGGGCCACCATCACGGGTCCCGTTGACGCCGACGTCATCCCCATCCTGACCCTCTCGATGAGGGCCGTGTACCGCTCCTCCCTCCTCCGTTCCTCGACCTCCCTCCGGCTGTCCAAAGCCTCCTGGATCGCTGAGAAAGTGGCTGGATCCATCCCACGATGACACCACGTGTGACAGGTTGGCTGAGTGTATAGTGCAAATGACCGTCAGACCAGTCCAAGTTTGTTGGTATCAGCGCCGGTTTTTATTTCGCCACCAAAACAATAATAATAATAACGCCGGGATACACAACAATGTGTAACCCAACAAAAATAATAATAATAATAACAACTCCGGGATACACAGCAATGTGTAACCCGACAACAAAAAGGGAAAAAAGGTTGCAGTCCCAAATAAAACAAAACAAAAAAAAAGTACTCTTAACAACAAAACAGTCCGTCTTTCCTCAATCCAACACGTAGGGTAAGTACGGTAAAAAGTCCGGCACTTCCGGGTCCGCGCTCCTCCCTGGTAACTCCAGAGTGTCCCGTTAGTGCTCTGACAAATAAATAAAAAGACAAGGGGTTAGCAAGAACATCCACCCCACACAACCTCTGTTTATTCCCCTTCTCCTGATTATTTCCCAATCGTTATCTTTCTCTCTCTCTGTCTCTCCGTCTCTCTCACTGTACCTTGCCAGAAGGAACAGAGCCCTGGGCCACGCCCCCTTTTGTACGCTCCGTCCCGTCCCCATTGGTCAGCGAGGGCAACCGCCGTTGACCAATGCGCGATTGCCACAGCGCTTCCCGTCTGGGTTGATGACGTTGCGCACCGTGGTCCCGCCCCCCTTTCCAGGTGGCCGACTTCCGCCTTTCCTGGAGATGTCTGCTCCTACTCCCTAGCGCCCTCACCGGTCGGGAGGGAGATCTAAAACAAGAGTTCATTCTCTCTTTGTCACAATCCTCCACAGCTTTCTTTGCCGCCCACTTTCTTCCAGTTTTCAACACAGGTGCTACCTCCCTTACGCATTTGTCGCGTGACTCTACTAATGTCATTTCCATTCGGACCTTGGCGCACTTAAACTCCTCGGTTAGAGCAGAGACAGGTAGCTGCAGTATTCCTTTACCATAAAGTCCCACTCTGCTGAGGCAGCGTGGAACTCCCAACCATTTCCTGATGTATGAACTGATTAAAGCTTCCAGCTTCTCTACTGTTGTCAAAGAAATCTCGTACACAGTCAGTGGCCACAGCAACCTCGGCAGTAGACCAAACTGAAAGCACCAGAATTTTAGTTTGTCTGGTAAAGCGCTGCTGTCTATGCTCTTCAACCCTTCCACTGCTTGTTGTCTAACTTCTCCCACACGAACTGTGTCCTTTAGATCCCGTCGTACCATCTCCCAAGACTCTTCACTGGCTTCTCAGACACTGTTGGTATTGCCTCACCATTAATGAAGAACGTTTTATCTACTACTTTACCTTTAATTATAGAGATTCTCCTTGATTTAGTGGGCTTGAATTGCATTCGTGCCCATTCAATGTTATTAGTTAATTTGCCCAATAACCATTAGTGCAGGCTACTGTTGTAGTCATGGTTGTCATGTCATCCATGTATGCTCGAATTGGTGGTAGTCGCATTCAGAAGCCAAGCGCTCTCCTCCCACTACCCATTTTGATGCCCTAATGATTACTTCCATTGCCATGGTAAAAGCCAGTGGAGAAATGGAGCATCCTGCCATTATTCCAACTTCTAGGCATTGCCATGTAGTGCTGAATTCTGAAGTTGAAAAAACTGAATTGCAAATCTCAAAGTAGGCTTTCACTAAATTTGTTATTGTCATCGGTACACTGAAAAAAATCAAATGCTGCCCAAAGAAGTTCATGTGGCACTGAACCATATGCATTAGCCAAATCCAGGAATGTCACATGGAGCTCCTTCCTCTCCTTTTTAGCTGATTGAATTTGTTGCCAGATCACATGGATGTGTTCTAAGCATCCTGGGAAACCTGGAATGCCTGCTTTTTGTATTGAAGTGTCAATGAAGCAGTTCTTTAATAGGTAAGTTGACAATCTCTGAGCAATAATGCTGAAGAAAATCTTGCCTTCTACGTTTAATAGGGAAATAGGGTGAAACTGACTGATGCTTGTAGAATCTTTTTCTTTAGGTATAAAGACTCCACCTGCTCGGCGCCATGCTCTTGGTACAACCTGTTTTTCCCATGTCACTTTCATCAACTTCCACAGGATTCGTAGAACTCCTGAAGCACTCTTTTACACTCTGTACGGAACTCCATTAGACCCTGGAGATGATGAAGCCCTTGCTTTTTTCACAGATTGCTCTACTTCTTTCCACTTAGGTGCACAGTCCTCCATTTGGTATTCTGGTGGATTGATAGGTGGGATGTCTGACGGAATTGACATAGGCTCCTGCCTTTTTGAATCTGTATGTGTTTCCTCCAAATATCTCTCCAGCTCAAACTTAGATGCTTTTAGTGTGCCATTCTTCTCACTGATGAATAACTTCTTTACAAATTTGAATGGGTCTTTATAAAAGTTAGTTCTCGCACGCTCCTTCTTTTTGTAGCGTTTCCGTAAGTGCTCAGCTCTGCGCAATGTTGCAAGCTTATCTTTTATGACCCTTTGTAAGAGATTGAGTCCCTCCTTCTGACTTTGTTCTGCTCTTCTCCATTGCTTCCTCAGCTGTCTCCTTTCTCTAACTAAGTGTTCAATCTCCTGCTGCCGTCTAGACTTTCTAGGAATAGTTTGTACTTTTTCTTTCCTTTTTTCAACTCCAAACCTCTCGCTTCCATATGCGTAGATGATGTCCACAAATTTATCCAGCTTCTTTTCAACTGTTCCACTTAACCTTTCCAAAGCAAAGCAGAGATCTGTGTTTACTGTGTCCCATGCAGTTTTCTCACAAGCTCTTGGCCATTTAACTCCAGGCTTGTGCCCGTTGAGGTTCATTTCTCTCTTATGCTGGTTTGTCTGACCCGGTTCACAAGGATCATTAGGTTCATCACTAACTGTGTCCATGCAAGTCCTCCTCACATCTATGACAGGGGTGCTGATTTCATTCGACTGACTTGACTGACTTCGTAAGAAGTACTGATCAATGTGAGGCCCTTGTCCCTTCTCCCTCAAGCATTTCATTCTCCCTTGATGAATCTTCAAACCCCTGATCCAGCTGCAGACACAAACCTGGAGTTCCATGTCTTTGCTAACTGCAGATCTTGAACTAGTCTTTTGTGAAGTACTCTCCATACTCATATCCGTTTCCATTCCTAAGTCGTTAACCGTGTTGTCCAACGTTGAGTCATCTTCCGCCCCTGCTCTCGCAGACTCTAGGGGTATTTTTCTCTTTAATTTCTTAGAAGCCTTGGGCGGGTGTCTCCAGCATCCTGTAAACACAGAGCTGGATACTGCCGACAAGGGTAGCTAACCCTTGCCAGCCCCAATGGGGTCTCTTTCCTCCTGTCAGCTGTCTCTCCAGGCTGTCACGAGGTCTTTCCCTTGTTGCCAGCTGCACTATTCACAGCAGTCACTGGACGTATCCAGATCTTCATGATTTCCATTACATGAGAGTAGATGTTAAAACTTCATGCTGATTTGAGCTTGGCTCTCGCCAAGATAAGCACCAACTAAGACATAGCTTCACAGTAAAATAATGTGATCCATATGTGTCTCCATCCATTTGCGCTTCCTTCCATATGATGATGTAGATATCCTTCTGTCTGGTGTTGATGGCTAAAGTGTAATGCTGGCTCCAGGGATCAGCTTATTGCCTCCCTAGCGCATCAGCACACACAACGGCTGCGATGCTGGCTCCGGGATCAACCATAGTGCGGTCTCCCCAGCACATCAGCATGACAACCGTCTGGATTGAGCTAAGTAGGGTACATCTCTGGGGTCTTCAAGTGGGCACCTGAGTGTGTGTGTGTCTCAGTATGTGTGTATGTGTCTCAGTGTGTGTGTATCTCAATGTGTGTCTCAGTGTGTGTGTGTCTCAGTGTGTGTGTGTATCTCAGTGTGTGTGTGTGCCTCAGTGTGTGAGTGTGTGTCTCAGTCACTTCAAGTCACACAAAGAGCATTTCAAGTGGAGCGATAAAGTGGAGCGAAGCGATCACAAAAAGGCGCCAAGTTAGAAGCAAGAATTGTGTGAATCTTGGGCCCCAGCACCTTTCCAATTGTGCCTATTTGCTTGATACTTGACAAGATTGGCCTAATTGCTTCTCCTAACTTGGGCTTTTGTGTTTGATATCACCCCTTTAAACGGCTGATGCGTTTTTCTAACTTGTTTTTTTAGATATCACTTCTTTTTTTACTTCATCAAATAATGAATAAAGCGAGAGAAAGATATTCGAGAATGTGTATGGTAAATAGACAGACAGACATTACAAGAGAATAATAAGAAGAGTAATGTAAGAGAAATGAGAAAAGATTTGAAAGTAAAATAATGGTAGAAGGGACTTTTGGACAGTATTGAAAGTGTAAACATTGTATTCTTATAGTTGCATGAGTGGTGTGGTATTGTGTGGAGGAGTGTCCCGCCCCTATTTATTATTATTTGTATTTTTGTTTGCGGCGCGGATAAAAGCGCCGCGTCTTATTATTATATGTAAAAACCCCGTGAGGATGCATGGCTGATCAGCTACTGATTATTTAACTAGCTGACAGTCATGCATCCTCCAAACGATGCAGACTCTGGCGAGGGATAATAAGATAATTAACTACTAGTTAATCCCTCGGCCAGAGTATATAAACCTGCAGCTCTGCACTTTCGTGGTTGGGTAGAGGAGAGTACGGGAGTGGAGAGAAAGAAGGAAAGTTAAAAAACATTGCTAAAACGTGCTGGAGTATCCAGCGACACTTACTTGTTTGTTTATTCGTTTGGCCCTCGTGCCCTTTTGTTTGGTGTTTTGTTTAAATCTTTTGTTTGTTTATTAAATACACTGAGTGCACTAGCATTCAGCTTCACCCGCCCATCCACTGTTTTGGTGTCAGTTACTTCCTGGTCCGTGACGTCATCCACCTCACCACTGCGAGCCAGGCTGCCACATATGGTGGCAGCGGTGGGATAAACAACGCCTCCAAGAGCCGGACCAGGACAGAAAAGTGCGTTTTTTTTGTTTGTTCGTTTTTTTCAAATTAAATAATGGGAAGAAGGAGGAAACAGCAGCAGCAGGTGCAACAGCGCGGGGCTGGTCGCAAGTCCCGCCGGGTCTCTGCTGTGCTGGACGTCTGCCTCACCTGTCTGAGGGGTGAGGAATGGTGCTTCGCCGTTGGTGAGGTTGGGCATGTAGCACCCGACCAACCCCCTCCATGGCAGGTGAGGGAGGAGCCTGAACATCCTGCGCCCATGTGGGAGGAGGATGAGGGGTCGGTCCGTCCACAGCCCAAGAGGGGGGAGGCCGAGTGTCCACAGCCAATGGCTCCACTAGCAGGGGAAGAATACCTGCTGGTTTCACCTCCACCACCACCGTCCGAGGGAAAGGAGCAGGAGCTGCCTCTGCATCCTCCGAGGCGGACTGGTCCACTCTCCTCAGAGGGATCTGGGACTGGCTGGCGGAGCCTGAGAGGATATCGTGGACGCCCTCCTGCTGTGATCAACCTCCTGTGGGCAAGAGATGGGGAGCGCTGGGAGGCCTGGGAACAGAAACACCACCCAGCATCCTCCCAGACATCGCAGCCAAGGTGCTCAACTACCTGGCTGCAGATATGGGAGGGGCCCCGCTGCTGTTTCCAGCGCCAGAGGGAGAGGGGTCATCGCTGCCGTCTCCAGCGCCAGAGGGAGAGGAGCCATCGCTGCCATCTCCAGCGCCAGAGGGAGAGGAGCCATCGCTGCCGTCTCCAGCGCCAGAGGGAGAGGGGCCATCGCTGCCGCCTCCAGCCAGAGGGAGAAGAGCCATCGCTGCCTTCTCCAGCGCCAGAGGGAGAGGAGCCATCGCTGCCGTCTCCAGCGCCAGAGGGAGAAGAGTCATCGCTGCCTTCTCCAACGCCCGAGGGAGAGGAGCCATTGCTGCCATCTCCAGCGCCCGAGGGAGAGGAGCCATTGCTGCCGTCTCCAGCGCCTGAGGGAGAGGAGCCATTGCTGCCGTCTCCAGCGCCTGAGGGAGAGGAGCCAGTGCTGCCGTCTCCAACGCCAGAGGGAGAGGAGCCATGGCTGCCGTCTCCAGTGTTAGGGGGTGAGGAGCCCTCGCCACTGTCTCCACCACCAGGAGCAGAGCAGCAGGAGCTGCCTCTGTCTCCACCACCGTCAGGAGCAGAGCAGCAGGAGCTGCCTCTGTCTCCACCACTGTCAGGAGCAGAGCAGCAGGAGCTGCCTCTGTCTCCACCACCGTCAGGAGCAGAGCAGCAGGAGCTGCCTCTGTCTCCACCACCACCAGGAGCAGAGCAGCAGGAGCTGCCTCTGTCTCCACCACCACCAGGAGCAGAGCAGCAGGAGCTGCTTCTGTCTCCACCATCACCAGGAGCAGAGCAGCAAGAGCTGCTGCCACCGCCACCTCCACCAGCAGAGGGTGAATGCCTGCTGGTTCCGCCTCCACCGTCGTGGGAGGACTGCTTGCCCCTCCCACCTCCACCAGCAGAGGGTGAATGCCTGCTGGTTCTGCCTCCACCGTCGTGGGCGGACTGCTTGCCCCTCCCACCTCCACCAGCAGAGGGTGAATGCCTGCTGGTTCTGCCTCAACCGTGGGAGGACCTTGCCCCTCCCACCTCCACCAGCAGAGGGGAATACCTGCTGGTTCCCCCTCCGTGGGAGGACTGCTTGCCCCCCAGCTCCACCAGCAGAGGGTGAATACCTGCTGGTTCCGCCTCAACCGCTGTGGGAGGACTGCTTTCCCCTCCCACCTCCACCAGCAGAGGGTGAATACCTGCTGGTTCCACATCCACCGTCATGGGAAGGACTGCTCCTGCCCTGCCTCGCATCACCCAGGGATGCCTGCCCTGCATCGCCTGGGGCTGCCTGTTGCTCCGCATCACCTGGGGCTGCCTGTTGCTCCACATCGCCTGGAGAGCCACCAGCTACAGGGAACGAGGGAGAAGTGGAGCTCCGCTGCGCCTCCATGGCCAGGGTCTCCCTCCCGAGTTCACCTCCCGAGGGTCCACTGCTGCTGCTGCCGTCGCCTCCCGAGGGTCCGCTGCTGTCGCCTCAGGGTCCGCTGCCGCTGCCGTCACCTCCTGAGGGTCCGCTGCCGCTGCCGCCGCCTCCCGAGGGTCCGCTGCCGTCGCCTCCCGAGGTCGCCGTCGCCTGGGGTCGCCAGGGATCCTGCCGCCTGGGGTCGCCAGGGATCCTGCTTCGCCTGGGCGCCAGGGATCCAGGGATCCTTCGCCTGGGGTCGCCAGGGATCCTGCTTCGCCTGGGTCACTACACTATGGCCGGAGCCCCACGGAGGGAATGGACGGCCATGAAGAAAGGGGAGAGGTCCGAGACCAGCTCCCCCAGCCCTTTTCGCGGGAGATCATGGTCGGAGCCCCACGGAGGGGAGCTGCCGGCCATGAAGAAAGGGGGAGGTCAGGAGACCAGCCCCCAGCCGCACTCGCGGCAGGAAATACTGTGGCTGGAGCCCCGTGAAGGCCAGCTGCCAGCCATGAAGAAGGGGAGGTCAGGAGACCAGCTTCCCCCGCAGCAATTCGCTGCAGGGAGAGGGTGGCCAGAGCCCCCGGAGGGAGCTGCCAGCCATGAAGAAGGGGAGGTCAGGAGACCAGCTTCCCCCGCAGCAATTTCGCTGCAGGAGAGAGGGTGGCCAGAGCCCCACGGAGGGGAGCTGCCAGCCATGAAGAAGGGGGGGGGCAGGTCTGGAGACCACCCCAAAAATTTTTTTTGGCCAGAGGAGCCGGCCTGTGCGGGCCATTGGTACACCACGGCTGTTTGGGTGGGAGGAGGACATCCCACCGTGGCCGCCACCTTGCCCGTTGCTGCCCCTGTTCCTGCGCCCGGACTGCTAACCGGGACTTTAGGGAATAAGGGGAGGTGGCCGAAAAGGCCATGTGTAAAGGCGCATTGGGGGGCATGTGTGGCGGAGTGTCCCGCCCCTATTTATTATTATTTGTATTTTTGTTTGCGGCGCGGATAAAAGCGCCACGTCTTATTATTATATGTAAAAACCCTGTGAGGATGCATGGCTGATCAGCTACTGATTATTTAACTAGCTGACAGTCATGCATCCTTGCCAAACGCGTGCAGACTCTGGCCGAGGGATAATAAGATAATTAACTACTAGTTAATCCCTCGGCCAGAGTATATAAACCTGCAGCTCTCTGCACTCGTGGTTGGGTAGAGAGGAGAGTACGGGGAGTGGAGAGAAAGAAGGAAAGTTAAAAACAATTGCTAAAACGTGCTGGAGTATCCAGCACGACACTTACTTGTTTGTTTATTCGTTTGGCCCTCGTGCCCTTTTGTTTGGTGTTTTGTTTAAATCTTTTGTTTGTTTATTAAATACACTGAGTGCACTAGCATTCAGCTTCACCCGCCCATCCACTGTTTTGGTGTCAGTTACTTCCTGGTCCGTGACGTCATCCACCTCACCACTGCGAGCCAGGCTGCCACATATTGATATATTGATATTTACGTAGGTACAAAACTACAATGTTATAAATGGTTCAAAAGGTACATATGATGTCCGTGCTAAAGGGTAGTATACATAAATATAGTATATAAAGGAAGGGGGGAGAAAACAAAAAAACAGAAGGGAGACTACATCAAAACAAGGGCAACAACTCAGGTAAGACCACTATTAAATGTATTTATCTTAATGCTAGAAGTCTCAGAAACAAAATGTTAGAACTTGAAGCTACTGCACTAACAAGTAACTACGATGTGATAGGTGTTACAGAAACTTGGTTGTCTGAGAGTGATGGAGACGAATATAATATTAGTGGGTACACACTGTATAGGAAAGACAGGCAGGACAGAAGAGGCGGAGGGGTAGCGCTATACATAAGAAATAGCCTTGAAGCCCAGGTGTTAAATCAGGACAAAGAAAACAATGCAGAATCAATATGGGTCAGAATAATGGACACAAATTCAAAGGGCATAATAATAGGAGCATGCTATAGACCGCCAAATTCAGACGCTGAGCAAAATAATCTGTTGTACAATGACATTGAAATGCGTGTAGAAAAGGAGAAGCCATACTAATGGGGGGATTTCAACTTTCCCTGTATAAAATGGGAAACCCAATGGGGGGGCAATGACGGACGAAATTGAAATGGTGGAAATGACAAATGACTGCTTCCTAACGCAATTTGTCAAGGCACCGACTAGAGGGGAGGCATGCCTTGATTTAGTCTTTTCAAATAATGAAGACAGAATAACTAAAACAGAGGTCAGAGAGCCATTGGCAAACTCAGACCACAACATGGTCTCATTTGAAATATTTTTTAAAACCCCAAAAGTAATGACTAAAGCTAAGGTTTACAATTTTAGAAAAGCAAACTACGAAGGTATGAAACAGAGACTAATAGAAGTAGATTGGAGTAAATAGAGAAAACATCCACAGAAAAAGGGTGGCTGTTTTTTAAAAATGTAGTACTAGAGGCACAAAACAATTACATCCCAAATGTAGACAAATCTAAATCTAAAACAAAATGGCCAAAATGGTTTAATAGATCAATTATAAAAAATATTCAGCGAAAAAAGGCACTTTACAGAGCGTTTAAAGGGACCAAAAAACAAAGCACACAGAAAGAGTACTTGGAACTGCAAACACAAGTCAAAAAGGAAGTTAGAAAGGCCAAGAGAGATAGAAATCAATATTGCTAAGGGGGCTAAAACCAATTCCAAAATGTTTTTCCAATATTATAACAGCAAGAGAACATTCAAAGAGGAGGTTAAATGTCTAAGAGACACAAATGGCAAAATCATAGATGAAGAAAAAAAAAATAGCAAATATATTAAATGATTACTTTTCACAGGTTTTTACAAAGGAGGACACGGACAACATGCCCCACATGTCGACCTGTTCCTATCCAATTTTAAATAACTTTAGCATAACAGAGGCAGAAGTGTTAAAGGGACTAGGAGCTCTGAAAATAAACAAATCCCTGGGCCAGATGAGATCCTCCCAATAGTACTCAAAGAAATGAAAGAAGTTATTTACAAACCGCTAACCAAGATCATGCAACAGTCTCTTGACACAGGGGTTGTACCAACAGACTGGAAAATAGCAAACGTAATACCAATCCACAAAAGGGAGACAAAACCGAACCAGGTAACTACAGACCAATAAGCCTGACTTCTATTATATGTAAACTTATGGAAACTATAATAAGATCCAAAATGGAAAATTACCTATATGGTAACAATATCCTGGGAGACAGCCAGCATGGTTTTAGGAAAGGAGATCATGTCTAACTAACCTACTTGACTTTTTGAGGATGCAACATTGAAAATGGATAACTGCAAAGCATACGACATGGTTTATTTAGATTTCCAGAAAGCTTTTGACAAAGTCCCGCATAAAAGATTAATTCTCAAACTGAACGCAGTAGGGATTCAAGGAAATGCATGCACATGGATTAGGGGTGGTTAACAGGTAGAAAACAGAAAGTACTGATTAGAGGAGAAACCTCGAAATGGAGTGAGGTAACCAGTGGTGTACCACAGGGATCAGTATTAGGTCCTCTGCTATTCCTAATCTACATTAATGATTTAGACTCTGGTATAGTAAGCAAACTCGTTAAATTTGCAGACGACACAAAAATAGGAGGAGTGGCAGACACTGTTGAAGCAGCAAAGGTCATTCAAAATGATCTAGACAGCATTCAAAATTGGGCAGACACATGGCAAATGAAATTTAATAGAGAAAAGTGTAAAGTATTGCATGCGGGCAATAAAATGTGCATTATAAATATCATATGGGAGATAGTGAAATTGAAGAAAGGAACTATGAAAAAGACCTAGGAGTTTATGTTGACTCAGAAATGTCTTCATCTAGACAATGTGGGAAGCTATAAAAAGGCTAACAAGATGCTTGGATATATTGTGAGAAGTGTTGAATTTAAATCAAGGGAAGTAATGTTAAAACTCTACAATGCATTAGTAAGACCTCACCTAGAATATTGTGTTCAGTTCTGGTCACCTCGTTACAAAAAGGATATTGCTGCTCTAGAAAGAGTGCAAAGAAGAGCGACCAGAATTATCCCAGGTTTAAAAGGCATGTCGTATGCAGACAGGCTAAAAGAATTGAATCTATTCAGTCTTGAACAAAGAAGACTACCTTGGCGATCTGATTCAAACATTCAAAATCCTAAAAGGTATAGACAATGTCAACCCGGGGACTTCTTTGACTTGAAAAAAAGAAACAAGGACCAGGGGTCACAAATGGAGATTAGATAAAGGGGCATTCAGAACAGAAAATAGGAGGCACTTTTTACACAGAGAATTGTGAGGGTCTGGAACCAACTCCCCAGTAATGTTGTTGAAGCTGACACCCTGGGATCCTTCAAGAAGCTGCTTGATGAGATTCTGGGATCAATAAGCTACTAACAACCAAACGAGCAAGATGGGCTGAATGGCCTCCTCTCGTTTGTAAACTTTCTTATGTTCTTATGTTCTTATGTTCTAACACATTTTAATGCTGGAAAAAAACATTATTCTCCTTGATATATTGGTGTTATGAACTTAGGTGAAGGCATTTGTAAAGCATTAGATCTCTTCATAAAAGGCCATATACATTTGGTTTGCATTTCTTCACCATGGTTTGACTTCAATAATTGCATAATTTGCATGCACCCATTTTCCAGTAGCACCCACAGCAAGAACAGACACATAGTGTCCTGAAGTAACATCCTGTCCTTGGTGTATGATAATGGAATCTAATTGGTAATTCCTGTTGTCCACAGTAATTGTGCTCTTCTGCACAGCTGTAAACTTGCCATTGTGTCACTTTGTAACAGTCCCGTCTGGTTTGGTTTCCCAAAGTATAAGTTGGACTGCAATCAGTCTCCCTGCTGATTGAATAAGTTCACGTTTCATGATTGGAAAAGTTTTGCATTGCCTACATTTGCTACCAGGAATCATTGCCCATTTGTCATTTCTATAAATGAGTTCTTCCAAACACATGGAATCTGTACCAGCAGGTACATGTAAAGGATAAATATGCAACACCTCTCGGTTTGATAGAATGTCATGACTTATTGTGACTGAAACCATGTGAGATACTTCAGAACACATTTCAGACAATTTGGTGAGAAACTCTGCAGTTCACCTCTATTGAAAGGTTCTCCTAAGAAGTGACAAATATCCACAGTAGTTAGAGATGCAGGGGATGGCAAGTGATCCTATTTGTGAACAAAGCTCCTGATAGCCTCTTGTTGACCGTATTTTAATGAATCCTTCAGAGGTCGCAAGTGAAGAAGACACTGCAATGCTGCATTTGCATAGCATGAGGTAAAATTGGGGTTGCTCAAGCCTGTGAATGGATGTGTAAGTGCTAGTGTTCTCTTAGAAGATTGATGCTTTTGCTGTTCCTGAACATTAATGATGGCTCGGTGAATGAAATGTGCATGATCTTTTACCTTGTGTCCCTTGTGCGTGTTAGTGTCCTTCAAGCTTATAACTTTTGGACAATAAATCCCTCTGAGCCGATGGTACTCTTCAACTGCAGTTTGACATGCGTAAATGCAGTTGGGGTCAAAGTTGATAAGGTGGATACCGCTTAAGAAAGTAACTGTGGAAAGTGCAATGAAACTTTGTCCATAGGAAAAAATGGAGTTACCACGATCCATCCTAACTGATGCCAGGGGCAAGTATGAGTATTCATGAGATACGCCCTTTTTTATTTATTTTTCGGCTTGTCTCGGCTCCTGTCGCTCCCACTCGGCCATTGAATGGTTTTCTCTGCTTTTTCCGGCGAAAAAACGACTAGAAACCCGTTTTTTGCATTTTTTTGATGATGTCGGACAGGGTCCGACATTGGACCGGATAGGAATAATTGCAATGTCGGACCAGGTCCGAGATAGGACCACAAAGGGTTAGATAAAGGGGCATTCAGAACAGAAAATAGGAGCCACCTTTTTACACAGAGAATTGTGAGGGTCTGGAACCAACTCCCCAGTAATGTTGTTGAAGCTGAAACCCTGGGGTCCTTCAAGAAGCTGCTTGATGAGATTCTGGGATCAATAAGCTACTAACAACCAAACGAGCAAGATGGGCTGAATGGCCTCCTCTCGTTTGTAAACTTTCTTATGTTCTTATGTTCTTATGTTCTAAATGGATTTCAAATACTTTCCCATACAAGAAATGTTTTTTAACATGAATTTGGCAGAGGCCTTTATCCAAGGTGACATACAAGGAAAGCAGTTTATATAATAACAACATAAACACAGTAATCATGTAGTTCATAATAATTAACAGGTATGTACCAATTTAGGAAGCAAGTTACATAAAACAGTGTTTCCCAATCTTGGTCCTGAGGACCCAGTGTTTGCTGATTTGTGTTCCAACTGAGCTTTAAATTACAAATTGAACCCTCAATTGAATGAATAAAATGTCAAATCAGAGCATTTCAATTATTTGTAGAAATGGCTGGCTGCACAGGCCTCAATTAACACTAATCTAGGACTACCTAATGTTAACTCAGGTAAGGTAGTCCAAGATTAGTGCTGATCAGGGTTCGTGAAAGCAGCCAAAAGAGTTGGATATTTCAAGTTATTTCTAACATTGCATTAAGTCACTAATTACTAGTTTAACTGGGGGATCAATTTAATAATTGAGAACTCAGCTGGAACAAAAACAGCAGACACAGTGGGCCCGCATGACCAGGTTTGTGAAAAACTGACATAAATGATGAGATATAAGTATATATTTATATATGTGTGCATTGCACAATTATTATTTTTACTTGTTTTGTTTGTTATGTTTAATAAACATGAAGTTCTCAAAAGTGTCCTTTAGTTTGCATCTTTCAGGTTAATCAACTTTACCAGCAATACTGAAAAGTCTCTCTACTTTATTATGAGCATTATTATTGAAAAGTGTTTAAAATTGAAATATTTTTGAAGCTTTCCCATGATTTGAAATTCAAATGCAAATTCTTATATTTCAGAATATACAAATACCAAGTCAAATGCAAATAGTTCGGCAGATTGCATTTAAATTATTATTTATTTTTTAGCAGACACCCTTATCCAGGGCAACTTACAATTGTCACAATTATATCACATTATGTTTACATACAATTACCAATTTATCCAGTTGTTTATACTGAATCTAGGTAAAATACCTTGCTCAAGGGTACAACAGCAGTGTCCCTCACCCGGGATTGAACCCACAACCCTCCGGTCAAGAGTCCAGGTATAATGAGGTATATACACTGCTGTTTAGGAATAGAGCACTTTTTTTACTATACACACATTCTATTTACATACAAACGTTTCACACGTCTGTGGTTTTACAGACGAGGATGAAGTTGGCTTCTTATTCGCCAGATTCTTATTCGCCCAGCTTCTCATTCGCTGGCTTTTAGTGCATAAATGTATTTGTCTGCGTTGAAGAAGTAGCCTTGAATTTAACTGGTTAACACTTTGGGCCCGATTTCTCTGCCACTTGGGCCACCGATTTCTCTGCGTGGTTTACCTGACAGCGGGTAAAATGCCCCTCTGCAGTCACTCCACTTGTCTTTTTAGCCATTGAATAAGTAGCCTTGCATTTAACAGGTTAAATCAACGTGGTTTACTGGGGAAGAACAGCCCAACGGGTGGGCAGAAAAGCGGGCAAACATACATATGCCAATTGCTCAGCTTCTGATTCACTCTTTATGTATCTATTTTGAATAAATAGCCTAAACCACATTGGGCCGCGCTAAATACAAGTGGGGCTTGCAGGAGGGTTGCCCCTCTTCAGGTACCTGCAGAGAAATCGGCGGCCCAACGTGACTTAACCTGTTAAATGCAAAGCTACTTATTCAACATAGATACATAAAGAGTGAATAAGAAGCTGAGCGATTGGCATATGTAGCAAGTGTACCCGCTGTTCTGCCTCAGTAAACCACGTTGGGCCAGGCTAAATACAGGTGTAGCTTGCAGAGGGGGTGCCCCTCGCTGGGTACCTGCGGAGATATCAGCAGAATGACATGATTTAACCCGTTACATGCAAGGCTACCTATTCAACATAGATACATAAAGCGAGTAAGAAGCTGAGCGATTGGCATATGTAGCAAGTGTACCCACTGTTCTGCCCCAGTTATCCACGTTGGGCCGGGCTAAATACAGGTGTAGCTTGCAGAGGGGGTGCTCCTCGCTGGGTACCTGCAGATCCAACATGATTTAACCCGTTAAATGCAAAGCTACTTATTCAACGTAGATACATAAAGAGCGAAACAGAAGCTGAGCAATTGGCATATGTGGCATATTTACCCGCTGTTCTTCCACAGTAAACCATGTTGGGCCGGGATAAATACAAGTGAGGCTTGCAGAGGGGTTGCCCCTTGTCAGGTACCGGCAGAGAAATCGGCGGCCCAAAGTGATTTAACCCTTTAAATGCAAGGCTTTTTCCAGCGACGAAACTGTGCAATTGGTATATGTGGCATGTTTGCCCTCTGTTCTGCCCAAGTAAACCATGTTGGGCTGGGCTAAATACAAGTGGGGCTTGTAGGAGGGTTGCCCCTCTTCAGGTACCTGCAGAGAAATCGGCGGCCCAAAGTGATTTAACCCTTTAAATGCAAGGTTACTTCTTCAACGTAGACATATACATTTATGCACTTAAAAGCTGGCGAATAAGAAGCTGGCGAATAAGGCAACTTCAGCCCCGTGTTTTACAGTGTAAATGTATGAAAAGAAGACAGACGTAGCCATAATACAGTCAAATTTAATGTCACTTCTGTTAATGTCACACTCTGCTTATTCTCATCACACTGAAATGTCCCGGCCCGAATATAATGCATGCTGTGACTTTGATGTTTTGTTTTTAAAATGTATTAATGATCAATGCATTGCTGAGTTTGTTGCGCTCACGTATCAGGTGGTGTCTAGAATGATCCAAATGCAATTAAAACAGCGGGTGGAGGCATGAAATAAATATATTTATAACTTCTCTTATGCAATTATTTCAACAGCGATTAATACACTTTGCGGTTCATTTCAGTAAATTAAAAGTAAATCAGCTCATTTTTGCTGTTTAATCTACTATTTGTTAATAATACAAGTAAAACATCAAAGAAAAGTTTGAAGCATCTGGTATTGCCAGGCAGTCTCCCATCCAAGTACCAACCAAACACGCACATTATTATTATTATTATTATTATTATTATTATTATTATTATTATTATTATTATTATTATTTTTATTATTATTTTTAGCAGACACACTTATGCAGGCCAACTTACAATTGTGACATACAATTACCCATTTATACAGTCGGGTTTTTTACTGGCCCAGCAGCAATTTGTCCCCCACATGTGAATGAACTCACAAACGTCCAGTGAAGAACAAAGTGCTCTAACCGCTACTCCACAGATGCTGCAAGCGACGGGTCACTAGTGTCTCGTTGTATAAGGCCACGGAAAATTTCACGTATTTGACTGCCTACCATGAAAAATGTAAATATTGTTGATTTCTGGCTGAGGTATGAAATCAGATTCCGAAACATGCAAACTCTGTGGATGCAGCACAAGCAGTTTCTGCATATGGACAGGTTTTTACACAACAAAGACAAACCCCAAGTGTTGAAACTGCAACAAGATGCACAATTATTATTGTTATTTATTTTAGTACAGCAGCAGTGTCCCCCACCTGAGATTGAACCAACAACCCTCCGGTCAAGAGTCCAGAGCCCTAACCACTACTCCACACTGCTGGCCTTCAACAAATAATTAGTTTTCTTCTCACGGGCTATATAATTTGTGTGTGCGTGTTTTTCTCTGTGTGCGTATGCGTGTGCGTCTGTGTGTGTGTGTGTGTGTGCATGTGAGTGTGAGTGTGTCTTCGCGTGCATGTGTGTGTGTGTGTGTGTGTGTGTGTGTGCATGTGTGTGTGTGTGTGTGTGTGTGTGAGAGAGAGAATGCTTGCGTGCACGTCATATATAATTTAGTGTGTGTAAAGAAAAACGGTTTTGTCACTTGCACTAAACCCTGTTTTTAACATTTTGTTTTTCAAAGTCAGCATAACGCTATACAACACAGTCCATTTAATTACTGTATGAACATAGCATACAAGTTTTAAATGTTTACAAAACTCGACAATGTTGCCGAATTTGTCATTCAAACTTGTTTAGTTTTAATCAGTTATGTCTGCTTGTTATTTTTGTCAGCCAACACATTTAAATGACCCTTGTTTGTTACATTTTAAAAGATTGTTTTAGAGATCAGAGATTTAGACAAGGAAGCTACATGCCACTCTTGTGTGCAATTCCATTCTATGGTATCTACCAAACAAACAGGAAACTAGAAATTTTCAAACATGAAATCGACAATTTCTAGACTTGAGCAGCACCTTCAGGTTTTCAGCGAAAGCTGGTCAGGCTTGGATGTAAGCTTAAATAATAAACGCGCAGCGGGCAAGAACGTCATGTTGCAAGTTCAAACCACGGTATTTTTTTTTTTTCCTCCAATATGTGCTGTTTTAAAACATAAATGATTTGCTTAATATAAATGGTGTGGATATCAAACTGCTTGCATACCCTGGTTTGTTTTGACATTGACCAACATGTGGAATCACATGATTGGTAGATGTCCAGTTATTTAGCTTTTCTGTTTGAATAGTCGCTACACACCCTGAAGAAGAAGAAGAAGAAGAAGAAGAAGAAGAAGAAGAAGAAGAAGAAGAAGAATTTCACTTTATCTACCCTAACAAACAGGAAACTAGAAATTTTCACAGGAAATCGAAGCTGGTCAGGCTTGGATGTAAGCTTAAAAAATAAATGCATTTCAACAAGTGCGCAGTGGCGCAGCGGGCAAAGGTTGTGTGCTTTTCAAAAACGTCCTGTTGCAATGTTCAAACCACAGTATTTTTTTTTTTTTTTTTCCTGCGATATGTGCTGTTTTAAAACATAAATAATTTGTTTAATATAAATGGTGTGGATATCAAACTGCTTGTATACCCTGGTTTATTTTGACGTTGACCAACATGTGGAATCACATGATTGGTAGATGTCCAGTTATTTAGCTTTTCTGTTTGAATAGTCGCTACACACCCTTAAAAAGTAGACGGAAGAGGAAGAAGGAGAATAACAATTTTACCTCAGTTTGACGACTTATATCTCATTGTGTATAAGAGGTATGTACGTTTTTTTTTTCACATTTGAGGTAAGAAAGTTTCAGACTTTTGATACTTTAGTTTTGCTGCTGCAACATGATAAAAACAGCTAAAGTCTTTGAGCTGTATAGAGACTCTCAGTAGTATCAAACAAGTTTTTCTAACTTGTACGAGAAACTACCGCTCCTCTCAATGTATATAGACAGGTGGTCATATCTACATATGTTCAAGCAGTTTAAAATCCATTTAAGCTTAATTAGCTTATCAGTAATAACTAATGTAATCACTTATTGTCAGTAATAAGTAATGTAATTGTACCTGAATCTCATATTAAGAAATTTAATTGTACATAAATATCATAGAAATACCACATGCTGTTACCTTACCCTCCCTGTTTTAAAAAAAATATATATTTTTTATTAATTTCAAAATTATAATGAAGTTGATTTCCATGCTTGATAATTACTTTACTATTGATGCTTCATTTTAATTGCAATCCATTACATTTTCTTTTACAGATTGCTTGTGATGGCTGCAGCCTCTGGTTCCATTTGGATTGCATTAATCCACAGCATCAGCCAAAAGATGTGGACCATTCCTTTTTTTTATTGCTGCAAGTGCATGCAATAATGAGGCTTCAAGCCACAATGTTGTACACTCGTGGATCTTCACAGACTGGCATATGCCACATCTATTTTTCCATACTTGGCCCCCTGTATTGCTATATTCTTATTATTATTATTATTCTTCCATCAACTTCAAACTAGTTTTACATTACTTTGTTATTTATATTTAATTTATTAGTGTTGTTTCTATTTGTTTATTTTTAGCCCAGATAAGTTACTGAAATATTATTGTTTTTTTTCTTTTCCTTTGCTGTCGGCGGTAAAAATAAGAGACTGTTCAAATAAAACTTTGATTTGTAACATGTTTTAGTGTAGACAGCTTTTATTTTAGATTTTGTTAATGCTAACAACGGTCGTGACAATATGTTGGTGCCTAAGCAAACTGCAGAAACACTGTACAAAGATCACATCCCATTAAACTTATGTTTTGATTACATTGTGAGGGGATACAGAATTCTGTGGTTTCACAATAGCTATGGAATACTGTACCCTGACCCATGTAGAATATTGGGGGACCCCAGTGTTTAATACAACTGAGCACGTACCTCGCAGGACAGTCTGTACAAAAAACATATGACATGATCCATTAAACTGGTGTTTTGATTACATTGTGAGGGGATACGGAATTCTATGGCTTCTCAATAGCTATGGAATACTGTACCCCCACCCATGTAGAATATTGGGGGACCCCAGTGTTAAATACAACTGAACACATACCTCACAGGACAGTCTGTACAAAAAACATATGACTCTTAACTGCAACTCAGACTTCTTAGGAGTAATGTGAACGCAGCCAAAGATTTATTTGCAGTCTACACTGAGGGATAAAGAGAGCTTTAACCAAACAGAAGAGTAAAATAAATAAAAAAGACACACTGCCCAGTATTTGTGTTATGTTTTACTTGGTCTGACTTCTATTCATTGCTTATTAAATATTATCGAAGTCTTTCTGGGCAAAGATACCTCATTGTTTAGTTTACATTTCCGATACAGAATTTTACGTCAAAAACAATATATAGAATTGCTAAAAATAAATATAATGTGACGCTTTCGTGCCTCAAACTAAGTAAAACAATAAGCCTGAGTACATCACGGTAACTAAGTCAAACAACAAACCTGTCTATATCACGGTTTTATTGGGA
The DNA here is from genome assembly GCA_036884735.1 of Huso huso. Classification (NCBI taxonomy): domain Eukaryota; kingdom Metazoa; phylum Chordata; class Actinopteri; order Acipenseriformes; family Acipenseridae; genus Huso; species Huso huso. The sequence goes on along the minus strand of CM072690.1, from coordinate 27,498,626 downwards.
GAAAATAGAGTGGCGCGTAAACACAGATATATATTTGACTTTCCAATTCAGCCGTCTTTCGGAAAAAAGAAAAAACGCATCTGCGCAGGCGTGAAATTACAGGGGATACTGAATTCCATGGGGTACCAAAATCAGCATCTCACCGTACTTGACGAGTTTGCACTGAAAAGGATCTCCTCGACTGAAAATCTCCAGCTTCCGGTTTTAAAACCAGCAGTATCCGGTTACATTGAGAAAACGGTATACATCAAAATAAACCAGGGAATGCAAGCACTTTGATATCCATACCAGTTACATTAAGCTATTTATTATGTTTTGAAACAGCACTTATCACAAAAAAAAAAAAAAAAAAAAAATCCTTAGGTTCGAACGTACAACCCGCTGCGCCTCTGGATAGCTGTTGAAATGTATTTAATTTTTAAACTTACATAAATTAGCAAATGGCAAGCCAGGAAAATACATGTCATTAATTGATTTGACTGATGCTTTTATCCAGAGCAATTGATATTTGTATAGGCCTACCCATATAAAAGTTAAAAAAAAAAAGTTTGGCTCAGAGAAACATATTCTTGAAAACACATATTATGCCTGCTGCCATATTTTGTTGGATTTGTTATGAAAACAACATTGTAGTAAACTTTGAAGAAAGTGGACCCTTCTATGGCTTCTTCACTGCAAGCTGGATATTACACATTTCTTCGTTGGATTGATGAAGTAAATGTATGAACTGTATTGACACTCTGGATTTTCTGCATTCTACCAATTGCATATCGACCAGCAACATACCGTACACTAAGTTAATAAATATATTCCTCACTATTTACTGTGTTTCATTTTATTGTGCTATTGCTAGGTTATGTTGCTATAAAACAAGACAATTTTACCAGCAAGGCATTTTGCTCATTTTGCATTAATTACAAATTTGCATTATTAATACGCCATTAACTATGTATTGTAAATGCATTACGCTGCTTGTGTAATTAAAAGACCCCAGACAGCTTTTCTGCATTGATCACATTTTAAAAAAAAAAACAAAACAAAAGTTTCTATTCGGACATTTCAATTCAATTATTTATAAAACAGCATGACATTATATTTTAAAACAAAACATTTCATTAATTCAATTATTTAATGATATAATAAGCAGAGGTGGAAGTGACATTAAGTTTGACTGTATTATGGATAAATCTGTCTTCTTTTCATACATTTAGTCTGTAAAACCAAAGAATGTGTGACACTTTCAATATCTAGGTACGTGTATATAATCTATAACAAAAACAAGTCAATGTAAAAAAACAAGTTAGAAAAACACAACAGACGTTTAAAGGGGTGATATCAAACACAAAAGCCCAAATTAGGAGAAGCAATTAGGCCAATCTTGTCAAGCACCAAGCAAATAGGCACAACTGGAAAGGTGCTGGGGCCCAAGATTCACACAATTCTTGCTTCTAACTTGGCGCCTTTTTTTGATCGCTCCACTTTACATTGAAATGCTCATTCCCTTATCAGCTGGGTTGTAACCAGAATAAAGATGCTGAGACACATGTACCAAGGAAAGTGCTCAACACAGACTGAAGTGTTCTTGGTTATCCTTACAAGCACTACTACAGAGAGAAAGACAGACAAGGAATGGGAGCGGCGTCATCACAGACGCAGCTTTGGGAAGACACACGGACAACATGCAGGTAAGGCACAGGTAGATCAGGGCACACATGGACAGACATTTAGCCCATACATACAAGAATACCTCAAAGAGCACGAAGCAGTATATTTCCAACAATGAAAATGATGAACAAGACCAATAATGGCAACGAGTGCAAGGGATAATGAGAATGCAAGGTAAGTGTATCCAGGGCTGGGGTGTTGGAGCATTTTTTTGGTTGTGCATTGTCAATGTTTTTTGTTGCAGATGTGACTTTTGAGCTGATAAGGGAATGGTCACAATGCCCTTGAAGTTGTACAAAGTGGAGCGATGAAAAAAAGAAGCCCAGTTAGAAGCAACAATTGTATGAATGTTGGGCCCCAGCACCTTTCCAATTGTGCCTATTTGCTTGATGCTTCACAAGATTGGCGTAATTGCTTCTCCTAACTTGGGCTTTTGTGTTTGATATCACCCTGTGGTAGAGAGAGAAAGGACCAATGTTGTAAATCTCCCTCCCGATCAGAAAGGACGCTGTGTAAGGTCGGTGGTATGCTGCCTCCTGGATTGACTGTCTTGATGGTAGGTGGAAACCACAAGGTGACCATATTAGGGGGAGTGTGTAGTTGCAAGTGCTCGGAATGACTACATTGCAATCAGCTGCAGGACGGCCCTCTATTGGAGAAACCATGGCGACTGGTTGATTGCAGGGAGGAGTTTTGTGAGTACAAAGGGGAAGCAGCTACGTCAGTACCTGGCCTTGCTCTGAGAAATTGAGCGACCAGCCGGAGCTGTTGTTGTTTTGTATTACGTGTGTTTTTGTGTGTTTACAGAGGAGTAGGAGCGAGGGGCTGTAGCCACAGAGGCAGCCTAACCCACTGGAGCACTACCTTCACCTCACAAACACCAGCACCCCACTGTGGATTAAGGAGTACATTTTCCTGCACAGGACGTATGGGGATTATTGTGGATTGTTTTGTTTACTTTTGTTTGTTTTTGTTTGGCCTGCAAGCCAGCCGTAAATAAAACACAGACATTTATTGGAAAGCATTGTTTCGGGACTGTTTATTTATTACACCACTCGCACCTATCACACACCCTTTTAAACGGCTGTTGCGTTTTTCTAACATTGACATTTGTTATAGATATGTTATAGAATACTACAGGCCCAAAACACTTCTTTTATTTAATGGATAAGGTAAAACTTTTTGGTTCTTGGTGCATCTAAATAACTAACCATTACTTGAACAAGATGTAATTTTTATAGGAATGAATGAAAGCAGCTGCTTTACGATTTTAAATATTGCACCGTTAACGACCTAAATCGTTTATATATTGACAAATATTGCTTCCTGATTGTATCTGTACCCTTTAATTTGATCAAAATACTGTAACGTTATTGTAATTGTTAATGTGGATTGTGATATTACTTCTGGCTGCCAGAGTAATGAATGGCAATGATCATTTTTATATGCACACACACACACATTTGTATTGGTAAATGTCAGTACATTTGCCGGTATACACAAATAATAAGAAAAAGAATACCGTATTCCTTCGAATTTAAGACGCAGCCCAAATTTCCCACCCTCAATCTCAGGAAAAAATAAAACATAAAATAAATCTGCATTTACAAAGACACATTGACACGGGAACAAATTTCTAAATGGGGTTGTTGAAAATAAAAAAGTGTGTGTGTGGGGGGGTGTCCTACAGACCATTTTATAAACTGCTCGCTCCTACAGCATCAACATCAAAATATGCACAGACCAAGTGAGTTTAATAAGGAATAATAAGACACAGCAGCACAAAATGAAGCCTATTTTGTGTCGTACAAATAAAATACATTCTATAATCTTCGGTACTAAAATGCTTTCATTCTATTTGACACGTTTAATAGGTCTATTCACAAACTGAACAGTTGTATAAATGCCATTGCAGTCGACTATTTGCAATTATGTAGCCTATTCAGAAACGACAAGCATTTAAATGTTTGCAACAACTACGATATATAATTTCTTACATACATTCCTTAATGAAATCTGGTGGCTTTCCTCTCAATGTAAGCAGGATGTAGTCACTACACACCACTGATTTAATAAAATACAGATATTCTGTCTGGATACACACGTATTGGCTTTTTGTGGGTTGCTTGCATGCACAGAAAGCGTAGCAGATGATCGTATTTCTTCACATACCAGACCACTTTTCAAACCAAGCTGATTTACAGCATCGAGTGAATTTTTCATTTACAAAGCAGCGAGTAGGAAATCTGTAGTCCTTTGGTTGAAATGCCTCATACAAAGGTTCAGTGGACACAGCTGGGTTCGTAGTGCGGCAGTTGCATTGGCACCGATACTGGTGGAGCTGCAACCTAATTTTACAAGATGGTGCTGCCATACATCCAAAAAAAATCACAAATATATGTTTTTTAGGGTTTATCTACTACACAGTACCGCACACAGGTCTGCTGTGTTCAGTTAGTTTTTAAACAGGCGAGATTACACTGTTAGTAGTTCTGTATTACGGAAGCTTATTATGGCCAGAAAGACAAAATATGCATTGCATCATAATCATCCATGTTTAAGAACATAAGAACATAAGAAAGTTTACAAACGAGAGGAGGCCATTCGGCCCATCTTGCTCGTTTGTTTGTGTGATAGTAAAGGGCGTAGGCCCTTTAAGAAATGGCCGACTGGCCTCAAAGACTACGCTACCCAGAAGTACTGGGTTCATGAATCAAAGAGGCTAGGGTTTGCTGACATATAAGGAAGTCAGCAGATCACTCGGGGTGGGTGTAGCAGTGGGGAATACACCACCAGAGAGATCTATGGACTTCTGGAACCTCGTTTTGAAAAATCTCTGTTCTGTGGAAGACTACTAGCGATAAGACACGTTATAAAAAAGTGAGTTTCTTGTGTTAAGAAGAAATTCATCTGCAAACACTGGCAAACACTGTTGCAGCAGCAAAGGTCATTCAAAATGATCTAGACAGCATTCAGAACTGGGCAGACACATGGCAAATGACATTTAATAGAGAAAAGTGTAAAGTAATGCACGCAGGCAATACAAATGTGCATTATAAATATCATATGGGAGATACTGAAATTGAAGAAGGAATCTATGAAAAAGACCTAGGAGGCTGTGTGGTCCAGTGGTTAAAGAAATGGGCTTGTAACCAAGAGGTCCCCGGTTCAAATCCCACCTCAGCCACTGACTCATTGTGTGATCCTGAGCAAGTCATTTAACCTCCTTGTGCTCCGTCTTTCGGGTGAGATGTAATTGTAAGTGACTCTGCAGCTGATGCATAGTTCACACACCCTAGTCTCTGTAAGTCGCCTTGGATAAAGGCGTCTGCTAAATAAATAAACAAATAATGTTGACTCAGAAATGCCTTCATCTAGACAATGTGGGGAAGCTATAAAAAAAAGCCAACAAGATGCTCGGATACATTGTGAGAAGTGTTGAAATTAAATCAAGGGAAGTAATGTCAAAACTTTACAATGCATTAGTAAGACCTCACCTAGAATATTGTGTTCAGTTCTGGTCACCTCGTTACAAAAACGATATTGCTGCTCTACAAAGAGTGCAAAGAAGAGCAACCAGAATTATCCCGGGTTTAAAAGGCATGTCGTATGCAGACAGGCTAAAATAATTGAATCTCTTGAACAAAGAAGACAACGAGGTGATCTGATTCAAGCATTCAAAATTCGAAAAGGTATTGACAATGTCAACCCAGCTGACTTTTTCGACCTGAAACAAGAAACAAGGACCAGGGGTCACAAATGGAGATTAGATAAAGGGGCATTCAGAACAGAAAATAGGAGGCACTTTTTTTACACAGAGAATTGTGAAGGTCTGGAACCAACTCCCCAGTAATGTTGTTGAAGCTGACACCCTGGGATCCTTCAAGAAGCTGCTTGATGAGATTCTGGGATCAATAAGCTACTAACAACCAAACGATCAAGATGGGCTGAATGGCCTCCTCTCGTTTGTAAACTTTCTTATGTTCTTATGTTCTTAAGTCTATCTATTTGCCGTTTACTGTGCATAATTGGATAGTGGTACTATTGTTTGTGAAGACGACACAGTTGTCGTTTATTTAGTTTTAGCAGAGAGTGAGTATAATCTCCCTTCCTCAAAAAACCTACCCTCGACCCCACCTTCCTCCAGAGCTACCGTCCTGTCTCCCTCCTACCCTTCCTCTCCAAAACCTTCGAGCGGGCTGTACACCGCCAGCTCTCTGCTTTCCTGTCCAACCACTCTCTGCTCAACCCTCTCCAATCTGGCTTCCGCTCTGCTCACTCCACTGAAACCGCCCTTCTGTCTGTCACCAACTCACTAAACTCTGCCCGAGCTGCCTTTCTCTCCTCTGTCCTAATTCTCCTCAACCTCTCTGCTGCCTTTGACACTGTCGATCACACTATTCTACTATCCTCTCTCGCTGACCTGGGAATCTCTGGCACTGCTCTGGCCTGGTTCTCCTCCTACCTCTCCAACCGCACTTACCAGGTAACCTGGCGTGGAGCAACCTCCACAACTCGCCCTCTCTCAACAGGAGTCCCCCAAGGGTCAGTCTTGGGTCCTCTCCTGTTCTCTCTCTACACCCGCTCCCTGGGCCCCCTCATCGCATCCTATGGTTTCTCATACCATTTCTATGCTGATGATGCTCAGATTTTCCTCTCCTTCCCCACCTCTGACTCCACCATCCCCTCCCGCATCTCTACCTGTCTGTCTGCTATTTCCTCCTGGATGCACTCGCATCACCTCAAACTCAACCTCTCTAAATCTGACCTCCTTTTTTTCCTCCTCCTCCTCCCCCCCTCCTCTGATCTCTCTATCTCTGTTCCTCTGGAATCTACCACACTCTCTCCCTCTTCCTCCGCTAAGAACCTCGGAGTCACCCTGGACCCCTGCCTCTCTTATTCCCAGCACATCTCCACTCTGGCACGCACTTGCCGATTCTTCCTGAGCAACATCCGAAGAATCCGACCCTTCCTCACCAACTACGCCACCCAGCTCCTGGTCCAGGCCCTGGTACTCTCCCGCCTAGACTACTGCAACTCCCTCCTGGCTGGCCTACCTGCGTCTGCCACCCGTCCGCTCCAGCTCATCCAGAACTCCGCTGCTCGCCTGGTGTTCTCTCTGCCTCGCTTCTCCCACGCAACTCCACTGTTCCTCACACTCCACTGCCTCCCGATCACCGCTCACATCCAGTTCAAGACTCTTGTACTAGCCTACAGATGCCTTGACCAGACTGCACCAAGCTACCTCCAGACCCTCATCTCTCCCTACACCCCCACTCGACCTCTCCGCTCCTCCTGCACTAGAAGACTGGCTCTACCTCCTTTACGCTCCCCTGCCTCCAGAGCCCGCTTCTTCTCCACCATCGCCCCGCAGTGGTGGAATGACCTTCCTGCAGATGTCAGGACTGCCCAGTCCCTGACCACCTTCCGGCGCCTCCTCAAGACTCTCCTCTTCAGACAGCACCTCTTTTTTCCCCCTGGACACATCACTCTTCCTTAAATGCGCTTTACTTTCTCTTATCTGCCCCCTATTTTAATGCATTTAATCCTGTACTTTAGAGTACTGTAATCTGTCAAGTGTTATTTAATCTGTAGTAGTTTGTATTTAATTATATCCTGATATAACTATCACTGACACTGTTATCTGCTCCATTATTGAATCATATTTTGTCATACTTGTACTTGCTAGAACCAAAGTCATTGTATTTATCTTGCTCTTAATTGTATTATTACTTGTACTGTGATTCTTGAAATGTATTTGTTTACGACTGTAAGTCGCCCTCGATAAGGGCGTCTGCTAAGAAAGAAATAATAATAATAATAATAATAATAATAATAATAATAATAATAATAATCTCTGCAAGCCAGTACTGTGCCTAATGGAACAGCTGTACTATTGCTTGTGAAGATGACACAGTTGATGTTTATTTCGTTTTAGAAGAGAGTGAGTATAGTCTCTGCAAATTAGAAAGTTACCCGAGCCGACTCAAGTACTGGCGTGGGCGTATTTTGTGTTAAGATTTTAGACAGGAAAAGTTTGTTTTGTTCTGTGTACTGTGTGGGACTCTGCTAACAAAAGTCACAGACAACGGGACAGGTTTATGGACGATTGTTTACTGTTTGACAACAAGCTGAACACATTGGCTGGACACCAGAGTTGTGTTCAGCTAGTGAACTGTTTCAACATTCTCCAGTTTACTTACCCTTGCTACAGCTTTACCACGATAGCAGGAGCTGTCGATTGTTTCAACGCACTCCAGTTTACTTACCCTTGCTACAGCTTTACCACGATAGCAGGAGCTCTCATTGTTTTGTTTCAGTTTACTTACCCTTGCTACAGCTTTACCACGATAGCAGGAGCTCTCATATTGTTTCAATGCACTCCAGTTTACCTACCTTTGATACAGCTTTACCACGATAGCAGGAGCTGTCATATTGTTTCAATGCACTCCAGTTTACCTATCCTTGATCCTGTGTGCACACCGTGCTCCAGCAGAGGGAGCCAGTTCCAGCAAACTTACCTGTGGGCTCACCGTGCTCCAGCAGAGGGAGCCAGTTCCAGCATGCTTACCTGTGTGCGCAAGTGCTCCAGCAGAGGGAGCCATTGCCCGCTAACTCACTTGCCTGTTCCTGGTACTCCAGTAGGAGGAGCACCGCTTCACTAAGGGTCTGCAGACAAGAGACCTAACTAAGACTGTACCAGCACGACAAAGTAACCTCCTGGGGTAGGCCTAGACACGGAACAAAAGTGAGACAGTTAGTGGCCCGTACAAGGCATGAACTTTTGGTGGTGGGAAACAAAGTTTTGTTTGGTGTATAAAATAAAGATACTCACCAGTGTAAACTTACGAGTCCGTCCAGTTTCTGCCAGAAAAACGACACCCTCTGGAGGGCATATTTCACAGTTGTTAGTAGCTTATTGATTCCAAAATCTCATCAAGCAGCTTCTTGAAGGAGCCCAGGGTGTCGGCTTCAACAACATTACTGGGGAGTTGGTTCTAGACCCTCACAATTCTCTGTGTAAAAAAGTGCCTCCTATTTTCTGTTCTGAATGCCCCTTTATCTAATCTCCATTTGTGACCCCTGGTCCTTGTTTCTTGTTTCAGGTCGAAAAAGTCCCTGGGTTGACATTGTCAATACCTTTTCGAATTTTTAATGCTTGAGTCAGATCACCACATAGTCTTCTTTGTTCAAGACTGAACAGATTCAATTCTTTGAGCCTGTCTGCATACGACATGCCTTTTAAACCCAGGATAATTCTGGTCGCTCTTCTTTGCACTCTTTCTAGAGCAGCAATATCCTTTTTGTAACGAGGTGACCAGAACTGTACACAATATTCTAGATGAGGTCTTACTAATGCATTGTAAAGTTTTAACATTACTTCCCTTGATTTAAATTCAACACTTTTCACAGTATTTCCGAGCATCATGTTAGCCTTTTTTATAGCTTCCCCACATTGTCTAGATGAAGACATTTCTGAGTCAACATAAACTCCTGGGTCTTTTTCATAAAATAAACAAATCCCCAAGAGACTGTTGCATGATCTTGGTTAGCGGTTTATAAATAACTTATTTCATTTCTTTGAGTACTATTGGGAGGATCTCATCCGGCCCAGGGGATTTGTTTATTTTAGGAGCTCCTAGTCCCTTTAACACTTCTGCCTCTGTTATGCTGAAGTTATTTAAAACTGGATAGGAACAGGTCGGCATGTGGGGCATGTTGTCTGTATCCTCCTTTGTAAAAACTTAAGTAATCATTTAATATATTTGCTATTTTTTTTTCTTCATCTATGATTTTGCCATTTGTGTCTCTTAGACATTTAACCTCCTCTTTGAATGTTCTCTTGCTGTTATAATATTGGAAAAACATTTTGGAATTGGTTTTAGCCCCCTTAGCAATGTTCATTTCTATCTCTTGGCCTTTCTAACTTCCTTTTTGACTTGCGTTTGCAGTTCTGAGTACCCTTTCTGTGTACTTTGTTTTTGGTCCCTTTTAAATGCTCTGTAAAGTGCCTTAATTCACTGAATTTTTTTTAAGTCTCTGTTTTATACTTTCTTAGTTTGCTTTTCTAAAATTGTAAACCTTAGCTTTAGTCATTAATTTTTGGGGTTTAAAAATCACATGTTGTGGTCTGAGTTTGCCAGTGTTTCTCTGACCTCTGTTTTAGTTATTCTGTCTTTGTTATTTGAAAAGACTAGAACATAAGAACATAAGAACATAAGAAAGTTTACAAACGAGAGGAGGCCATTCAGCCCATCTTGCTCGTTTGGTTGTTAGTAGCTTATTGATCCCAGAATCTCATCAAGCAGCTTCTTGAAGGATCCCAGGGTGTCAGCTTCAACAACATTACTGGGGAGTTGGTTCCAGACCCTCACAATTCTCTGTGTAAAAAGTGCCTCCTATTTTCTGTTCTGAATGCCCCTTTATCTAATCTCCATTTGTGACCCCTGGTCCTTGTTTCTTTTTTCAAGTCAAAGAAGTCCCCCGGGTTGACATTGTCTATACCTTTTAGGATTTTGAATGTTTGAATCAGATCGCCGCGTAGTCTTCTTTGTTCAAGACTGAATAGATTCAATTCTTTTAGCCTGTCTGCATACGACATGCCTTTTAAACCTGGGATAATTCTGGTCGCTCTTCTTTGCACTCTTTCTAGAGCAGCAATATCCTTTTTGTAACGAGGTGACCAGAACTGAACACAATATTCTAGGTGAGGTCTTACTAATGCATTGTAGAGTTTTAACATTACTTCCCTTGATTTAAATTCAACACTTCTCACAATATATCCAAGCATCTTGTTAGCCTTTTATAGCTTCCCCACATTGTCTAGATGAAGACATTTCTGAGTCAACATAAACTCCTAGGTCTTTTTCATAGTTCCTTCTTCAATTTCACTATCTCCCATATGATATTTATAATGCACATTTTTATTGCCCGCATGCAATACTTTACACTTTTCTCTATTAAATTTCATTTGCCATGTGTCTGCCCAATTTTGAATGCTGTCTAGATCATTTTGAATGACCTTTGCTGCTTCAACAGTGTCTGCCACTCCTCCTATTTTGTGTCGTCTGCAAATTTAACGAGTTTGCTTACTATACCAGAGTCTAAATCATTAATGTAGATTAGGAATAGCAGAGGACCTAATACTGATCCCTGTGGTACACCACTGGTTACCTCACTCCATTTCGAGGTTTCTCCTCTAATCAGTACTTTCTGTTTTCTACCTGTTAACCACTCCCTAATCCATGTGCATGCATTTCCTTGAATCCCTACTGCGTTCAGTTTGAGAATTAATCTTTTATGCGGGACTTTGTCAAAAGCTTTCTGGAAATCTAAATAGACCATGTCGTATGCTTTGCAGTTGTCCATTTTCAATGTTGCATCCTCAAAAAAGTCAAGGCATGCCTCCCCTGTAGTCGGTGCCTTGACAAATTGCGTTAGGAAGCAGTCATTTGTCATTTCCACCATTTCAATTTCGTCCGTCGTGCTCCCCACTGGGTTTTCCCATTTAATATGGGGGAAGTTGAAATCCCCCATTAGTATGGCTTCTCCTTTTCTACATGCATTTCTAATGTCATTGTATAACAGATTATTTTTATTATTTGTCCATTATTCTGACCCACATTGATCCTGCGTTGTTTTCATCGTCCAGATTTAACACCTGGGCTTCAAGGCTATTTATGTATAGCGCTACCCCTCCGCCTCTTCTGTCCTGCCTGTCTTTCCTATACAATGTGTACCCACTAATATTGTATTCGTCTCCATCACTCTCAGACAACCAAGTTTCTGTAACACATATCACATCGTAGTTACTTGTTAGTGCAGTAGCTTCAAGTTCTAACATTTTGTTTCTGAGACTTCTAGTATTTAAATAAATACATTTAATGGCTGTTTTACCCTGTTGTTCCCCTTGTTTTGATGTGGTCTCCCTTCTGTTTTTTTGTTTTCTCCCCCCTTCCTTTCTAGTTTAAATGCTTCTGAACCTCCTCAAGGATCCTTTCTCTGAGTAGATTGGTTCCCTTTTTGTTTAAGTGCAGTCTGTCCCACCTATATAGATAGTCCTTGTTGTAGAATGTGCTCCAATGTTCAAGAAAGGTGAAGCCTTCCTGTGTGTACCACGATTTCAGCCATGCATTTTGATTTTGTATTTCCAGTTGTCCATATGGTCCTTTGCAAGGTGCCGGCAGTATCCCAGAAAATACCAAAATTTTGGTCTTTTAATTTCCTTCCTAGCTCTCTGAATTTGTTTTGCAGGGATTTTGGCCTGTCTCTTCCAGTGTTGTTTGTACCGATGTGGACGACTACTACCGGGTCATCTCCTGTTCGTTCTAGGAGCCTGTCCACGTTCTCAGTGATGTGCGTGACAGAGGCTCTTGAAAGGCAGCACACTGTTGTAGTAAGGGGGTCCAAACTGCAAACTGAACTTGCTATATGGAGTCCCCAACAATCATGACCTCCCTTCTTTTTGCTGCCTGGCCAGCACTGTTTACAGGATCCTGGATGTTGTTCCTTTCATTCTCTTGATGTTGGTTTTGTTCATCTAAATTTTGAAGTGGCTCAAATTTGTTTGATGTTTTGATTTCTGGTGGTTGTGTTTGATGAAGTTTCTTTTTTTCCCTGCCTCGGCCTATCTGAACCCAGCTGTTTTGACCCTCTTCTATCTCCCTGGTTGCTTTCTGTCTGCTAGGGGTGTTGACTTCCATGAGTTGCATGAATTGTGGGTGTGCCAGCTCCTCAAGCTTCTGTTGCTGTCTCATTTCCTGCAGCTCCATTTCTAGCATACTTACTAGTTTAAGCAAGTCCTGGATTGTGCGGCACTTTACACACACTTGGTTTAGCTCTGCTGGGTGTTCTCGGATTTCCCACATCATGCAGGTGTCACAGATTACTGTCTTGAAGACCATGTTACCCTTTTTTTTTTTGGAAGTTTAGTTTAGCTTCTGCAGCTGTCAACTTGCTTCAAACTGCTTCTAACTGCTCTGTTCTTTTCCATGACTGTACTTCTCCCACGCTGTCGCTTCCACACTCTGTCGCTGGGAAGACTGCCTGGCTTTTGTCTGTATCTGTTGCTGGCTCCGCCCCTCCTGCTGCTGGCTCCACCCCTCCTGCTGCTGGCTCCGCCCCTCAGGTTGTCAAAGACTCAACTGGCCTCAAGTCTTACCCGCCTTGACTCGACTCGACTCAAGTCCTAATTTTTGTGACTCGATGTCACAAAGACGGCCGGAGTGGGTGGCGTCAGACCAGAAGCAGGAAATAAACAGACAGAGAGGTGTGGTTTGGTGAAGCTGAGCGAATGCTTTCGCTCAGCATTTAATAAACAAAACAGAAAATAAAAGGTTTGAAACAACAAAACACAGCACACGGCACTTGAGGCCAAAATAAATAGACAAACAAAAACGGACCAAACAGACAAAACACGGTGAGCTTCTTTTAACGATTATTACTATTATTCTTATTATTATTACCTCCGTCTCCAATCCCGTTCTCCACTCACTGAACACCCAACCCCGACTGAATGCTACGTGTCTCTATATATACTGTTGTGCTGGGATTCAATTACTAATTAATTATTCACTTGAATCCCAGCACGTGAATTAATTCTGTGCAACCCCGTGCTCACATATTACATTTAACCAGCACGTGAAGTGATTTGTGCCCTCCTCGTGCCTAAATACAAATCTACCTTTTTAAATCACACGTGAAACACAGACCCGTTTATATCCCGTGTACCAATCTATACACCAACATTAACACACGCACGCAACATACAACACATAATATGCACACAGGGGCGGGGCACATTGCCACACTCGATTACAACACTGTGTCCAGTGCAAAACCACATGAAAAAACACATTTGTAGGGGAAAAAAACTAAAAAGAAGTCACTACATTTAAAAAATATATAAACATGTGAGATTTTCGGTCCACTAAAAGAAAGGGCTTTACATAATCTCTGCAAGTAGGAAATTGCAGTGTCCAGTGTGAAAACACAACACGTAGTAATAAATTCACATCCAAAGTAGCATTATAGCATTAAAATGTTCAATACAAAACAATGGTGCCTGAGTTACAAGGTGTTGCAGTGTCTAAAAAAAAACCCTGAAAATGGATTGTAGCATAACAACAGGAAAGTGTAATCAATCAGACTGCAGAGTCTGTATCTGATCTGAAACCACCGAACCGAAGATAACCCTAACCCTAACCCTAACCCCGAATCATTCAATGATGACAATGACAGAGCAACTACTTCCAGGAAGTTTTTCTATTCATGTGAGCAGCAATATTTTACTTCAGACATTATTTGCATATGGTTATTAAAAACGGAAATGAATGGTGATGATGTGGCTTTCAGTTAAAGGTTGGGGTGGGGCGATCGTTCAAACAGGGACGCTGACTCTGCAGAATCCGGTATTAACGAGTTGGAATTCTATCTACTTTTACCTTCTTAGTCCCAACAGCCTCTAAGTGCAAGAAGGTCCGACTTTATTCCAGTTCACTTCTACAGTGGTAACCATGCTCAGCTACTCCTTGATGGTGTAATTTGTGTCACTATGGAAGATTGGTGTGTTCTGATGTTTGATTGATATGTGCATGTTCATTGAACATTTTGCTTCCATTGAGTTCAATTAATATATTTTATTCTGTATGATTGTGGTTACAGATGGAACAAGCAAAGGGGGATTTTCTGGTTAGAAATTCTTACTGAAAGACCACTTAATAATCACATTAATAAGGCAGTGTGTTTACCACACTACACTCTCTCCCAGCTTTGGTGCGTGATGCTCCCACCGTCGCTCACTTTAAATCAAATCTCAAGACCCACCTGTTCTCTCTTGCTTTCCATGCTCTTTAAGCCTGATATCTGCTATTAGCTGCTGTGTTGCTGCTACTATTTCATGTATTACGTTACAATCCTGTATTATGCACTTTCCACTTAATATTTAATGTATTTAATGTATTATGCTTTTTTTTACTGTGTATCATGTATTATGCATTTCTCTGTGCATTTTTGTGTTGATCAGTGGCAGAAACTCCTAATTAAATCCATTTTGATTCTATGTTTTAGCACAATAAAATATGGAAAAGTCCAAGGGGGGTGAATACTTTTGAGAGCCACTGTATATAAAATAAAGATTGATTGATTGATTGATTGATTTGCAGAGGTCTGGCTTAATTTTGCTATATAAAATTAGAGGTGCAATCAGCAACCATTTTCTTCAATTAGGTCAAGGCCTGGTAATACATCGACGCATTGTGAATACTGTAGTATAAAAGGAAGTAACAGAAAAACAAGCAAATGCAATGTTCTTTCACTGCTCTCCTCTAGCAAATGCAATGCTCTTTCACTGCTCTCCTCTAGCAAAGGCAATGCTGTTTCACTGCTCTCCTCTAGCAAATGCAATGCTCTTTCACTGCTCTCCTCTAGCAAATGCAATGTTCTTTCACTGCTCTCCTCTAGCAAATGCAATGCTGTTTCACTGCTCTCCTCTAGCAAATGCAATGCTCTTTCACTGCTCTCCTCTAGCAAATGCAATGTTGTTTCACTGCTCTCCTCTAGCAAATGCAATGCTCTTTCACTGCTCTCCTGTAGAAAATGCAATGCTGTTTCACTGCTCTCCTCTAGCAAATACAATGCTCTCACTGCTCTCCTCTAGCAAATGCAATGCTATGTCACTGCTCTCCTCTAGCAAATGCAATGCTCTTTCACTGCTCTCCTCTTGCAAATGCAATGCTCTTTCACTGCTCTCCTCTAGCAAATGCTTTTACATACATAATACACGGCATGCCTTTTGCTTGCAATCACCATTTTCAAAGTACAATAAACTGTATGTTATATTGCACTTGCACTAATAAACCCCGATCATTTCAAGACATTTTCTTTAAGCCACTTGCATCCATGAATTATAATGCACATGCATATACAAATACCACAGCAAAGCTGCAACAGGTGACGGGTACCCAGGCTTTCAGGTACCAGTGCTGACTTCTAATTGCTTATTGGAATTATTTTAAAGTTGTCTGTTTACATGGCTTTGTATTAACTATTACAATTACCTCAACAATAAAAGCAATCAGGTATAGCTGTAAGTACTGTAATTAAAAGTAAGAAGACATTATCAAAATGCAAGCAAAGCACATGTTACTGAGTAGCTAGCTACGTAAGGCTCCAAATAGGATACGAGGGTGATTTAATAGATTAATGAATGCTTAAATGGAGCCTAAAAAAAGGCATGATGTTCAATAATGAATTAATCAATGCATCGCTATATATAAAAGCAATAGAAATGATGAGGTATACTGTAGAATATCTACAGTATAACCACTATGATTATCTATAACTGCAGAGGCTCACAGATGTGTCATCTTATATCACTAGCTTTCAGCCACAAACCCATACAAATACAGTATACCTTATTAGAGTCAAGTAAACATTTTAAAATGTTTCTCTGGTGTCTTTTCACAACAGTACTTGTTTTTCTATATATATATTTTATTTTAATAGTCTTAGAGATTAACATTTTCACAGCATAGAATTTACACAAGAGTGAAAGGTTTACAGTGGCAGGGCTGCCAACGCTTTGCTTTTTCCTTTTAACGCACTTGAAAGCTATGAGAAATGTTGAAACTCAACAGTAATTGATGAAGGTAAGTATTTTAAGGCACTTCAGCTTTGTTAATAGGGCCCTATATATGACAATAATGATATGGGACATGCATTTTAGGTTTTGTATTTGGAAGTTTAGCTGCAAGTTCTCTAGTCATTGACATATAATTATTGGTACACATACATTTTATCATATTAAATCTGATAAAATGTTTTTTTTAAAAAAAAGCATCACAGCTGGTAATGTCTTACAGTTCTTGTAATTCCTGTCATTTAATATAAAGCATGATCCTTCCTATTATCAACAGTGCTATCACTGTGACAGCTGCTCTACAACCCCCTGCTGTAAAATATAAACCCAGTTCAAATATTCTCTTTATGAAAGATAAACACAACAACTCTGTAGGCATTATGCTAATTGCTGAATTCATGGCCTATGTCAACAAGCACATTTCTGTGGCACATTCCTCCTGGGGGTCCTTTGTAAATACAATTTAGAAGCAGGCACTTTTTTGTAATGAAAATAGATCTAAAGTCTTGAAGAATATCATATCAAGGGAGCCAGAGAATATGATAATCGTGGACATTGATCATAGTTAAAAAATGAGTAATGGAGACAATAAGGCTGGTATATTTCAATGCAAGGTGTTTGGACAGGCAGGATCAAAATGCTTCACAGTCATTAACTGCTGCTTTAGGACATGCAGAAGCACAAATGATATGAAATGTTGCCTACAGTGTAGTAAACACAAAGAGTTTGCAAAAGAGTGCAAGGGGACGTTCTCAATGACATAACTATTTTAATGTTATAAAACTAGCCAGATACTACAACCTAGTTGCTGTTAGGACGTGACATTTGGGTCTGAGCAATTCCTTTCAAGTTTTATGCTGGTGAAATTGGGCCTTTGTACTTGCTGGTAAGTAGGGCTGCGAGTCATCATCATAACACATACAATCTGTACAGAGCGCCATCAGGCCACTCCCCAGATCTTAATTAGTTTCTTAATTAGCTGATGCACACACTTTTTGAAAACAGGATATAGTTTCTGGTAAGAGCTTGGCCGGTGAGAGGAAACAGGTGAAGAAAGGGGAGTAGAGCAAACGAGAGAGGGTAGACAGGTTGTGGATTTGTTGTTTTTCTTGATTTATAGCTATTGAATGTTTGAAATACACTTGTTAATCAGGTTCTTAGAAGACTAACAATGATTGGTAGGTATTGGGTTTGTTGTATCTTAATATAAAATAAACTTGATTACACTGTGTTTGTATTTTTAGCAGTATTAAGAATATAAACGATATCTCTGCGAGCGTACATGATTTTTTTATCCCACGATATCGCTATATGGAAATTATTAGCGATATCAAACAATATCGTATCAAAATATTGATATTGGTGCCCACCCCTAATATATATATATAACATCCACGCATTACAATCCACCTCTTGTTTATGAACTTCATTTAGTACTTTTAAATTTTCACAATGGTGAACTGCAGAAATCTGCAATTGTACCTAAACATTTTAATGTCATAATTGGCTTCCAGCATAACAGTATGTTAGCAAGCATTCATAGTAAACTGTAACATTTGAAAGAATAATGGTTAATCACAGTGCAAACATACACATACTGCAGAAAATGCAGTAATACTGCCACGTGAAACAGTGCAGTTAATACAAGAAAGCCAATGTTGCAGATTCCACATACAGAAAATACTGTTTGTATGAATATTGCTGATAGAGTTTGGAGAAATATGGCTTGTTTAACATTAGTTCCAGTGATACATGGAAGGTCCCTAATTAATTCTATAGCACTACTGTGTTCTGAGTTTATTGGTTTTACTTAGAACATTGGTGAAATAATTAGCTTTACAGCAAACATTGTAGGAATGCTAATGCAGTTACTGTACATGTTACCAATCACAAGGACTATGATTTCCCAGTGTTATGTCCGTATGGCCAGTCTTTGGGGAGAATTTCTCATGTGCTTAGTGATGTCAGTGCCGATGGCATTGATGATGCCATATGTGATGTCAAGTGTGACGGGAAACATACACATAAGGGTGCAGAGTTAAGGTTGCGTGGCTACCTTAACTTGCAATTTCCTAACCTTGTGGACTTTTGCAACCAAACCTTAATGTTATTTTAACAAAGTTTTTGCCATTGAATTTCCATTGTTTTGCAGATGGCCTCCTGGCAAATCAAACAACCACATATGTCATATAATGTAGTGGTGAAAACACAACTTGCGACACTAAATAACACAGATGAAATAGACATGCACCAAGTATGTAAAGTTTTTTTTTAAAAGCCAGATTTATTGAAGCCAAATCAAATGTGAAAAATGTTAATCCTTGCCCCTGAGACTGAAGAGGTGGGGACAGCAACGGCTGCCCCTGAGACTGGAGAGGTGGGGTGAGCAATGACTGTACCTGAGGCTGGAGAGGTGGAGACAAATTTTAAAAGTAGTGCTGAGGGCAGTTATTCTTCATGTTGTATGGCTTTGTCCACTTTCTTTAGAAAGATCATGTAAGAATCCTGCAGGTTTTTAGGCAGTCTGATGCATTGTGTGCATTGCATATCATTACATTGAAACCATTGCTCATCTTTTCACACCCAGGCAACAGAGTGACCATGGCTGATGGTTTTCCCTTTGTGGAACACAATTGCCAGAGTTTAAAATGTTTTCCTATCAATTACAACTCTGTCATGTTTGAAATTGGCATATCATTTTAATAAACTAATAAACAATATGTGGGATAATTTGAATTTTAAAATGGTGCTATATAAATATGGTGTTATGGAGCAGTATGTTTATTTTCTAACTCAGCACAAGTAACATTCCAAATAAGTAATTTCTGGTAGGAAGAAATGTATAAAATGCATTCATGTCTTTACAAAATCATTTTCATTTCAGAATATTCTTTTAAAAACTGTAAACACAGGGCTCCCGAGTGGCACATCCGGCAAAGGCGCTCCGTGTGGAGTGCAGGATGTGCACTATAGCCTGGACGTCGCCGGTTCGAGTCCAGGCTATTCCATTGCCGACCATGGACGGGAGCTCCCAGGGGTGGCGCACAATTGTCCGAGCACCACCCGGGGGAGGTGGGGAGACTACGGTTGGCCAGCGTGTCCTTGGCTCACCGTGCACCAGCGACCCCTGTAGTCTGCCCAGGCGCCTATTGGGAGAAAATGACAAAAAACAATTGGCAACTACTAAATTAAAAAAAAAAAAAAAACTGTAAACGGGAGCTTGTTATCATTTATGTCAACCAAAATTTTATTATTGTTAAACTTCTCTAAATGTGGACATCAGTACGTACCTCTGAAGAAATCAAACAGTGGCGTTGCTTGCAATTGCTGTACTAGAGTCTGCGAGAGCGGGGGCGGAAGATGACTCAACGTTGGACAACACGGTTAACGACTTAGGAACGGAAACGGATATGAGTATGGAGAGTACTTCACAAAAGACTAGTTCAAGATCTGCAGTTAACAAAGACATGGAACTCCAGGTTTGTGTCTGCGGCTGGAGCAAGGCGACAACGGTCAGGGGTTTGAAGATTCATCAAGGGAGAATGAAATGCTTGAGGGAGAAGGGACAAGGGCCTCGCATTGATCAGTACTTCTTACGAAGTCAGTCAAGTCAGTCGAATGAAATCCAGCGACAGGAAGCAAACCACAGTTCGCAGGATATCAGCACCCCTGTCATAGACGTTAGGAGGACTTGCATGGACACAGTTAGTGATGAACCTAATGATCCTTGTGAACCCGGTCAGACAAACCAGCATAAGAGAGAAAAGAACCTCAACGGGCACAAGCCTGGAGTTAAATGGCCAAGAGCTTGTGAGAAAACTGCATGGGACACAGTAAACACAGATCTCTGCGTTGCATTGGAAAGATTAAGTGGAACAGTTGAAAAGAAGCTGGATAAATTTGGGGACATCATCTACGCATATGGAAGTGAGAGGTTTGGAGTTGAAAAAGGAAGGAAAAAGTACAAACTATTCCTGGAAAGTCTAGACGGCAGCAGGAGATTGAACGCTTAGTTAGAGAAAGGAGACAGCTGAGGAACCAATGGAGAAGAGCAGAACAAAGTCAGAAGGGGGACTCAATCTCTTACAAAGGGTCATAAAAGATAAGCTTGCAACATTGCGCAGAGCTGAGCGCCTACGGAAACGCTACAAAAAGAAGGAGCGTGCGAGAGCTAACTTTTATAAAGACCCATTCAAATTTGTAAAGAAGTTATTCACCAGTGAGAAGAATGGCACACTAAAAGCATCTAAGGTTGAGCTGGAGAGATATTTGGAGGAAACACATACAGATTCAAAAAGGCAGGAGCCTATGTCAATTCCGTCAGACATCCCACCTATCAATCCACCAGAATACCAAATGGAGGACTGTGCACCTAAGTGGAAAGAAATAGAGCAAGCTGTGAAAAAGCAAGGGCTTCATCATCTCCAGGGCCTAATGGAGTTCCGTACAGAGTGTACAAGAGTGCTTCAGGAGTTCTACGAATTCTGTGGAAATTGATGAAAGTGGCATGGGAAAAACAGGTTGTACCAAGAGCATGGCGCCGAGCAGGTGGAGTCTTTATACCTAAAAAAAAAGATTCTACAAGCATCAGTCAGTTTCGTCCCATTTCCTATTAAACGTAGAAGGCAAGATTTTCTTCAGCATTATTGCTCAGAGATTGTCAGCTTACCTATTAAAGAACTGCTTCATTGACACTTCAATACAAAAAAAGCGGGCATTCCAGGTTTCCCAGGTTGCTTAGAACACATCAATGTGATCTGGCAACAAATTCAATCAGCTAAAAGGAGAGGAAGGAGCTCCATGTGACATTCCTGGATTTGGCTAATGCATATGGTTCAGTGCCACATGAACTACTTTGGGCAGCATTTGATTTTTTTTTCAGTGTACCGGATGACAATAACAAATTTAGTGAAAGCCTACTTTGGAG
The DNA here is from genome assembly GCA_036884735.1 of Huso huso. Lineage (NCBI taxonomy): Eukaryota > Metazoa > Chordata > Actinopteri > Acipenseriformes > Acipenseridae > Huso > Huso huso. Next base: position 27,477,396 of record CM072690.1, on the reverse strand, counting down.
ATTTGCAATTCAGTTTTTCAACTTCAGAATTCAGCACTACATGGCAATGCCTAGAGGTTGGAATAATGGCAGGATGCACCATTTCTCCACTGGCTTTTACCATGGCAATGGAAGTAATCATTAGGGCATCAAAATGGGTAGTAGGAGGAGAGCGCTTGGCTTCTGGAATGCGACTACCACCAATTCGAGCATACATGGATGACATGACAACCATGACTACAACAGTAGCCTGCACTAATCGATTATTGGGCAAATTAACCAATAACATTGAATGGGCACGAATGCAATTCAAGCCCACTAAATCAAGGAGCATCTCTATAATTAAAGGCAAAGTAGTAGATAAAACATTCTTCATTAATGGTGAGGCAATACCAACAGTGTCTGAGAAGCCAGTGAAGAGTCTTGGGAGATGGTACGACGGGATCTAAAGGACACAGTTCGTGTGGGAGAAGTTAGACAACAAGCAGTGGAAGGGTTGAAGAGCACAGACAGCTGCGCTCTACCAGGTAAACTAAAACTCTGGTGCTTTCAGTTTGGTCTACTGCCGAGGTTGCTGTGGCCACTGACTGTGTACGAGGTTTCTTTGACAACAGTAGAGAAGCTGGAAGCTTTAATCAGTTCATACATCAGGAAATGGTTGGGAGTTCCACGCTGCCTCAGCAGAGTGGGACTTTATGGTAAAGGAATACTGCAGCTACCAGTCTCTGCTCTAACCGAGGAGTTTAAGTGCGCCAAGGTCAGACTGGAAATGACATTAGTAGAGTCACGCGATAAATGCGTAAGGGAGGCAGCACCTGTGTTGAAAACTAGAAGAAAGTGGGCGGCAAAGAAAGCTGTGGAAGATGCAAAGGCTGCCCTTCGAATTGGTGATATCATGGGGCAAGTTCAGCATGGAAGAGGGGTCTTGGTTTCAGTTCAGCTCCTCCTACATGGCACAAGGCAGCCCCAGCTCAAAGGAGGAAGCTGGTAGTCAACGAGGTGCAAAAGCAGGAGGAGAGGATGAGGGTATAAAGGCCATTTCCCAGGCCAAGCAGGGAGAATGGATGAGATGGGAGAGTGTGGAACAACGCAAGATTGGCTGGCAAGACCTATGGTCAATGGAACAGAGCAGGATCAGTTTCCTCATCAGGTCAACATATGATGTACCACAGAACCTAAACCTCTGGGTAGGAGAGGATCCCTCATGTCCTTTGTGTTCATCACCTGCAACATTAAGGCACATTTTGACAGGATGTAAGGTGGCTTTAGCCAAGGACGGTTTACTTGGCGCCATGACCAGGTGCTGCGATGTTTGGCCTTAGCATTGGAAGACAAGCGTAACATGACCAATAAGTTGTCACCTGTTCCATCAAAACATTACACACAAAAGACAACATTCCTCCGCCCAGGAGAGCAACCACCAAGAAAAAGGTGTTAAAACCAATCCTCGCCCAGGACAACTGGAAGCTGCTAGAGACTGGAAAATGCTGGCAGATGTTGGTCAACGGCTTATTTTTCCACCTGAGATTGCCACCACTAACCTTCGACCAGATATTGTCTTGTGGTCTGGATCAGCACGCCTTGTTCACCTGGTAGAGTTAACAGTGCCATGGGAGGATGCTGTAGATGAGGCGTATGAGAGGAAGAAACTGCGGTATGCTCAACTAGCCACTGAAGCGGAACAGCGAGGATGGAGAGTCCGGGTTTACCCAGTGGAAGTGGGTTGTCGAGGATTTGTGGCACACTCTACAACCCGGTTTCTCAGAGACGCCGGATTCAGTGGCCAAGAGTTGCATCGCACAGTGAAGAACTTATCTGAAGCAGCAGAGAGGAGCAGCAACTGGCTGTGGTTGAGACGGAAAGATTCTGGCTGGGGATCTCAAGCACAATAGAAAGAAAGAAACGCTGATGTACAGGTAAGTAAGCTGGGCTGAGTTGAGTGGGGGCGGAGGGGTGATGCTGGGACGCCAGAATCACCGTCGAGCCCTCTTGAGGTGTCGTGGGCTAGTCGACGAAACACTGAGGATGGAAGGTGCCCACTTGAAAACCCCAGAGATGTACCCTACTTAGCTCAATCCAGACGGTTGTCATGCTGATGCGCTGGGGAGGCCGCACTGTGGTTGATCCCCGGAGCCAGCATCGCAGCCGTTGTGTGTGCTGATGCGCCAGGGAGGCAAAATAAGCTGATCCCTGGAGCCAGCATTACACTTCAGCCATTAACACCAGACAGAAGGATATCTACATCATCATATGGAAGGAAACGTAAATGGATGGAGACACATATGGATCACATTAGTTTACTGTAAAGCTACGTCTTAGTTGGTGCTTATCTTGGCGAGAGCCGAGTTCAAATCAGCATGAAGTTTTAACATCTACTCTCGTGTAATGGAAATCATGAAGATCTGGGTACGTCCAGTGACTGCTGTGAATAGTGCAGCTGGCAACAAGGAAAGACCTTGTGACAGCCTGGAGAGACAGCTGACAGGAGGAAAGAGACCCCATTGGGGCTGGTAAGGGTTAGCTACCCTTGTCGGCAGTATCCAGCTCTGTGTTTACAGGATGCTGGAGACACCGCCCAAGGCTTCTAAGAAATTAAAGAGAAAAATACCCCTAGAGTCTGCGAGAGCGGGGGCGGAAGATGACTCAACGTTGGACAACACGGTTAACGACTTAGGAACGGAAACGGATATGAGTATGGAGAGTACTTCACAAAAGACTAGTTCAAGATCTGCAGTTAACAAAGACATGGAACTCCAGGTTTGTGTCTGCGGCTGGAGCAAGGCGACAACGGTCAGGGGTTTGAAGATTCATCAAGGAGAATGAAATGCTTGAGGGAGAAGGGACAAGGGCCTCGCATTGATCAGTACTTCTTACGAAGTCAGTCAAGTCAGTCGAATGAAATCCAGCGACAGGAAGCAAACCACAGTTCGCAGGATATCAGCACCCCTGTCATAGACGTTAGGAGGACTTGCATGGACACAGTTAGTGATGAACCTAATGATCCTTGTGAACCCGGTCAGACAAACCAGCATAAGAGAGAAAAGAACCTCAACGGGCACAAGCCTGGAGTTAAATGGCCAAGAGCTTGTGAGAAAACTGCATGGGACACAGTAAACACAGATCTCTGCGTTGCATTGGAAAGATTAAGTGGAACAGTTGAAAAGAAGCTGGATAAATTTGGGGACATCATCTACGATATGGAAGTGAGAGGTTTGGAGTTGAAAAAGGAAGGAAAAAGTACAAACTATTCCTGGAAAGTCTAGACGGCAGCAGGAGATTGAACGCTTAGTTAGAGAAAGGAGGCAGCTGAGGAACCAATGGAGAAGAGCAGAACAAAGTCAGAAGGAGGGACTCAATCTCTTACAAAGGGTCATAAAAGATAAGCTTGCAACATTGCGCAGAGCTGAGCGCCTACGGAAATGCTACAAAAAGAAGGAGCGTGCGAGAGCTAACTTTTATAAAGACCCATTCAAATTTGTAAAGAAGTTATTCACCAGTGAGAAGAATGGCACACTAAAAGCATCTAAGGTTGAGCTGGAGAGATATTTGGAGGAAACACATACAGATTCAAAAAGGCAGGAGCCTATGTCAATTCCGTCAGACATCCCACCTATCAATCCACCAGAATACCAAATGGAGGACTGTGCACCTAAGTGGAAAGAAATAGAGCAAGCTGTGAAAAAAGCAAGGGCTTCATCATCTCCAGGGCCTAATGGAGTTCCGTACAGAGTGTACAAGAGTGCTTCAGGAGTTCTACGAATTCTGTGGAAATTGATGAAAGTGGCATGGGAAAAACAGGTTGTACCAAGTGCATGGCGCCGAGCAGGTGGAGTCTTTATACCTAAAGAAAAAAGATTCTACAAGCATCAGTCAGTTTCGTCCCATTTCCTATTAAACGTAGAAGGCAAGATTTTCTTCAGCATTATTGCTCAGAGATTGTCAGCTTACCTATTAAAGAACTGCTTCATTGACACTTCAATACAAAAAAAGCGGGCATTCCAGGGTTTCCAGGTTGCTTAGAACACATCAATGTGATCTGGCAACAAATTCAATCAGCTAAAAAGGAGAGGAAGGAGCTCCATGTGACATTCCTGGATTTGGCTAATGCATATGGTTCAGTGCCACATGAACTACTTTGGGCAGCATTTGATTTTTTCAGTGTACCGATGACAATAACAAATTTAGTGAAAGCCTACTTTGGAGATTTGCAATTCAGTTTTTCAACTTCAGAATTCAGCACTACATGGCAATGCCTAGAGGTTGGAATAATGGCAGGATGCACCATTTCTCCACTGGCTTTTACCATGGCAATGGAAGTAATCATTAGGGCATCAAAATGGGTAGTAGGAGAAAAGCGCTTGGCTTCTGGAATGCGACTACCACCAATTCGAGCATACATGGATGACATGACAACCATGACTACAACAGTAGCCTGCACTAATCGATTATTGGGCAAATTAACCAATAACATTGAATGGGCACGAATGCAATTCAAGCCCACTAAATCAAGGAGCATCTCTATAATTAAAGGCAAAGTAGTAGATAAAACATTCTTCATTAATGGTGAGGCAATACCAACAGTGTCTGAGAAGCCAGTGAAGAGTCTTGGGAGATGGTACGACGGGATCTAAAGGACACAGTTCGTGTGGGAGAAGTTAGACAACAAGCAGTGGAAGGGTTGAAGAGCACAGACAGCTGCGCTCTACCAGGTAAACTAAAACTCTGGTGCTTTCAGTTTGGTCTACTGCCGAGGTTGCTGTGGCCACTGACTGTGTACGAGGTTTCTTTGACAACAGTAGAGAAGCTGGAAGCTTTAATCAGTTCATACATCAGGAAATGGTTGGGAGTTCCACGCTGCCTCAGCAGAGTGGGACTTTATGGTAAAGGAATACTGCAGCTACCAGTCTCTGCTCTAACCGAGGAGTTTAAGTGCGCCAAGGTCAGACTGGAAATGACATTAGTAGAGTCACGCGATAAATGCGTAAGGGAGGCAGCACCTGTGTTGAAAACTGGAAGAAAGTGGGCGGCAAAGAAAGCTGTGGAAGATGCAAAGGCTGCCCTTCGAATTGGTGATATCATGGGGCAAGTTCAGCATGGAAGAGGGGGTCTTGGTTTCAGTTCAGCTCCTCCTACATGGCACAAGGCAGCCCCAGCTCAAAGGAGGAAGCTGGTAGTCAACGAGGTGCAAAAGCAGGAGGAGAGGATGAGGTGTATATAAAGGCCATTTCCCAGGCCAAGCAGGGAGAATGGATGAGATGGGAGAGTGTGGAACAACGCAAGATTGGCTGGCAAGACCTATGGTCAATGGAACAGAGCAGGATCAGTTTCCTCATCAGGTCAACATATGATGTTCTCCCATCACCACAGAACCTAAACCTCTGGGTAGGAGAGGATCCTCATGTCCTTTGTGTTCATCACCTGCAACATTAAGGCACATTTTGACAGGATGTAAGGTGGCTCTTAGCCAAGGACGGTTTACTTGGCGCCATGACCAGGTGCTGCGATGTTTGGCCTTAGCATTGGAAGACAAGCGTAACATGACCAATAAGTTGTCACCTGTTCCATCAAAACATTACACACAAAAGACAACATTCCTCCGCCCAGGAGAGCAACCACCAAGAAAAGGTGTTAAAACCAATCCTCGCCCAGGACAACTGGAAGCTGCTAGAGACTGGAAAATGCTGGCAGATGTTGGTCAACGGCTTATTTTTCCACCTGAGATTGCCACCACTAACCTTCGACCAGATATTGTCTTGTGGTCTGGATCAGCACGCCTTGTTCACCTGGTAGAGTTAACAGTGCCATGGGAGGATGCTGTAGATGAGGCGTATGAGAGGAAGAAACTGCGGTATGCTCAACTAGCCACTGAAGCGGAACAGCGAGGATGGAGAGTCCGGGTTTACCCAGTGGAAGTGGGTTGTCGAGGATTTGTGGCACACTCTACAACCCGGTTTCTCAGAGACGCCGGATTCAGTGGCCAAGAGTTGCATCGCACAGTGAAGAACTTATCTGAAGCAGCAGAGAGGAGCAGCAACTGGCTGTGGTTGAGACGGAAAGATTCTGGCTGGGGATCTCAAGCACAATAGAAAGAAAGAAACGCTGATGTACAGGTAAGTAAGCTGGGCTGAGTTGAGTGGGGGACGGAGGGGGTGATGCTGGGACGCCAGAATCACCGTCGAGACCCCTCTTGAGGTGTCGTGGGCTAGTCGACGAAACACTGAGGATGGAAGGTGCCCACTTGAAAACCCCAGAGATGTACCCTACTTAGCTCAATCCAGACGGTTGTCATGCTGATGCGCTGGGAGGCCGCACTGTGGTTGATCCCCGGAGCCAGCATCGCAGCAGCCGTTGTGTGTGTGCTGATGCGCCAGGGGAGGCAAAATAAGCTGATCCCTGGAGCCAGCATTACACTTCAGCCATTAACACCAGACAGAAGGATATCTACATCATCATATGGAAGGAAACGTAAATGGATGGAGACACATATGGATCACATTAGTTTACTGTAAAGCTACGTCTTAGTTGGTGCTTATCTTGGCGAGCCGAAGTTCAAATCAGCATGAAGTTTTAACATCTACTCTGTAATGGAAATCATGAAGATCTGGGTACGCCCAGTGACTGCTGTGAATAGTGCAGCTGGCAACAAGGGAAAGACCTTGTGACAGCCTGGAGAGACAGCTGACAGGAGGAAAGAGACCCCATTGGGGCTGGTAAGGGTTAGCTACCCTTGTCGGCAGTATCCAGCTCTGTGTTTACAGGATGCTGGAGACACCGCCCAAGGCTTCTAAGAAATTAAAGAGAAAATACCCTAGAGTCTGCGAGAGAGGGGGCGGGAAGATGACTCAACGTTGGACAACACGGTTAACGACTTAGGAACGGAAACGGATATGAGTATGGAGAGTACTTCACAAAAAAGACTAGTTCAAGATCTGCAGTTAACAAAGACATGGAACTCCAGGTTTGTGTCTGCGGCTGGAGCAAGGCGACAACGGTCAGGGGTTTGAAGATTCATCAAGGGAGAATGAAATGCTTGAGGGAGAAGGGACAAGGCCTCTCGATTGATCAGTACTTCTTACGAAGTCAGTCAAGTCAGTCGAATGAAATCCAGCGACAGGAAGCAAACCACAGTTCGCAGGATATCAGCACCCTGTCATAGACGTTAGGAGGACTTGCATGGACACAGTTAGTGATGAACCTAATGATCCTTGTGAACCCGGTCAGACAAACCAGCATAAGAGAGAAAAGAACCTCAACGGGCACAAGCCTGGAGTTAAATGGCCAAGAGCTTGTGAGAAAACTGCATGGGACACAGTAAACACAGATCTCTGCGTTGCATTGGAAAGATTAAGTGGAACAGTTGAAAAGAAGCTGGATAAATTTGGGGACATCATCTACGATATGGAAGTGAGAGGTTTGGAGTTGAAAAAGGAAGGAAAAAGTACAAACTATTCCTGGAAAGTCTAGACGGCAGCAGGAGATTGAACGCTTAGTTAGAGAAAGGAGACAGCTGAGGAACCAATGGAGAAGAGCAGAACAAAGTCAGAAGGAGGGACTCAATCTCTTACAAAGGGTCATAAAAGATAAGCTTGCAACATTGCGCAGAGCTGAGCGCCTACGGAAACGCTACAAAAAGAAGGAGCGTGCGAGAGCTAACTTTTATAAAGACCCATTCAAATTTGTAAAGAAGTTATTCACCAGTGAGAAGAATGGCACACTAAAAGCATCTAAGGTTGAGCTGGAGAGATATTTGGAGGAAACACATACAGATTCAAAAGGCAGGAGCCTATGTCAATTCCGTCAGACATCCCACCTATCAATCCACCAGAATACCAAATGGAGGACTGTGCACCTAAGTGGAAAGAAATAGAGCAAGCTGTGAAAAAGCAAGGGCTTCATCATCTCCAGGGCCTAATGGAGTTCCGTACAGAGTGTACAAAGAGTGCTTCAGGAGTTCTACGAATTCTGTGGAAATTGATGAAAGTGGCATGGGAAAAACAGGTTGTACCAAGAGCATGGCGCCGAGCAGGTGGAGTCTTTATACCTAAAGAAAAAGATTCTACAAGCATCAGTCAGTTTCGTCCCATTTCCCTATTAAACGTAGAAGGCAAGATTTTCTTCAGCATTATTGCTCAGAGATTGTCAGCTTACCTATTAAAGAACTGCTTCATTGACACTTCAATACAAAAAAGCGGGCATTCCAGGTTTCCCAGGTTGCTTAGAACACATCAATGTGATCTGGCAACAAATTCAATCAGCTAAAAAGGAGAGGAAGGAGCTCCATGTGACATTCCTGGATTTGGCTAATGCATATGGTTCAGTGCCACATGAACTACTTTGGGCAGCATTTGATTTTTCAAAACCGATGACAATAACAAATTTAGTGAAAGCCTACTTTGGAGATTTGCAATTCAGTTTTTCAACTTCAGAATTCAGCACTACATGGCAATGCCTAGAGGTTGGAATAATGGCAGGATGCACCATTTCTCCACTGGCTTTTACCATGGCAATGGAAGTAATCATTAGGGCATCAAAATGGGTAGTAGGAGGAGAGCGCTTGGCTTCTGGAATGCGACTACCACCAATTCGAGCATACATGGATGACATGACAACCATGACTACAACAGTAGCCTGCACTAATCGATTATTGGGCAAATTAACCAATAACATTGAATGGGCACGAATGCAATTCAAGCCCACTAAATCAAGGAGCATCTCTATAATTAAAGGCAAAGTAGTAGATAAAACATTCTTCATTAATGGTGAGGCAATACCAACAGTGTCTGAGAAGCCAGTGAAGAGTCTTGGGAGATGGTACCGACGGGGATCTAAAGGACACAGTTCGTGTGGGAGAAGTTAGACAACAAGCAGTGGAAGGGTTGAAGAGCACAGACAGCTGCGCTCTACCAGGTAAACTAAAACTCTGGTGCTTTCAGTTTGGTCTACTGCCGAGGTTGCTGTGGCCACTGACTGTGTAAGAGGTTTCTTTGACAACAGTAGAGAAGCTGGAAGCTTTAATCAGTTCATACATCAGGAAATGGTTGGGAGTTCCACGCTGCCTCAGCAGAGTGGGACTTTATGGTAAAGGAATACTGCAGCTACCAGTCTCTGCTCTAACTGAGGAGTTTAAGTGCCAAGGTCAGACTGGAAATGACATTAGTAGAGTCACGCCGATAAATGCGTAAGGGAGGCAGCACCTGTGTTGAAAACTGGAAGAAAGTGGGCGGCAAAGAAAGCTGTGGAAGATGCAAAGGCTGCCCTTCGAATTGGTGATATCATGGGGCAAGTTCAGCATGGAAGAGGGGGTCTTGGTTTCAGTTCAGCTCCTCCTACATGGCACAAGGCAGCCCCAGCTCAAAGGAGGAAGCTGGTAGTCAACGAGGTGCAAAAGCAGGAGGAGAGGATGAGGTGTATAAAGGCCATTTCCCAGGCCAAGCAGGGAGAATGGATGAGATGGGAGAGTGTGGAACAACGCAAGATTGGCTGGCAAGACCTATGGTCAATGGAACAGAGCAGGATCAGTTTCCTCATCAGGTCAACATATGATGTTCTCCCATCACCACAGAACCTAAACCTCTGGGTAGGAGAGGATCCTCATGTCCTTTGTGTTCATCACCTGCAACATTAAGGCACATTTTGACAGGATGTAAGGTGGCTCTTAGCCAAGGACGGTTTACTTGGCGCCATGACCAGGTGCTGCGATGTTTGGCCTTAGCATTGGAAGACAAAGCGTAACATGACCAATAAGTTGTCACCTGTTCCATCAAAACATTACACACAAAAGACAACATTCCTCCGCCCAGGAGAGCAACCACCAAGAAAAGGTGTTAAAACCAATCCTCGCCCAGGACAACTGGAAGCTGCTAGAGACTGGAAAATGCTGGCAGATGTTGGTCAACGGCTTATTTTTCCACCTGAGATTGCCACCACTAACCTTCGACCAGATATTGTCTTGTGGTCTGGATCAGCACGCCTTGTTCACCTGGTAGAGTTAACAGTGCCATGGGAGGATGCTGTAGATGAGGCGTATGAGAGGAAGAAACTGCGGTATGCTCAACTAGCCACTGAAGCGGAACAGCGAGGATGGAGAGTCCGGGTTTACCCAGTGGAAGTGGGTTGTCGAGGATTTGTGGCACACTCTACAACCCGGTTTCTCAGAGACGCCGGATTCAGTGGCCAAGAGTTGCATCGCACAGTGAAGAACTTATCTGAAGCAGCAGAGAGGAGCAGCAACTGGCTGTGGTTGAGACGGAAAGATTCTGGCTGGGGATCTCAAGCACAATAGAAAGAAAGAAACGCTGATGTACAGGTAAGTAAGCTGGGCTGAGTTGAGTGGGGGACGGAGGGGGTGATGCTGGGACGCCAGAATCACCGTCGAGCCCTCTTGAGGTGTCGTGGGCTAGTCGACTAAACACTGAGGATGGAAGGTGCCCACTTGAAAACCCCAGAGATGTACCCTACTTAGCTCAATCCAGACGGTTGTCATGCTGATGCGCTGGGGAGGCCGCACTGTGGTTGATCCTCGAGCCAGCATCGCAGCCGTTGTGTGTGCTGATGCGCCAGGGAGGCAAAATAAGCTGATCCCTGGAGCCAGCATTACACTTCAGCCATTAACACCAGACAGAAGGATATCTACATCATCATATGGAAGGAAACGTAAATGGATGGAGACACATATGGATCACATTAGTTTACTGTAAAGCTACGTCTTAGTTGGTGCTTATCTTGGCGAGAGCCGAGTTCAAATCAGCATGAAGTTTTAACATCTACTCTCGTGTAATGGAAATCATATATACAGTCAGACCTGCTTTAGCGACCACCTGGTCGAACCGACCACTTTACATTACTCCCAATTATATTTGTGCTTTTATTGAACTGTATTACACGACCACCTGTCTAATGCGACCAGCGACCACAATTCTCTTACCCAGCAACGGACTCAGACCTGTATTAAGCACACTTACAAAGGGCTATTGTTATAAGAAAAATATGGTTTTAGGTGGTACGCCCTAAATTCAAAAAAACACGGTAACCATTTTAGCAGTCTTTTATCCGTAATCAATAAAACAGGAATAGAGAAAACTTGGAGAAACAAAAGGTACTCCCTAGATGACAGAATTAAAGTTATTAAACTTGTAAAGACAGCAAGTGCCAGAAAAACTGCTGAAACATTCGGCACTAGAAAGACACAGATACAGCATTTTGAAACGGATAGAACTAGGGCTTGAAGTTTTAGGTTTTTATTTTTGTTCACGTGACCGTGTTTTGAGCCGATTTAATATCTTAATGAAGCTGTTAATTACTAAACAAAGTCGCTTCTTTTTACCTTGATGTCCTGATTGGCTTGCTGATTCTGTTTCACCTTCTTCATTATTCAAACACAAGAGCAAGCAATGACATTCATCACTTCCCCCAGATGCTACTTTAACTTGCATTTCGTTCTTGCACTTGCCTGGGAACTACAGGTAGCTTCCAATGTGTCCGTTTCGTGTTATGTTGTTCTTTCCCGCTAATTTAACAGAATGTTCTCATAATTAGGATGTAGCGGCTTAAGACTTAAAGGTAAATCGTTAAAAGGAAAATAAACACAGAAAAATTGAAAAAAAAACAACAATGTGCATGGTAATCAAAAAAGATCTTATTCTTATGCTGGCGTCGGTTTCAGGATACAATGAATCAAAAACGTACCTGAAAGGCAGACACAGGCATTGAAATTTGCAAAGGATTTGAAACACTTTGTGTGACCTGAGACAGACAATCATTCATTACTTTAACAAAATAATTTGTTTGTAAATGCATTATCTAAATGAACGTTATTAAATGATATACTTCCTTTTGTTAATATTACATCTTCTGGCTTTTACAGTGTATGTAAGACATACATAATTACAGGAAAGCATGTCTCTTAAGAGTGGTCTCTTAATATAGGTTTGACTCTATATATATATATATATATATATATATATATATATATACACACACACACACACACACATATACATATATATATATATATATATATATTGTAATCTAGTGCGGGGTTGGGGTAATTATATATTGTGATAGACAGGTGGTAAGATACAAAACACCAGACATGGAGAGACTGTTATATGGTTTGAACAGCACGGTGTCTGTATATTTAATTGTTTTCCACAGTTTATAGCCTTCCAATAAGGCAGCAGATTATATTTAAAAAAACAATCAAAATGAAAATAATCTTTATCTCAGACAGTTTAAGCCGTTTTTCCAGGCTCCCTTATAAGCAACAAAAAAAAACAATAATAGGCAATCTCGTGGTTCGGGTTCAGAGAAGGGTCGTTTTACCAGGTACGGGTATTCATTCAGTCCAATAGTCCAATCCACTACTCGAGGTCCAATTCCGTTCCAAAATTGTAGCCAAAAAATCCTTTGTTTGTTTGTTTGTTTGTTTGTTTGTTTGTTTCGCTCGCTCGCTCGCTCGCAGTACGCCTGCCATCCTCCAAGTCGTTTTCTGCTCCACTACACTCAGACTCAGTTTGCCCGTCAGAGCGTACTTTTATACAGGTGCGTTGATCCATGGCACCTGTCTCTTGTTGAGCTTGTTAGTGCTGAATAACAAATGACAGGAAAGGTGAAGATACATAGCGACCATCAATTACCCTACCCTGTGCCATATTACTATATATATATATATATATATATATATATATATATATATATAAAATCTGGCTATATATTATTTCCTATAGTTATTGTGTGTTGAGAAGAACAATCCAAAGGCAGTATGATGAGTATTCATAACCTGTATTCATTTAATTGTTAAACCTAAACAAACAACTTTGCGCTTCCAGCTTGCAACTGCAACTTCCCGCTATACCCAAAACCCGGACTGGAGTGACGTAACAATCAGCTACGTTACTTCACTCAAAACATGGACTGGACTCAAACAGCGCCACAGTATTATAACAACATTACATCTCTCCCTTGTTTTAACAAGATAATAGATGTACATATACATATACATATACATATATATATATATATATTTATAAGCCCTTTCTTTAAAGTCTTTGAAACTGTAATTTGTGTGATTTCTGGAAAGTCCATTAAATCAAATTTCTTTAATCAGATATCTTGGAGGTCTTCGAGTTTCTCTTGAAGGGTAATGTCTTTCATGTGATGGGATTTGTTGATCACGCTGGAGTTCTGAATTCTCTCTGCCTCCTCCTAAATTGGTGCATGTTGTCTGGGGGACATCCCCTACCTCTTCCATGGCAGGTAAATCCTTGTTTGGGGTTTTGACCACTTTGAAGTGTGATGAATTTCTAGTGACACGGTGTCCGTGATTTTCAGCTGTAAGCATTGATCCTTTGATGTCGACCACCTGGTATGGTGTGCTATGGAATGGGGTGGATAGTTTACCTTTGTGCAGTTGGCGGTAAAGTACCGTGTCACCTATTTTGATGTCCAAAGGATGTGCATTGTTGTGACAATCTGCATATGTCTTCATGCGTTGCTTCGCTTTTCGATCGGTGTCTCGAAGTGATGTGTCTTCAGTTTGATGGTGCAGGCTGGGAAGTGTAGTGTTGATTTTTCTGCCAAACATCAGTTCAGCTGGGGTCAGTTTCGTGGTGATATGCGGTGCAGCTCTATAGTTCCTGAGAAACTTGAAAAGATGTTGTTTCCATGGCTTGCCCTCGGAATGTGTGGCAGAAACTGTCTTTTTAAGTGTTCTCATAAAACGTTCCACCTCTGCATTTGCTCTTGGCCAGTAGGGTGTAATTCTTCTGTGTTTGAAACCAAGGTAGGTAGAAAAGTTTTTGAACTCTTGGCTATTGAAAGGAGGACCATTGTCAGTCTTGACAACCTGCGGAATTCCAAAGATGAGAAAATCTTGTCCAGTTTTGGAATGATTGTATTTGCTGACGTGGACTTAACAATTTCTACCTCTGGGTAGCAGGAGTATTCATCTAACACAACAAGCAGATAATCCCCAGAAGGAAAAGGTCCTGTGAAATCAATGGCCACTTGAAACCACGGTCCTTTGGAAGTTCAGACATTTGAAGAGGTTCCATGTGTGTTTGTGGCACAGCAGCTTGGCATGGGATGCAGTTGTGGATTAGATTTTCACACGTTTATCAATGCCTGGAAACCACACTTTGTCTCTTAGTAGTTGTTTTGTCTTGACTGTGCCTAGATGGCCTTCATGAGCTAAAGCTAGTGCTCTAGACTGCAACGAGGTTGGTATAACGAGTCTGTTGCCTCTGAGTATGATGTCCGCATCTGCATTGGTGGTAAGCTCATTGCGCAGGGATAGAAAGCTTTAAGTGTGGTAAAGTCAATATTTGTGAGTGTGTCAGGAGTTTTATTAATGTCATGCCAATTTTTCTGAATTAAATCTGCTAGCCTTTGTAGCGTAGGGTCTTGCTTGGTTTCTTGTTTCACTTCTAGCATGGTCATCGCCTTGGGGACCGCAGATCAGCAATGAAACTTATGTACTCTTCCATAATCGTGCTAGCTTATGTGGTTGTGTGATGACATGTGTGATATGGGATGCCTTGACATGTAATCAGCAGGGTTATCCTTTCCAGCTTGGTGGATCACTTTAAAGGTATAGGGTTGCAAACGGAGTCTCCATCTTTCTATTCTAGCGGGTGGTGTTGCTTTTGGGTTGTTGAAGATGTACTCCAGTGGTTTATGATCCGTGATCACAGTGAAATCAGATCCGTATAAGTACAGGTGAAAGTGTTCACATGCCCAGATGATTGCTAGTGCTTCCGTTCTATTTGAGAGTATCGTTGTTCTACAGGAGTGAGAGCTCTACTAGCATATGCGATTATGTTTGTGATTCTGCTGTCTGGTGCTTGTTGGCTGAGAATGGCACCTAAACCAACCGGACTAGCATCTACAAGAACGGTTGTGTCTTTAGTTTGGTCAAAATATGCCATTGTCTTGTGGCTTGTCAACTGCCGTTTCAATTCACCTAAAAGCAAAATCGTGTTTTGAATTCCAGCACCACAATTTGTCTTTTTCTTTGTAAGTTCACGAAGGGGTTGTGATGTTGTAGCAAAATCTGGAATAAAACGTGCACAGTAGGTTACCATGCCAAGTAAACTGCGTACTTTGTGGTACTGGTTGGGGCTGTCATGTTCATTATAGCCTCAATTTTTTTGGGGTCTGCAGAGATGCCTTCTTTTGAGAAAATGTATCCATAAAATTCTAGTTTAGATTTGTTATACTCACATTTGTTTTGTTTAGGGTGAGGTGATTTTCTTGCAGTCTTTGGAACACAGCTTTGAGACTCTTGTCATGGTCTTCTGGAGTCTTCCCAAATACTATTATGTCATCACTGATGTTTCTGACATTTGGAATTCCTTGCAAGACCTGCTGGATGGTGTTTTGAAATAGCTCAGCAGCAGATGAAATCCCAAAGTTCAATCTCTTGTAGCGCCACAGACCAACATGAGTGGTGAACATGGTAATGTATCTTGATTCTGGTGCTAGCTCAAGCTGGTGGTATCCAGCATTTAAATCAAGCTTAGAGAATACCACTGCTCCATTGAGGTCATGGATTAGGTCATCTACTGTGGGAGTCAAGTGGCGTTCTCGCAGAATAGCTGTGTTTGGTAATCTCATATCAATGCAATGCTTTGGGTTTGGGAGCCACAACAATTGGCGATACCCAGGGTGTTGGACCACTTATTCTTTCTATAATGTCCTGACTTTCAAGCAGACTTAGTTCTTCCTCCACTTTTTTTCGTATGTGGAAAGGAATTCTTCGATGTGGCTGGACAACTGGTGGAATGTCAGGGTTGACATGCAGCTTGACTTGGAAATCTTTTAACTTTCCAATTCCTTCAAAGATATTTGCATGTTGTGTCAAGAGTGACTCTAAGAATGGTGGGTGGACCTTTGGAGTTGTATGTGACACTGAATTAATTATTTTAAAAAGTCCAAGTTCAGTGGCTGTCTGGCAGCTCAACAACGAGCCATAGTGCCCTTTTGACAATGTAGAAAACGGTAGGGACAATTTTTGTGCTGTTGCTAACTGTAGTGCAGAATTTTCCCAACAGTGGTAGGGCTGTGCGAGATCCATATGTGCACATTTTAATGTTTATGCGCTGGAGTTACCTTGTCTTGTAGTTTGGTGTAAGCAGTTTCATCCATTATGTTCACGCTGGCACCGGAGTCCACAATGACATCAATAGCAGTGTTCTCAACAATAACCTTGGTAAGAGGTTGTTTTGGGTTAATGGTATACACAGTGTAAAGGCATTCATCATCTGAACTTGATCTTCTGTCAGTTTTGCTGGAAGAGTCATCACTTACATGCACTTCATGCACTTTGGACTTTATATGTTGCTTTCCAGGGTTCCTTGTGGTGGGCAAGTGTAGTTTTGAACGGCAGCATTTTTCAAAATGATTCAGTTTTCCACATGCTCTGCATGTTTTGCCTTTAGCAGGGCAAAAGGCCTGTCCTCCTCTGTGAGGGTAGCTGCCTCCACAGTTGTTGCATTTATTATTGTCAGGTGCCCTGTTGGTGTATGCGCCTCTGGTGAATTGACGTTTGTTGTGTTGAATGGAATTCACAGGCATTGCGTTTTGAAATTGCTGTTTTTGTTTCTTCTATACTTTTTTGCATGAAGTTCTGAGAATTCCATAGCCCTTCCTGTGTCCAGCAGTTCTTTCAGTGTCATGTCAGCATTTCAGCGCTCTCCTTCTTAAATGCGTGGATGTGCAGCTTAAAATAATTTGAGATTTGATTTCCTTTCTATACTTGCAAACCGCATGTTGCTGCCAGGTGTCTGAGTCTCGTATGATATGCATCAAGGGTTTCATCTGCCATCTGTTTCGCCTGACGAAAAAACGTATGTTTCATATTCAATGTTTTTTTTCGCTTAAAAGTACTCATTCAGTTTCGTTACTGCAGTATCATAAGCATCCACTCCCCCGGTTTCTGGCAACGTCTCAAAAACATCAACCACATCAGGTCCAGCGTAATGTAAAAGCATAGCTTTCTTTTGTTTGTTGTCTTTAATGTTTAACGCAATAATGAAGTTCTGAAATCTTTGAATCCACTTAGTCCAGCGGGGCCCGAGTGAGCTAGGGTCACTGTGTATGTCAAATGAAGGAAACGGAGGAAGTCCAGCTGCAGCCGCCATTTCGTGGTCGTGTTTATTTATTTATTTATTTTTAACTCACGTGTTGCGTTGTTCAGATATCCTTGTCGCCAAATATAGTGTTCTTGTGTGTTGAGAAGAACAATCCAAAGGCAGTATGATGAGTATTCATAACCTGTATTCATTTAATTGTTAAACCTAAACAAACAACTTTGCGCTTCCAGCTTGCAACTGCAACTTCCCGCTATACCCAAAACCCGGACTGGAGTGACGTAACAATCAGCTACGTTACTTCACTCAAAACATGGACTGGACTCAAACAGCGCCACAGTATTATAACAACATTACATTTCCCAATTAATATTCCTTCTGGTCTCCTTGGAGACTTAATTGCTGAGCGTTTTTTTAACATGTTTGCGAGTATCATAAAAGCGCTTTTGAACATCTGATGCATTTCTTTTGGCATAGTCCAAACTGTTTACAAAAGTGGCTATGGTATCCCATATTTTCTTTTTCTCTTTGGGGCCTGTCTGTCTGTGTAAAAACAGTATGGTTTTATTTTGCAGGACCAGCTTTATTATTTTAGCATTTTCTAAAATGTGGTCGCTTCCTTCTCCCTTTGACAACTTTGGGCTGCAAGGGCTGTAGCTAGTGAGCTGATGAAACATCACACGGGTAACAATCTGCTTTAATTTCTGCAGTCTGGCTTCCAGCCGCATTACAGTACTGAAACTGCTCTGCTCCGGGTTGTAAATGATCTCCTGCTTAATGTGGATGCTGTTGCTTCTCTGTCCTTGTCCTCCTTGACCTAACTGCTGCATTTGACTCCATAGATCATAGCATTCTCCTTGACCGCCATCAGAAGCATGCTGGGATCTCTGGAACCTGTCTCTCCTTGCACCACACTTGAAGAACGCTTGTTTAGCTTCATGGCTCCGACTCTCTGGAGTGTGGAATAGTGGTTGGGGCTCTGGACTCTTGACTGGAGGGTCGTGGGTTCAATCCCAGGTGGTGGACACTGCTGCTGTACCCTTGAGCAAGATACTTTACCTAGATTGCTCCAGTAAAAACCCAACTATATAAATGGGTAATTGTATGTAAAAAATAACGTGTAAAAAATAGTGTAACTGTATGTAAAGAATAATGTGATATCTTGTAACAATTGTAAGTTGCCCTGGATAAGGGTGTCTGCTAAGAAATAAATAATAATAATAAATGAGCTGTCAAGACCCACTTGTTCTCTCTTTCTGTCCATGCTCTTTAAGCCTGTTTGGCTGCGGTGTCTTATGATTTTTCAATGTATCTTCTTATAATTCTATATGACATACACATCCAAAATGTTTCTGAATTTTCACATCCTAGTCTTGTATTTAATATATTATTATGCATTATTTTTCACTGTATTTAATGTATTATGCATTGTTTTTTACTGTATCTTGTAAAGTGCTTTGTGATTGTGGTCTCTGAAAGGCGCTATATAAAATAAAGATTGATTGATTCATTGATTGATTTGAGGTTTCCGGACATCCATTTGATTCAGCCATGTTGTCACAAGAGAATAAAGGCGAATGTAATCAGGGTATCTATATGAAGAGACACCGATCACCTGTGGTAATGTATGTTTTTCCAATATTATAACAGCAAGAGAACATTCAAAGAGGATGTTAAATGTCTAAGAGACACAAATGGCAAAATCATAGATGAAGAAAAAAAAATAGCAAATATATTAAATGATTACTTTTCACAGGTTTTTACAAAGGAGGACACGCACAACATGCCCCACATGTCGACCTGTTCCTATCCAATTTTAAATAACTTTAGCATAACAGAGGCAGAAGTGTTAAAGGGACTAGGAGCTCTTAAAATAAACAAATCCCCTGGGCCGGATGAGATCCTCCCAATAGTACTCAAAGAAATGAAAGAAGTTATTTACAAACCGCTAACCAAGATCATGCAACAGTCTCTTGACACAGGGGTTGTACCGACAGACTGAAAAATAGCAAACGTAATACCGATCCACAAAAAGGGAGACAAAACCGAACCAGGTAACTACAGACCAATAAGCCTGACTTCTATTATATGTAAACTTATGGAAACTATAATAAGATCTAAAATGGAAAATTATCTATATGGTAACAATATCCTGGGAGACAATCAGCATGGTTTTAGGAAAGGGAGATCGTCTCTAACTAACCTGCTTGACTTTTTTGAGGATGTGTGATAAAGAGAGAAAGGATCGATGCTGTAAATCTCCCTCCCGATTAGAAAGGGCACTGTGTAAGGGGGAAGGTAAGCTGCCTCCTAGATCTGCCACCTCGGTGGTAGGTGGAAACGGAAGGTGACCATATTAGGAGGGGCGCGTAGCTGCACGTACTCAGTTGTGCAAGTACTCAGTTGTGTTCACTCGTTGTGTTTTTTGGATTACGTGTTGTTTGTTGTGTGTTTTCAGAGGTGGAGTAGGAGCAAGGGACTGTAGCCACGGAGCCAGTTCCAGATCACAGAGCACTACCTTCCCTTCACCAACATCAGCACACCCCGTGTGGATTACAGAGCACTTTCATGCACAGGACACTCGGGATTTCATTGTGGACACTTTCTGTTTGTTTCTGTATTTTTGTTTGTCAGCCAGCTGTGTTCCCCCCAATACCCTCGCTGGTAAAGGGGAGGTTTATTTTAATAAACAAAGACGTTTTTTTGGGAGAAATACTGTTTCAGGACTGTTATTTATTCACACACCACTCGCATCCGTCACAATTGGAGTCAGAAGAGGGATTCATCATGGACGCCGCCGCATTGGGAGCAATATTGGAGGCGCAGGAGCGAAGACATCAGGAGGGTATGGCAGCTATGATGGAAAGGATGCACGCTATGTTCCTGGAAGCCAGTCGGGGGAGAGAACCGGCGGCCGAACCAACGGTGCCCCTACCGCGGATAAAAGTAGTAAAAATGTCGCTGGAGGATGATCCCAAGGCCTATTTAGTTGCTTTTGAAAGGCAGGCAACGGCAGCCCAGTGGCCTCGGGATTGGTGGGCTATCCAGCTGGGACCCAACTTGATTGGGGAGGCCCAGGCAGCCTACCAAGCCCTGACCGACGAAGACGCCCAGAATTATGATCGGGTGAGGCAGGCCATTCTCCAGCAACTTGATATCACTGAAGAAACGCACCGCCGTCGGTTCCGGGAATACCAGGACTGCGACCTCGTGTGGTGGCGCAACAACTGGTGGACCATGTGACCCGGTGGCTCTGCCCCGGCACCAATAGCGCTGAAAAAGTGACTGAACTGATAGCCATTGAACAATTCATAAAGGTGCTGGGGCCAGACACGCAAAACTGGGTCAGTCGCCACCGTCCCACCACACTGGATGCAGCAGTCAGATTGGCTGAAGGGTTCGAGGATGCCCTGCCTTCCTCTCCAGCGGTTGCCACCCCGGCTCCAGCCTCCAACAAGCCCCGGGCGGTGGGACCTCCACCATATCTCACCACCACCACCCCCGGACCAGCACTACAGTGTCACCCCATGGGCGGCCTCCCTCCAACACAATGGAGACCGAGGGCGACCCCCAGCGGGGTAAGAGTAGAGCACCCCTCCCCGTTTTACCAAATCGGCAGCGGGACACACAGGCTCCGTGGGCACCCTTTCGCCCTACTTGTTACTGGTGCCAGGAGGTCGGCCACCTGGCTAGGAATTGCCCAGCAGCAATGGAGTGTGGCGCAGCCTCCCATTATGTTCTAACAGCACCAAGTCCAGGGGTATTGATTGGGAGGGGCCTTGCATTGTTGATGTACGGGTTGGTGATGTGAGCACCCACGCATTAGTGGACTCAGGGTGTGGGCAAACTTTAATTTTGAAAGCTCTGTTGAAGGGGGTACCTTGGTGTTCACGCGGGGTTGTGGTCATTTCCTGCATTCATGGGGATAACAAGGACTACCCCCTCACCAAATTAGATTTGACCATTGGAAGTCATACCCGCCGCGTAATCGTGGCTGTGGCTGAAAAGTTGCCCTATCCAGTTATTTTGGGTTGAGACTGGCCACATTTTGATAGTATGATTTATAAAACGATAAAACCAGTCTCCGGTAAGGCCATGGGAGCAGCAAGGGAAGCTATTGGGAATATTTTTCCGCTGCACACTGACCTGTTCCATTCGATTTTAAAAAAAAAAAAAAAGAGAGCGAAGGGTTGACAAATGGGAAGGAACATTAATAAGACAAGGTTGGGGCTTGGTGGGGGATACTGCTCAATCAATCAAATGTAGGGGAAAGGGGATTGGGACTCAGTGTGATCTGCGGGGGCAGGTTACTGAGACCCCCAGTGCTGAAGCTACTTTAGCTCCGTTCGATATCCCGAAATTCTGGGACCGAGATGTGGACCTAGCATTGGAGCAAAAGAACGATCCTTCGCTGGTACACATCTGGGGGCAGGTTCGGTCTATCGAGGGGAATGTAGAGGATAACCGGCCGCTGACATATCCCCACAACATTATTGTCGGGCATTTACTATATAGAGTATCCCAAACCACGAGCACAAGTCAGATTGTAACACAATTACTTGTTCCCCAGTCTTTTCGACGTGATCATGCGGTTGGCTCACGATGTCCCCTGTTCGGGCCATTTAGGGATCGAAAAGACTCGGGAACAAATACTGGCTCGATTTTATTGGATGGGGGTGTTTAGTGATGTGGCGTGATATGTAGCAGAGTGTCCGGAATGCCAGCAAGTAGCGCCGGGGCGAGTTCGCCCGGCCCCTCTTGTCCCACTGCCCCTGATCTCAGTTCCCTCTGAACGCATTGCTATGGACATAGTGGGTCCATTGAGCCAGTCTGACTCTGGATATATGCACATTTTGGTAGTGGTGGACTACGCGACTAGATATCCAGAGGCAGTACCATTGAGATCCACTAGTGCCGCAGTAGTTGCTCGAGAGTTAGTACAGATTATAGCGAGAGTAGGGATTCCAAAAGAAATCCTCACTGATCACGGAACTAACTTCATGTCACAATTTTTGAAAGAATTATATAAATTATTGCAAATTAAGTCCATTCAAACCTCTGTTTATCATCCACAGACAGATGGTTTGGTGGAACGTTTTAATCAGACTTTAAAACAGATGCTGAAGCGGTTTGTTAACCAAGAGCAGAAACATTGGGCTAAACTCCTCCCCTACCTAATGTTTGCAGTGAGAGAGTGTGACGAAGTGCCCGCCCCTGTGTGTATTTTCTGTTACATGTTGCGTGTTGTGTGTTAATGTTGGTGTATAGTCATTGGTACACGGGATATAAATGGGTGTGTGCAGCACGAGTATTTAAATTGTATATTTGTATTTAGGCACGAGGATGGCACATCACATCACGTGCATTTAAAGTATTAGTATGTGAACACGGGAAAGTGCACTTTAATTAATTCACGTGCAGTTGTACCGAGATTCCAACTGAATGATTGACTAGCAATCGAGTCTCGGTACAACTGCATAAAAGCAGCATGTTTTCACTCACTAGGGGTTGGGTGTTCGTGAGTGGAGAACAGGTGAGAGAGAGGAGATAAGTTATTAGGAATAACAATTGCTACAGCGTGCTGGAAGTGCCAGCACGGTACTTGTTTAAACGTTAGTCCACTTGTTTTGTGTGTTAGTACATTTTGTTTGTCTGTTTATTTTGGCTCAAGTGCCGTGTCCTGTATTGTGTTACAACCTTTTTATTTTCTGTTCTGTCTGTTAATTATTAAATGCTGAGCGCGATCACGCGCTCAGCTTCACCAAAACCCCAAGTCTCAGTGTGTGTTCCTGTTTTCTGGTCTGACGTCACCCACTGTCTTTGTGACAGAGAGGTGCCTCAGAGCTCGACCGGGTTTTCTCCCTTTGAGCTCCTGTATAGGAGGCAACCATGGGGCATTCTTGATCTTGTGAAAGAAGGGTGGGAGGAGCAAACAAAAACTTCCAAAAACAGTCAAGTACGTAATCATGTTAAGAGACCACCTGGAATTGGTTGGTCGTTTGGCACAAGAGAACTTAAAACTAGCTCAGCATCGCCAAGAGCAGCAGTACAACAAACAAGCAAGAATTTGGACCTTTCGGCCAGGTGATAAAGTACTGTTGCTACTTCCCACATCAGAATCTACTAAGTGCTAATCTGCTAAGTGGCAGGGGCCATATGAGGGGATACAGGGAATTGGTAATGTGAATTATGAAATTAGACAACCCGATCACTGGAACAAGACTGAAATTTATCACATTAATTTGCTAAAACCCTGGAATGAAAGGGAGGCCCTATTTGTAGCAGGTGACAGTGTAGAAGAGGATTTTGGTCCCACTATCGATCCACCAGCTACAACTCATATTCCGATGGGGGAACAGTTACATCCGGATCAGAAACATGAGCTCCGCCAGGTGGTGGAAAGGTTTAGTGATGTTTTTTCGGACTTGCCCGGCAGAACTAATGTTATTTCTCATGCTATTATTACTCCACCAGGTGTCAGGGTCCGAGAGAGACCGTACCGGATCCCGGAGAGTCGCAGGGGTCCTGTCCACAAGGAGGTGGAGGATATGCTAAAGCTTGGAGACATTGAACCTTCCCGCAGCGAGTGAAGCAGTCCTACTGTGATGGTGGGAAAGAAGGACGGCTCCACACGGTTCTGTGTGGACTTTAGAAAGGTTAATGCCATCTCCAAGTTCGATGCTTATCCAAAGCCCCGGGTGGATGAGCTCCTCGGCCGACTGGGTAAGGCGCAGTTAATTTCGACCTTGGATCTGACGAAGGGATACTGGCAGATTCCACTCACTCAGAGCTCAAGAGAGAAAACTGCTTTCTCTACCCCAGATGGCTTCCATTTCCGGACCATGCCCTTTGGGTTGCATGGAGCTCCAGCCACTTTTCAGGGACTGATGGACCAGGTCTTACCTCCCCATCATCAGTACACAGCCGCGTACATTGATGATGTGGTGATTTTTAGCTCCACCTGGGAAAAGCATATTGTTAGACTTTTAGCCGTCCTACAGTCTCTGAGAGAGGCGGGGCTAACAGCCAAACTGGGCAAGTGTGCATTTGGCAAACAAGAGACCCAATATCTTCTGTTCTGAATGCCCCTTTATCTAATCTCCATTTCTGAACCCTTGTCCTTGTTTCTTTTTTCAGGTCAAAAAAGTCCCTGGGTCGACATTGTCTATACCTTTTAGGATTTTGAATGTTTGAATCAGATCGCCCGTAGTAGTCTTCTTTGTTCAAGACTGAATAGATTCAATTCTTTTAGCCTGTCTGCATACGACATGCCTTTTAAACCTGGGATAATTCTAGTTGCTCTTCTTTGCACTATTTCTAGAGCAGCAATATCGTTTTTGTAACGAGGTGACCAGAACTGAACACAATATTCTGCATCTGCTAAGAAATAAATAATAATAATAATAATTCTAGGTGAGGTCTTACTAATGCATTGTAAAGATTTAACATTACTTCCCTTGATTTAAATTCAATACTTCTCACAATATATCCAAGCATCTTGTTGGCCTTTTTTATAGCTTCTCCACATTGCCTAGATGAAGACATTTCTGAGTAAACATAAATTCCTAGGTCTTTTTCATAGTTCCCTTCTTCAATTTCAGTATCTCCCATATGATATTTATAATGCACATTTTTTTTGCCTGCATGCAATACTTTACACTTTTCTCTATTAAATGTCATTTGCCATGTGTCTGCCAAGTTCTGAATGCTGTCTAGATCATTTTGAATGACCTCTGCTGCTGCAACAGTGTTTGCCACTCCTCCTATTTTTGTGTCGTCTGCAAATTTAACAAGTTTGCTTACTATACCAGAATCTAAATCATTAATGTAGATTAGGAATAGAAGAAGACCTAATACTCATCCCTGTGGTACACCACTGGTTACCTTGCTCCATTTTGAGGTTTCTCCTCTAATCAGTACTTTCTGTTTTCTACATGTTAACCACTCCCTAATCCATGTGCATGCATTTCCTTGAATCCCTACTGCGTTCAGTTTGAGAATTAATCTTTTATGCGGGACTTTGTCAAAAGCTTTCTGGAAATCTAAATAAACCATGTCGTATGCTTTGCAATTATCCATTGTCAATGTTGCATCCTCAAAAAAGTCACGCAGGTTAGTTAGATACGATCTCCCTTTCTTAAAACCATGATGACTGTCTCCCAGGATATTGTTACCATATAGGTAATTTTCCATTTTAGATCTTATTATAGTTTCCATAAGTTTACATATAATAGAAGTCAGGCTTATTGGTCTGTAGTTACCTGGTTCGGTTTTCTCTCCCTTTTTGTGGATCGGTATTACGTTTGCAATTTTCCAGTCTGTCGGTACAACCCCTGTGTCAAGAGACTGTTGCATGATCTTGGTTAGCGGTTTGTAAATAACTTCTTTCATTTCTTTGAGTACTATTGGGAGGATCTCATCTGGCCCAGGGGATTTGTTTATTTTAAGAGCTCCTAGTCCCTTTAACACTTCTGCCTCTGTTATGCTAAAGTTATTTAAAATTGGATAGGAACAGGTAGATATGTGGGGCATGTTGTCCGTGTCCTCCTTTGTAAAAACCTGTGAAAAGTAATCATTTAATATATTTGCTACTTTTTTTTCTTCATCTATGATTTTGCCATTTGTGTCTCTTAGACATTTAACATCCTCTTTGAATGTTCTCTTGCTGTTATAATATTGGAAAAACATTTTGGAATTGGTTTTAGCCCCCTTAGCAATATTGATTTATATCTTTTGGCCTTTCTAACTTCCTTTTTGACTTGTGTTTGCAGTTCCAGGTACTCTTTCTGTGTACTTTGTTTTTGGTCCCTTTTAAACGCTCTGTAAAGTGCCTTTTTTTGCTGAATATTTTTGTTTAATTGATCTATTAAACCATTTTGGCCATTTAGTTTTAGATTTAGATTTGTCTATTTTAGGGATGTAATTGTTTTGCGCTTCTAGTACTACATTTTTAAAAAACAGCCATCCTTTTTCTGTGGATGTTTTCTCTATTTTACTCCAATCTACTTCTGTTTGTCTCTTTTCATACCTTCATAGTTTGCTTTTCTAAAATTGTAAACCTTAGCTTTAGTCATTAATTTTTGGGGTTTAAAAATCACTTCAAATGAGACTATGTTGTGGTCTGAGTTTGCCAGTGTTTCTCTGATCTCTGTTTTAGTTATTCTGTCTTTGTTATTTGAAAAGACTAAACCAAGGCATGCCTCCCCTCTAGTCGGTGCCTTGACAAATTGCGTTAGGAAGCAGTCAATTGTCATTTCCACCATTTCAATTTCGTCCGTCGTGCTCCCCACTGGGTTCTCCCATTTTATAGGGGAAGTTGAAATCCCCCATTAGTATGGTTTCTCCTTTTCTACACAAATTTCTAATGTCATTGTATAACAGATTATTTTGCACAGCATCTGAATTTGACGGTCTATAGCGTGCTCCTATTATTATGCCCTTTGAATTTTTGTCCATTATTCTGACCTATATTGATTCGGCGTTGTTTTCTTTGTCCAGCTTTAACACCTGGGCTTCAAGACTATTTCTTATGTATAGTGCTACCCCTCCGCCTCTTCTATCCTGCCTGTCTTTCCTATACAGTGTGTACCCACTAATATTATATTCGTCTCCATCACTCTCAGACAACCATCGTAGTTACTTGTTAGTGCAGTAGCTTCAAGTTCTAACATTTTGTTTCTGAGACTTCTAGTATTTAAATAAATACATTTAATAGTTGTCTTACCTGAGTTGTTGCCCTTGTTTTGATGTGGTCTCCCTTCTGTTTTTTTGTTTTAGTTTAAATGCTTCTGGACCTCCTGAAGGATCCTTTCTCCGAGTAGATTGGTTCTCTTTCTGTTTAAGTGCAGTCCGTCCCACCTATATAGATAGTCCTTGTTGTAGAATGTGCTCCAATGTTCAAGAAAGGTGAAGCCTTCCTGTGTGCACCACGATTTCAGCCATGCATTTTGATTTTGTATTTCCAGCTGTCCATATGGTCCTTTGCAAGGTGCCGGCAGTATCCCAGAAAATACCACAGTTTTGGTCTTGTCTTTTAATTTCCTTCCTAGCTCTCTGAATTTGTTTTGCAGGGATCTTGGCCTGTCTTTTCCAATGTTGTTTGTACCGATGTGGACGACTACTACCGGGTCATCTCCTGTTCGTTCTAGGAGCCTGTCCATATTCTCAGTGATGTGCTTGACAGAGGCTCCTGGGAGGCAGCACACTGTTGTAGTAAGGGGGTCCAAACTGCGAACTGAACTTGCTGTGTTTCTCAATATGGAGTCCCCAACAATCACTGGCCAGCACTGTTTATAGGGTCCTGGATGTTATTCCTTTCATTCTCTTGATGTTGGTTGTGGTCATCTAAATGTTGAAGTAAACAATACCTGTTCATTTTTTTAACATTTATAATTATAAAACAGTTTAAATATAGCCCTATGCCTTGTTCTAGTAGTTTACAATAGCTTAACTGCACTATCTATTATTATCGGTATTGTCCGATATGGATAGATAACCATTGGCTATCTGTATCGGCCAAGAAATCTTTAACAGTGCACCCCTAGTTAAATGTTTTCTTTCTTTTTGTTTGTATATGCATTGGCGGTTCTTTTGTTTGTCTGCACTCGTAGGAATCTTTAGCGGGGAGCCTTTGTGCAAGCTACGCTTCCTTTACCTACACAAGAGGGGGGGTTCTCTCAGTGAGTCAGAGGGGACCCCTGGCCAAACCCAGCCTTTTAGCATCTCATGCGCTATCGCTCCCCTCGCAATCCAAGGACCTAAGCTTATTCTAGCTAACCTCGAGGAAGAGCTCTTCCTTCGTAACATCTTCTTGTTTCAGGTTCTTGGGGGTGCGTCTCCACCAAAGCTTTGGAAGTCTCTAATTCACCTCATCTAGGGCAGCTCTCAACATTCTCAAGCCTCTATTTAGAGGGGAGAGAGCAAAGAGGTGGAACAGATGAGTGCCCTGGGAGTTGTGGGTAATAATTTTGAACAGAGGGAGAGAGATACAGAGATGAAGCAGACGGCAAGTAAGGATCTGTGTACTGATTATATGGATGGTGGAGTTAGCAGGGAAAAAATCATAGAAGTCTGCAGGTATGCACAGAGGGATATGGAGGGAGGTGGTGATGTTGGAGAGGAAATGGAGACTATGGGAATTGATGACAGAAAGGGGAAAAAGAAGAGCGGTGTTGATGGAAAAAGTGAGGAAAGAACCGAAGTAATGGATACAAGAATTAAATCAGCAGAAACGAATAGGGCTGGAGGAAACTGGGAAGAACAGAAGTAATAGATATAATAATTAAATCAGCAGAAACAAATAGGGCTGAAGGAAACTGGGAAGAACCGAAGTAATGGATACAAGAATTAAATCAGCAGAAACTAATAGGGCTGAAGGAAACTGGGAAGAACAGAAGTAATGGATACAAGAATTAAATCACATGGAAAAATAGGGCTGGAGGAAACAGGGAAGAACAGAAGTAATGGATACAAGAATTAAATCAGCAGAAACAAATAGGGCTGGAGGAAACTGGGAAGAACAGAAGTAATGGATACAAGAATTAAATCAGCAGAAACGAATAGGGATGGAGGAAACAGGGAAGGGAGAAAAGAGGAAATAAACAGATCAACATTGACAGGCAAGGATTTTAGTAACATGAGTCCACCGAAAATTGCTGAATGGACAATGGAAGGAATAGGAAGCGTGAAAGTGGTGAAATAAATAAATAGAGGAGGGTTGTATATAGGATACATAGGATGTGCGAGCAAAACACAATACAAACAAAATCATGAAACTGGAGAAACTAGGTACAATTACAATTGAAAGTTATCCTCCACAGGAGAGAGTAATAAGTAAAGGAGTAATATATGGGGTAACAATGGACATGGAAATTAATGAAGTTCTGCAAGAATTAAAAGATGATAAATGGAAGCAAAAGGAATAGGGAGGAGAAATGAAAGGGGGAGGTACAATCTACAACAGTGGTATTAACTTTTGAAAGAGAAGAGCCACCAGAAAAAGCAATTCTTGGATTCCAGGCTTTCAGAATGAATCAATACAATTCACCACCACTAAGATGTTACAGATGTCAAAAGTTTGGTCATATAGCTGCATATTGCAAAGGGAAAAGAAAGTGTCCAAAGTGTGGGGAAGGTCGAGTATAATGACGAGTAGTGCAAAGGTAACAAAATGTAGTAACTATGTGGGAGATCATAGTGCAGCATACAGAGGATGTGAAGAAAATAGACGAGCAAAGGATATTCAATAACTGGAAATTGACACATAAGGAAAAATAAATTAGAAGCGAGGAAGAGAAAAAAGAAAAAAAACAACAAAAGGAAATACTAAAAAATGAGGAAATACTAGTGGTAACAACAACCCAGTTTATTAATGTCATGATGGAGGTGATAAACTGCACAGCACAAACAAAAAAATTAAATAATTCTGAAAGCAGGAGAAAAATATCTAGAGATGACAGGAATGACCACAGAACAGATCCATGCAAATACTGGAAGTGTCAGGGGAGGGCAGTGCATAATGGGTACAAAAATACTGCAAGGGAACGCAAGAAGCAGATGGGCAGGAGTTTAAGAAATATATTGAGAAAGAAAAATAAATTGATATTTTATGTATACAAGAAACATGGTTGATTCCAAAGCTTTATTTTAAAATTCCAGGATGTGTACTAATTAAAAAGGATAGAGTGGGCGGGAAAGGATAGAGAGAGGTGCTATATTGGGATTAGAGAAAATTTAACATTTACAGAAGTTAAGGTAGAGAAGGGGTTAGAAATGAATATAGTCATAGTAAAAGTTGAAAAAGGAGAGGTGAAAATAATACATTTCTATAACCCATGTAAAAAAATTACTAAAGGAGAGATATTAAAATTAATGGAAGGAGAAAGGCAAAAAATGGTGGTTTGTGGAGACTTTAATAGTCATAATACAATATGGGGAAGTAGTTTTACAGATGGTAGTGGGAGGATGATAGAAGATGTAATTGAAGACAAGAACCTCTGTATATTAAATAATAAAAAATGGACGTGTATTAATGTAAGAACAGGGGAAATGAGTATGTTGAAATCCGTGGTTTGAAATTACACCTCTTTCTTTTTTTTTAACTCCAGTGAAAAAAATGGAAAACGAAACAACGGTGTAATTTGAAAATACATGCTATTTGTGTCATGAACGGGTCATAGTCAGACTGTACCATAACGGAGCGGGAAGAGCTGCAGACATATAAAAAAATTTATTATTTAAATATATTTAAAACAATGCGCATGTGCAAACACCTTACTGTACTATTTATTCAGAACAGTATTCATTTTCCGGATGCAGAACCCACATATACTTAAAGCACAACGATGCTGCAGTTGGCTTCTTATTCGGCCAGCTTCTTATTTGCATTCCATCTTCTTATTCTCATACTGCAAATGTAACACAAATTGAATAAGTAACTGGGATATTTCAGGGGTTAAATCGCTTTGGGCCACTTATTTCAAAGTTGATTCTCATAGAGTGAACCCCTGTACAACCCCATGTTATGTGTCCCGGCCCAAAACTGATTTTGGGCAAACATGGCACAGATAGCAAGTTGGCCAATAACGCAAATTGAATAAGTAACTGGCTTAAGCCTCTGCCTTCCTGCCCTTCTGTAACACCCGCTCGGTCAGAGGGGCTACAAAACACAGGGTTACTTTTTTAACTTGTAGCCCGACTACGCCAGTTTAGTGCGATAAAGCACAGAATATTAGATACATGATTAGGTTCTTTTTATTCGGATACAGAATTAAAATACGGGAAACAATGTCACCAAGAAAAAAAACAGTCAAAAGATACATATAAAAGCAATGAGAATGTTTTTTTTTTTTTTTTTATTGGACAGCACGGTTAAAAGTAGCAACAACAGATTGTTAAAATATACGAGTAGTCAATTAGACTTTCCATCACAATTAAGATTTATCACAACGCCACAGTGCAAACTGCAATATTGCACTTTTAAAAAGTGCTGAGTGCATTTAGGAAAGGTGCTGTTTGTTAACCAGGCTTAAAATACAGGATAAAACAAACCATTGAAAAAAAAAAAACCACAAACATTTGACACGTTGTCTGTGCAAGGAAGGGGACTTTTTTATGTTCAATAACAATAGAACAAAAAAATAATAACTTTGTGTACATTTATTTTATTTGTTTTTTTTGTTTGCCACATGTCCGCAGTTCTCCCCCGCCGTTATGGTACAGTCTGACTATGACCCGTTCATGACACAAATAGCATGTATTTTCAAGTTACACCGTTGTTTCGTTTTCAGTTTTTTTAACTGAAGTTAAAAAAAGAAAGAGGTGTAATTTTTTTTTTAAGAAACAAAAAAACGATGTTACCGTAAAACTTCAAATAATTGCCAGGTCTCAAATAATCACCTGTCTGCTGGCAAATATTGTAAATAAACGCTGAGTCTCTATTAAACGCCGGGTCTCTGTCATTGACATTGAAGCTGAGGAAGCAGGGGCGGCGCCATGCTTGGGCCTGAGGGGCCTGGGCCCACCCATTTTGCTCATGGGCCCACCCAGTTATGGAGCGATTGACAATTAAAAACATTTCATGCCAAACCGTATCAGACTGTAATCCGCTGCGGCGAGTCTAGCTCATCCTTGTGATTCAAAAAATATATCCGCCCCACACACCTCAGCACCGTTGTCATGGTTATGAAAAAAAAAGATTGGTGATTGGACGGCTGAGATATAAGATCTTACGTCTTCGATACTATAGTATCGAAATTACAGCACGTCGGCAGCATGCATACAGGAACCCTAACCATTTCTTTCATTGCAAGGCACCCAAGCAACTAGCTTGTGCAGCTGCTGTTTAGTTATTTTTTACATTTGCAATTAGCTATCTAATTACCTACACAGGGCAACAGTGTGGATTAGTGGTTAGGGCTCTGGACTCCTTAAACTTAACTGTATAAATCGGTAATTGTATGTAAAAATAATGTGATGCCTTGTAACAATTGTAAGTCTAAGAAATATAATAATACCGAATGTTTAGCCAACTTTGCAGTAAACCATAGCTATATTTGTGTCTTACGCATTAGCTATGTCCCGACAAATCTTGTAAAAAGAAAACGAACCGACGAATCAACAAATGCGCCAGTAATGTAAGTACCTACATTTAATTTTATCAACTTGAATTCAGTTGACTGATGCAGCTGAGATGTATGTTATGCTCAACTCATGCCTCTATTCCTGTTCTTCTTTTTGTTCCCATGTAACTGACACTTTTTTAAAGCTCAAAGGGAAGTATTAACATTCACTTTTAGTCACTGTATGAGAGCTTTTTAAATTTAAGCTCACTTTGGGAAGTCGAAACACATGTGAGAGCTTTTGTCAGACGCTAACGTTATGGAATTTGTGCTGCTATGCCTGTTGGTAGTAAATCGGATTTCCGACTGTCAAAATGTTTTGGTAGAGTGTGCGTTTTTGGAGAATATGGTGCTATTTCTGACAGTATAGAGTCAAAGATCTTCTAGTTACTATATAGAGTGTTCTCAGTACGCATATTAGTAATTATGTCATTACGTTTACGTCATTAAGTCATAAACGGCCCGTCCATGAAAATTTGGGGCCCAGCCAGGAATTAAATCCTGCAGCCATTACTGTGAGGAAGATGAGGAGGAGCTTGGTGTAATGAACTGCTAATAAGTGACAGCGATGAAAGTGACTCTCAGGATTAATAAATAATAATAATAAAAGAAAATGGAATTTAAGGTAGGCCTACATGTAATGCATATTTTGTTTAATGCAGTTATTACATTATTAAAAGTTTTTGATAAGGCCACATACAAATCTCTTGGTGTATTTTAACGTGTTTTGTTGAATTAACAATGTACAAGTTTGAGATTAAACAATAAATTATTTTTGATAATGATACTTATTGCTTTTATTGTACATTTTAACATTTTAGAAGTTTGTATTGTTATTAACAATGGTAGATCTAATTCCATTTTTAAATACGAATTCGTACTTCTGCTTGTTCATTTTCCAACGTTTTGCATACTGTATCCTTATTAACCAGTGCATATAAAAAGACTGTAATAATACTTTCGCTTTATACTTGAGGGTGTACAATACAATGTAATTTTGTTATAAAACAAAACTGTTACTTAGTTCCCACTGACACACAACCTTTTAACAAAGTTGCTGGAATGTTTAAATTGAGTTACGATGTTGCTACAAGGTTGTGTGTTAGCGGCTTCTCAATGACCACATGAAGCATGTGAAGCTAGAGATCTAATATACACGGCGGTCTCAAATAATCGCCGGTCTCCAATACGCGCCGGGTCGGCTGGCATATATATTGCAAATAAACGCCGGAGGCATTTAATTGAAGTTTTACGGTATGATAATTTTCACCAAAATTCCAATTGTGGACGAAAAAAGTGAAAAATGAAAACACGAGACCATATTTGATTTTTTTAAAATTTCAGGAAATGTTGTAAAAATTGAACTGATAAGCGTTACACAGACCCATCAGCTGCAGAGTCACTTACAACTGTGTCTCACCCAAAAGACGGAGCACAATGAGGTTAAGTGACTTGCTCAGGGTCACACAATGAGTCAGTGGCTGAGGTGAGATTTGAACCGGAGACCTCCTGCTTACAAGCCCTTTTCTTTAACCACTGGACCACATAGCCTCCTTAATGATTAAGATTAATAAAAAAATCATAATTAAAAAAGAGATGGAACGTGGAAGGATTTCATTTTAGGAAAGCTAATTGGGTGAAATTTGAGTAAGTATGTAAAACAATTATAAATATTGAAATAATATCAGAAGATATTGATGAATTTAATAAGAACATAATAAAGGGACATAATATGTTAACAAAATAATCTATTCCAATAAAGAAAAATAAAATAAATAAAATAGCAGTTCTATGGTGGAATAAGAACTGTGATGAAGTGATAAAACAAAAGGAAAAAAGCAAAGAACACGGAAACACTGATACAATAAAAAAAAGCTAAAGCAACGGCACAGAGGAGAATAAGCAGTAGAAAAAAGGCAGTACTGGCAAGAATATTGTTAAAAAATAACAGCAGATAAGAACATAAAAGAGATATGGGATCAATTTAAGAATCTAGCAGGTAAAGGGAAAGAAAAGAGAGTTTTATCATATCTTAAAAATGAAGAGGAACTAGTATATGAAGATAAAGAGAAAGCTGATTTATTGGGAATAAGATTTGAAAAAAGTATTAATAATGGAAATGATGCTTTGGAATTATTGGCAGAAATAGAGGAGTTTCATGAAGTCTATTATAGAGAAATAGAAAATCAAGAAGAAAATATTTTCATCTAAAGAATTAACAGAGGCTGTTAAACAAGGACAAGTCCAGAAGAGGACAATATCTGGTTTACATTCTTTGAGTGTATCCACTGGAAAGTTTAGAGATTTTGTTAAAATTGTACGATGTGATATGGAAAAAAGTGTGTACCAAAAAAATGGAAAGAGGCAAAAAAAAGTGCAGGTGTTAAACCTGGGGAAAGATCCTACAGATGTTGGCGCATATCGACCTATAGCATTAACATCTACAATATGCAAAATAATGGAAAAAATTATATGCACAAGATTACATTTTTTCTTTGATAATAATACATTAACAAAATATCAAAGTTGATTTAGAAGAAATAGGACCACAACAGATCATGTAAGGATTG
This sequence comes from Huso huso, assembly GCA_036884735.1. Classification (NCBI taxonomy): domain Eukaryota; kingdom Metazoa; phylum Chordata; class Actinopteri; order Acipenseriformes; family Acipenseridae; genus Huso; species Huso huso. The sequence goes on along the minus strand of CM072690.1, from coordinate 27,442,641 downwards.
CTACAGATGTAGAGGAAGCATTAAGCAATACAGAAATTGTAGGGGCAATATTTACATATTTGAGAAAGCATATAATATGGTACGTAAAAAAATGGGTTGTAGTATAAATTATATAAAATGGGATTGAATGGGATTGAAAGGGAACAGGTTTTGGTGGATGACATTTTTTGAATGACATAACTTTTAAGGTTAAAGTGCAACTTGTAGAATATCTCAGATGCAGAATGGAGCGCTTGCACGAGGTAGTGTAATAAGCCCAATTTCATTTAACGTAATGATGAATGAGGCAGAATGATGGGGTAATATGGGTGAGAAGTAAAAAAAAATGGAGGTGGTAAAAGATAAACTACAGGAGGCTGTGAATAAATTAGTTATGGGCAAAAAAGTGGGGATTTAAAATATCATTAAAGAAAACTGAAAGCATGCTTTTTTCTAAACAAATAAAAGTTAAGAAACTAAATATAAAATATGGACAACATAATTAAAGAAGTGGAGGAGGCTAGATATTTGGGGGTTTATTTAGATTAAAAAAATGATGTGACAAACATATCAAAATTATAACAGATAAGTGTAAAGGAAGATTACATTTGCTGAGAGCAATAGCAGGTACCAAATGGGGTGCAGATCAAAAGAGTCTTAATGATATATAAAGGTACAATAAGAAGTGTAATAGATTATGGAAGTCAATATTAAAGAGTTTAGAAGCAATTCAGGCACAGGCATTAAGAATATGTAGAGGAACAATGAGATCATCTCCAATCGAGGCTTTGCAAGTAATGACAGGAGAGATGCCACTAAGAATAAGCAGAACATGACTTAATATAAGGTATTGGAATAAGATTCAATCTTTTAGTGAGGAATGTCCAGTGAGGGGGGGAGTATTGGGACAAATTGGTATCATGAATATAAAAAGGGAGAATGAGAAAATGCTCGTGGAACATTCGCATTCCATATGACAAATTCAGCAAAAAAGATTAAGATTGAGGAAATAAAAAGAATGGAAAATAGAGATCAAATATTAATGCCAAAATGGATGTTTAAGAAATCAAAAATATGTAAACTGTTAACCACAATAATTAGCAAGAAAGGAAATAAAATGGGAACTAAGACAAAAGGACAGGAATATGTTAAAAATAAGGAAGAGATATACACAGATGGATCAAAAGACCTTAAATCTGGGAAAACAGGATATGCTTATTATATAAAACAAAATTAAAATATTAATTATTTAATTATTCTGAAATTACATACTAGCTACAAAAATGGTAAACATATTTTGATAGCCTAGATTCCAAATCATTTGGATATCTTAGGAAATGTAATTGTGGATTTTGAAGCAAAAGAAGCAACTCTAAATCCACAAATAGACACAAATAGTCAATAATACCTGTGAGTCCTGCAAAGGAGAGTACTGTGGCTAAGGCAAACATAATGGATGTATGGTGAGAGCAAAGGGAAAACAGTGGAAAGGGAAGATTTTATTATAAAAATCACTCAAAAGTAGGGAAATACAAACATACGGGGAAAGGGAAAAACAGGGATGAAGAAACTAATATTAATAGACTAAGGTTAGGACACACAGCATCAAATCATCACTTCTACAGGGAGCCATGAGAATGGGTTATGTAGTAATTGTGAGGAACAAGAAACAGTGGGACATATATTCAGGAAGTGCTATATATATATATATATATATATATATATATATATATATATATATATATATATATTTTCCCGCAAAGAAACATATTAAAAAGAAAGTTAAGGGAAACAGAAATTGAAGTAACAACAGTAAATTACACCGTGTAACAATTTTTTTTTTTTTTTTTTGTTCCTGGGTAGTAAGTGTTATTTCCTAATTGCTTATGCCTCAAAAGTATAGAAAATGGCCATTATTCCCCACAAACTTTGCTTTTGTGACCAGGACAGTGATATTTTGAAATTTACCTATTTCCAATGAGAAAACGGGCGAATTTGTGTCTTTTCGTTCACATAAAGTCAGAAAAAAAACATATGAATCCAAATTAACATGTATTTATACTAAAGTAATACAAAATGACTACAAAAGATTTAGAAGTGAGTAGTTTTTCGAGATTTACGATTATACTGTAAATCACTTTCACGAATCAGCCCCCAAATGTAGTCTCCCATCATGTTCTCGTTATACTGTCCTTCATTGACAGCTCATCCAGGAGCCTCAAAGCCGTGCTGCTCCATAATGGTAACAAGCACCGCCTCTTCCCTGGCTCACTCGGTGCACCTCAAAGAGGATTACAACAGCATCAAGACCTTGCTGGACGCCTTGAAGTATGATGAGTACGGCTGGGACCCCCGGAAGGTGCTGATGCCACCACTGCACATCAAATTGGGCCTTATGAAACAATTTGTCAGAGCTCTAGATAAGGAGTCGGCAGCCTTCAAGTACCTTCAAGACTTCTTCCCTAGGCTGTCTGAGGCAAAGGTCAAAGCCGGTGTCTTCGCCGGACCACAGATAAAGAAGATCCTGAGTGCAATGAACCCCCAGAAGCTCACTAGTAAGGAGAAAGCGGCTTGGAACAGCTTTTGTCGCAGTGGTTTGGGGCTTCCTGGGCAATCACAAGGCCGAAAACTATGTGGAGCTGGTTGAGACTCTGGTGAAGAACCACGGCACAATGGGCTGTAGGATGTCCCTCAAAGTCCATATCCTTGATGCTCATCTTGATAAATTCAAGGAGAACATGGAGCGTACATCGAGGAGCAAGGCGAGCGCTTCCACCAGGATATACTGGACTTTGAACGCCGCTACCAAGGACAGTATAACGAGAACATGATGGGAGACTACATTTGGGGCTGATTCGTGAAAGTGATTTACAGTATAATCGTAAATCTAAAAAACTACTCACTTCTAAATCTTTGTAGTCATTTTTGTATTACTTTAGTATAAATACATGTTAATTTGGATTCATATGTTGTTTTTTTCTGACTTTATGTGAACGAAAAGACACAAATTCGCCCGTTTTCTCATTGGAAATAGGTAAATTTCACTGTCACTGTCCTGGTCACAAAAGCAAAGTTTGTGGGGAATAATAGCCATTTTCTATACTTTTGAGGCATAAGCAATTAGGAAATAACACTTACTACCCAGGAACAAAAATTGTGTTACATAGTGTTATATTTTGAAGGTAGAAGGGAGCTAAAAATTACAAAGATAAATGTATATTTAAATTTATAAATTACAGGGAAGAACAAAATGTACATATATAAAGGTAGAGGGCACTTATCATCTCCATTTAGATGGCATGCGTCAACAACCCCTAAGATGAAGAAGAAGAAGAATACCTGAATCGGAATCCCGCAGTGACAGTACAAGGCTCTTGCCAGTAGAATGTGGTTATAACATAATCTATTTAGTTCTTGTTGTTCTTGATGAACCAGTACATCGGTAGCACACAAGTTCAACACGTTTGTTAGGGCTGTCCAATGGGGCTTCTGGAACTTCGTTATGTAGTTTACTAGTCTTGCAGCAAGCTGCTTTTAACAACTGCATTTGTCTTTTTTAACAAATTTGTGGAATTTTTTTTTTCTTTTTCATGTTTTCCTACTTGCTCAAGGAATTTGCTCAAGCCTAGTGTTGTCAGTAGATGGCAGCAATAATACAGTGTCGCTAATTGAATACGTATTTTGGTACAACCGTGACTTTTTTATGCACCCATGATAGATGGTATTTAAGTTAGTGTACAATGAATTGCATGTTATTGCCAAGGTGGACAGAATAATCTAGGCTAAAGCAATCAGCTATCCGATGACCAATCATGAAGATAACAAAAGTAAGTGTAAAGAAGGGCTTCGTTATTTATTTAGGTATTCATAGCAAAGGGTTTTTTTATTTGTAGTAGCTTTAGTATTTTTTATAACCTTGCTTATAAAACAACTGATATAAAGCACTTTTTATGATGCAACTGGCAATAATTGAAACGTTGAATAAACAGTGTCACTAAAAAGAAAAAAACACACACTGAATCAGGAGGTCTTTAAACACTTGTATAGTATGCTTTTTTCCCTCTTGTTTGGTCAAATAACCTTGTCATGTCTACTTCCAGTAGATCCCAGGTCATAAAGGATTGCTTGGCACAGCCTTCAGTTATAGTAGAAAGTGTGAGAGGTTAAGTCACAAACAGGGATTTGCGTTGCTGAAGTCTCATAAACATAATGTACAACTTCCATGCAAAAAAAAAAAAAAAAAGAATTTTTGGCCAATTGTACGGCTTTCTAGCATGAGAAGACGATTAACCCACCCTTTAAAGTCGTACAATGTTTTAGACACGCACTTCCTATAGTGTATGAAATGTACGTAGTATGTGCGTGGTACATCACATAAATAAATACTGTGGAGAGAGAGAGTGGCGGCTTTCTAAGCTGCATGGAAACCCGGACATTGTCAACAAATGGAAAGTGTTACACGCTGGTCACATGTAAGATTCAAATACCAAACGTGGGGATGGAACTAGAACAGGCTCACCAAGAGAAAGGCATTGGTGTGGTGACATATTCATAGCTGTCAGCTGTACAGAAACCAGAACCAGAGGACAACATTGGAAGGTGGACTTAGGACAGAGGGATGGAGACACTTTTTCATGCCCAGTGGTGAGTTTATGGAATGGGGTACTGTCACAGGGTGTGTGACAAGTGTGGGTATTCACTGAATTAAAGAGCCAGACACAGAAGATTTTCTTTGCCACACTGCACAGGCGCGCTGATTTATTTATATAATTATGGCAGGTGCCGCCCCTTGGAAACCAGCAATGGTAGTGCCAGGGCAGAGTGGAATAACACAGGGCAAACCACGTGACCGTACCAGCAATGGTAAGGAGTGTAAACAAAGAGAGTGGAAAAACGGCAATACAAAATTGCAAAAAAAAACCAAAGCTATAAAATAAAAGGTGTCCAATACAGGGCCCGAGCGCTACATGCGCTATAAGGAGGGTCCCACTGCTGAAGTACACATAAGAACATAAGAAAGTTTACAAACGAGAGGAGGCCATTCGGCCCATCTTGCTCGTTTGGTTGTTAGTAGCTTATTGATCCCAGAATCTCATCAAGCAGCTTCTTGAAGGATCCCAGGGTGTCAGCTTCAACAACATTACTGGGGAGTTGGTTCCAGACCCTTGCAATTCTCTGTGTAAAAAAGTGCCTCCTATTTTCTGTTCTGAATGCCCCTTTATCTAATCTCCATTTGTGACCCCTGGTCTCTTTTTTCAGGTCGAAAAAGTCCCCTGAGTCGACATTGTCAATACCTTTTAGAATTTTGAATGCTTGAATCAGATCACCGCGTAGTCTTCTTTGTTAAAGACTGAATAGATTCAATTATTTTAGCCTGTCTGCATACGACATGCCTCTTAAACCCGGGATAATTCTGGTCGCTCTTCTTTGCACGCTTTCTAGAGCAGCAATATCCTTTTTGTAACGATGTGACCAGAACTGAACACAATATTCTAGATGAGGTCTTTCTAATGCAATGTAAAGTTTTATACTTACTTCCCTTGATTTAAATTCAACTCTTTTCACAACATATCCGAGCATCTTGTTGGCCTTTTTTATAGCTTCTCCACATTGTCTAGATGAAGACATTTCCGAGTCAACATAAACTCCTAGATCTTTTTCATAGATTCCTTCTTCAATTTCAGTATCTCCCATATGATATTTATAATGCACATTTTTATTGCCTGCGTGCAGTACCTTACACTTTTCTCTATTAAATGTCATTTGCCATGTGTCTGCCCAGTTCTGAATGCTGTCTAGATCATTTTGAATGGCCTTTGCTGCTGCATCAGTGTTTGCCACTCCTCCTATTTTTGTGTCGTCTGCAAATTTAACAAGTTTGCTTACTATACCAGAATCTAAATCATTAATGTAGATTAGGAATAGCAGAGGACCTAATACTGATCCCTTTGGTACTCCACTGGTTACCTCACTCCATTTTGAGGTTTCTCCTCTAATCGGTACTTTCTGTTTTCTACATCTTACGCACCTCTCACTATACTGTATGGGGATCACTCTTGATCCCTCTAAACTAACCCTACTCTATGGCACAGACGAGTGCAGGTTTCACACACAGCGACTTTGATGGCAATATTAGGGTCTATTTTCTCTTATTTATTTTAGCTTGCTCTCCTGAGCATAAAGGGCTGCCTCTTTGAGTGCTGTTTAGCTGGCTGCTTGTTTCTCTCTCTCCCAGAGTAGTCCTGCACCATTTTCAGCTGTAACCTCAAGCAACCCGGGTGTGTTGAGCACTGTCTTTGGTCGGACACTCCTCAGGGCCCGCCCTTCAGCCAATCAGGGATTCACGGTCAGCAAACCCTGGTCGAGCCCCCTGTTCAAGTAAATGACTGACAGCGCGGTTCCCCTGGAGCATCCGAGCTGTTCCCGCCCCTGTCACAGCTACCTAGTAATGTTGTTGAGGCAGAAACACTTGGATCCTTTAAAGCATAACTTGACACTGCTGAGATCAATCAACTACTAGAGACTTTCTTATGTTTTAATCATGCATGTGCTTGGAGTTCCCAATATTGTTGACCTGCAATTATATTGGCTGTTTCTTTTTTGTTTACTGTATGTAACCTTTATATTTTGGAATGTGGAGCCTTTCAGCAGACAGGCTGCCAGTTCTCTAGCTTCAGGATTAAACTTTTATGGTATCTGCCTTGTCTCTCATCATTACTCCTCTTTGGAAGCTGATATTTAATTAGGCTGGAAGTCCCAGCTAAGAGATTGGCAGTGCTCTATTAATTAGGACAGAAATATATCAGTAGTAACCAATGTTCTACCTCAGGTCATCATTGAAATGACAAATTGCACATCAAGCCGCACAAGATAAATTGTGGTCTCACTTGCCAGCATTTGATCTTCAAATCTTTCTCATTTTCTGCTGGCTGGAATCCTCTCGACAGGGTTTCTTTTCCCCCTGCCGCTCTCTCCCACGTTGTGCCTTTGTGTGTCGGTTCTTGTTTATTACAACACAGTCTTGTTAATATGCATTACAAACAGGACTTGGACTTTCTGGTATGCATTTCTGATTAGTTTCCATAAAAAAAATAAAAATCCCAACATCCAAATTAAAAACCTGATGGAACAAAAGCTTGTCTCTGATTGGCTGTTATGCAATTGTGTGGTTCCCAGCTCTCTATCCATGCAATGAATTAGTCGTCATCCGTGCTGGGGAATAATATCACATATAACGCATTACTGCAATCTGATGTCATTTTTACTAACTTGTAACTGTAATGGTACCTTTTTCAGACAGGTAACGAACTGAGTTGATGGATTCCATTTTATGAGAAAAAATAACATACTTTTATTTAACCCTAATTAATTACTTTTTTAAAGTAACTTCACAACACTGGTCATGCTTACAATTCCCATGTAAACAAACATGCATACATGTATTGTATTATCTAATGTTTAAGTGTTTGCTATGAGGAGCCAAAGAATCAGTCCAAAGCAACTGTAGCTAATCTAGAGACGAAGGTGTGTTTTAAAAAAGAAAGAAACATGAAAGGTACGTTTAATGGCGTACCTGTCATTGTCAGTGTTATGCTTGATTGATACTGTAATACGTTGTTTATTAGAGCAAGTATTCACATTAGGGATACTGTACATCACATTATGACATGTATCCTAGTCAAAAAAGTGTCAAAAATGTGTAATTTAATCAAATCAATTTTCCTAGAAATGCAAATATTAATAAAAAAAATCCTCCTCTGCAAAAAGTATGTTCATAACAAAGCAAACAGGTGCATTGAAATCTGAACTGAAAAGGATGCTACTGTAGTCTCCTGTGTGAAGTACAGCTTTTAATAAGTGGCTGTGGTATTTTTTGCACACTTTCATCGGACATTAGATTGGCTTAGTGTTACTGAACAGGCTATAGAATTTATAACAAAACACATTACTTGCTGTCATAAGAAAATAAGAACATAAGAAAGTTTACAAACGAGAGGAGGCCATTCGGGCCCATCTTGTTCGTTTGGTTGTTAGTAGCTTATTGATCCCAGAATCTCATCAAGCAGCTTCTTGAAGGATCCAAGGGTGTCAGCTTCAACAACATTACTGGGGAGTTGGTTCCAGACCCTCACAATTCTCTGTGTAAAAAAGTGCCTCCTATTTTCCGCTCTGAATGCCCCTTTATTTAATCTCCATTTGTCCTTGTTTCTTTTTTCAGGTCGAAAAAGTCCCCTGGGTCGACATTGTCAATACCTTTTCGTCGCTCACTACTGTTTTGTACGTATCGCTATAATATATTTTTCAACATCTTCTTGGTAAAATTATTATTATTATTTGTTTATTTAGCAGACACCTTTCCAAGGCGACTTACAGAGATTAGGGTGTGTGAACTATGCATCAGCTACAGAGTCACTTACAACTACGTCTCACCCGAAAGAGCACAAGGAGGTTAAGTGACTTGCTCTTAAGTGAAGTGGCTGAGCTGGGATTTGAACCAGGGACCTCCTGGTTAGAAGCCCTATTCTTTAACCACTGGACCACATAATCAACGCTGAATAAAGATATTGACCATTTATGTTGATGCAAATATATACTGTGCCTCTGTAAACTGAAGTGTGTGTGATTTAGTTTGATGCAAATTCAGAACACATTGAAAATGCAGAGTTGGTCCCTTACTGGCATTGAATGCCTTGAGATCCTTCGGGCCCAACTACCCCTAGAGGTCATTAATGGGCAGTAAAGGACCTCCACGTTGTTCATTAACACCACAATAATGGGGTGGTGGATATATTAAAGCAATATAATGCTATCAAAGGCTGCCTGTGTCTATTCTAATTAAATCTCTGTTGTCTCACCAGGTGTCCATGTTTCAAGATTAAACCCTGCATTTAAATTGAAATGATTTCTATAGACAACATTTCCTGCAATGTGTCCTTGAACAATACACCTGTTATTGTTTCCCTGAATTGCTCATCTCCCAGCACAGAGGATACCGAATGCTTTGTATTAAGATTTAGGCTTTTGGAGCTTTAATCACATTTGAATTTGGAACATTGAAGCTTTACATTATAGCTGGCAGGCAGGGATGCAAACACTGATCCAAGGTGCACTGGAAAGACAGCAGACACATTCACAGCAGCAGATGTTTCACTCCTCCCAATAATTGTGCACTTGAAGTTGCTATGTATTATCAGTGTATATCCATACTGGTCAGCTTGTAGAAGTGAAGAATGGGGAGATTCAGAGTATACAGGCTGTGTGACTCCCCTCTGTTCTTTAGGATCAGCTAGGCGCTTGCTTGGATGTTTACAGCTGCACATTCCATTGGTTGTGTCTGGGATCTGAATCAGATGCATTTGATAAGTTTTAAAATCAATCCTACCCTTCAATAGCTTCAGTATCTTATTACTGCCATCACTCAGAACATGGAGGAGGGATGTGCACTGTTATACCATTAAAGACTTTAAAAATAAGAACATGTTAAAACAGGGTTCTGGTTTTAGTTTTTTATTACTGGGCCGTGCCCACACAACTTTCATAGTTACATATTTGTTTGGGTTCGACTTGGGTTTGTCATTGAAACAGTAGATTTAATTCTTACAGTGATAACTCAAGTTGGGAAGAATATTCCGCTTAACATTTAATAGCTTATGTTTCGAACCCTAAAGAGCTCTGATTTCTCTCAATTGTCAGGTCTGACAGTGAGCTATTTTTGAGTGTTTATATATATATATATATATTTTATATATATATATATATATATATATATATATATATATTTCTCAATTGTATCTCCAGTCTTAAATTTCTTGTTGACGTTTCATTTATTGCCACATTCATTCAAGTTTACTTTGTACTTTGTCATTTCCACTCTTGCCTACCTGACTAACTAGCCACACACACACCTCTGCAAGCTTAATGCCCCATTCATAGATAATTAGTCCACACATTAAGAGACCATTCACACTTTATCAGTCCACACACAAATAATATAGATTGTAAATCTCAAACTACACCAATATTTTCAGAATGATTCAGTTTATTTTTGTTATTCTCAATGTAGCACTATTGAGTGTTTTATAGTAATGGATGATATGTAGTTATTATTGAGATTATTATGAACTAAATTGATACAAGGCATTGCTGCACCTATAAAGGTGATTTCTTTATTATCCTCTGAGTTTCTCTGCCCATCAAGACAGGACATTAACCCCTTCCATACTAAACATTTTAATATGTGACACCTGAAAACCACATTACATTCAATGTTTGTGTTTCATTCAAATTGTACACTTTTTTGAACTTCCACCCTGTCAACATGGCATTTAATAATCAGACACATCTAGAGCACATTGCTAGTAGACTACTGTATACTAACACATCACTGTTTTGGATTACATTGATCTTACTTCAGTCATACAGAATTCAATCGAAAAGCAGTTGGTAAGTTATTTATAACATACTCATACACATATGTAATGCTGCTTCCTTTCAGTTGAGAATAAGATACTGGTCGACTCAGTCAAACACAGATTCCAATGCAGCTGCATCTTACTGTAGAAGAAGAGCATTTTATTATGGGATTCTGGGCACTCCTGAACCTGAACAATGAATGAATGTAAAGGTTTTATTTGCACAGTGATAAAAGGACAACCATTTTAGGAGACATTTACTAAGAGAGATCCAGCTTGGCTTTTATTTGAAAATAACCCACATATAGATGCTTTTAGAGCATAAACACAGATAGAATTCGAAATGCATAACTAGCCACAGGTCTGCAAGAAAATATAGTCATTTTCCACACTCTAAGGATGAGATTTGATTCTCTGTTTGTTTTCCTCAGGAATTTGTGAAAAAATCTTATCATTTTCCACAGGCACAGGCCCAAATACCCTGTCCCCCGCCAAGCAGCTTAATAATATTGTAATTAAAAATAGGAACAATGTGATGGTTCACGTCCCATCCCTTATAAAAATAGAACTTTTAACAAGTGAACGTGTTTTAAAGGAATTGTGGAGTAAAGCGGGACTGTTTCTTAAGAAGGGCGTCTGCTAAGAAATAAATAATAAAATAATAATATTGTATATTGTGTTTTATTTAAATGCATACGAATTGTTTTACATTTGCAATTGCATAAAGTATATATATATAAAGTAATGACTTACCTGTGGGGTTGTGGGTGGCCGCGGGTGGATTCCAGGATGGAAAGGGAAGGAGAGACGAACGGAGGTGGAGTTGGGTTGAAGCGGTGCTGGGTGCTCGGAGCGCGTTTCCCGGTGAGGGTGCACATTCACAGAGAGGTGCGTGGTTTGTTGTTCGGAGACCTAGATTGTCTAAACCAGTAAAACTAAATTTTAAATTGGCGATTACGAGCAAATACTTACTTGTTTGTTTGTAAATGGTGTTTGTTAGCATCAGCGTGGTGCATGGGCGTCGCCATGTTTGTGTGAGTTGAGCAGTACAATGAGGCACCATGTTTGTGAGGGGCAGATGATACCTCGTTTCTACCGTAAAGCCTGCTTGCAATGCGCAAGCCAAATTAAAGGATACCGGTGTGTAATTGAAGGGCAGACCATGCCATGAGTAAAGTAAGGGGTGTTATGATTTATATAAAAATACAATTATACATTTTATATTAAAATAATTCTAGGTAGAATTGATATTCAACCTAGTGATTTTTATATAACTTGGTGATAGTTATATAATAGTAGTGTTAATGATATATACATGGATTTTAAAGTTAACTAAAGTTAAATTTTTGGTTTCTTCTAAGGGGAGGAGTGATTTTAGCCTGAGTATAAAAGGGAGGCTGTGCTAGAGTAAAGAGAGAAGGGTTTAGAGAGAGATGGGTGCTGCATGAGTGTCCTGGCTATACAAAGTAGTATATCGCTACTGTTGTATTGCTAAAAACAGTTTCCTCATCCTGCATTTAGGAGTTTTTTTTATTTTTATTTTGTAAAAAGTTCTTTTTCTTTTTCTTTGAGATTTTGCTTTGATATGCTTTTGTTCAATTTAGTTCCTGGATCATTTGAAAAATAAAGAGAAAAAAAAGAAATTTTGCAACCAATCTTCTGTTGTCCGTGTGCTTCCCTGCAATACCATCTTTGGCCACTTGGCACATCCTAACAAACAAATTGAAACTGTAATATTTATCACTCAGGAGCAGGAATATTCCAGGTGCCTTTGATGCAGAAAGTTGCTTTTTTATCCGACAAGGTGTTAGCAAGGGGATTTGTAAAGCTCAGCATGACATTGGTGGATGGGTGGATTGTTTGATATGTATTTATTCATATCTTTAGTGAGAACATTTTCACAATGTGTTTTCACTGCAGAGTAAGAGTTAGAAGCTAAAATCATGTGATTCTTTTTAAATAAAAATAGAAAGTGAGTCTGCTGTATTTCCACTCAACTACAAGTGATGAACCATTTGTTCTAGTAATTTCCTTCCACTGGGACCCATACCATTGAGTAAGAAATATCATCCATACATAACTTCAAACAACCACTCATGAATTCTGACAACGCAGACGGAGACACTGTCCAAAACGTGTGCCTGCTTTGTTTAATAGTTTTACCTCAAATATCAAGGGAACATGGGGAAACCTGGGTTTTAATGCTTATTACATGTTTTCAGTGTTAAAATGAAGTTCTCAAACGCTGTCTGGTTGGGACTTGGGTCTGCTGCTACTCTGCTACTCATAACAGCCATTATTTATACATTACTGAAACACACACAGTCCTTGTACAGCTACAGTATGCATGAATTAGAGCTGAAAGATCTTACTGTATTATATCTTACTGAATCTCCTCACAAAGTAAACTAACTTGGGGGTTCTGCCTCTGTGGGCATGAACCTACATTATAAACCTCAGGGATTGTCTCAATCTGAGCAGGACTAATTATCCCTTTAAGAATATTGAAAATCTCTTTGAAACAGACCAATCTAAAACGTCGTCCTAAAACTAGTCTGAAAAACATCTGCATGCAAATCATAGCATTGATATAAATAGCCCTGATCATTACCTGTAAAAAACAACTTGACCTTAGCATTTGTTAAGAACCCTCACCTTCTACATTTTACTTGGGATTTAATCTCAAATCCACCACACAATTCATTAAGCAAATTTGCCAATCTCTGTTAAAAGAGGCCCAGAACGCAAAACACAACCAGAAGCCAGTAGTCAAATGTTTTGGTCGATGTCTTAATTAGAGTTCTGGGACCCCCTTAACAAACATACTGATCATCGCTTTCCTCTGCACCAGCAGCAGTCAACAGAACTGAATCCCTGGGTATGATTTATAATTGGAAGTGTTTCCTATTTTACACAAACATGCCCTTTCCCACAGACATTTTAAATTTTTTGGCTTCAAGCACAGGGAGTGCATACATGCTAACAGTCCCGATTTCCTAGCAAATGTCTTACATCCTGATGCATAGGAACACACTTACATGCAAATTATCATATAGTCAAGGTCACAACAAGAGCAGAACGCGTGGTCCAGCAAATGAAAATTGCATCTACCGGTTCCCTGAAAGAGAAGACGACCACCAAACATTAGTTATGGGATATGCCTCCTATTGGTAGGTATTTACTGAGCTCTTTATATCAGAGCTGCCGATAGGCCCTTTCCTGGGGTGACGTCCTCAGTCCCGCCTACCGAGGGATTAAACAGTCAGCCCACGGAAGCCATGTTCTCTTTTTGCATCGAACCCGTGAGGGTGACCGATGCGACCTCGCTGGTTGGTGGACATCTTCCCTTTCAGGGAACCAGGGTTACAGTAAGTAACCTAACATTCCCTTTCAATTCGAAGACAACCACCAAAACATTATTTATGGGAAAGTATACCAGAGCCGTCGTGAGGGAGAAGGAACGGCAGCATATAAGGGGCGCATCAGAACCGCATAATCCAAGGTTAGCGGTGTGAACGTGCACCTCAAGAGCCCTCGTGCCTAATGAAGGCAAGGAAGGATCTATCACGTTAAGGTGATAGAACCTGGAGAAAGTATGTGGCATAGCCCAGCTAGCTGCAGTACAGATATCAGACAGCAAGGACCCTTTGAAGAGGGCCCAAGATGTAGCCAACTCTCTGGTAGAGTTCACGGCTACCCTCCTAGGTGGGGGCAAGCCGGCACTATCATATGCATTCAAGACTGTGTCCACAATCCAGTGTGACAGTCACTGCTTCGAGAGGGGCTGTCCTAGGGTCTGTATCCCTAGACAGACAAAGAGCTGGTCAGAATGACGCAGAGCTCTTGTCCTATCCATGTAACACCTCAACGCCCACACCGGGCAGAGGAAGTTCAATCTCTTATCCTCCTCTGAGGAAAACGGAGGTGGATAGAAAGACTCCATTTCCACAGACTAGTTCATGTGGAAGACTGTGATCACCTTAGGGAGGAAAACAGGGTTTGTACGTAGTGACACCCTGCTGCCATCGTCCCAAATACGCATGTAGGAGCTGTGCACCGACAGCGCCTGTAGCTCACTGACCCGCTTTGCGGAGGTGATAGCCAAAAGGAAGGCTGTCTTCATAGACAGATACTTCAACTCTATGGAGTGTATGGGCTCAAACGGGGCCCTCACGAGAGCCTCCAGCACAATATCAAGGCTCAATTCGGGGAGAAGGACCCTCCTTGGAGGGCGTAATCGCCGAGCACCCTTAAGAAAATGGATTGCCAAGAAATGCACCACGCAGAAATGGCAGCTCAATATACCTTCAAGGTATATCTCCCAGTGCTGGCCTTGTAAATTCGAGAACCAGATTCTCCTGGGCCACCTGGCGGCCACTAGGAGAACTGTCGTCTTCTCTAACTGGACCATCTATAGAAAAGCCGGGAGCAACGGTATCGGCAGGAACGCTCGTGGGCTAGGGTGTGGACGCCGAGTGGACTGCCTAAGAGGTGGAGGGAGTACCACAGGGGGCAGTGTGTCGTCTCCACCGAGGCAAAGAGCTCGACCTGCGCCTTCCCGAATCGTTCCCAAATGTGCTCCACCACCTGAGGGTAGAGCCGCCACTCTGACGGATGCGCACCCTCCCTCAAAAGGAGGTCCACTGTCCAGTTCACCACTCCAGGAAGATGCGTCATCCATAGGGACAGCAGGTTCCTTTGAGCCCACATCAAAAGCCAGAAGGCAATGCCATGCAACCCCGGGGACTGCAGGCCACCCTGGTGGTTGACATATGCCACCACTGCTGTGTTATCTGTCCAGACCAACACATGTGTTCCTTGCAGCACCGGGAGGAAGTGCTGGAGGGCAACTAAAACAGCCTGCAACTCCAGAATGTTTATGTGCAGGGACATCCAATGGCCTGACCAGGTGCCGCAGACTCCTCTGCCTTCCCAGACTGCCTCCCAACCCAAGTTGGAGGCGTCTGTCGTCACCACCTGACAGTTCAACACTACTCCCATCCACACACCTTCACACAGGTGAGAGGTCGTCCTCCACTAGCACAGGGCCGCTGAACACGAGTGAGACACTGTCAGACGATGGTGGGAAAGCTGGGAAAGGCTGTGGGTGGGGAGCTACAGCCTGCGCCCGGAACACGGACTGGCATGGCTCAGCCGCTGTCGTCCAGGAGACCTGTAAACAGGTTGCAGCACGTCCCATCAGTGTCGACATGGAGCTCGAAAGTGGGGGCACACTAGCTTCCGAGCAAGACAGACTGCTGAAGAAAGGAGAAAAAGAGGCTTTATTTTAGAGCTGCTGATTCCATGAAAGTGGCAAGCCAGCTTTCAGCACGAATGCAGGGGAACTGCAGTCGACTTAGAAAAGCTCTTTTGAATACGCTTAGTTTCAACACAGAGGTCTTACCTTACCTTCTTGATAAGCAAAAAGAGAACATGGCTTCTGTGGGCTGACTGTTTAATCCCTCAGTAGGCGGGATCAAGGACGTCACCCCAGGAAGGGGCCTATCAGCAGCTCTGATATAAAGAGCTCAGTAAATACCTACCAATAGGAGACATAGCCCATAAGTAATGATTTGGTGGTCATCTTCGAATTGAAAGGGAACCACAGGTTTTGCTCTTTTTGTGGCCCGCTGAACAAATTGTAAATGTTGGCAAGTATGGGAGTGCACTAGTTGATAATAGATGATAACTAGCATGTTTTTGCAGTTAGAAAATGTTGCATACAAAAACAAAGCTGGTCTCATTACTGGATTGCTGTAGTGTATGATAAAGTCATGTGCATAGGGACAGATTTTTTCATAAAGACTGTAATAAGCCAGTTGACACATTTTAGTAGCTGATCTCACATTTTTATGTCCCTGACCCTGGGTGAAAAAAAAAAAAAAATGTGCTGGGATGAGGTGTTTTACTCTTAGAACAGTCCAGTTTCACCTGCATTATACCAGACTGGTTGCCTTTTTTGCCTTTTTTTGTGTGGTCTCCACTTCATGGGTTGCTGTACAACATATTTCCTTCCACGTGTGTATGACTTTAGAAATTGGTACTGATTGGTACTAATCACATGACAAATGCTCCACCAAAACTGCCCAGAAGGACATTACCAAAATAATAACCTTTGGAGAGTTTCTGTGATGTCATTATAAGCTAAGAGGCCTTTAGTTTACAGTCACAGAACCTGTAACTCACTGTACATCTTTTATTTTTATTTTTTTTATAATACCTGGATATTAGTATATGTTAAAAAAAAGACAATATAAAGGTGTCTTTGCTTTGGTCACAGGTCAAATCTAGTCACATAACACATGCTCCACCAAGACTGCCCAGATGGACATTACAGTGGAAAAAAAAAGATTACGTTGGCATACATTGGTACAATCATAGACAAAACAAGTACACTTTCATTGAGCTCACTGTCACTCAGGTCACTCTTGTCTATAGATGTGATACAGGTGTTGCATAATTACTACTGATTACTTCCAATGCAAAAGTTGGCACACTTGCCACTATACAATATGGCATTGCCACAGATCTATCCAAGACCACTGGTTTACCAAATGCATTTGAATATGTATCTCACTCAGTAAAATGATTGTGTTTCTTTGTCTTGTTATTGTCATATGAGTTCCTAAGAACAGCTAACAGCACAATATTCTGCATACCAATAAACACACCCAGGTAATGTCCTTCTGAGCAGTCTTGGTGGAGCATTTGTCATGTGATTAGTCATTGCTGGTGTCATGTATGACATCATATTTGATGTGATGCATAGGCATAATAGGGGTGAGTTAAGGTTGCGTGCAACCTCAACGTCCCATTTCCTGACTTTTGTAATTTTGAAATGCAACCTTAATGCTATTTTAACAAAGTTTGTGTTACTGAATATATATTATAGTTAGGGTTGGTAGGCATTTTAATGTTAAACCACAATTTCTGTACTTTAATAACTTTGACCCCCTTCAATGGATTTGCACGAAAATTTGGATGTGTGGTCCCTTTGGTTAGATCTCTAGATTTTGGCCATTTCGTTCTGCTCTGATATGTGGATTCCAAGATTCAGATAGTGAAAAAACAAATTAAATATCTGTGTTTTTTGCTGTTTTTTTCTTATCAGTCTCCAGCTCCAAAACAGTTTGGAATTTTTGTTTGACAATTTTAAGATACAAGGGGACTTGCCCAGAATAGCGCCTTTTTCTGATTTGGTGAAAACATATTCATGTGTTCCTGAGTTACAGGGATTTTAAATTTTGGTTCTGAGCATTCTCAGTACAGCTCTTGCAGTTAGATGTTTGATCTCGAAAAAGGAATTGGCATCACGACAAAATATCCTTTTTCATGAGGGTCTAATCTACTTTCATCAGAAAAAATCTTTGTTTGTGAGGCGGACATTTTTTTTTCAATTAAAAAAAAAATTGAAACTACCTGTGGCAATGTGCCCCACCCCTGTGTGCATTTGTGTATTATGTTGTATGTTGCGTGTGTTAATGTTGGTTTATTGTAGTTGGTACACAGGATATAATGTGGGTAATGAACACGAGTGTTTAAAATGTATAATTGTATTTAGGCACGGGGATTGCACTTCACTTCACGTGCATTTAAAGTATTTAATATGTGAGCACGGGGTTGCACAGAATTAGTTCACGTGCTGGGATTCAAGTGAATAATTAATTAGTAATTGAATCCCAGCATAACAGTATATATAGATGCACAAAGCGCACACTCGGGGTTGTGTATTCGTGAGTGGAGAACGGGTGTGGAGAGGGGAGAATTTAGAAACTAAGGAAAGAGGAAATATAAGTTTATTTTTTACTCACCGTGTTTGTTTGTCTGTTCATCCACTGTTTAAGTGTTAGTCCGTTTTCTTTGTGTATTTATTTTGGCTTCAAGTGGCGTGTTCTGTTTTCTGTTTAAGCCTTTTATTTTGTTTAATAAACGTGCTGAGCGCAGCTATTGCAGCTCAGTTTCACTCATCACTACTGCCTCTGTGTATGATTCTTTCTGGTCTGACGTCATCACTGCAGCTAGCCCTGCACCTGTCACACGTGGTTGTCAGAAGCGGGATAACAGCGCCCCCAAAACTCAGGCCAGAAAGAGTACTGCAGGAAAAAAAATATTATTTAAAAAAAAAAAAAAAAATGGGAAAAAGCAGCCGAAAGCAGCAACAGCAGAGCAAAGGGGAAAAGGAGGAAGCAGGGCTGTGGTGTTTCGCCTGTGGCAAAACCTGTCACACCACCATGCACTGCTCTGTCCATGTGGCTCATCAGGCATTGTCCCGAAAGATGGGATGGGGGAAGACACGGAGGAGTGATTCCGCCGGAAGCCTAGGAAACCAGTACCCGACCAGCTGCCATCACCCTTGTGCCCCCTCTGTGAGGGAAAGCATTACTTTGCCTCCTGTCCCTTCTGCAGTTATGAGGAGGAACTAGCACCTGAGTGGGAGGAGCCCGTGCATCCAGCGCCCAGACGGGGGGACCGCAAGCGTCCAGCGCGCAGACGGGGGGACCGCGAGCATCCAGCGCCCAGACGGGGGGACCGCGAGCGTCCAGCGCCCGAGAGACAGCTGTTCCCATCTCCACCAGCAGAGGGAAAATGCCTTATGTCCCCATCTCCACCAGCAGAGGGAAAATGCCTGCTGTCCCCATCTCCACCAGCAGAGGGGAAATGCCTGCTGTCCCCATCTCCACCAGCAGAGGGAAAATGCCTGCTGTCCCCATCTCCAACAGCAGAGGGAAAATGTCTGCTGTCCCCATCTCCACCAGCAGAGGGGAAATGCCTGCTGTCCCCATCTCCACCAGCAGAGGGAAAATGCCTGCTGTCCCCATCTCCACCAGCAGAGGGAAAATGCCTGCTGTCCCCATCTCCACCAGCAGAGGGGAAATGCCTGCTGGTTGCGCCTTCAGACCCGCACCAGTCCCCTGCAAGAGAGGGAGACCCGCACCAGTCCCCTGCAAGTGAGGGAGACCCACACCAGTCCTCTGCAAGAGAGGGAGACCCGCACCAGTCCCCTGCAAGTGAGGGAGACCCGCACCAGTCCCCTGCAAGAGAGGGAGACCCGCACCAATCCCCTGCAAGTGAGGGAGACCCGCACCAGTCCCCTGCAAGTGAAGCAGAGCTGCACCAATCCCCTGCAAGAGAGGGTGAGCCGCACCAGTCCCCTGCAAGAGAGGGAGACCCGCACCAGTCCCCTGCAAGAGAGGGAGAGCCGCACCAGTCCCCTGCAACAGGGGAGACTACACGCTGCTCCCACCTCCGTCATCAGGAGACTACACGCTGCTCCCACCTCCGTCGCCAGGAGACTACACGCTGCTCCCACCTCCGTCGCCAGGAGACTACACGCTGCTCCCACCTCCGAGGAGACTACACGCCAGGAGACTACACGCTGAGACCCACCTGCTCCCACCTCCACCTTCCGCCACTAGGAGCAGAGCAGCATGAGCTGCCTCTGCCTCCACCACCTCCACCGGCAGAAACAGAGCAGCAGGAGCTGCCTCTGCTTCCACCACCTCCACCGGCAGAAACAGAGCAGCAGGAGCTGCCTCTGCTTCCACCACCTTCACCGGCAGGAGCAGAGCAGCAGGAGCTGCCTCTGCCTCCACCACCTCCACCAGGAGCAGAGCAGCAGGAGCTGGCTCTGCTTCCATCACCTCCACCGGCAGGAGCAGAGCAGCAGGAGTTGCCTCTGCCTCCTCCACCAGCAGAGGGTGAATACCTGCTGGTTCCGCCTCCACCGTCGTGGGAGGACTGCTTGCCCCTCCCACCTCCACCAGCAGAGGGTGAATACCTGCTGGTTCCGCCTCCACCGTCGTGGGAGGACTGCTTGACCCTCCCCCCTCCACCACCAGAGGAGCTGCAGCTGAGTTTGGCACCGCCCAAGGATGCCTGCCTCGCACCGCCCAAGGATGCCTGCCTCGCACCGCCCAAGGAAGCCTGCCTCGCACCGCCCAAGGATGCCTGCCTCGCACCGCCCAAGGATGCCTGCCTCGCACCGCCCAAGGATGCCTGCCTCGCACCGCCCAAGGAAGCCTGCCTCGCACCGCCCAAGGATGCCTGCCTCGCATCGCCCAAGGATGCCTGCCTCGCACCGCCCAAGGATGCCTGCCTCGCACCGCCCAAGGATGCCTGACCGCCCAAGGAAGCCTGCCTTGCACCGCCCAAGGATGCCTGCCTCGCTTCGCCCAAGGATGCCTGTCTCGCTTCTCCCAAGGATGCCTGCCTTGCATCGCCTGGGGCTGCCTGTTGCTCCGCATCGCCTGGGGCTGCCTGGTGCTCTGCATTGCCTGGGGCTGCCTGGTGCTCCGCATCGCCTGGGGCTACCTGTTGCTCCACATCGCCTGGGGCTGCCTGTTGCTCCGCATCGCCTGGGGGTGCCTGTTGCTCCGCATCGCCTGGGGTTGCCTGTTGCTCCGCATCGCAGCAGGAAGTACTGTGGCCAGAACCCCACTAAGGGGAGCTGCTGGCCACCAAAAAAGTGGAGGAGGCCCGGAGACCACTAACCCCAGCGGCAGTTTCGCTGCTGGAGATCGTGGGGGAGGTCAGGAGACCTGCTCCCACTGCAGCAGTTTCACTGCCGGAAGTACTGTGGCCGGAGCCCCACAAAAGGGAGCTGCCGGCTACGAAGAAGGGGGGAGGTCAGGAGACCACCCCCAAGCAGCCTTTCCGCTACCAGGACTACCCCGGCTGGAGAAGCCAGACTGGGAGCTATTAATGTCTCTGCTGACAGCATTTCCACTGTCAGCTGGGAAGCTGCCGGCATTTCCATCAGCAGCAGAAGAGTGGCAGGAGTGTGCCACCCCGCTGTCAGCATTGCTGCTGACAGCCTTACGACCTGTGGGCCCCTTGAAGACTCCGGTTCTGGCCCAGGACTTCGCACTGGACTTTTGGGGTATATGTGGCAATGTGCCCCGCCCCTGTGTGCATTTGTGTTTTATGTCACGTGTGTTAATGGTGGTGTATTGTAGTTGGTACACGGGATATAATGTGGGTAATGAGCACGACTGTTTAAAATGTATAATTGTATTTAGGCACGGGGATTGCACTTCACTTCACGCGCATTTAAAGTATTTAATATGTGAGCACGGGGTTGCACAGAATTAGTTCACGTGCTGGGATTCAAGTGAATAATTAATTAGTAATTGAATCCCAGCATAACAGTATATATAGATGCACAAAGCACTCACTCTGGGTTGTGTGTTCGGTGAGTGGAGAACTGGTGTGGAGAAGAGAGAATTTAAAAACTAACGAAAGAGGAAATATAAGTTTATTTTTTACTCACCGTGTTTGTTTGTCTGTTTAAGTGTTAGTCCATTTTCTTTGTCTATTTATTTTGGCTTCAAGTGCCGTGTCCTGTTTTCTGTTTAAACCTTTTATTTTGTTTAATAAACGTGCTGAGCGCAGCCATTGCAGCTCAGTTTCACTCATCACTACTGCCTCTGTGTATGATTCTTTCTGGTCTGACGTCATCACTGCAGCTAGCCTGTCACACTACCTGAAAATCATATATCTTTAGGAAAACCATGTCATGTCTGTATTTAATTGGGACTCCATAAGACTGTAACGTTGTATTTTGTATCTTTTTTTCACCACTCGTGTGACAAAATAAGAATTGTTCTCTCGAAAAGAGCAGCTGTGTATTACATTTTATGTATTAAATATTTTAATGGTTATCGTCAAATTGAACATCTTCGCTTGAAAACTGTCATGAAAGAAAGAAGTTATTTACAAACCGTTAACCAAGATCATGCAACAGACTCTTGACACAGGGGTTGTACCGACAGACTGGAGAATTGCAAACGTAATACCGATCCACAAAAAGAGAGACAAAACTGAACCAGGTAACTACAGACCAATAAGCCTGACTTCTATTATATGTAAACGTATGGAAACAATAATAAGATCCAAAATGGAAAATTACCTATATGGTAACAATATCCTGGGAGACAGTCAGCATGGTTTTAGGAAAGGGAGATCATGTCTAACTAACCTGCTTGATTTTTTTGAGCATGCAACATCGACAATGGATAATTGCAAAGCATACAACATGGTTTATTTAGATTTCCAGAAAGCTTTTGACAAAGTCCCACATAAAAGATTAATTCTCAAATTGAAGACAGTAGGGATTTAATGAAATGCATGCACATGGATTAGGGAGTGGTTAACAAGTAGAAAACAGAAAGTACTGATTAGAGGAGAAACCTCAAAATGGAGTGTGGTAACCAGTGGAGTACCACAGGGATCAGTATTAGGTCCTCTGCTATTCCTAATCTACATTAATGATTTAGATTCTGGTATAGTAAGCAAACTCGTTAAATTTGCAGACGACACAAAAATAGGAGGAGTGGCCAACACTGTTGCAGCAGCAAAGGTCATTCAAAATGATCTAGACAGCATTCAGAACTGGGTAGACACATGGCAAATGACATTTAATAGAGAAAAGTGTAAAGTAATGCACACAGGCAATACAAATGTGCATTACAAATATATGGGAGATAATGAAATTAAAGAAGGAATCTATGAAAAGACCAAGGAGTTTATGTTGACTCAGAAATGTCTTCATCTAGACAATGTGGGGAAGTTATAAAAAAGGCCAACAAGATCCTCGGATATATTGTGAGAAGTGTTGAATTTAAATCAAGTGAAGTAATGTTAAAACTTTACAATGCATTAGTAAGACCTCACCTAGAATATTGTGTTCAGTTCTGGTCACCTGTGACAGAGCGGTTGCAGTACTGACGTCCCGGACCAGGAAGAAGCAATACAAAAACAAAGGCAAAGGTAGGTAGGGGAAACGAGACGCGTTTGCGCTTGGGTTTTAATAATAAATCAAACAATAAACAAAACACTTTATAACAAAACAAAAGGGCTCGATGGCCAAAAAATACATAAAGAAACAAATACCGAGTGGTACAGCGGTAGCAGTTGCTTCGGATGTATGATCTCGTCCTAAACCGTCCTCCCGTCTCTAACTCAAAGGAAAATCTCCCCCCATTACCCTGGAGCTGGTTCTTTTAAGCTGTGGCTGGAGCCTTAATTAATTATCAATAAAACAATTACCTTATTGAGGCTCCAGCCACATTCACACAGGTTTTTTTAAATTAATAAACAAAACGAACAATAAAAAACACAGCTTTCCCACCGTCAAATACAAATATAATAATAATAATAATAACGAAATATACAAATAATAATAGGGGACGAGGTGTACCTATCACACACGCCCCCCTTGTGCGTAGCACACATGGCCTCAATGGCCACCTCCCCCTCAGTCTCAACGTCCCGGAAGAGGGGAAGCACAGTGTCCATGGGGTGGCCATGGTGGGAGGTCCGCACCCCCAACTCTTCGTGGCCGGCAGCTCCCTCTTCCAGGGCTCCCGCCACACACTATCCTGTTGCAGAACGTGCGGCTGGGGAAGCTGGTCTCCCTGACCTCCCCTTCTTCATGGCCGGCCCCCGTGGGGCTCCGACCACACGATCTCCGGCAGCGAAACTGCTGCGAGGGGAACTGGTCTCCTGACCTCCCCCCCTTCATGGCCGGCAGCTCCCCTCCGTGGGGCTCCGGCCACAGTATAGCAACCCCAGGCGAAGCAGGACCCTCAACGACCCCAGGCGAAGCAGGATCCCTGGCGACCCCAGGCGAAGCAGGATCCCTGGCGACCCCAGGCGAAGCAGGATCCCTGGCGACCCCAGGCGAAGCAGGATCCCTGGCGACCCCAGGCGAAGCAGGATCCCTGGCGACCCCAGGCGACGGCAGCAGCAGCGGACCCGCGGGAGGCGACGGCAGCAGCAGGACCCTCGGGAGGCAGAGGCAGCTCCTGCTCCTCTCCCTCGGGTGGTGGTGGTGGAGGCAGAGGCAGCTCCTGCTCCTCTCCCTCGGGTGGTGGTGGTGGAGGCAGAGGCAGCTCCTGCTCCTCTCCCCTCGGGTGGTGGAGGCAGAGGCAGCTCCTGCTCCTCTCCCTCGGGTGGTGGCGGTGGAGGCAGAGGCAGCTCCTGCTCCTCTCCCTCGGGTGGTGGCGGTGGAGGCAGAGGCAGCTCCTGCCCTCTCCCTCGGGTGGTGGTGGTGGAGGCAGAGGCAGCTCCTGCTCCCTCCCTGGTGGTGGAGGCAGAGGCAGCTCCTGCTCCTCTCCCTCGGGTGGTGGCGGTGGAGGCAGAGGCAGCCCTGCTCCTCTCCCTCGGGTGGTGGAGGCAGAGGCAGCTCCTGCCTCTCCCTCGGGTGGTGGCGGTGGAGGCAGAGGCAGCCCTGCTCCTCTCCCTCGGGTGGTGGAGGCAGAGGCAGCTCCTGCTCCTCTCCCTCGGTGGTGGCGGTGGAGGCAGAGGCAGCTCCTGCTCCTCTCCCTCGGGTGGTGGCGGTGGAGGCAGAGGCAGCCCTGCTCCTCTCCCTCGGGTGGTGGTGGTGGTGGAGGCAGAGGCAGCTCCTGCTCCCTCCCTCGGGTGGTGGCGGCGGGAACAGCAGCTCATCTCCTCCGATGGCACTGCTGGCTCCTTCGCCAGCGGGGTTAGAACTGTTGGCGCTGCCCGGCTCCTCCGACAGCGGGGTTAGGGCTGGTGGCGCTGCCGCTCCTCCCGACAGCGGGGTTAGGGCTGGTGGCGCTGCCGCTCCTCCGACAGCGGGTTAGGGCTGGTGGCGGGCGTCTCCGCTGGGCTCCCTTCAGCAGCAAAACAGCGGCTGCTGTGGAGCCTGAGCTTCACGCCCTCGTCCCTCCCAAAAAAAAATAGGGGTTTGGGCTTTCAGCTCCTCCCCTCCGGACACAGGACGCACCGACTCCTCCCTCTCGGGCCGTGGACGCACCGACTCCTCCCTCTCGGGCCGTGGACGCACCGACTCCTCCCTCTCGGGCCGTGGGGACTCCTCCCTCTTGGGCCGTGGACGCACCGACTCCTCCCTCTTGGGCCGTGGACGCACCGACTCCTCCCTCTTGGGCCGTGGACGCTCGGGCTCCTCCCACTCGGGCTGTGGACGTTCGGGCTCCTCCCACTCAGGCGCAGGACGTTGGGCCTCCCACTCAGGCGCAGGACGTTCGGGCTCCCTCCCACTCAGGCGCAGGACGTTCGGGCTCCTCCCACCAGGCGCAGGACGTTGGGCTCCTCCCACTCAGGCGCAGGACGTTCGGGCTCCTCCCACTCAGGCGCAGGACGTTCGGGCTCCTCCCACTCAGGCGCAGGACGTTCGGGCTCCTCTTCCCCTGGCTCCTGCTCTGGGCAGTCCTCGTCCTCATGCCCATAAGCAATGCACATGGTGCACCACCTTGGCTCCCTCTGCTTCCTCCTCACTTTTCCCCCTCTCTGCCTCCTTCTCCTCACCTTCCTCATTTGGGCTGGTTCCTCCTCCTCTTCCTGGAAGGGGCAGACAGCCACCGTGTGCCCATACACCCCGCAGGCAAGGCACCAACCTTGGTCCTCCAACCTGCCGAGGAGATCCTCCAGCTCACTGCAGCCGTCTCTCCAGTTCCAGCCTTCCATTTTTTTTTTTTTTTTTTTTTTTTTATTTATTTACTTTTCCAAAAAACAATTTTCAAAAAAAAAAAAAAAACGCCTTGTATTCCTGGTCCGGCTCCTGGAGGCGTTTATCCCACGCAGGACACCATATGTGACAGAGCGGTTGCAGTACTGACGTCCCGGACCAGGAAGAAGCAATACAAAAACAAAGGCAAAGGTAGGTAGGGGAAACGAGACGCGTTTGCGCTCGGGTTTTAATAATAAATCAAACAATAAACAAAACACTTTATAACAAAACAAAAGGGCTCGATGGCCAAAAATACATAAAGAAACAAATACCGAGTGGTACAGCGGTAGCAGTTGCTTCGATGTATGATCTCGCCCTAAACCGTCCTCCCGTCTCTAACTCAAAGGAAAATCTCCCCCATTACCCTGGAGCTGGTTCTTTTAAGCTGTGGCTGGAGCCTTAATTAATTATCAATAAAACAATTACCTTATTGAGGCTCCAGCCACATTCACACAGGTTTTTTTTTAAATTAATAAACAAAACGAACAATAAAAAAACACAGCTTTCCCACCGTCAAATACAAATATAATAATAATAATAATACGAAATATACAAATAATAATACAGGGACGAGGTGTACCCTATCACATCACCTCATTACAAAAAGGATATTGCTGCTCTAGAAAGAGTGCAAAATGATCTAGACAGCATTCAGAACTGGGCAGACACATGTACTGTGGGCTAGGTTTTGACATGCACATGTGCTTTTTTATAGAAATGTTTTTGCACTACTTTTTGTACTTGACAACGTTTTCTTTTCCAATTGATGCCTATGATTAATATGTTTTAATACATTTTGTGACTAAGTTGAACCTATTCATATGTCTCAATATTAACTAAATTGAGTTATTAATCAAATTGATTCATCGTGTTACACAATTGATTTATTAAAATGTTTTGATATACTGTTACTTGATTGATTACTGTCTTGTTCACAGTCATCTTAAAATAACACTAGAATATGCAGAGATGCTGTTCATCTTAAATGATGATGGCTGTCTGGTTGCTTGTGTAGCCTTGCCCCTTCCACTACTTGTAAGGGGGGTGGGGTCGGAATGCTGAGTTAGAGTTAAAAACCCTAACATCACATTTCCCTACTTTTGTCGTTTTATTTAATATCAACCCTAACTGATGCATTAACAATGTTTTTTTGCAAAGAATATATACAAACGAGACGAAGGAATAACTGCAACTTTTGAGGAAAAAAAATTTCGAGAAGGAACCAATGATAATGGAGAATGAGGTGCACAAGGCTTTGAATGGTCTCATAAACAGCAAAGCACGGGTGTCGATGATGTGCCTGCAGAACTTCTTAAGGAGGTAGGTGATGAAGCAGTCAAGGTATTGACAGCAATTTGCCAACAGGTATGGAGTAAGGGCATGTGGACGAAGGACTGGAAGCAGTCAGACTACATTCCCCTGCGAAAAAAGGAAACGCTAGAGAATTCACTGACAACAAAACTATTGCACTGATTTCACACGCCAGCAAGGTCTTGCTGAAGGTCATTCAGAGCAGCCTCGAGATCTTTATGGAGAGAGAGATGCCCAACAAGCAAGCAGGATTCAGGAAAAGAAGAGGGACCCGAGACCAGATCGCAAACCTAAGATGGCTTATGGAAAGAGCAAGAGAATACAATCAAGAGGTCTACTTGATCATGAAGTGATGTGCAACACAATGTGGGAAAAGGGAATTCTGGACCATTTGATACACCTGTTGAGAAACCTTTACACTAACCAGGAAGCAACTGTGCAAACTGAGTTTGTTGTGACAGAGAGCTTTGGAATCGGGAAGGGTGTCCAGCAAGGATGCATTTTATCACCTACCTGTTCAATTTGTACAGTGACAGAATCATAAGAGAGGCCGGCTTGAATGAGATGAGAGAAGGAGTGAAAATAGGAGGAAGAAAGCTTAACAACCTGCGTTATGCAGATGACACCACCTTATTTGCAGAGAAGAAAGAGGATCTACTGACCCTGCTGGAGAAAAAAAATGAGAAAGCTGGCCTTTTCCTCAATCTTAAAAAACAAAGGTGATGTCCAATAAGAAGACGGACGATTTCAGAATTGAGGATGAACGGATAGAAGTGGTGAAGAGTTTTTCCTTTCTTGGGTCCACGATTGATGAAAATGGAGATTGCAAAGATGAGATGAAGAGGCGTTTAGTATTAGGAAGAGCAGCGATGATTGGTCTGGTTAAGATTTGGAAAGACAAAGATATAAAAACATTGACTAAGAAGAGGCTGATGAAAGCGATGATATTCCCTGTGGCTTTGTACAGGTGCGAGTCATGGACGATGAGGACAATCGAAAGAAGGAAGATCAATGCGTTTGAGATGTGGTGTTGGAGACGAATGCTAAGAGTGGCATGGACTGACAGATGAACGAACGCTTCGATAATAGAACAAATTGAAGCAACACTACCATTGGAGGCCATGATTGTTAAGCAGAAATTATCTTATTTCGGTCACGTGATGAGAAACGAGGGGTTAGGAGTCAGTGGAGGCAGGAGAAGGAGAGGCAGAACGCGGATGAGATGGTTAGATCAAAAACATAATAGTCATCTTCGAGGGTGTTCATCATGGAGGTCTCCAGAGGTCGTGTAGGACCTGACAGTACAAGGTGATATATATATATATATAGTGTAACCAGGCAGGGAGGGGGTTAAAATGCACCCTGCCAAAAAGACGTACGTATGCACGTTGGTTTAGTTTAATTATTAACAAACCTGAGCCACAAGGCTCGTTTAGAGAAATGTTCGTTATATCAGGGTGTTCACTATAATAGGGTTTGGCATTTTTCTGTATCAGAATAATGACAAAACACCAAATTTGAATTGAACATCAATATATAGTACTTTTATGAAGATTACTTCACATTGATAAACATTTAAACATTATTGTGACAAGGTACTCGTGACACATGTGTGGGTAACCGCATTGCAAGACGGAGAGAAATGCCAGCATAGGCGCGCAGGATGTATTAAACACAAAACAGAAAGTAAACAAACGGGTCATGTGACACTACCAACGATGATAACGCACTAAGGACACATACAGAAGACGGGCAGGCAGACAGCAAGTCTCAATCGAGCACCCGTCTGTAAACAATCATTTGATCAAACATAACAATTCCAAAAAGCACACAAAACAAACCCGTTTCCACATATAAATTACACCAACACTAATTTCCCTTGTGCAGGGTAATCACCCTGCTACAGGTATGTTTAAAACAAAACAGTAAAGAAATGAAAAAGGAAAGAATGTACACTTACACGCTGAATACAATAATGACATGTCCTTTCTCTTTAAAAAACTATCCAGCATAGATTGCTCCTCACGCCCGTTGCCTGGTTGCAGTTTGTGTGAAGATGACGGACAGGCAACGATTGCATTTGTCATGCATGATTCGTATTACAATAGGTCATCTTTAAATTAGCATTATCTTTGAATCAGTCAACCATGTCTTTGTTTTCACTGGGAGAATAACACACTTGACACTGCAGAAACTTCAGTGTCAGTCAGTACTAAGATCGTTGTATCTGGGTCGATCCTGTACATGATTGTTCTAATAGGGCTAATTTGCATTGAAAAAATCGGTTCTTGCTGTTGGGATCGTTAAAAATGGGTGTTCCTTATAAGAAGGGTTCGTTATAGTGAAGTTAGCCTGTATATATATATATATATATATATATATATATATATATATATATATATATATATATATTTATATATATATATATATACAGCTCTGGAAAAAATTAAGAGACCACTGCAAAATTATCAGTTTCTCTGGTTTTACTATTTATAGGTATGTGTTTGGGGAAAATGAACATTTTTGTCTTATTCTATAAATTACTGACAACATTTCTCCCAAATTCCAAATATAAATATTGTCATTTAGAGCATTTATTTGCAGAAAATGACAACTGGTCAAAATAACAAAAAAGATGCAGTGTTGTCAGACCTCGAATAATGCAAAGAAAATAAGTTCATATTCATTTTTAAACAACACAATACTAATGTTTTAACTTAGGAAGAGTTCAGAAATCAATATTTGGTGGAATAACCCTGATTTTCAAGCACAGCTTTCATGCGTCTTGGCATGCTCTCCACCAGTCTTTCACATTGATGTTACTTTATGCCACTCTGGCGCAAAAATTCAAGCAGCTCGGCTTTGTTTGATGGCTTGTGACCATCCATCTTCCTCTTGATCACATTCCAGAGGTTTTCAATGGGGTTCAGGTCTGGAGATTGGGCTGGCCATGACAGGGTCTTGATCTGGTGGTCCTCCATCCACACCTTGATTGACCTGGCTGTGTGGCATGGAGCATTGTCCTGCTGGAAAACCAATCCTCAGAGTTGGGGAACATTGTCAGAGCAGAAGGAAGCAAGTTTTCTTCCAGGACAACCTTGTACTTGGCTTGATTCATGCCAAAGCTTCACAAAGATTCCAGCCTTGCTGATTCCACCCCAGATCATCACCCCATCCTCCACCACATTTCACAGTGGGCCCAACACACTGTGGCTTGTAGGACGGAGACCTCTCCAGGTCTCCGCTTCAACCATTAGACGACCAGGTGTTGGGCAAAGCTGAAAATTGACTCACCTGGGGAGCTTGGGCAAGGCTGGAATCGGGCAGATTTGTCAAGGTGAAGGACGCATGAATCAAGCCAAGTACAAGGTTGTCCTGGAAGAAAACTTGCTTCCTTCTGCTCTGACAATGTTCCCCAACTCTGAGGATTGGTTTTTCCAGCAGGACAATGCTCCATGCCACACAGCCAGGTCAATCAAGGTGTGGATGGAGGACCACCAGATCAAGACCCTGTCATGGCCAGCCCAATCTCCAGACCTGAACCCCATTGAAAACCTCTGAATGTGATCAAGAGGAAGATGGATGGTCACAAGCCATCAAACAAAGCCGAGCTGCTTGAATTTTTGCGCCAGGAGTGGCATAAAGTCACCCAACATCAATGTGAAAGACTGGTGGAGAGCATGCCAAGACGCATGAAAGCTGTGCTTGAAAATCAGGGTTATTCCACCAAATATTGATTTCTGAACTCTTCCTAAGTTAAAACATTAGTATTGTGTTGTTTAAAAATGAATATGAACTTATTTTCTTTTGCATTATTCGAGGTCTGACAACACTGCATCTTTTTTGTTATTTTGACCAGTTGTCATTTTCTGCAAATAAATGCTCTAAATGACAATATTTATATTTGGAATTTGGGAGAAATGTTGTCAGTAATTTATAGAATAAGACAAAAATGTTCATTTTCCCCAAACACATACCTATAAATAGTAAAACCAGAGAAACTGATAATTTTGCAGTGGTCTCTTAATTTTTTCCAGAGCTGTATATATAAAGCTTAACGGCTTGTGTTTAAAGATTTCTTTGAAAGACTATTTTACAGATTACATTTTATTCGAATCCTATTATTCACAGCAGTCTTTCAGGGAGATGGCCTGTGCAGCTTGGTGTCCAACCAAGACATTGATGTAAGTCTGTTTCTAAAACCCAATCTTATTAGGCAACATCAATTCCTTTTCTTCTCCCTGTCAGTCTCACTGAGAGGGTATTAGTCTAATTCTCAACTCTGTTGAATGCATGCACAGAACCCCTGCAGACATGCAGATGCACAATATTGGATTATGGAAATGTATCAAGAAAATAAAAAAAGTGTCAGCCTAACAGCTTAACCCTTCTACTTGACAATTAGGAGATTTAAACAGAGATTAGAAGTAGAGATACTATACTAATGAGAAGAATATCAATGCTAATAATATGTACTACTAATTATCTTAGGGAGAAGGAACCCAGTTCAGCTTTGAGGCATTTGATATTTATTAGTAGAAGCTTTTAAAGGTACAGACTATGGGATTGTTAAGACCCAATTCTCCTTTATCGCTTGCAAATGCAGCTGCTCTAAATGATGTATCTTAATGGGATGATTGAGGTAACTACTTTTAAGGTGTCAATGAGATGATTGGCTGTGTACAATAAGTAAGCTGGGTCATCTGCTTCACCTTTTTGAGTTCACAAAAGACTGCAGCAGGTCACTGTGTTGGATGTTAGTTATTTCCAATTCCCCCACGCCTGTGTGAGCAATCTTGTTGCTGTCAGATTCATTCTGATTTGTTACTGCGGGGCTCATAGTAGTCTTTCTTATTTTCTGTGACTAATTTCAATGTGTCATAAAAAAACTTTAATTGAAAGTGAACTCTTCAAATATTCTTGTATAACAACAAAAAATGCTATAGTTACAGATAATAATAATAATAATAATAATAATAATAATAATAATAATAAGAAGAAGAAGAAGAAGAAGAAGAAGAAGAAGAATATATAAATCATGAGAGCGCTAGCTCCAGCAATTTATCATTGTCACCAGAAAACCAAGACAGAATTACAGCCTTATAACAAACAATACACACCAAACTGTACATACTATAGTATACATGGTGTTTATTTAAAACGTGTTGAGAATAATATTGGAAAACAAAAAACAAACAAAATAGAAATATATATATATATATATATATATATATATATATATATATATATATATATATAATTTTTCATAGATCAATATTGCCTGAAAAAGTGGTCTATATTGCACGTATTGGGCAATATTGAACGTGATGACATCATCACACTGTCTCCTAAACCAATCCCCAGAACATGCTTGGCAGGCACCCTCACACAGAGAAAACACCCACTGTACTCTCCTGCTTCATCTGTGCAGAGATAGTTACTTATACCGGTTCTTTAGAAAATATACAACATATCTTCACCATTTAAAAGGAAAAAAGGACATCTTGCCTGTAAGTGTAATTTTTATTTTATTTATTTTTTATTTTATTTAAAATGTTTCCGTACTCCCCGCCCCTGTGCATATTATGTATTGTTTTGTATTTGTATTATGTATTATGTGTTGAAGGACGGGCAAAAACTTGTCCACCATTATTGTTATTTTTAATACCTTGTGAGAATGTGTGACTGATCAGCTACTGATTATATAATTAGCTGACAGTTACACAGAATTGTTATACTCGTGCAGACTATGGCTGAGAGGTTAATAAAATAAAAGACCTGCAGCTTTGGCTGCACAGGGTTGAGTGTTCAGGAGTAGCCGCGCTACTGTCTCCAGCACAAGAGGGAGATGCCCTGCTGCTGTCTCCAACACAAGACAGAAAAGCCCTGCTGCTGTCTCCAGAGCAAGAGGGAGAAGCCCCGCTGCTGTCTCCAGAGCAAGAGAAAGAAGCCCCGCAGCTGTCTCTAGAGCAAGAGGGAGAAGCCCCGCTGCTGTCTCCAGCACAAGAGGGAGAAGCCCCGCCGCTGTCTCCAGAGCAAGAGGGAGAAGCCCCGCCGCTGTCTCCAGAGCAAGAGGGAGAAGCCCCGCTGCTGTCTCCAGAGCAAGAGGGAGAAGCCCCGCTGCTGTCTCCAGAGCAAGAGGGAGAAGCCCCGACGCTGTCTCCAGAGCAAGAGGGAGAAGCCCTGCCGCTGTCTCCAGAGCAAGAGGGAGAAGCCCCGGCGCTGTCTCCAGAGCAAGAGGGAGAAGCTCCGCCACTGTCTCCAGAGCAAGAGGGAGAAGCCCCACCACTGTCTCCAGAGCAAGAGGGAGGTTCTGTGGCCGGGGCCCGGGAGGAGGGTCTGCAAACCACCTCCATCGGCAGCAGTGCAACTAGCAGCAATTGCGCTGTCAGCCTTGCCTTTGCAGCCTTTCAGCTGCCGAAGTGCCCTACTCCATTGACAGTATTGCCGCTGTGAGCATTACCGCTGCCAGCGTTGCCCCTAGCAGCATGTACGCTGATAGCATTTCCACTGGCAACCTTTCTGCCTGTGGGCCCATCCAAGTCTCCTTTCTTGGCCCAGGACTATAGCCAAGACTGTTGGATTTTTAAGGGGGGAGGTGGCCTTTAAGACCATGTGTGCTACGCACATGGGGGGAGATGTGTGATGTGGTACTCCCCGCCCCTGTGAATATTGTGTATTGTTTTGTATTTGTATTATGTATTATGTGTTGAAGGACGGGCGAAAACCCTTCCGCCATTATTGTTATTTTTAATACCTCATGAGAATGCGTGACTGATTATATAATTAGCTGACAGTCACCCAGAATTGTTATACTCGTGCAGACTATGGTCGAGGGGTTAATAAGATAATGAATAGCCAGTTAATCCCTCAGCCATAATATAAAAGACCTGCAGCTTTGGCTGCACAGGATTGAGTGTTCAGGAGTGGAGAACGAGAGTAAGAGAGAGAGGAGGTAAAATAATAATTAGAAGAAAACAATTGCTACTTGTGCTGGAACAAACAGCACGACACTTGTTATAATTATTATTTGTTTGTTTGTTTCGGCCCACGTGCCTTTTGTTTTGTGAAAGTCTTTTGTTTTGTTTAAAACTTTTATTTTGAAATAAACGCACCGCAGTGCTTTTCATACCCCAGTCTGCAACTGTTGTGTGGTTTCATTTCCTGGCCTGACATCACTACCAGCCATCCTATTCACACGGCATTATCAATGTTTCTTTCCTTCCCATTCATGCCGTGAGTGTTTTGGCAGCCGACGCGCCTCCCTCAGAAGTAAATAACATGACAACAAAAAATTAAATAAATCGAAACCTTTCCAATATTTCAAATTTTCTGCTCTGTGACTCAAAGGGCATTATTATTATTATTTATTTCTTAGCAGACGCCCTTATCCAGGGCGACTTACAATTGTTACAAGATATCACATTATTTTTACATACAATTACCCATTTATACAGTTGGGTTTTTACTGGAGCAATCTAGGTAAAGTACCTTGCTCAAGGGTACAACAGCAGTGTCCCCCACTGGGGATTGAACCCACAACCCTCCGGTCAAGAGTCCAGAGCCCTAACCACTACTCCACACTGCTGCCCACACTGCTGCCCCAGGCATACAACAAGTTTATTTAACAATTATTTTTAAACTTCAGTATTGTTTTTATTTTGTTCATATTTTTGGGGGGTGGGAAAACTACATGTAATATTACTAAGAATCAGAGTAGACATTTTGCTTATCTTTTTGGAGGTTGAAGCTAGATTTCCTCATCTCTCAAGAGCCTCTGCTTTCTGAGGGCCACCAGTCTGGACCAATAAAACCTGTTCATTACTACAAGTACACTATCTGGTATCACCAGCCTGCAGTATAAAGTCCCAATTGTCATTTTAAATGAAACTTAGCAAGTAACAAACTAGACTACCCATTTCCAAACATGTAATCACAACATGGGCAAAAAGCATTGTACCAGGTTTGTTTACAACCAACAGAGCCTATCGCTGTGGTCAACAAACAGGACTGTGAGTACACACCACTTGTATTTTTATTCCAAGAAGGAATGTTAATATATGTCCCAGCGATCTTGACGATAGTACCTGAGTCTGGGACAAGAAGGTAGAGGAAGATTGGTACTGTGTGTAGCCCTGTTTCTAAGATTAGATAAAGGGGCATTCAGAACAGAAAATAGGAGGCACTTTTTTACACAGAGAATTGTGAGGGTCTGGAACCAACTCCCCAGTAATGCTGTTGAAGCTGACACCCTGGGATCCTTCAAGAAGCTGCTTGATGAGATTCTGGGATCAATAAGCTACTAACAACCAAACGAGCAAGATGGGCTGAATGGCCTCCTCTCGTTTGTAAACTTTCTTATGTTCTTATGTTCTTATTGAAGAGACAAACAAGTGTTTTGATACATTTGCATCAAACCAGAGCATGAATACAGTTTTAGAAGAAAACTGTGTGATGATTCTTTAAAGAATATTAAACTAAAAGTTGAACAAATAACCGCACTACTTCATGGAAGCAGTGTTTTTTTCTATTTAATACTGCCATACAACGAGTGCCATTCCAGGGTTTGCCAGCAGAGGTCCTCGGAGGGTGGAATAAAGCAAGCTGTATGCTTACCTGCAATACCAGTATCCACCAGAGCATCGCCAAAGAGACAGAAAAAGACCTGTGGGAAACCAAGAAGGACTTATGTATCACTGCTGCATAAAAGAATAGAAAGAAAGGAGATGGACTTTTAACTTTTGACCTGCCTTTGACAGGGATCCAGTGCCAGGCTGCCTGACCCAGTGAAGAGCCTTGAAAAGGAAAAGTCCATCCGTGTTTTGTTTTGTTTTCCTTTTTGTTTTATTGTTTGGAATAGACAACCAATAATTCTTAGAGGGCTCAAGAAGTGATCTAGTGCCCAAAAACTGTGTTAGGTTTTTGTTTTCATTTAATTGTTCAGTTTATCTAATCCATGTAAATAAACCTGCCCTGTTTTATTCATTTGAACTTCTGACTTCTGGTCTCTCATTTGCACGAGTACGGTCGGAGAGCCAAACAATTAGACCTAACAGGTCACAATAGTAACTTACCAAAGTATTAGCCACGGATTATCATTAAAAATAAAAGTTAAAATAAGTGTTGCTGTGCGCCGCTAACGTGCTCAGCAAATCCTTTCATGAAAAAAAAACGGTAAAACACTGAACGAAAACATGGCATGTTTTTTCTTTTCTTTTTTCTTATACCCTAACTGTGTTTAGATTTGAATATATCCATCTTTATGATTAAGCTTGACATGAATTAAAGGTTCTTGGTCAAAATGTACATAATTTTGACACAGTATATTTCAATTAAACAAATAGGCTTCTGTAGTCTTATAGTATAATAAACTGGTTCATATAATGTTGAAATTGTTTGTACAGTAGTGACTACTGAATTTCTCCAGTGACTACAGTTTACAGGGATTACTCAAGACACTAGTGACTACAAAAATATAAAACCCAGGAAAACCCTAGATGCAGTCAGAATGTCACTACAGAACAGTGGCTACTGATGGGGAACCAATTAATAAATACATAGGCTTGGTCATTTTCGACATTTATTCCAAACTAATTGCATTAAATGTAAACAACAGGAATATTGGCTAATGAGCCATTGCTCCATATCACTTGATTTATGCAGCACTGCCGGAGGACAACACAGATCTGATGCACTGCAGAACCACAGCCGCTCTATCGGCCACAGGCGTCGCTGGTGCGCAGCCAAACTAAGCCCTCCCTACCCGGGCGGCGGTAGACTCCACCATCCAGGCCCTAGTTAAGGCCCCGCCGGTGGGTGGATTGGCTAGAGACCCGGCGTGCCCGAACCTCCAGTGTAAGGTGACGGAAATCTCAAGCGGGCGTATGCAGCAGAGGCGCAGGAAACTGCTCTGTCTAATAGCGAGTGTGCTTACTGCTTACTTGGACGGTGTATTGCGCGAGGCCCCACTCCCCGAGCCGGTGGCCATGGAGTTATGTCTCCTGTCCAGCACACTGCTGCAGATCTCCGGTCTCCAAGGGCAAGCTCTTGGCTGGAGCCTGGCTAGCTTGATTGTGGCTTGTAGACAGCTGTGGCTATCACAAACCAGAGTTCCTGATGCGGATTAGGCCGCGCTCCTTGACGCGCCTATATCCCCAGGACATACCTTTGGGCCAGCTGTGGAGGAGATCTTACAGAGATCCCACTGGGAACGCGAGGCGTCCCAGCAGGTGGCCGCGTTGCTCCCTCCTCGCGCCTCCGCCTGGGGCAGGTCGAGCCGCTGGCGAGCTCCTCAGATGTGGACTGTCACCAGAACAGTTCCAGTCAACACGGCTCCGCTGGGTGACCTAAGGCATAGCCTACAGGGCACATCAGCAGCAAGCAACTGGACCCAACCGGCAGGTCATGGCCATTCCACACACCAGCATCACAGGAGGCATTTTCAGGGCCAGCTCCCTAAACAGCCTCCCCAAACTGCCCCGCCTCTGAAGGCTAGCGGCCTCAGACCCCCTTTTCGGCACAACAGCTGCAGTACTGGCACGCTTGCACCTCCTGGGTGCAAAACGGTTACGGGCTTCAGTTTCGCTTGGGACCTCAAGGCATCACAAATACTTTCGTGACAGACCGTCTCCAGGCCTCGGTACTTCGTCTCGTAGACCCCTTCTCCCACGGAGGGGGGTACTACTCGAGGTATTTTCTGGTACCCAAGAAGGACGGCGGGATTCGCCCCATCTTAGACCTGAGGCTCCTCAACGGGTTCTTAAAAGAAAGGAGGTTCCAAATGCTGATGCACCATCACATCCTCCAGTCTGTCCGGCCGGGCGACTGATTCACCACTGTGGACTTACGGGACGCGTACTTTCATGTTCCTATTCATCCAGGGAAGCGTTTATGAGCGTTTATCAGTGTCAGACGACAGAGTTGCAGCTATCCAAGGTTGCCTCTCAAAAGGGATCGCAGGTCACCCTCCTATTGTACCAGAAACTATTGGGTCTGATGGCCGCAGCCACATCAGTCATTCAGCTGGGTCTGCTTCGCATGAGCCCGCTACAAGCGTGGCTTAATGCATTCCACCTCAATGCCAAACACGACAGACACCGTCAGCTGACCGTGTCTCACGCGTGCTCGGCAGCCCTACGCTGGTGGAGGACATTCTCTGACCTGCGCGAAGGTGTGCAAATTGGAGTAGTGTTGAACCGCCAAGTGGTGACGACAGACGCCTCCAACTTGGGTTGGGGGGCAGTCTGGGAAGGCAGAGGAGTACACGGATCCTGGCCGGACTTCTGGGCATCCCTGCACATAAACATGCTGGAGTTGCAAGCGGTTTCCCTTGCTCTCCACCACTTTCCGGACAGACAACACGACAGTGGTGGTGTATGTTAACCACCAGAGGGGTCTACGGTCCCCGGGGCTGCATCGCTTAGCCTTCAGGCTATTGCAGTGGGCTCAGAGGAACTTGCTGTCCCTTCAGGCGATGCACATTCTCGGAGCAGTGAACTGGGCAGCGGACCTCCTCTCCAGGAGCGGTCCGCATCCGTCAGAGTGGCGACTCCACCCGGCTAGAACATAAGAACATAAGAACATAAGAAAGTTTACAAATGAGAGGAGGCCATTCAGCCCATCTTGCTCGTTTGGTTGTTAGTAGCTTATTGATCCCAGAACCTCATCAAGCAGCTTCTTGAAGGATCCCAGGGTGTCAGCTTCAACAACATTACTGGGGAGTTGGTTCCAGACCCTCACAATTCTCTGTGTAAAAAAGTGCCTCCTATTTTCTGTTCTGAAGCCACTACCCCATATTGTGCCCTATGCCAGTCATCTTACAGTTTCTGCAAGAACTGCTTGATGCTGGTAGGTCACCTTCCACCTTGAAGGTGTATTTAGCGGCTATCTTTGCTTGCCATGTCCCCGTAGATTCAATGTCTCCGGGAGCACATTTTTTGGCTACCCGTTTTCTTAAATGTCAATCAGTCTGTGTATAACCCGTCTACTCAAGCCTGATCTGTGCCTGCAGGCTCAAATTGAAAATCCCCAGAGACCCTGAGTTTTCAAACGTATCACATGGACCCTGCATGCACTGTAGGTGACAGTGACAATAAAGACCTCCTCTTATTGTGATTTATGCTGTCATTCAAACTGCTATCCCTATAAGATTGCATGGTTACTGGGAGTGACAGAAAAGTGTTGCTTTTTTTGACTGAGGAGGCAGAGTTAGAGTGCATGCAGCCTGAAGCGGGAGAGAGACAAAGGGAGTTGAGAGAAGACACAAGAGAGAGCGGATGTATGAGAGAGTAGTTGCGCTACTGGATTAAACAGTAAATCGAGAACCTTTGTCTTAGCGGTTTGCCAGGTTGAGACGTATGGGTTACAGTTTACTGTTTAGAAAGAAGAAAAGATAGACAACAACTTTAGAGTTTAGCCAAACCTCAGTTTACAGCTAATCAGCATCTGATTGAGACGGTTATCTGCCAGCTCTTAAATTGTTTATTGTAAAAGAAGACAACTAAGTTTGATCCAAGAGGACTTGACGACCTGTCCAGATCTCTGTGCCATCGGATCAGCTCGTGGACTCGCCGACAGACCAAGAGGACTGGCACCCCTACCACCGCCATTTGCTGTGTGATTGGAGTTTGTGAGTACCCTGTTGCAGACAGGCTCTTGATTTGCATATACAAGTGCAGTGAGTGAGAAGGAGACAGGACGAACTGCACTGTATATATTTTCTGATCGGGACTGAACTATATATATATTTTTGATCGGGACTGATAATTGTAACTATTGAAACATTTTTTTTTTGTATTTTTGATCACAAAGTTCATCACTGAACACAATATTCTAGATGAGGTCTTTCTAATGCATTGTAAAGTTTTATAATTACTTCCCTTGATTTAAATTCAACACTTTTCACAATATATCCGAGCATCTTGTTGGCCTTTTTTATAGCTTCTCCACATTACGTAGATGAAGACATTTCTGAGTCAACATAAACTCCTAGGTCTTTTTCATAGATCCCTTCTTCAATTTCAGTATCTCCCATATGATATTTATAATGCACATTTTTATTGCCTACATGCATTACTTTACTCTTTTCTCTATTAAATGTCATTTGCCATGTGTCTGCCCAGTTCTGAATGCTGTCTAGATCATTTTGAATGGCCTTTGCTGCTGCATCAGTGTTTGCCACTCCTCCTATTTTTGTGTCGTCTGCAAATTTAACAAGTTTGCTTACTATACCAGAAGCTAAATCATTAATGTAGATTAGGAATAGCAGAGGACCTATTACTGATCCCTGTGGTACACCACTGGTTATGTCGCTCCATTTTGAGGTTTCTCCTCTAATCAGTACTTTGTTTTCTACATGTTAACCACTCCATAATCCATGTGCATGCATTTCCTTGAATCCCTACTGTGTTCAGTTTGAGAATTAATCTTTTACGCGGGACTTTGTCAAAAGCTTTCTGGAAATCTAAATAAACCATGTCGTATGCTTTGCAATTATCCATTGTCGATGTTGCATCCTCAAAAAAATCAAGCAGGTTAGTTAGACACGATCTCCCTTTCCTAAAACATGCTGACTGTCTCCCAGGATATTGTTACCATATAGGTAATTTTCCATTTTGGATCTTATTATAGTTTCCATAAGTTTACATATAATAGAAGTCAGGCTTATTGGTCTGTAGTTACGTAATGTCTTTGGTGGTCGTCTTCTCTTTCAGGGAACCAGGGTTATGGTAAGTAACCTAACGTTTCCGTGCCTCGACAAATCAGGTGGTGTGGTTCAATGCGACCCCCAAACCGTGGATCTTCATAGCGTGTTGTATCCAGGAGGAAGAAGCGCCTCATCTTGAACCACGGGAGCCTCCTCGGGGCCACGGCTGTCAGGCAACAGATCATTGACATGGATTTTGCCTAAACTTATTTGTAATGTTGTCAGATTCCCCCACACTTTACGCACACTTTCACCTTCACACTTTTGTATGCATATAAAATGCTCTTATAATACTGTATCATGTTGAGTTAATTTATCGCAGTGGTGAGCAAAGAGTGCCAAGAAACTGCATGATTAGAGGAATTCACCAAACAATTAATTATAAATAAATTGTGTATTGGGTTAGGGAGTTCTATCGTAATTTTAAAAGCTTAATAAATATATAATAAAGTGATACATACTTGGTATACATGGTTAATAACTAACAACTACACACACAATGGCACTTCAAACATATCTATTTATACCCTGCAGTCATACATACTAAAATATATACAAAAGTAGATGTCAACATAAGAAAATAAATTCCAACCAAGCTGTAACAGGGCGAGCAGCTCTGTACAGGGTTTGTTTATTTTAGAACGGTGTTTCCCCCTCCTCCCCTGTGTTATTTTGTATTTGATTATTATTATTATTATTGTTGTTTTGATTTAGTGTTTTAATATGACGGCGAAGCACTGTATGTTTTGTTATTGTATTATTGTATGTAAATATGACGGCAAAACGCTGTGCGGTTTTGTTTATTTTTAAAACGTGTTCTGGCAGTGGCGAGATTGGTGCTCGTCCTCTGCCAGGAATAATGAATAAACTCGTGCAGAAGGTGGCCATCTCCCAAATTAATTAAGTGATTCATTTTGTTGCTAATTGGGAGATGGTCAACTGAATATAAAAGCCTGCAGCTCTCGGCACTTGGGGGTGGTTGTGTTAGGAGCGGAGAGAGCGAAAGGAACAAGAGAGAGGAAAACAGAACTAAACTTAACTCCAGGATTAGTGAAGGCTACTGCCCAGCCTGACCTGGATCATTTATGGTTTGTTTTGCGTGCGTGACTTGTTTTTGTTTAACTATTTATTTTGCTCTGTGAGCACAGTTTCTTTTTGTTAAAATATTTGATTTATTTTTGTATTTAAATAAAAGGCGCCGCCGAGTCTTTCTATTGAACTGCAGTTCCTGGTGTCAGTATCACCGCCCAGCCATTCCTGTCACACAAGCCTACATAGATGGCTTTTTATTTTCATTTGGCTGCTGCTCACTGGTGGGAGAGCCGTCTCCCTGTATGCTAGTGGTTTCCATAACAATGAATTATGCTTCCATTCATATTTATTGATCTCATTAACATGCATTTGAATGAATGAGTTCCCCTAGTCGTTGAGGCAGGAAGTGATGTATGTGACCGACAATTAAGCTTTTTAACGAGAAATGTGTTAATTAACAACTTCATCGACTCAATTTCAAAGTAACGGATTGATTTTATTAACAAATTTCATTTGTAAATCACTAAAGCTGTTGTTACTATAACACAAGTTTGATACAATAACACTGGTTTCTGAAAATCCCCCTGTGGCAAAATGGTTTGCAGTACGCAGGTGTAGAGGTGATGCAATGCGTAAACAGATGAGAAACAACAAAGTTCACGGTGCAAACAATTCTTTATTTGTTTTAATCCAGGTCATTTCGGCGACCATAAATAATAATCCCTGGCAATACACATCAATGTGTATTGCAGTTTAAACCGTGGGGTACAGTCTCGAAATAATAAACACGGTATAAACACACACACAACACAAACACGATCAAGTCCAGAGTGAGTGCTTTGGTGCAAGTGGTGAAATATAATATATTCATGTACAATAGTGCAGTGCTATCCGGGTTAGTGCTGGCCTTTAGCAACAGCTCCCGGTACGTGTTAGCCATCTAACAATAACAAACGTTTACAATTAGTACCATCTGGTGATTCTTTTTAATAAGTGACACCTCAAAATAGCTTCTGAAGTATAATCAGTGCAGGAGACACTTATTCAATACTTGTACGTGTTGTGGAGAAGACTGCCTATACAAAGTAATTTACGTGTTTCCGTGTGCAAAATGTTTTGTATGTTATTAGGTGGAGTGCAGTTTGTTTTGCTTGTGACTTCATTTTGCTTGAGCTTTTTCCTCTATTTTAACGCAGAGCAAACCACTGGCCCAGTTGCTCCAATGCATCTCAGTGCACTTGTGCCTGGTGTCCAATTTGAATCCAAAAAGAGGAGCAGATGAGTCAATTTAACACATAGTCAGGATGGTGTAAA
Source organism: Huso huso (assembly GCA_036884735.1). NCBI lineage: Eukaryota > Metazoa > Chordata > Actinopteri > Acipenseriformes > Acipenseridae > Huso > Huso huso. The sequence continues at coordinate 27,399,395 of CM072690.1, read as the reverse complement.
ATGATGAGCAAGCTGTAAAACAGATCTATAAGCATATCAAGATGTGCCAAGTACATAGTACAAAAGTAAATGTACAAAAACTGCTAAGCTCAATACAGAAGTGATATACAAATGACGTGACATTAAAGGGTACATAAGGACCTTTTTATTTGATTATGTTACATGTTCCCATGTGTTGCTACAACTGTTTACGTAAGGTGTGTGTATTGCTTTAATTTTTCTTTTTTACATTTTGACCACTTTTTTAAACTTGTAAATTGCATTCCCTGCCTCAAGATGGCTTCCCATGTACTCACATAGACCACTCAGAACTTCATTTCCCATCATCCTCCTGCTCACATGTGTAACTGAGGTGGATTCACCAGTGAGCAGGAGGATGATGGGGAAATAATAAAATAAAAAGGTCCTTATGTACCCTTTAATTTGTCTTCTATGAAATATTGAAAAGGCAAGGTGTGCTTGATATAGCATGCTTTTATAATGTTGTCAAGAATATTACCCACACAAGGCATTTTGATGCTTAGTAACTTAGCATAGTACCTCAAATGAGACTCTGGTATGTTATTTATTTAGGCTACACTGTATATTGCACTGTTAGCTTACAATGTGTTAACAAATGCATTCAAATATATAGCCTAGACATACTGTACAGTAGGCGCAGTTTCAATGGAGAAATAACAATGTCTCAATCACACTTTATTTAAGGGCCGTTTTTTTGTTTATTAACTGTTAACAAACATTGTTAATTTTTAGCTAAGGGTTAGAGTTATGGTTTGGGTTAATAAAAGCCTAATTTGATTAGCCTAATTTGCTAAACATTACTACAGTAACAATTTGAACCGATTTCAAACATAGGGCTCTGGTGTTTGATTGATCATCCATAGGGCTCTGGTGTTTGATTGATCATCCATAGGGCTCTTGTGTTCGCAATTTTAGCAGGCCTACTATACATTAATAACAGTTAACAGAAAATAAATAATGTACATTAACATGTTTATTAGCTGTTTGTTAACAGTTAATAAGCAAAAAAAGCCCTTACAATAAAGCGTGACCTAAGCCTCACCGTTTTCTCACCCTATGATGGTCGTACCTTTCAGGTAATTTGGGTTTCCATGTAGTTTTCTTTTAGGGATAGAAATTATTTTTCCAGATTCATATGACATGGTTAATATTAATATACAGGAGGGTATATTTAAACGTTTATATCCGAGTTCCAATGTGGCCCTGCGCAACTACTTACATCGTGCAGCTTTCTTAATCTGGCTTTCAACAAAGTGTTTAGGTTGTTGAAGAACCAAAAATGCAGCCTGCCTCATTTGGCCGCTAAAAAAATTGAATAAAAAAACAAGGGAAACAAAAGAAAAACCCAGACATAGCATTATACAAAAAATTAAATAAATAACTATACATGTATTATTTGCTAAACTTTATTTTGGCTGAATCTATATTTATTATAAACCTATTATACATGTACATATACAGTACACACAAGCTTTCCTACAGTACCGTAGCTTCATAAACTCTGAACTAAAATCCATCAATAGGGTAATGATATAAAAATGATCCAGTAAAAATGTTTAGTATTAAATCTACAATAAAATGCTGGTAGTAAAACAACAATAGACTACCCTACTCACCCACATTTCCACTACATAATGTTCTTATAATATTAATAATACTACTAAAACACTCTAGGGCAGCAGTGTGGAGTAGTGGTTAGGGCTCTGGACTCTTGACCAGAGGGTTATGGGTTCAATCCCAGTGGGGGACACTGCTGTTGTACCCTTGAGCAAGGTACTTTACCTAGATTGCTCCAATAAAAACCCAACTGTATAAATGGGTAATTGTATGTAAAAATAATGTGATATCTGTATAATGTGAAATAATGTATAATGTGATATCTTGTAACAATTGTAAGTCGCCCTGGATAAGGGCGTCTGCTAAGAAATAAATAATAATAATAATAAACAAGGCAAAATCCTGGGAATCTTTTTCTAAAACATGTAAAGGCACCTGCAAATAAAATGATTTCCAATGGAGAAAAAAACTACTACGACTAAAATAATAAGTCGGGGTGATGCCCGATTCCTCGCTCAAACTCGAGAAATACATATTTACATATTTATTTTGTATTTTGTTGTTATTGGGGATCCAGTATACCGGTAGTCCATATGAGTTGACCACATTTCTCAGTAGATGCTAATCTACCCAGGACTCTTTGACTTTCTGGAACTTCATTACAGAAGTCTTCCAGCAAGCTGATGTTAAGCCAGACACTAGTATTTGTCTTTTTGAACAAATTCATAGAACCAAGAGTTTTTTTCATGTTTTTGTTCCTCTGAAACAAATATTGTTAAATGAATTAGGTTTAAGAGATTTTACTTCAACTCTATAGATGGTCACTCAAGCCTGGTGCTGTCGCTAGCCCACAGTAATAATATAGGAGACCTCTGGCACAAATTCCAGCGCTTTGATAACTGAATATATTTGGGGTACAAAGGTGACTTTTTTTGTCCTTGGTAGGTACCCATGATAGATGCTACCTAAGGCTAGTGCACAATTAATTGCAGAAATGTTTATGCTAAAGCAATCAGCTATCTGATGACCAAACACAAAGATAACAAGTGTAAAGGATGAAAAAACAAATCTTCGTGCTTTGTAAAGGGCTTCATTATTTATGTATTTATTGCAAATGGGCTGCATTTTTTATTTCTAGTAGCTTCAGTATTGTGTTATAACCTTGCTTATATAACAACTAAACTATAAAGCACTATCATTTTATGAGTCAAATGACAATAATCTGAAATTAATAAATAGTGTCACACAAACAAAAAATGTCTTGTACTGTATGCTTATTTTTCCCTATCTGGTCAAAGAAGTTTGCCTGGGCTACTTCCAGCAGATCTCAGTTGTGTATAAAGAATTGTTTGGCACCACCTTTAGTTATTGGGATCTTCACTGCTGAAGTCTCTTGAACATAAAGTATAGCTTTCAATTTCATGAGAAGATTTACCCACCTTTTCATGTTGCACCATGATATGTACGGCAACGTCATAGAGAATCTGGAGTTTCTAAACTGCATGGAAACCCATCCATAGAGACCCTATTAATGGTTACATAAATTAAAGGATATTTAAAAGGGATTTTTTCTTTTGTATAATATCTAACCTTATGGTGTTTATTATATCACCTTCATTCATCACATACACAACTTCTTGAAGTCAAAAAATCATGAGCATGCAGCAGTGATGTCATTCATTTAATTGGGATCATTCATAATTTAAGGGGGTGGCTCTTGATAGCAATAACATAAAAATAAACACTCCAACTGCCAGGAGTAATACAACTGTCGGTAACATTTTAAGATCATGCAGCAAATTCATAGGATTGCATAGGAGTAACATCTTTATACCAACTTCTACTATTTATCTTCATTATTCACCAGACAGACACCCAAAAAAGAGAAACAACATGAACTGCAGTGTCACTACAACGTTGCAAAAAGATGAGTCCCCACTATAGAAACTATGACCCTACGCAGCCAATCTCACAGACTGGTAACCCAACTGGTGGAGCCCAGGGCTTTAGCAGGAACTGGGGCAGAACCATTACTGGATACAAAACAGTGTGACATAGTTTGTAAAGAAAAGGTTAAAGCCCCTACTGTAAACACCACAGAATGTATTGGACTTACGACCCTGTTCAGAGCTATACAGTTAATATGAAACAACCCTGATAACAGTATGTGTATGATGGTACCTGGCATATTAAGAAGACTGAGGTTTAGGGATACAAACAAAGAAAAAGTTACAGCATTGACATGTAACTGAAACACAGTTGGGATTCAGCTATAGAACACCAGTTTATTCATAGACTGTTAGCATGGCAATAATCTACTGTAGCAAATAATAGCTTATTCTTCTAGCAGATATAACTGCAATCAGAAAGGCTGTATTGTGAGAAAAAACCTCATGCCAGATAAAGCGGAAACTTAAGAAGGGAGACAGACCCTCTGTGCCATGGCATTTTGTGGCTTTAAGACCCTTAACATTTATTTTATATCAGTACCACAAGGCAGGGAATGTTTTCTCTGCCTTTTATTATAATTTGCATCAAGTCAGTGACGTTGTCCTAGATGCATTAAGGTCTTCAGTTTTATACTCTGAATATTATATCTTGCAAGAAATTCAAATCTGATTTTCTGCACACCTCCAGCCCAGTGGTATCCATGTCACTTCTGCTTCAATTTCCCTCCAGCAAAGGTGTCAGATAAGCTCCCATTCCATGGGGTACATTTGAGAAGCTGTTGAAATAGTTTGACTAATTAGAAAGCCCTTCTTAATGTGGATATCATTAAGCCATCAGACACTTCTCAATCTTCAATACGTAGTGGCTTATTCAGCTCGCAGCTTGATCATGAAAGTGAGTTGGGGGAAAATGAATTAAGGAGCATGAATAGACCAATTTAGTGGGATGTAATGAGATGAGGTGGAGCCCTGGAGTCCATTCACTCTCTCATCAGCCACGACTGCAGACATTCAAATTAAAGGAATGTTGCGTCCAGGTCCACGAGAGGAGAGTGTTCCTGTAAGGTGCCGACTTTGGTGCTGCTGAGTTGCAAAAGTGTCACTCTTCATTTCAAAATATAAAAAAAAGTGGGGATAGTGGCTCAATGGGATATGAACTATTTGCAATCCTATATATTTAGTTGCAACATCAACAGAATTACATGGGGGATCAAGCAAGTTGTATAACTGCCAAAAATATTTGACAGAGCTTATTAAGCAGGTTGGAGACCAATTAAGTAGCTCTATAGTGGGTAGCTTGGCTTCACATCGCCAAGATGTTGACAACCATAGTAATACAGAGAGTGGGACCCAAATAGGTTATAGCCCCTGGGTAAATTTGGTTGTGAAGGCTGATATAAAGGAACCTCCATATTTAGGGGTAATAAGACAGGTAAATGCACTATCCATGAGTGGGAGGAGATGATGCAGTCATACCTGGTAAAGAAAAGGTATCCTGTGTCTGAACAGGCTACAGAAATTATGGAGAGGCTTATGGGTAAACCAAAGGATCTTGTAAAGATTGGGATTAGGCATAATGCATACATTGATGTCAAACGGGATCCAAGTGTGATATTTAACATTCTGAAACAGCATTTTGGGGAGGCTATTTCATCTGTTACCCCGCTTGCAGATTTTTATTCAACCTTACCAAAGCAAGGAGAGGGTTGTTTAGATTACTGGATCCGCCTGAATAAGGCTGCGGATTTAGCTAATGAATGCCTGATGAGAAATGGAAAAAAGTATAGATGATCCAGGGTATGAGGTGGCAATGATGTTTATTAAACACTGCCCAGATATTGCATTATCAATTGCGTTCAGAAGTAAACCAACAGTTGGGGAAGTGCAAGAAATGTTAGACAGTTACCAGAGAAATAGGAGGTTAACTGTAGGTAGTACGTTTGTAGAACAGCAAAGTGTAGCCTCATTGCAAACGCAGACAGTTCAGTGCCAGGCTCAACAGGTCTTACAGTATTCAGCTCCAGTTGGTGCTTCTAAGGAGAAAGGTGATATTCAAAAACTGATAGAGTTGATGGAAAAGGTTGTCTCTTATCAAGAATATGATAAGTGAGAGAGACAAGACCAAGGAGAGGTGCTATTCCAGGACCTCCTTGCAAAGTTTGTTATAATGTCACTCATAGTACTAAGTCTCCCTGTGTTAGGAATAACCTGTGCTTTAGTTGTCTGGAACCAGGCCTTAGTAGCCGTGACTGTCCTCAGAGACAACAGCAAAGCAGGCCAGTCCCCTCAGATCATGTAACGCAGAGCCAGGGAAATTAGAACGCCTGTACTTGAGGGGGCAGAGTGCAGGCAACCCTGAAGCCCCAAGTAACAGTAATGAAGACTAGAAAGTATGTATTCACACCATTGTGAGAATTCACCCGAGGACACTATTGTTATAGTGCAGCGCACACAACGGCTAACTGATAGTGACAGTCTGTTTTATTCTACAGTATTGGTCCAGGGGTTGGTAGAGCTTAATGCTATGGTAGTGACTATATGGCCTGTACAATTAGTACAGAAGCAGAACAGAAATTGCTGTCTGCAGGCCCCATCAATTTTAGCGCTGTGAATCCCTCCTCTGTAGTTCTCATAGGATGTGGAGGACAGAAAGTTAAGCCAGAGTGTGCATACGAACTAGAGTTTGAGTGTAAAATGCTGGTTCCAGTTTTGGTTGTTTCTAGACAGCAGGATGAAATGGTAGTAGGAACCAATGTTTTGAAACACCTCCTTCACCATCTCAAAAAGAGTGGTAATTGTTGGGATTTGTTGTCTAACCCAGATGAGAGTATGGGTAAGGAAACAGAGATGTTTTTGGATTTATTAGCCAACTTACAGCGTTGGAAGGGGGACAAGATTCCGAATAAAATCAGTACTGTAAAACTTAGGCAGTGTGTTACACTACTGCCAAGACATGAGCATTTAATATGGGGCAAGTTACCGAATGCCGTGTCCATATCAGTTGGTAGCACTGTTATGGTACAGCCAATAACTTCAAAGGCAGCACAGTGGAATGTTTTGGTAGGTCGTTTAGTCATACCATTGTGGGGAGATAGATTGATCCTTATGAAGGTAAGCAATCCATTGGACAAGCCCATAGTTATTAACCCTTTGCGGTTAATTTATTCAGCGCGTGTCAGGAGTGTCCGGTCCGATTTATTTTCACACGCTCAGTTTATTTTAGACGCGCTGTTTAAAAGTATTTTTTTTTCACAGTAAAACAGGTTTAAAAGGCACTGCATAGCACCAGGACACTCAGTACTGCATCTCCAGCACCGCCCCACCCCTCGTTCGCTATATTTTTCAAATAACTCGTAATAATAGTACATACCGATAAATCATCTCTTGATCACTCGTTTTATCACCACACTCCTCAATAATGCGATCCAAGTCGTTATTTTATTACTATAACATCTCAAAAAGCTCTGCAAATGTCTGTGATTTTCTCTGAGCGCTGGATGCGGAAGCAGCTATCAAGTGTTGTGTATGTCCGTGTTCCTGTATTTGGTCCCCATCTTAGGTATTCTCTATTTGTGGTGTCGGGTCTATCAGTATTCATGAGATACGCCTTTTTTTGGGCTTCTCTATTCAGCTCCTATCGGTCTCATTGGCCATTGAATGGTTTTCTCGGCTTTTTCTGGAGAAAAAATGACTAGAGACCTGTTTTTGACTTGGCCATTCTAACACCTGGATATGTTTATTTGTGAACCATTCCATTTTGATGATGTCGGACAGGGTCCAACAGAATGGTCCTGTATTTGGCTCCATCCATTGGGCATCTTCCCTGTCCCTGTTGAAAAAAGCAGGCCCAAACCATGAATGGTGTGTTCAGGGTGATGCGATGTCGGACCAGGTCCGACATAGGACCAGAGCACCTCTTCCACATGTTTGGTGTGGTCCCAGGTGGCGTGGCAAAATGCAAAATTGCTGATGTCTTGCCATGCCTGTATGTGCAGTATCGACTGATTGTTGTCCTAGAAGATTTTGAGCTAATTAGTAACATCTCTGATCAATTTCCTTGTATGAGCTGAAAGTTTAGAGGGACGGCCAGGTCTTGGTAGATTTGCCATGTCACCTTAAATCTCGGACCTGCCTGGTGTGTTCAAAGATATTTGCAGAATGCTTATCATTTAGGTCTCAGGAATGTGCAAAGCTGAGCACACCATCAAAGAGAGAGCAGAGCCAGTCACCAGGTTGGGAATGTTTGCAAAGCTTTTTCATATTTTTATGTTTGAGAGCCAAGAAGCAAACAAATCACGACAACTATGTTGATATTACACTGAAGAAATTGGACTTGGAGGACCTTGATATTGCAACCTGTGAGGTGAGCGATCACTGGAAGCAGAGGCTTGTTGATTTAGTCTCCCGATATGAGCAGATCCTTTCTCGAGGCAAACTAGATTGTCGAGAGGCAGCAAAGTTTGTGCATAGGACTAGACTGACAGATGGCAGGCCTCTTTAGGCTGCCCTTACAGGAGAGTATATTGCAACCTGCGCACTATCACAAGTTGAAGCAGGTCCTTTTGACGAAATGGAAGAAAAGGGGATCATCAGTAAATCAACCAGTGAGTGGGCCTCACCATTGGTTTTAGTGTGGAAACCTTCTGGTGATCTGAGGATTTGTACTGATTTTCGGTGGTTAAATGCACGAACTATTAAGGATGCTCATCCTCTTCCTCATCAGGCAGATGCTCTTGCTTCCCTAGAAGGAAATTCAGTATTCAGCACTATGGATCTTACCTCAGGATTTTATAACATTCCAATCCATGAAGACGATCGGAAGTATACAACATGCACCACTCCAGTTGGCCTTTATGAGTACAACAGAATGGCCCAAGGGTTGTGTAACAGCCCAGCAACATTCTCCCGAATGATGTCTTTGGTGACCAGAATTATTTAAGCCTCTTATGTTACCTTGATGATCTTCTGGTTTTTGGAAAAAGTGTAGAGGAAGCCCTTACGCCTTGAAATGGTCTTTAACAGATTACACTATGTAACACAATTTTTGTTCCTGGGTAGTAAGTGTTATTTCCTAATTGCTTATGCCTCAAAAGTATAGAAAATGGCTATTATTCCCCACAAACTTTGCTTTTGTGACCAGGACAGTGATATTTTGAAATGTACCTATTTCCAGTGAGAAAACGGGCAAATTTGTGTCTTTTCGTTCACATAAAGTCAAAAAAAACAACATATGAATCCAAATTAACATGTATTTATACTAAAGTAATACAAAATGACTACAAAAGATTTAGAAGTGAGTAGTTTTTCGAGATTTTACGATTATACTGTAAATCACTTTCATGAATCAGCCCCCAAATGTAGTCTCCCATCATGTTCTCGTTATACTGTCCTTGGTAGCGGCGTTCAAAGTCCAGTATATCCTGGTGGAAGCTCGCCTTGCTCCTCTGAGTACGCCCCATGTTCTCCTTAAATTTATCAAGATGAGCATCAAGGATATGGACTTTGAGGGACATCCTACAGCCCATTGTGCCGTAGTTCTTCACCAGAGTCTCAAGCAGCTCCACATAGTTTTCGGCCTTGTGATTGCCCAGGAAGCCCCGAACCACTGCGACAAAGCTGTTCCAAGCCGCTTTCTCCTTACTAGTGAGCTTCTTGGGAATTCATTGCACCCAGGATCTTCTTTATCTGTGGTCCGACGAAGACACCGGCTTTGACCTTTGCCTCAGACAGCTTAGGGAAGAAGTCTTGAAGGTACTTGAAGGCTGCCGACTCCTTATCTAGAGCTCTGACAAATTGTTTCATAAGGCCCAATTTGATGTGCAGTGGTGGCATCAGCACCTTCCGGGGTCCACCAGTGGCTCCCACTTGACGTTGTTCCTCCCCACAGAGAACTCGGTCCGCTGTGGCCAGTCCCGCCTGTGGTAGTGCCTTGGTGTCCCTGCTGTCCCAAAGGCAAAGATAGCAGGGAAACTTGGTAAAACCGCCTTGGAGACCCATCAGGAATGCCACCATTTTGAAGTCTCCTATGACCTTGATGCCATCTCAGAAAAATGCAGATATGTATCCACTTAGGCAGCTGGAACTAAACTGAACTGGTGGGCTTAAGGCCCCTGTATTTATACTTCTATTTATATTACTGGAAAGTTCTAGAAAGTTCTAGAAGTTACTCCAAGTTTACTCAGCACTGAATCTATCTGGAATGTTCTGGAAAATAGGTAAATTTCAAAATATCACTGTCCTGGTCACAAAAGCAAAGTTTGTGGGGAATAATAGCCATTTTCTATACTTTTGAGGCATAAGCAATTAGGAAATAACACTTACTACCCAGGAACCAAAAAAAAAAAAAAAATTGTTACATGGTGTTATGTGACCATAACTTGAAGCTTTCCCCAATGAAGTGTCATTTCCTCAAGAAGACTGTTAAGTTTTTAGGGCACATTGTCAGCAAAGAGGGTATATCAACAGATCCAGACATAGTCTCTGCCATTGAAGCTATAACCAGTGAAGATCTGATGGAAGCTGATAGAAGAACGCCATCTCACTTTATCCCAGGGTTTTCAACGATGGCAAGACCCCTGTATAAACTCACTGCTGAATCAAGACAGGGGAAGCGATCCGGTGGTCAAGCCAGTTTTAGGAAGCTTCAATCAGAGGAATGGACAGAAGACTGTCAGAAAACTTTGGAGGATCTGAAAGCTGTTTTCTTAGAGACAGTAGTCCTGGCTCACCCAGATTTTACAAAGCCATTAATACTCGCAACTGAAGCATCTCAGGATGGATTAGGGGCTGTGCTCAGCCAGGTTCCTGAAGGGGAAGAAAAAGCAAGACCAGTTGCATTTGCAAGCAAGGCACTCATCCGTTCATAGACAAGGTATCCAGCTCATCGTTTAGAGTTCTTAGCTTTAAAGTGGGCTGTATGTGACAAATTTGGCCATTGGCTGAAGGGGCACTGTTTCACTGCGTGGACGGATAACAATCCACTGACCTACATAATGACGAAGCCCAAATTAGATGCCTGTGAGCAGCGGTGGGTTGCGAAGCTTGCTCCCTATGATTTTGATTTGAGATACGTTCCGGGGACCCGAAATGTGCCTGCAGATGTACTAAGCCGCCAGCCTTTTACTAACCTGAAGGTAAGCAGGAGACTTGTGAAAGAGCTGTTCTAAGCCCTGCTGGCTGAAGCTAATGGTGTTCCCAAAGACAGTGTCCAAGGAACCTTCTTATCGCCTGTGAATTGTCAAGCAGTCGAAAATTGCAAAATGTTATTATTATTATTATTATTATTATTGTTATTATTTGTTTATTTAGGAGACGCCTTTTTCCAAGGCGACTTACAGAGACTAGGGTGTGTGAACTATGCATCAGCTGCAGAGTCACTTACAATTACGTCTCACCTGAAAGACGGAGCACAAGGAGGTTAAGTGACTTGCTCAGGGTCGCACAATGAGTCAGTGGCTGAGGTGGGATTTGAACTGGGGACCTCCTGGCTACAAGCCCTTTTGTTTTTGGAAATATAGTTTTACCTGAGCCATCAAAACCTGTTTCTTTGATGAGCGAAGATGTGAAGGCAGTTCTAGATACCCACCTAAATTGGGAGAAGCATGTGCCTGCTCGGGCAGTGTATGCTACACAACATGTTCAAAACCTGTTGCCGGCAGGCTGCAAGAAGAACAGCAGGCAGATGTCGACATTGGAAGAATTATTTTCTATGTCCAGCGAGGAAGGAGGCCATCCTGTCGCGAGTTAGATCATGAGAGCTCGCAAACTAAGAGACTGCTGAAGCAATGGGAGAAGTTAGAACTTAAGAATGGGATTTTGTACAGAGTATCTAAGGGACCATCAGGAGTAAAGAGATACCAGTTAGTTGTTCCCATCCCCCTCAAGAAGGAGGTTTTGAAGGGGGCACATGATGATCCAGGTCATCAAGGTCAAGGGAGAACATTATATTCGCCAGAGATTCTTTTGGTTGGGATTGGAAGAGGAAGTAAAGTCTTATGTTCGCCACTGTAAAAGGTGTGTAGTGAGCAAAATGCCTGAACCTGAAGCCAGGGCTCCCCTCGAGAGCATAAAGACTATGTAACCACTGGAATTATTGTGTATAGACTTCTGGAGTGCTGAAGACAACAAGAACAATAAAGTGGACGTCTTAGAAATCTTAAATCTAAGATCTTAGAATTGATTTTAAAATTTTAATGCTGACATATAAGGCTCTTCATGGGCTAGCTCCGACTTATCTGTCAGATCTTTTATCTTTTTACACTCCTACTCACAACCTCCACTCTGCTGATCTCAGACTGCTGTGTGTCCTGCCTCCTCGCCTGCGCTCTATGGGTGACAGGGCCTTCTGTTGCTATGCCCCCAAATTATGGAACTCTATTCCACTAGAGATCAGGGACTCAGCTTCTTTGAGTGTTTTTAAAGCTAATTTAAAGACTTACTTTTTTAGAAAGGCGTTTTTTATGATTGTTTTATTTCCTTGTGCTTTTTTATGTATAATCTGTTTATGTATTGCTGTACTATTAATTGTGAAGCGCTCTAAGATGATTGCTTTTAAGGGGGCTATACAAAATAAAGTTTATTATTATTATTATTAGTGGTGACCGACCACTTTTCCAAGTTAGCACATGCATTTGCATGCCAAAATCAGATGGCAAAGCAGGTAGCGAAAAAGTTGTGGGATAGCTTTTTCTGTATTTATGGATTCCCATGAAGGCTACATTCAGACCAAGGTACATCATTCGAAAGTAAACTGATCAGTGAACTCCTAGAGATGGCTGGAGTGCAAAAATCACACACCACTCCTTATCATGCTATGGGAAATGGCCAGACAGAGCAATATAATCTGACATTATGTTGAAAGCATTACCACCTAGAGAAAAAGGCAAGTGGCCACAGATGGTTCAGACGCTGACTTTCTGTTACAATTGTACAGCACAAGAAACAACAGGCTATCCTCCATTTTACTTAATGTTTGGCAGGACCCCACGTCTCCCAGTGGATCTTATGTTCTGGAGTGTATTAAGAGACCGGGACGTAGTAGATTATTATTATTATTATTATTATTATTTATTTCTTAGCAGACGCCCTTATCCAGGGCGACTTACAATTGTTACAAGATATCACATTATTTTTACATATAATTACCCATTTATACAGTTGGGTTTTTACTGGAGCAATCTAGGTAAAGTACCTTGCTCAAGGGTACAGCAGCAGTGTCCCCTACCTGGGATTGAACCCACGACCCTCCGGTCAAGAGTCCAGAGCCCTAACCACTACTCCACTCTTGTAGATCCCTCTTCCTTAGAGAGGGATCTACAAGAGACAACGAAAACAGCTGAGGAACATGCTAGTAAAGAGCAGAGGAAACAAGCTGGACAATACAACAAAAAGATCAAGGGGGCACATATTAACATCGGTGATCACGTTTTGCTTGCCAACCGTGGAGAAAGAGGAAAAAGGAAGCTTGCTGATATATGGGCATCTACAGTGTATAAGGTTATTGATATCAACCAAGGTATCCATACTTATAAGATCCAGAATACAGCAATCAATCAGGTGAAAGCTGTACATCGGAACCTTCTGCTGCCAGTTACTTTCTTACCATTAGAACCAGAACAGGAGGATATGTGGTTGGTTTGGTCAATTTTGTCAAAATATGAGACAGAGATAGAGGAGGTGAGACCAGAGGCAATTGAAGACTTGGAAAGAAAGAAAATCAGACCTCTAGAACACTGTTTTGGATTTTGCAGAGCTCAAGTGGAGAAAATAGAGAAGCTGTGAAGCCTACTGAGAAAGATGTCGAGAGAAAAAACATAGATGTATTTAATGATCATGAACATGTTGATGAAGTACAGAGTGTAGGGAGAGTGAGTTATCAAAAGTCAGAAATGTCTAGGATAGATGACCATAGAGATCCTGATGATGTGAGTAGGGTGGAAACTGAAGCTGAGATTTCCAGTCAAGCCAGGACATTAACCGGCAAAAGTTGAAGTCTGGAAGTAGCACTGGACAGTGAATGTAACCAAAATTCAGTAACTGCAGCTTGCACTTACTCATCTAGATCAGTAGCTTCAAGGAAAACACAAAGAAAAGTGCATTGAAGAGTGTTGTAGTACCAGACACCGGAGATAGTTGTGTTTCGGGGGGACCATATAAGACTAGATATGGCAGGACTATAAAACCTGTAGAGAGATTGATCTGTGCCATGAACATGTTAATTTCTCACACAGAGGACAAAGAAACCTTTAGCTGCAGTTTTTGACGCCCTTGTGAAGTTCATAATAGTATGATCATTTATTATTTGGTAGGTAGTGCTATGTAGCCATAGTTACATATTGCAGTGAATAATATAAAAGAGGGGTATCCTCTGTATTTATATTAGATACGGAGATGGCTTAGAAAATGTGAGGTGTATATGGCCAGTTCAGAGACCTGCTCGAGATAGAATATGAGTAATCTCATGAGTAATCCTTTAGTGGATGGGTTAGTAACCGGAAAAGCCAAAGTTTAAGAGAACCCTTAGCAATTGTAAATAATTACAATATTTTAAATATCTTGAGATTCCGTAGATGTGCAAATTTGGTGAAATTCAGAGGGGGTAAATGTAACCAAGATAGAAAACGACTAAATGAAGTTTCACAAAATTTGACATCAGAGAACTGAGATGCTTTAGTTACCTTGTTCGGGAAGTCTGTGGGGATAGTTGGTTGCGTGGTGCGATCTGAGAGCGTGGTCCATTTTGCTATGTGGCGTAGGGGTGGATAATAATAATTGAGGAGCCTTTGCTGTGCAGTTGCATTTAGGTCAATGGTACAGATGCATACAGTTATTTCTGATATTATTAGATTTATCCCACTGTGAAGTAATTTGCTGTAATTTTAGCGTTTCACAGTTCTGGCATAAATGGTGCGATCCAATCTTGCTGATTAGAGTAGTAAAATCACCAATTCAGCCAGTCCGCGCTCTTGCACTCAGAGAAAGGTAGGCGCTGCTCTTTGCTTTTTCTGTATATTAAAATAAATGCGTAACCATAACTTAAAAAGAAGCTAGTCTTGTATGTTATGGTGAACATTTATTTTGGAATTGTATTATGTCATTTTGTGTTGTATGAATGTGTGATACTTTGCATTATTTAAAAGAAAGGAACGATACGTTTTTTATTTTTTTATTTTAACGCTTAATGCACTGTTGTACTGTTTCATTTTATTAACATAAACTGAAAGCAAAGAGTACGGCTTCACTGATTAACCAACAGACTAGACTATCTTGTTCAATAGGGTTATTTTGTTCGTAGAGTACTGGTATTTTGTAAAAATAGAGAATGACTCTTCTTGTATTGCTGTTTCTAGCTGAGAGTTGAGCTAACAAAGAAGGACAGCAACCTTGATGATCATTTTATGTTTGCAGGTACTGTGTTTTTGTTATTTCTATTTTACTGTTTAAAAGAAAACTGAAAAGAAAACCACAATACTATCATTAATGATATTACATTTAATTGTGTTATTAATTACTGTAATTGTATGCATGTTTAGAGTCCGCGCTCTTACACTCAGAGAAAGCTGCGAGTTGCACTAATGAAGAGGGACAGCAACCCTGATTATCATTTTCTGTTTGCAGCACAATAAAACAATTGCCTTGTGAAGCAAGTAGTGTGGTGTCTTGATTCCAGTGTGAAGTGGCGTGGGGCAGAAAGTGACCAAGGCTACACATGATCTTGGTTAGCGGTTTGTAAATAAATTATTTAATTTCTTTGAGTACTATTGGGAGGATCTCACCCGGCCCATGGGATTTGTTGATTTTAAGAGCTCCTAGCCCCTTTAACACTTCTGCCTCTTATGCTAAAATTATTTAAAACTGGATAGGAACAGGTCGACATGTGGGGCATGTTGTCCGTATCCTCCTTTGTAAAAGCTTGTGAAAAGTAATCATTTAATATATTTGCTATTTTTTTTCTCTTCATCTATGATTTTGCCATTTGTGTCTCTTAGACATTTTACTTCCTCCTTGAATGTTCTTTTGCTGTTACAATATTGGAAAAACTTTTTGGAACTGGTTTTAGCCCCTTGGCAGTACTCATTTCAATCTCTTTCTTGGCCTTTCTAACTTCCTTTTTGATTTGCATTTGCAGTTCCAAGTGCTCTTTCTGCGTACTTTGTTCTTTGTCCCCTTTAAACGCTTTTTAAAATTGATCTATTAAACCATTCTGGCCTTTTGTCTTAGATTTTAATTTGTCTACTTTTGGGATGTAACTGTTTTGTGCCTCTAGTACTACATTTCTGAAAAATAGCCATCATTTTTTCTGTGGATGTTTTCTCGATTTTACTCCACTCTACTTCTGTTAGTCTCGGTTTCATTCCTTCATAATTTGCCTTTTTAAAATTGTAAACCTTACTTTTGGGGTTTTAAAAAGCACTTCAAATGAGACCATGTTGTGGTCTGGGTTTGCCAATGGTTCTCTGACCTCTGTTTTAGTTATTCTGTCTTTGTTATTTGAGAAAAAGACTAAATCAAGGTATGCCTCACCTCTAGTCGGTGCATTGACAGATTTCCATTACACGAGAGTAGATGTTAAAACTTCATGCTGATTTGAACTCGGCTCTCACCAAGATAAGCACCAACTAAGACGTAGCTTTACAGTAAACTAATGTGATCCATATGTGTCTCCATCCATTTACGTTTCCTTCCATATGATGATGTAGATATCCTTCTGTCTGGTGTTGATGGCTGAAGTGTAATGCTGGCTCCAGGGATCAGCTTATTTTGCCTCCCTGGCGCATCAGCACACCTGGCGGCTGCGATGCTTGCTCCGGGATCAACGACAGTGCGGCCTCCCCAGCGCATCAGCATGACAACCGTCTGGATTGAGCTAAGTAGGGTACATCTCTGGGGTCTTCAAGTGGGCACCTTCCATCCTCAGTGTTTCGTCGACTAGCCCACGACACCTCAAGAGGGCTCGACGGTGATTCTGGCGTCCCAGCATCACCCCCTCCGTCCCCACTCAACTCAGCCCAGCTTACTTACCTGTACATCAGCGTTTCTTTCTTTCTATTGTGCTTGAGATCCCCAGCCAGAATCTTTCCGTCTCAACCACAGCCAGTTGCTGCTCCTCTTTGCTGCTTCAGGTAAGTTCTTCACTGTGCGACGCAACTCTTGGCCACTGAATCCGACGTCTCTGAGAAACCGGGTTGTAGAGTGTGCCACAAATCCTCGACAACCCACTTCCACTGGGTAAACCCGGACTCTCCATCCTCGCTGTTCCACTTCAGTGGCTAGTTGAGCATACCGCAGTTTCTTCCTCTCATAATATAGCATATATTACTAGTATCAATGTATTGAATGCCTAACACCTGCACTATCTTCTATCGTGCACAAGCCCAGTACACACAGTACAGTGCAATAGTACTTTTTTACAGTGCACAGAGACAATATGGTGGGCAATGCATAGCATACACAGTACGGTACGGTATAGTACTAATAATATTATAATGCCCAATGTACAGTATACACAAGTAGTATATAGCGCACAATACCCTTGGTACGGTGCACTGTGCGGTACGGTAACCTCGTTCACTAGGAATGGTGGTAGATCACTGACCTACAGTTACTGAAGAAGCACTATGCACGGATGCCCACCTGTATAGCTTCTGGCTTAACACAATACAGCCCTAAGACTGGAGGAAGTCTTTACATTACCATTGCCCAAGAAGCAATATGTAGAGCCGAGTCCAGCAACTGCTAGTGAATCGGAAAGGTAACCTCGTTCGTTGTACAAAAGTACCAGTGGGAACGGTAGCAAGTCTGGGACCTACAGTTACCACAGAAGCGATATAGGGATGCCCACCTATAACGCTTTTTGGCTAACCAACAGACTGAAACCCAAGGAAAGCCTACTGCTAGAGCCCTAACAGTCTTCACACTAAATCTGCAAGCAGATCTTAATGTGGTACAGTTGGGAAAAGCTGCAAGCAGATTGACCCAGCTCGCATGCCTCTATTCAACGCAGGACAGCTGAGCCCAGCAGCCGTGTTAGTAGTTCTGTAAAAAAAAAAAAAAACAGAAAATACAACAGAGAAAACAATTTCTTCTCACACAAAACAATAATCAATCAATTACCAATATTTTAATATCTTTTTTATAATAAAAAACAAAAATTTTATTTTACACTTCAAAGCTAGCAGCTACGAGAGAGGACTAGTAGCCAGCTTGAGGCGTTCGATCCCGGGGAAGGGGTAGCAGAGCTGCTGGCTTCGCACGGCACACAGGGCCGCTGAAGGACTAACGAACAACCACAGCTGAGTTCACAATACGTGAAGTAATGTTTACTAAAAGACGTAAACACAACCATTCACAATAAGTGAAAAACACAAGCGAACAATAATAATACAATCAGCTATAACACTATGTGTCTTTGAACAGGATGGCTTCAGTGGTGACGTCAGACCAGAAACATAGACTCAGGAAGTAGCGGGTGAGAGCTGAAACGCTACGGCATTCAGCTTCTTTTATTAAATAATAAAACAAACAAAAGATTTAAACAAACAACAAAACAAAAAGGTGCGTTGGCCAAACAAACAAGTATTGTGCTGGTTTTTAGCCAGCACGTCTAGCAATTGTTTTGGTTTTGGTTTTAAATCTCTCACAGCCTTACGTCTCTCCTCTGACACTCTCCGCTTTCTGAGTCGAGAGTGGGTCTTTTATATTCTGGCCGAGGGGTTAACTAGCTGTTAATTAATTATCCTATTACCCCCTGGCCATAGTCTGTACGAGTTTAATAAGGATGCGTGACTGTCAGCTAGTTAAATAAATCACTAGCACATCCTCACGTGGTTTTTAAAATACAAAACAATAACAAATACGCGGCGTTTCGCTGTAATATAAACATAAATCATAATATAAAATAAATAATAAACAAAGGGGCGAGACACTCTGCCACAGTGTCACTCATCTGTTCGTAGATCTCTCTCTCTCTCTCTCTCTGTCAGGTTGGTGAAAGGATGCCCTTGGGGGTGGGGCGCGACTGTATAACTGGCCCTACGTGCAGCTTTGGAATATCTATTCAGGTTAGATGGTATCAAAGGATTAATACCCATGAGGTAATGGTTACATTTCGTACTTGAAAGGGAACCAGCTTTTACCAACATTCCCTCACAAGATGCCTTTCTAATATATATATATATTTCAGCAAGGTTTAAAAACATGACACTTGTTCAGACCTAAAAAGCTTCCATTAAGGAATTCTGACCGCTAAGTTCAAAGGCCTGAAGCATTCCAATTCAGATATGTACAAGAAGCCTGGATATTCCACATGGGAGCAATGTGGAAAGTAGAGCAAAGATGTAAGTAATAGTTCTCATCAGGGTGTGCCCAGCCAAGCCAACACTCCCTAATAATGTGTACAGACAAACAGCCTGGGGAGTGTTATTGTGCTTATAAAATGACAATAAGATGGTTACCCTTTAAGGACCTAGCATTTTTCAGTGGGATACTCCCCCACCAGTTGTAGTTGAGACTCTTCCTATAAAAATTCACTAAATTTTTTTTTTTTACAGTAACATCTTAGAATTAGTGTCCGTTTTCAGAACACTCAGGTGAACATTATAAAGTACTTCAGAAACCATACAAACTTTTTGCTTTTTATTTATTTTTAAATTTTAAATGTTAAGTATTTTTTTATTATTATTTATTCTGCTTAGAGATACATGTGTTATTCTATGACCTAAAGGGACCTTATAATACTTGATGTTTGGGCAAATTACAAGACATTGTTTCACCTGAGTGATTGCGATGACATAATAAATGTTTATTCTCAGGGTCTTTATAAGCAAATGGACACTACTCACAATTTATTTTCTCATGATTATATTGTCTGGATTACCTGAAGAGTTAGTAAGCTACGTAATGCTGTGGTGACTAACCCTGTCTTTATTCCTGAGGTGGAGCCACCCCCTGAGTCACAGGAACCCTTATGGGGGAGATGCGTTGGCAAGAGTGGCAGCGAGATGACCCCACTATTCTGGTGGTGAAGCGTCAGCTTGAGAAAGGGCCCCAGTTGGATCTAAACTTAAGACAGCCGCCTGGCCTGTGCGCCGGCATCTTCAAGTGGAACCATCTGGGCCTCCAAGATGGTGTAGTTATCAGAAGGTTCGAAGACAACCACTCAGGTGAGCCCTATATCCAAATCCTTGTCCCCCGGGAACAGATCCGGATGGTGTGGGACAAGTATCACCATGCAGTGGGCCACCTGAGTGCAGAGAAGACCTTGTCTGTGTTGCGGAGAAGCTTCTTTTGGCCACAGATGAGAGCGGACACCCACGCCTGGGCTGTGGAGTGCTAACAGTGTGTGTTAAGTAAACGAGGACCTGAGGGGAGAGCCCCGATGCTTCCAATAGCTAGTAGTGCTCCTATGGAAGTAGTAGCTATTGATGATTTGTCCCTTGGTCGATACTCACCAATACATCCTGGTCATGATTGACTTATTTTCCAGGTTTGCTTGGGCAGTTCTGACTAATGACCAGACAGCCCGAACCACTGCCCGAGTGTTATGGCGCACTCTAATCCAGCCTTTCGTGTTGCCCAGAGCGCATTAATAGCAATCGTGGGGCTGGATTTGAGTCATCATTATCCAGCAACTTTGTGATATGTATGGTTGTGTTAAGAGCAGAACTATGCCATACCACCCTCAGGGGAACGGAGCTTGTGGGCGACTGAACCACGCTATTGACCCTGTTAAGCACTCCGGATTAGGAGGGACAGCGATGGTGGGAGGATTGACTCCCGGAAGTCCTGCATACATACAATAATACAGTACATAGTAGTACTGGACTTATGTCCTTCTTTGTGATGTTTGGGCACCATGCCCCCCCTCCCGGGGGATATAGCACTGGGTGCTATCCCCCACCCACAGGTTGGTGACATGGATGATTCAGAATCATCAACGGACCCTTGCCCGTGCTTACCGTGGGGAGGCATACAGTGGCAGGCAGCCGATAAGCAGAGGTACGACCGGAAGATTCGGATGGCGATGTTATTACCCAGGGAGTGGGTACTCATCCGGAGTTTCCAAAGGCAGGCACAGGGAAAGCTGGCTAACCGGTGGGGGTCGGTACTATACATTGTAATTGGGCCCATTCAACCTTGACATCCAGTCTACTGCCTGCGACTGGAAGGACAGTCAGGTCCCGAACGCACTTTACATCGGAACAACTTGTGAGTGTGTACCTTCATTTCCCCGGAACCCGCCACTGTGATCCCTATTATACAGCCCCCGGCATCTGAACAAACACAGGCATGGGATTGGTATTCTTACCCCTGGCAAATATGCACAGTACCCGTTGGCTGGGCCTGCTGTTGCCCTGGTCATGTTGGCGGACCTAGATCCGCTGAGGTTCCAGTCCTTGAGAATGTCCACAAGATGGAAGCTGCTCCCCTTAGGCACTCCTAGCGAGAGGGACGGGGGAGGCTCCCGCCAGGTATCTAGATTAGAAAGTATGTCAATTATATTGTCGGGGTGTCAATAGGCTAAGCGGTGAGGAATGTCACAAGTGACCAAAAATAAGTTTTATTAAATGGTGGTTTTTATGGCAATAATTAGTACACATTTTTATAATAGTTATTCACTGTTTTATTGTATTTTATAACACTATTGTTATTTATATTTTAGATGTGTGTTTTTTAAATGTTAAATTGACTACCCAAAGGAAAACCCAAATAGCTGGGCTATATATGTGTGCTGTTATTTTATTTTGCTTTAATCGTTTTATCACAGGCATGGTTGCAAGGCTTTCAGCCCAAAATGATGGCTAGGTGCATGTCATCAGACACCACTCGATTATTCCCACTATAAAAGAGGAACTGAAAGTTCAGGAAGGCAGAGGAGGTGTGGAAAGCACCGGAAGGGACCAGGCGGCCATTTTGTCTGAGGAGAAGAGAGTACATTATGCTGGACCAAGAAAACAAACAAGACCACTTGTTAAAGAAGGAAAGAACTGAAAATACATCTGGGAAGATGACAATACTGCCATACAGTATTAAATAAAGCTAAGTATTCACTACAGTAAGGAATGTTAGTAAAAGAGAACGATTCAACAGAAGATTCATTTTGAGCTGTTGTTTATATATGATCCTGTGGTGAAGAAGGTTGTTGGTACAGTAGTTGTGGTTCATAATTATTCAGTAAGACAAAAGTATGCAGAAATTACAGTCTATCGTGAATAAAAGATATTTAAGAGTAATACTGGGATGCTGAATTGGGTTTCGTGTCTGTCTCCAGGGCATCCTTCTCTCTCCCTCCTGTTTGAACATCAGCCCGGGTCATAGGAGCGCCAGGAGGGAGGGCAGACCGCTGCATCATCATCTCAGACACCCTGATAAACAAGGTCCTACTCTGCAGGAGTTAAGTATCAGTGGTCTAGTCGGAAGACCAAGACCCGATTGCAGGGAGGGCTGAGATCGGGGTGTGTGAGGGAACCCCGCCTACAGAGCGGCTTGGGAAGGGAGCAGAGTAATAAAAGGGTGGATCTCCCTGCTTGTCCTATTCAGGAGTCGACATCATGGAATAGAGGGAGAGAGGAGGAGCCCCCTGGAGGCGGATCGTGGACCTAGAGAGATCGAGCTGGCAACCAGGAATTATTTGTGATTAAACCTCAGGATTGAGGGTTATTTGTATCCCTTTCAGAACGAGTTAAGGAGAGGTAACTTTGACCGCAGGAATTGGGACACTCCAAGGCCATGGAAGGCCAGGTGATTATACAGCGGTATCGTGGATATATACTTTCGCTTTTCAAG
Source organism: Huso huso (assembly GCA_036884735.1). Lineage (NCBI taxonomy): Eukaryota > Metazoa > Chordata > Actinopteri > Acipenseriformes > Acipenseridae > Huso > Huso huso. The sequence continues at coordinate 27,377,085 of CM072690.1, read as the reverse complement.
TATATGGTTCGGGACATTGGAGGACTTAGTTTGGTTCAGTAGGAACTGTAATACTTGTTGAAAATCTGTGCACTTTAGTTTTAGTCTTGTACTGTGCTGTTTATGAATTTATAACATTTTTAGGATATTCATTGATAGATGCTGTATAGCGGCGATCTATTTGATCCTTTTATTAATGTGCATGGTTTTATTGCCAATTGCATTGATCACTGTAATAAAGAAAATACTTTTACTTACTGGTCCGTGTGGTTCCTGTGCACTCTTTGGTCGCACCAGTGGTCAGTCCGAGATCCAAACAACTTGTGGGGTGATGTGACAGGCTAGCTGTAGGGGTGACGTCAGGCCAGAAAGGAACACACAGACAGACAGGCAGTACTGTGGTTGAAACCGAGACGCTGCGGCGCTCAGTATGTTTAATGAAACAAATAAAAGGTTTAAATAGAAAACAGCACACGGCACTTGAGGCCAAAATAAACAGACAAACAAAACGAATAGACACTAACAAACAGGGTGGACGAACGCTAAAGACAAAACAAGTACCGTGCTGGTTCTCCAGCATGTAGTCGCAGTTGTTATTATTTTCCTTTGTGTCGTTTTAATAGTTTTTTACCTCCTCTCCCCACCCGTTCACCGAACACACAACCCTGAGTGAGTGCTTTGTGCATCTATATATACTGTTGTGCCGGGATTCAATTACTAATTAATTATTCACTTGAATCCCAGTACGTGAACTAATTCTGTGCAACCCCGTGCTCACATATTATTACATACTTTAAATGCACGTGAAGTGAAGTGCAATCCCTGTGCCTAAAAACAATTATACATTTTACACACTCATGCTCATTACCCGCATTATATCCTGTGTACCAACGGCAATACACCAACATTTACACACTACATACAACATAAAACACAAAAATACACACAGGGGCGGTGCACATTGCCACAGGTAAAAAGAGGGAAAATTGTTAAACTCTGTAATACAACACTTATCCGTGTAAAGTCAAACATACCCCGTGACACATATATATATTAAAACACGAAACAGAATAAATGTTCTAATATAACTATAAATCAAATACACCGGAGTTAGGGTTTTCCTATTTTTTTTCTTGGCTGTAAACAAGTTCCTGTGTCATGTTCAGTGACATCACATGAAAAATAAATCAGGCAGTGAAATTCAATCTCTCCCATATCCAAAGATATTCATCTGCAACCTGTACTGCAAAGTATGGTTGCCCAGTAAGTCAAAGAAATGAGTTTTTTTATTGGGTAAACATGACACTTCAGTATGATCATGTAAACGGTCCTTAAAGAAATTGGAGTCTTGCTCTATCAGGCCCTCAGTTTATCAGTAACATTTTATTTCATAGGATGTTCATGTATTCTATATTTTTAGCTTTTCCCTTTTTCTTTCAGCTGACACAGGACCCTTTCTCTGTAATACAGTGACTGATATATTTAGTACAAATACTGTACATTTACACATTCCCTTACATATACACTTTGTGCTTACAATATATTATGCACTGCCATTGAGGGTAGTTAATATTTCATGGGTCCGGGAGAGATGAAAGGCACACAGTATCATGGGGCTTTGCTCCTCACAGTAGAGAGGCACATATCTATTTGGCTTACAGTCTGTGGGAGGCCTATTCATTTTAAAAAGGTTTATTTAAATACCAATCCTGACAAGCTCTCACACATCTCCTGATCTTACATCTATGAATGACAGAACCTTTGTGTGGCAGAAGCAGCTTTCATTTGTTTGAGGGGAATCAACCCTAAATACCGGGGGTGAGGTATTTATCTCGACAAAAGTAGCTTTCAGCCTGCATTTATTCAAATTACAGACCGCAATAAATATCTTCATAAAACTGCATAGTAATTGTATGATGGCCTTTTGGACAGTAACAATGGGAGACACTGCTGTGCATATTAAATCTGCAGCAAATATTATAGAAATCCATACAAAACAAACAAACAAACAAAGTCACATGGATGACATTACTACTAAACATCAAATTAAAAGATGCTTCCTACAATCAAATGTATTTTTTCACCTTGTTCTATTCTGTCATACTTTGTGTAGTGATGGTACAGTGCTTCACATTGCCATCATTCATAAGAACATAAGAACATAAGAAAGTTTACAAACGAGAGGAGGCCATTCAGCCCATCTTGCTCGTTTGGTTGTTAGTAGCTTATTGATCCCAGAATCTCATCAAGCAGCTTCTTGAAGGATCCCAGGGTGTCAGCTTCAACAACATTACTGGGGAGTTGGTTCCAGACCCTCACAATTCTCTGTGTAAAAAAGTGCCTCCTATTTTCTGTTCTGAATGCCCCTTTATCTAATCTCCATTTATGACCCCTGGTCCTTTTTTTTTTTTTTTCAAGTCAAAGAAGTCCCCGGGTTGACATTGTCTATACCTTTTAGGATTTTGAATGTTTGAATCAGATCGCCGCGTAGTCTTCTTTTGTTCAAGACTGAATAGATTCAATTCTTTTAGCCTGTCTGCATACGACATGCCTTTTAAACCCGGGATAATTCTGGTTGCTCATCTTTGCACTCTTTCTAGAGCAGCAATATCCTTTTTGTAACGAGGTGACCAGAACTGAACACAATATTCTAGGTGGGGTCTTACTAATGCATTGTAGAGTTTTAACATTACTTCCCTTGATTTAAATTCAACACTTCTCACAATATATCCAAGCATCTTGTTAGCCTTTTTTATAACTTCCCCACATTGTCTAGATGAAGACATTTCTGAGTCAACATAAACTCCTAGGTCTTTTTCATAGTTCCTTCTTCAATTTCACTATCTCCCATATGATATTTATAATGAACATTTTTATTGCCCGCATGCAATACTTTACACTTTTCTCTATTAAATTTCATTTGCCATGTGTCTGCCCAATTTTGAATGCGGTCTAGATCATTTTGAATGACCTTTGCTGCTTCAACAGTGTCTGCCACTCCTCCTATTTTTGTGTCGTCTGCAAATTTAACGAGTTTGCTTACTATATCAGAGTCTAAATCATTAATGTAGATTAGGAATAGCAGAGGACCTAATACTGATCCCTGTGGTACACCACTGGTTACCTCACTCCATTTCGAGGTTTCTCCTCTAATCAGTACTTTCTGTTTTCTACCTGTTAACCACTCCCTAATCCTGATACTGCATTAAAGCACATGGTAATTCATCCATAACTATAAAACACTCAATAGCACTGAATTTAGAAATACTTATTTCTATAAAAGTGCATCTCAAGCAAATCAGTGCTTCTTCAAGTGTAGAATCCATTCCTTATTCCTAAAGCATGTTTAAGGATTTGCTGCTGGACTGTATACATACTGTAGCTCTGTACTCACAAGATAATTTCTGCTGTACAAGTTTAAATAGGAATCATTAAATAAGAAGAGAAAATGTCATACCCAGTGTGACAAGGAGAGAATGAATGGGAGCTGTAAATAACCTCCAGACCGTGAGGGCGCTGCGCTCAAAGATAGGAACGCTCCTGACCGGAAGTACTGACATCTGGGCACAGCAGGGACTGGAGGTCGGCCATTGGTAGGTCCCGAAGCTGCTGTACTGCTGAGCGTGTTCCTCGTGGGCAGCGCTGCAGCGTGCTCTGATTGGGCAGATTTTGGTGCACTGCTGATTATAGGGAGGGGCAGTATATAGGGACGCAGTTCTGGGAAGCTCGCTCTTGAGTTTTTGGAGCCGCATCATATTGCCTTTGTTGTTTTGCTACCTGTTTTGTGTCTTACCATTTTGCAGACTGCGAGGACTGAAAGGGACGACCAGTGCAGAGCTACACTCTTTGCATGAAAAACTGATGAGCCACAGACCCCTACGCAGTGCTGCATAACCATGGCACCAGCTGCACTGAAAGAATATTGTGTAAATTGAAAGTGAACAGGACTTGTTTATTTGATTATTTTTATTTTTCCCTGAACTTAACCATTGCTTAGTTTTTTTTTATTATTGCAAAGTATTTTAACCTGGATGTAACTATTGCTGGCTCGTCCCGTTTTTTGTGTTGTGTGCAATAAAAGCACCCTTGAGGGGTTCCCTTTCAGGTCAAAAATAACCATCAAGGTATGGGATATTGCCGTCAGGCAGTAGGGATTGGCTGAGCTTTATAGAAAAGCTGCTGATAGGGTTCCGCGCGAGGTGCCGTGTAAGCCCGCCCCCCTGGGAGCTTACTACACGCAGCGCGCGGAGACTCTCTTCCTCTTTTGTCTTCAGCATCGGTAGCGGTAGGTACTAGAGCTTGTAACTGTCTGTACTCATTGAGCTTAGGCTTGAGAAGCTGGTTTTTGCATTTATTGTTGGTAAATTTGGTTATATAATTGTGTATATATATATTTTATATATTACTTTATATATCCTTTCACGCTTTGCTTCGGCATCGCGTTTTTGTTTAACCTCGTGGTCTTCGTCTTTTCTTTATTAGTATATTATTCTAATATTTAATTGTGTGTTTTTTGGGTTTTGTATATATATATTATATATTTGTTATATATATATATATATATATTTTATTTGGACGTGCGTCGTTGGCCTTGGCCACGCGTGTATTGCAGCCTCGGTCTTGCCTGGCTAGAACCGGCAGGTGTGTGGAGTCTGCTCTGCAGCCCTCTATAAATCTTCCACTGCTGTGTGTTCCCCACCGCGTGGTAGCTGTACGGTTTGCCCTACAGTCACTGATACAGTACACTAAGCACTTGCTGCAGCGTCCCAAACAAACAAAAAAAAAAATCCCTTTTCACCATTAAGAAGACGACCACAAAGCACAATACTCCCTTAAGCACCAAGGTAAGTATTTCACCAAATAAGACACTGTACCAGCACTAGCGTCTCCGCTCTGCGGGTCAGCTGACGCTTAGGCGTCTCGTGCTAGCGTCTCGACGCTCGGTACTCGCTCTGAGTGGTGTCAGCGCTTTGGTGCTTGGTGCAGCGCTTCGGCGTTTGGTGCAGCGCTTCCGCGCTTGGGACTCGGTGCTCGACGCTCGGTGCGTCTGTGCTCTGCCCTTGATGCTTCGACGCTCGACGCACGCACCTCGACGCTCGGTGCTTCAACACTCGGTGCTCGGCGCTTCGACGCTCGGTGCTCGGCGCTTCGACGCTACACGCTCGACGCTCGGCCTTTCGGCGACGCCACACGCCGACTCGCGGCGCTTCGACGCTACACGCTCGACGCTCGGTGCCTCGACGCCACGCTCCGACGGGGTGCCTCGACGCTATGACGCTCGACGCCGGTGCCTCGACGCTACACGCCGACGCTGACGCGCTAGACGCCGACGCTCGGCGCTTTTGGCTCAACGCTCGACGCTCGGTGCTCGACGCACCTTCGATGTTTGCTGTGCCGTGCTCGACGGAGATGTCGGGCTTCCATCGTTGCACGTCTTGTCAGGCTAAGCTGCCTGCCAGTGACCCACGATGAGTGCGTGGGCATGTCGGGCCAGAACCGCGCCGCATCTGCGCTGGCGGATAGGGCTTTTGCCACCTTTGTGCTGGTTTTTCAGCCACGCGCCCTTCAGCAAAGGGCTAAGAAATCAGTGGGTGGGCACTCTCCCTCCTCGGGATCTTCCCACACCGTTTCAGCCCCGCCGTCGTCTACGGCGACGCCGCCAGGGCGACTGCAGCTCTCCACGAGCCCAGCCTCCCAGATTACAGCTGGTCAGAGGTCCCTCACCAGACGTGCTAGGGCTCGCAGCCCCTCCCCTTCTAGGGTATGCCCTCGTCGGGAGGCTAGGTCGCCCTCCAGATCGCCTTAACGTAGAGGACGCTCTCACTCCCCTGGTCGCGACAGGCGATGCAGAGACAGGTCGGGGGTGGTAGAGCTAACCTCCAAGATGTCTCAGTTCATGGAGGTGATGATGGGACAGCAGTCTCTTCTCATGTCCCTAGCTAATGCAGTGCCTCGAGCCCCAGAACAACTCACTGGGCCCGTCGCCAACCAGCCAGTGGCTCCTCTACAACCTCCATTGGCCGTTTCCCTTCCACTGCAACCTCAAAAGGACTGGGATATCGATGCCATTTCCAGGGATGCATCTGACATCCTGGAAGGGGACAGTATAGAGGCTGAGGTAGCCTCCCAGCACTCGGATCAGGTCGCTGAGTCCGAGGTGATGGATACTGATGACCCTATGTGGTCTGTGGTGGACAGAGCAACCCGCCACTTGGGCATCGATTGGCCTGGGACAGAGCTTCCCCGGCAATTTCTGTTTGAGTCGCCTTCAGCCCAGTCCCATCAGTCCCTTCTGCGGCCCTCAGAAGTGAGCTAGGCACACTCAGTCAGCTGCTGGTGAAGCTAGCCCAGCTCAACGCACGGGCTCAGGGCAGGAGCATCGCGTCTATGGTGGTGGCCAGAAGACAGCTCTGGCTCTCGCAGGCGAGAGTGCAGGAGCCTGACAAGGCCCCTTTGCTGGATGCTCCGATTACACCCGGACACACATTTGGTCCGGCGGTGGAGGAGATGTTGCAACGCTCCGTCAAGGCGCGGGAGGCGTCACTGCAAATGGCTAAGATGTGGCCAAATAAACAGTTCCAGCCAAAGCGGCCTCAGGAACAGCCATGGCGTAAGACACCGCCACAGCAGCAGGCGCAACCACGGGGTAGTAGGACCTCCCCCGTAGGTCCATCAGCGCGCGGCCAGCCTGGGTTTGCAAGACCGCGGCGCGTAGAATGGCGCCCTAGAGGAGGTGGCAGGTCACGTCCTCGTGGCTCTGTCCAGGCCCCTCGTGAGCGAGCACAGCCAAAGCAGCCCTGAGGCATCCAGGCAGCTGTTAGCCCACCCTTTCACTGTTCCACAGCTCCAGTTGTGGCAACAATGCACCAACGATATCTGGGTGCGCAAAACTATATCCACTGGGTACACCCTTCAGTTCCAGTTAAAGCCTCCCCCCTTCAGGGGGCTGGTCGTAACTGCAGTGAAGGACCCGGTTCAGTCCTCAGTTCTGAATGTGGAAATACAGGCATTGCTCAGGAAGCGTGCCATTCAACAAGTAGACCCTGCTCTGATCGACCAGGGGTTCTATTCCAAATACTTCCTAGTGCCCAAAAAGGACGGTGGGTTCCGTCCTATTTTAGATCTGCGAGTACTGAACAAATACCTACAGCGGTTATCGTTCAGGATGCTTACGCACAGGCACATCATCCAGTCAGTCCGACACGGCGACTGGTTCACCACCGTGGACCTGACAGATGCGTACTTTCACGTTCCCATCTGCCCGGGTCACAGGAAGTATCTGCGTTTCGCATTCCAGAGCAGGGTGTACGAGTTTTGTGTCCTCCCATTCGGCCTGTCACTAGCTCCTCGAACCTTTTCCAAATGTATGGATGCCATTTTAGCTCCCTTGCGGGCTCAAGGCGTCCGACTGCTGAACTATCTGGACGACTGGCTCGTCTGCGCGCAGTCGAAGGAGCAGTTGGCACAGCACGCAGTGATGGTTACAGACCATCTTCAGCGGCTAGGTCTGAAGGTCAATTCAGAAAAGAGCTGCCTCGTGCCGAGCCAACAGACCGAATTCTTGGGTCTGCATCTGGACTCAATGTCCATGGAAGCGACCCTGTCGACACAAAGAGTTGCCTCGCTGGAGCGGTGTCTCTCGCTATTCAGATTGAGAGAAACAGTCAGCATGAAGCTGTGTCAGCGCATGCTGGGGTTGATGGCTGCCGCCTCGCAAGCCCTTCCTTTGGGCTTACTACACCAGAGACCTCTGCAGGCCTGGTTCAATGCCTTCGCGTTGCATCCGCGGAGAGACAAACACCGCAGGTTGAGGGTATCCCGAACCTGCTGGGAAGCACTGCGCTGGTGGAAAGTTCCGTCGAACATCCGCCAGGGCTTATACTTGGGTCCCATCTTCCGAAGGGAAGTCATCACAACCGACGCTTCCAACCAGGGTTGGGAAGCAGTCTGGAACGGGACAGGGACACGTGGAGTGTGGTCAGGACCCTGGAGGTCAGCCCACATCAATGCTCTGGAACTCAGAGCGGTGGACCTCGCCCTTCGGCACTTCTTGCCAGTGCTTCTAGGCAAGCACGTGTTAGTGCGGTCAGACAACACCACGGTAGTGGCGTATATCAACCGCCAGGGCGGCTTGCGGTCCCCCGGTCTTCACCGGATGGTAACACGGCTGTTGCTTTGGGCACAACCGCGTTTAGCCTCTCTGCGTGCGGTTCACCTACCGGGCAGAGTCAATTACGCAGCGGATCTCCTGTCCAGAGGAGGTCCTCTTGCAGGCGAATGGCGTCTTCACCCTTGGGTGGTAGAGCGCATTTGGGAATGGTTCGGCACAGCGCAAGTAGATCTCTTCACTTCGTGAGAGACCACGCACTGTCCCCTATGGTTCTCGATGAAGGACCTCGACAGCCCCTTAGGAGTCGATGCACTGGCTCACGAATGGCCGCCAGGGCTCCTGTATGCATTTCCACCGATTCCGATGCTCCCCGCTTTCTTGGAGAAGGTCAGGGTAGAGCAAGCGACAGTGATTCTGATCACTCCTCGGTGGCCTCGGAGAATATGGTTCCCGAGTCTGGTGCAGTTGTTGCACGGTCGCCCGAGGGAGCTCCCTCTGCGAGCGGACCTGTTGTCCCAAGCCCAAGGAGGGCTATGGCACCCAAACCCCAAACTCATGCAGTTATGGGCTTGGCCCCTGAGCAGCAGCGCCTGTCAGCCTTAGGGCTTTCGACAGTGGTTATATTGACCATTCAGAGTGCGAGAGCGCCCTCTACTAGGTCGCAGTATGCGTATAAGTGGCAATTGTTTCAAAGTTGGTGTCTGGCTGAGGGCCATGACCCGGTCTCCTGCCCTATGGCAGTGATATTACAGTTTCTGCAGAAGCTGCTAGATGAGGGGAAATCTCCCTCTACACTTAAAGTGTATTTAGCCGCCATATCGGCTTACCATGTATGCATTGACGGGTTATCACCAGGTTGCCATTTTCTGGAATCTCAGTTCCTGAAAGGCGCAAGACGCTTGCGGCCTCCAAGGACGACCAGTTTACCGTCATGGAGCCTTGATGTGGTTTTAGAAGCCCTTACCAAGGCACCGTTCGAGCCTCTCCACAATGTAGATATGAAGCTCGTGTCTATGAAGACTGCGTTTTTGCTATCAGTGGTATCAGCAAAACACGTGGGCGAGTTACATGCACTTTCGGTGCATTCATCATGTACTCGTTTCAGGAGAGACGGTTCTAAGGTCTCCATGCGTCCAAACCGGCCTTTTACCCAAGGTCATATCCCCGTTTCATATGAACCAACCAGTCGAGTTGATGGCGTTCCATCCTCCTCCTTTTTCTTCCCCAGAGGAAGAGTGGTTACACGTGCGGGCATTGAGGTGTTATACTGACCACACAAGGACTGTGAGGCAAACAGAACAGCTGTTCATATGCCATGGTTCTAAGACTTTGGGTCAGCCGTTGTCTAAGCAACGCCTTTCCCATTGGATAGTGGATGCTATTAAATTAGCTTATGAATCTGCAGGCCTTCTGCCACCAGGGCAGTTGAAGGCGCATTCCACTAGGGGTATGGCGACATCCTGGGCCCTCTTTAGAGGAGTGCTGGTGTCTGACATTTGCGCAGCAGCCAGTTGGGCTACACCGCATACTTTCATGCGGTTTTACCGGTTGAACGTACTGGATTCCTCTGCTCCACTATTTGGAGCATCTGTGCTACACTCTATGACGCCTCAGGATGCAGACATATAGAGTGGTTGATAAGATGGTGTTGCCTATTCCACCTTAGGACAGGTGTCATTGCGAGCACAGACGCTGAGGCGCAGCTCCGCATATGCGTAGATGTACTGCCTACGCAGTTGCGTTATGACGTAAGTCTGTCCTACTGCCGAGAATCCTCCCTCGCGACGGCTTGGGCACACTGTTCCCATACCTTGATGGTTATTTTCGACTTGAAAGGGAACGATAGGTTGCGGATGCAACCCCGGTTCCCTGAAAGAGAAAATAACCATCAAGCCGCGAGGTCGCTCCGGAAGCCTTCACGGCCTGAAGAGCAAAAGAGGAAGAGAGTCTCCGCGCGCTGCGTGTAGTAGCTCGCGCGGAGGCCTGTCAGCAGCTCTGCTATAAAGCTCAGCCAATCCCTACTGCCTGACGGCAATATCCCATACCTTGATGGTTATTTTCTCTTTCAGGGAACCGGGGTTGCATCCGCAACCTATCGTTTTCTTTGATTGGCGTCATTTCTATTGCACCACCCACTACATCCTGACACTCTGTCATTCTGCATTGATAGGAAGTGGATCATATCTGGGGTACCACAGCACTTATGGGAGAGACTGTTCATTGAAACCTCTTGCATATTTTTAGAGGGGCAATTTACTATTCCGGGATACCAAGATATTTAGTGAGAAAGTAGTCTGAGTGAAATTATCCAGCAACAAACTCCCCATCCCCAGTTTGAAAATAAAATAAACCCTCTTGCACTGCATTCTCTTTGAAGAAAACTATTCAAATCACTGTGAAAGTGATTCACATGTGAAATTGCCCTAAATTACTGTACAGATTAACAATAACACATTGTCTGCCTGATAAAAAAACAAGATATTCTGCAACACAAATTTAACATGGCAGACTTCCATAAGGGCACATGCTGTGTGGATATTTAACCAGGGGACTTCAGTCTGCAGTGCATTTTATCTGCTGCTTGTCATGAGTGCCAAATGAGTCAGGTAAAAAAAAGAGAGAGAAATAGAATGGTTACGAGAGATTCATTATCAGATCCAGCCATAAACAGATCAACACCTTCAGATCTCTTCTACACAGCTACCCTGGGTGATTGATGCCTTTGTCAGCAGCTCAAATGGCTCCCTCATGGCAGCCATCAAATGGCACCCCAAATGAAATTACTATGAGAGATGGGAATCTAGGCCTATTACGATGGGGACAGGCCATTATGGCTTTCTGTCTGTAAATGACCTTTAAAGAGAAATGTAGTTATTACCATTTTTCTATCAGCCCGCCTCATTTATTACATTGTGGTATTGTAATGTGCTCATAGTTCAGAAATATTGAGGTGTGACTTAAGTGAGATGATTGAGGAAAAAAAACACATTTTTAATTTTTTTTGTACGTTTTCATGACAGTAGCTAGCAATTTATTTCAGCTTTGACATGGGAGTATACTTCTTTGGGAATTAAAATGAGGAACTGTTTCCATTGAACACTATTGTGTAGACATGTGTAAACAGGTACATACAAACCTGTAAAACCAAAATATTTTTTTCTAAAAGTAACATAAAAAAGTAATATAACATACGTTTCATATTAGACACATAAGTTGTTATCCTACCTGTCATTTCAGTTTGCTGTGTGCATCTGAGTGCAGCTTGCCATATTCCAATCAAAAAGGCTACTTTCAAGATTAAATATTTCCCAGTTGCATTTCTGGAACAAAACGAAGGACTGCTGTCTCCTAGGTACATTGAGAAATAAAGCTTTCACTGAGTTGGCATCTTGGTGCAATTGTACAAATCCACAATCATAGCAACTGTCTCATAGTCGGTCTACAAACAAAGTAAAGCTTGAAATAAATAAAATTAAAAAAAAAAAAAAAAAAAAAAAAAAAACATGTGTGCTATGAAAAGCTTTAAAACAAGTCAGTTAAGATACAATTGATTACAGTAAATTTACTATTTACTGGAATCAATTGTATCTTAAACTGACTTGTTTTAAAGCTTGAAAAAACATAGTAAGTTAATTTTAGCAGATCCTCGCCAGAAAGTGTGACAATAGAAAAATATATATATATATATATATATATATATATATATATATATATATATATATATATATATATACAGCTCTGGAAAAAATTAAGAGACCACTGCAAAATGATCAGTTTCTCTGGTTTTACTATTTATAGGTATGTGTTTGGGTAAATGAACATTTTTGTTTTATTCTATAAACTACTGACAACATTTCTCCCAAATTCCAATAAAAATATTGTCATTTAGAGCATTTATATGCAGAAAATGACAACTGGTCAAAATAACAAAAAAGATGCAGTGTTGTCAGACCTCGAATAATGCAAAGAAAATAAGTTCATATTCATTTTTAAACAACACAATACTAATGTTTTAACTTAGGAAGAGTTCAGAAATCAATATTTGGTGGAATAACCCTGATTTTCAAGCACAGCTTTCATGCGTCTTGGCATGCTCTCCACCAGTCTTTCACATTGATGTTACTTTATGCCACTCCTGGTGCAAAAATTCAAGCAGCTCGGCTTTGTTTGATGGCTTGTGACCATCCATCTTCCTCTTGATCACATTCCAGAGGTTTTCAATGGGGTTCAGGTCTGGAGATTGGGCTGGCCATGACAGGGTCTTGATCTGGTGGTCCTCCATCCACACCTTGATTGACCTGGCTGTGTGGCATGGAGCATTGTCCTGCTGGAAAAACCAATCCTCAGAGTTGGGGGACATTGTCAGAGCAGAAGGAAGCAAGTTTTCTTCCAGGACAACCTTGTACATGGCTTGATTCATGCGTCCTTCACAAAGACAAATCTGCCTGATTCCAGCCTTGCTGAAGCACCCCCAGATGAGTCCAATTTTCAGCTTTGCCCAACACCTGGTCATCTAATGGTTAGACGGAGACCTGGAGAGGCTGACAAGTCACAGTGTCTCGCACCCACTGTGAAATGTGGTGGAGGATCGGTGATGATCTGGGGGTGCTTCAGCAAGGCTGGAATCGGGCAGCTTTGGCATGAATCAAGCCAAGTCAGGGTGAAAATGGAGAGAAATTTTAAAAATGGAGACAATTTGAGTGCCAATGAATAAATACTTTAAAATTTATACATATCGGTACACGATACATTTATGAATACAAAACAAGCCTTAAATAACTGATCAATTATAACCAATTCACCATAAACAAGGAAGATCCTAAAAGGTATAGACAATGTCAATCTTTGACTTGAAAAAAAGAAAAAAGGACCAGGGTCATAAATGGAATTAGATAACAGAAAATAGGAGGCACTTTTTTACACAGAGAATTTGAGGGGTCTGGAACCAACTCCCCAGTAATAAATGACACCCTGGGATCCTTCAAGAAGACTTTGATGAGATTCTGGGATCAATAATTCTTGAGCAAGATGGGCTGAATCTCCCTCTCGTTTGTAAACTTTCTTATGTTCTTCTTATGTTCTTAAGATGAAAATACAAGTCATCTACTGTAATATAACAAGTTTAAATGACAAGCCGTGACAGAGATCGAATGATGTTAGATTCCCTCTCGACCTGTGAGGGCACGGTGCGAGGAGGAACAAGTAATTTTAATTAAATGGCACGACAATTTATTCCGTAGGGTAGGTGGAAGTCGGTCATTTAGGAAAGGGCGGAGCTAGCACCCAAGCTCATTAACCCGGACGGTAAGCGGCGGGCATCCGAGGACTGGAGGAGCGGATGCGCTCGTTAACCTCGGGTCATGAGCGAGGGTATAAATAGGGGGCATGGCTTGAGTGATCTGTTCCTTTGTAGATGGTTAAATTACATAGCCGAGAAGGAGCCTGTATTATAAAACTAACCGTGAGTGTGTCTTGTCTGTGTCTTAACACTGTGTGTCTTTTTGTGTTATTTCTCACTAAAAGAATACTGAGCACGATCCGGAGCTGCAGCCTCAGGGCAGCGAAAACCCGGACCTCAGCACTCACTTTTCCACTGCAGGAACTGTCTTTGTTTGCACCACTAACACCAAAATCACGCACTGTCTAAATTGTGTCTGTGTTTTGTGTTTTATGTGGGTGATGAAACGGGACTTTTGGGTTACGAATCAAACCCGTTGGATTATAAAACGAGTGATACACGCCGCTGTACCACTTCCTACAGTGTTATTATTTGCAGGTTTGCCTTAAAGCTCTGGACATTTTCTGAATAAACACCCTTGCACCTGTACCAAACGTTGTTTGTGTAATTACTCTGCACTGCACTCACCTGCACGTATTCACCACTCTGCCACACGTGGTTGTCAGAAGAGGGTCATGGATTACGCAACACTGTCGGCGCTGCTGGAGCAGCTGGACAGCAGACGGGAGGTGGAGGAGAGACGGAGAGAGGAGAGGTACACCGCGCTGATCGAGAGGGTCGGGCTGGCAATACCAATCGCCGCTCAATATGACCTGGTAAAACTGGCTATTCTCCGCTGTCTCAATATTACGGAGGAAACGCACCGAGTGAGGTTCAGGGAGTACAGGAGGTCCCCGAACGTACGCCCCAGGGTGGTCACGCAGAAGCTCTGTGACCACATGATACACTGGCTCACCCCGGCGCTAAAAACAACTGCACAGATGGGTGAGGCCATCGTCATTGAGCAGTTTTGTCATGTGGTCAGCACCGAGACCCAAGCATGGATACGGCGCCACAACCCCAACACCCTGGACCAGGCAGTAAAGCTCGCCGAGGACTTCGAGGACTCCCTGGTATCAGCCCAGACTGGGCTACTCACCGTGCCACCTCAACGGAGCAGCCGAGCCCCACCTCCTCTCTCTGCTCCACCAACCCCACCACCGGGACCGGGTCAACGACCTCCTAGAGCACCGACCCCAATGGGCGACCTTGCCTCCTCTTCATGGAGACCAAGGTTGGCCCCAGCTGGGGTAGAGGCGCTCCCCCCTGCCCCTGCCATACCAGCAGCGGGACAGACCATTAACTACTGTGCCCTCCTTTCCCCCAACCTGTTTTAGGTGCCGCCAGCCGGGTCATCAGGCTAGGTCATGCCCATTTGCGATGGAGTGTGACGTGGCCGTGTGCAATCTGGCATCTGAAGCAGGTAAGCGAGAGAAAAATGGTCGGGAGAGGCCTTGTATTGTTAATGTGATTTTGGGAAAAGTGAAAACCCATGCATTAGTGGACACAGGGTGTGGTCAGACCTTAATTAGAGCATCTCTCTTAGGCGGTATGTTGTGGCAGCCACAAGGTCAGGTGGCGATCTCCTGTATCCATGGAGACACGGCAACATACCCCACAGTTAAAGCATATTTATCGGTCGGTTCGATTGAACGTCACCTGGTAGTCGGGGTGGCGGAAAGGCTACCACATCCAGTTATTCTGGGTCGAGACTGGCCCAGCTATAAAGATTTGGTGAAATTAAGGGCAGTCCCGGCCATACACGCAAATGTGGCAGAAAAAGCAGAAAGGGAAATGATTGGTAATGTTTTTCCCTTTCAAACGGAAATGTTTTCTCCTTTGTTCCGGCCGAGAAAAACAAATAAAGAGAGAAGGCTGCGGAAATGGGAGGGAGCATTAATGAGACAAGGCTGAGGCCTGGTGGGAGCCAGCTATAACGGTGAAAAACGTCAGTCAAAGGGGGTCGGAACACAGTGTGACTGAGAGGGCGAGGTTACTGGGCCATCAAGGGCAGATGTTACTCCCGCCCCGCTCAATATACCGGACATGTGGCACTCAAATGTGGACCTAGTGTGGGAGCAGAAAAAATGACCCATCACTGGTGCACATTTAGGGACATTTCCGGTCCATTGAAGGTAAGGATGTTGAAGGCGCTGGGGCACTGGTATTTCCACATTTCATTATCAAGGGGCAACTACTATATAGGGTAAACCTGGCCACGGGCACAGGACATCCTGTAACACAATTATTGGTTCCCCCGTCTTGTCGACTGGAGGTCATGAGGCTGATGCATGATATCCCGTTTGCGGGGCACCTCGGAGTTGACAAGACAAGGGAACGGATATTGGCTCGATTTTTTTGGCTAGGACTTTATAATGAAGTGTCGAAATTGTAGCCACATGCCCAGACTGCCAGCGTAGTAGCGCCGGTCGAAAAGCGCCCCGCCTTTGGTCCCACTGCCGATTATTTCCCCCTTTGAACGCATCGCAGTGGACATAGTCGGCCCTTTGCTACCTGCTGACTCCGGGTATACGCATATCTTAGTGGTGGTAGATTACGCAACATGATACCCAGAGGCAGTTCCCTTGAGGTCCACTAGTGCTGCTGCGATAGCCAAAGAACTAGTGCAGAAGAAGTCGACAGAGTGGCGTTCGCAAAGAGGCATGGGACATGCTCGAACTTGGGGTGATTGAGCCTTCCAGGAGCGAATGGTGCAGTCCAATTGTGATAGTGGCCAAAAAGGACGGCACCAACCGCTTCTGCGTTGATTTCCGCAAGGTAAACGCTATTGCCAAGTTTGATGCGTATCCCATGCCTCGGGTCGACGAGCTTCTAGATAGACTGGGAATGGCAAGGTTTATTTCCACTCTGGACCTGACAAAGGGATATTGGCAGATCCCGATAACTCGTAGTTCTAGAGAGAAAACCGCATTTTCAACACCAGAGGGGCTGTTTCATTTTACAACCATGCCGTTTGGGTTACATGGTGCGCCTGCTGCCTTCCAGAGACTGATGGACCAGGTTTTACACCCACATCGTGAATATGCGGCAGCGTATTTTGATGATGTGGTCATTTACAGCTCCACCTGGCGAGAGCATTTGGCCAGGATCACAGCCGTCCTTCAGTCTCTAAGGGTAGCCCGGCTGACAGCTAATTTGCGAAAATGTGCGTTTGCCAAGAAAGAGACACAATATTTGGGATTTATAATGGGGAATGGCAGGGTGAAACCCATTGTCTCCAAGGTCCAGGCCTTGGTGGATGCGGCAATCCCCAAGACCAAGGCTCAGGTGAGGTCTCTACTGGGGTTAGCCGGTTATTACCGTCGCTTTATCCCTGAGTATGCCACCGTGGTTAATCCCTTAATTGACCTCACCAGAAAGAGCGCACCAAATTCAATTAAATGGTCAGAAGAATGTCAGGGGGCGTTTGATACTGTTAAGCAGAGACTTTGCCAGGCCCCCGCTCTCATCACTCCAGACTTCACCAAGAGATTCATCCTCCACACCGATGCTTCGGATGTCGGTTTGAGTGCAGTCCTGTCCCAAATGGTAGGCGGAGTAGAACACCCTGTTCTGTATATAAGTAAAAAAATGCTCCCTCGGGAGCGCAACTATCCGTCGTCGAAAAAGAGTGTTTGGCCATCAAATGGGCTACTCACTCTTTGAGATACTACCTGCTGGGACACTCATTTGATCTCGCCACTGACCACGCCCACTCAAGTGGTTACACAATGAAGGACAGCAATGCCCGTATAACTCGGTGGTATCTGGCATTGCAGCCCTTCATGTACCACATGGTACACCGTGCAGGAAAGACCACCAAAATGCGGATTATTTTTCCCGGAGGGGGGGGGGAGCAATGGGAAAGGTAGATTCAGCCGAAAGTGTTCCTTCGGCTCCACTCTAAGCGGTGGGATATGTGACAGAGATCGAATGATTCTTGGTGTTAGATCTCCCCTCTCGACCTGTGAGGGCATGGTGCGAGAGGAACAGAGTACCTTAATTAAATGGCACGACAATTTATTCCGTAGGGTAGGTGGAAGTCGGTCATTTAGGAAAGGGGCGGAGCTACGGCACCCAAGCTCATTGACCCGGACGGTAAGCGGCGTGGCATCCGAGGACTGGAGGAGCGGATGCGCTCGTTAACCTCGGGGTCATGAGCGAGGTATAAATAGGGGGCATGGCTTGAGTGATCTGTTCCTTTGTAGATGGTTAAATTACATAGCCGAGAAGGAGCCTGTATTGCTAAAAACTAACCGTGAGTGTGTCTTGTCTGTGTCTTAACACTGTGTGTCTTTTGTGTTATTTCTCACCAAAAGAATACTGAGCACGATCCGGAGCTGCAGCCTCAGGGCAGCGAAAACCCGGACCTCAGCACTCACTTTTCCACTGCAGGAACTGTCTTTGTTTGCACCACTAACACCAAAATCACGCACTGTCTAAATTGTGTCTGTGTTTTGTGTTTTATGTGGGTGACGAAACGGGACTTTTGGGTTACGGGTCAAACCCGTTGGATTATAAAACGGAGTGATACACGCCGCTGTACCACTTCCTACAGTGTTATTATTTGCAGGTTTGCCTTAAAGCTCTGGACATTTTCTGAATAAAATAAACACCCTTGCACCTGTACCAAACGTTGTTTGTGTAATTACTCTGCACTGCACTCACCTGCACGTATTCACCACTCTGCCACACAAGCTTTAAGAAATATTACATTATGCGGTGCCGGTAACTGCTGTAGAGAGGGAAGTTTGTTTCAAGATATCTTAAACAGGGATGATGTTATAAAAAATGGTATAAAAAAAACTGAGCTATGAAAAAAATGATACAAAAAGGTCTAAGTCAAACAATGCACAATAGGGGCAAAAACATCCCTCTTTTTTATGTAACAGGCACTACTACTACTAATGATGTACTTGACTTGGCCATTTTATTCTCCGTAGTATTCTCAGCAATCATCCCCATACTTTCCAGACCCTGGGTACTCACATACAACCAGCGTTCCCTCTAAGCTTTTTAGATACTGAGAATTGCCATTTTGACTGAGAAAGGGTAAATTATCAGTTAGAAACCTTCGGCCTTAAAAAATATATTTTTGTTGCATTATGAAACTTTTGGAACAATATTCCATAACAAGTGTCTCAATAATTTTACGATTTACTTTAAATTTAAACAAGACATCTATTGTGGCTCTGCCTCTGATTTTGAAAAATCCTCTGATCCTGTGCAGCCCTGTCTGTTGTTATCATAGATAACTGGTGGCCTGCATAAAATTGCTTTATACTACTGCATAAAACACTGGCATCTGCACTGCCTTCAATTGGAACCATCTTTAGGGCTACTAATTGTTCCAATTCCGCTTTTCAAAAATGGCCAATTCCATTTGTTCCCACTTTTTATCAACATATTAATAATTAAATATGGCATTTGAACATAAATATAAGGTTGCTAATTAAAATAAATTAATAAATATTACCACAGACTCTTGTTGTAATAGTAAGTAAAGCACCTGAAGACACTTCAGACCTGTTATAATGTTTATAAACATCACTTGGCTCACTGCTAGCATTAAAATAAGGAGGAAAACCTAAGAATGATATTACAACAGTTCAGAAAACCAAATGTCCAGCACAGTCTTCCACTAACACAGTAATTCAGTCTACAAATAAAGGTGTTTTGAAAAAACCTGTTTAGCTTATTGCTGGCATTTACATTAACAATATTATTATTATTATTATTTATTTCTTAGCAGATGCCCTTATCCAGGGCGACTTACAATTGTTACAAGATATCACATTATACATTATTTCACATTATACAGATATCACATTATACATTATTTCACATTATACAGATATCACATTATTTTTACATACAATTACCCATTTATACAGTTGGGTTTTTACTGGAGCAATCTAGGTAAAGTACCTTGCTCAAGGGTACAACAGCAGTGTCCCCCACTGGGGATTGAACCCACAACCCTCCGGTCAAGAGTCCAGAGCCCTAACCACTACTCCACACTGCTGCCCCAATAAAAAATATGAAACAGTTTAGTAACAGTCCAGCAATGCCATGTTAGAATAATCCTATGTACAGTACTCCAAATTAAGTTCAGTGTTTTACTGACATTCTAAAAATAACCAGGATAAAATATGAAACACTGACAAAGGCGTGTTGACTGACTCGTTGCTCTAAACAGGTTCACTGCTATGTATTACCTGATTGTAATTTAAATAGCACCCCTTTTAATGTAAACTCATAATTAATCCTCTCTATTGTTTCTTTCCTAATTCTGCAGTGTAATTTGCAAGATTTAACAAGAGGCGTGTCTCCAGACAGAATGTCTTTATGAAACCAACGCTGTGTAGTGTAGTGACTATATCCTTTATAGCTAGAAAAATAGTTTTGAGCTCATTTCTTCATCGTCAGAAAATATAATTCAATTAAGAAATGGTCATGGTTTAAAACTGCTAATTATAGCGTTATTAAAGGCAGGTAGCATGGAAAAAAATAAACTAAACAATAATGAAATCCGCAATTAATTTAGCTTACTTACTTCGGGAAAGCTCCGCCTTGATCTTGCTCGTTTGGTTGTTAGTAGCTTATTGATCCCAGAGGGTGCTTTAGGTGGATTGGCAGTATTAGATCGGGATTTCTGAAATTCGGCTGATTTTTGGGCTTGCGTCGACAAATTAATCGTGAATGGGCTTCCCCGCTGTGGCTGCAAATGTGAAGGAAATGGCACGAAGAATAGGAGCAGGCTTCTTCCTTGAAATTTTTGCAGATCTGGCAGCCGTAATGTTGCGGCCCTGAACGTCTTTTTATCTGGAAGGGATGAAGGAAGGGGGGAAATGCACTGGAGGGAGGAAGGAGGAGGATTGCAAGGGACGGACATGAGGGAATGGGGTGGAGGGTCGGTAACAGGGTGGAGGGTCAGTAACGGAGCAGGAAATGGTGGGGTGAGCAGAACCGCATACAGAGCGTGCTAGGAGACTGAGACCTGTGAAGAGGTAAGGCATAGAAGGGGGCTGTGGGGCCTTGTTGAAAGCCTGCAGCTGGAAAGGCAGAAGGATGCAAAGCATTTGACAGTTTGGTCCACTATGGGGGCCTGCTGGACACTCATAGTGGCCACAGAGGTCACCGCAGGGGCCTGCTGGATGCCTGTAGTGGGGGGGGGGGTAACTTGAAAGATTACAGTTGGAGGTACAAGTGGGGTTTGTTGGACAACAGTGGGGGGCACTGAAACCCCGGGATGGATCATGGGAGTAGCCGCTCCTGACTGTGAAACAGCCTCTGGATCCAAATGCTCAGAAACTGCTGAATGACCCTCAGATTGACTGATGCTATGAAGGTCCCGCCTTTGGCATCTTCCAGATGTAGACGCAGAGTTTTGTGAAGTCAAGGCAGTGGGTGCGGGGTGAGCTGGAAAGCGACAGGCTGTGCTGTCGTTATAACACCTGCGATGGGAAGGATGCTGCAGAGTGGAGAGAAAAATATTAAACAAATTCTCCTTACGTGCTGCAGATTTGAAGGGGATGTTGTTGCTACAGAGATAATGCTGGTGCCTGGGGATCGTCCAGTCTCTGATGTCAGGGGTTGCAGAGGAACGAGTGGCCAAGCGGGAGCTGCGGCGGACAGGAGAGCAAGCCGGTTGTTGTGAAGCAGACATCTGAGCAGAGGTTGGAGTTGTAAACACAGCCGATCAAAGTTGTCATGGAGTTAATAAATCAGGCATTGGAGGACCTGGTTTAATTGGTTGAAGAGATCTCGGCTCCGGAGAAATGGCAAACAGATCATCCGATGAAACATGATAATCAAGAACGTTCTCCATGGTGCGTGCACGTACAATGAAATTGAAGAGGGTATTTATAGTGCTAACAATCTTAATTAGCTAATGTGTAAATTGAATGATTCAATTTGGTGACACAGAGATTGGTGTCTGACCCTCCCCCGAACTTTAATTATAAACTTCATTAAATCGCAGCACTGGGTGGGGCTAAGCTCGCTAAACACTTTGTGTGAATAGGTGAAGAAAAACTAATCATGTGTCAGGGTTCTCCCCAGGAATTACTTTTACTTTTTGTGCTCTATAATAGAATATACAGGCTTTCTAGCTACAAATATATTCTCAAAAAGGAACTTCTTTACAAAAAACTTAAATTAATGCATCAGTTAGGATTGATATTAAAACGACAAAAGTAGGGAAATTTGCTTACAAGCAGTGGAAGGGGCAAGGCAATACAAGCAACCACAGACAGCCATCATTAGTTAAGACAAACAACTTACAACTCTCTGCAGATAACACAAGAGACAACCATCATCATGGTCCACAAGGTGATGACACGGAGAGGTGGGGAAGAGGGTGTGTTGGCTTTCCCTCTCTCTGAGAGGCGGGCCTTGGGGGATTGCTGAACCTATAAATAACGCTCTATTGTTCCCTCAGATCTGCCCCTATATAGCCAGCGGAAGCTTTGCGAGCTAAGAACAGTGCAATGAAATACAGCACAACAACAGTACAGTACAAGATATAGAGCAGTAGCGGGGAAATCTGGGCAGACCCCCGGAAGTATAGTTTTCAGCAGAGCAGTTGAGGGAACTGCAGAGTGTAGGACGGAGTCTCGGGCCATACGGGTAGCGACGATCGGAGAAACGCTGCATAGCACCTTTATTTTGTAGTTTTGTTAATAGTGTTTTATTTCTCTTTTTCTTTGTGCCTTCTGTTTTGATTATTGTTTCGTGCACCTTCAAGGTATTCTGTGAAACCTTCTACCATTTGGTAAAAATAGGACAGCAGTGCCACCTTGTGGACATAAATAAATAGTGCACCCAAGTGGTGTTTAGCACTGCAAATTTCTGTCTCCTGTGTCAGTGAATTCCTCACCCTTCCACACGTGGTGTCAGGAGTGGGATTCACTGGCACTGCCCACAAAAAGCAGTGCACCGAAAAGGAGCAGAAATGGATGCCACCCAGTTTGCAGCCGTGATGGATCTTCTACGCCAGACCCTAACTGCTGCAGTGCAGGGGGCGGCTAGGCCAAGGGGACCAGATCCCAGGTTGCAGAGGCCGACCAAGAGGACAGCAAAGGATCGCCCTGAAGCCTATCTGGAGGTGTTTGAGGCAATGGCGACTTCTGCAGGTTGGGACCAGGCACAATGGGCTAGCTACCTCTTGCCACAGCTGACGGGGGAGGCGCAAGCAGCGGTGAGGACGCTGTCTCCCGAGCGTATGATGGATTACCCCATGCTGAAAGCAGCCATCCTTAATCGCGTGGGGGCCATGCTGGAGGGATATCGCCGAAAGTTTCGGGAGGAGCGCTTCTCGGCGGAGGAGCATCCCAGAACCATCACCCATCGGCTGAAGGATTACGCCATGGGCTGGCTGAACCCGGATGCGAATACCAAAGCCAGGCTGGTGGAGATGATCATGGTCGAGCAATTTTTGGAGTGCTTAGCCCCAGGACCGTGGGCGGTCGAATTAGTAGAGCAGTACCAGGCAGCGGAACCAACGCCAGCTAGACTGCCTGGACAGAGTGTGACTAATGTATCACCCCCTCTACTGGCCCCGGAGATGGTGAAGGGACTGGGGGGAAGGGGTAGACAGGTTTTTGGATGGGGGTTGTCGGCGGGGGCTCCTGGCCTGGGAACCGGGGCAGGGTGGGGTTACCCACAGGCTGCTGCGGTATCGGACCGGGGTCTCGCACAGTCGCCTTATTAAGAACATAAGAAGAACATAAGAAAGTTTACAAACGAGAGGAGGCCATTCAGCCCATCTTGCTCGTTTGGTTGTTAGTAGCTTATTGATCCCAGAATCTCATCAAGCAGCTTCTTGAAGGATCCCAGGGTGTCAGCTTCAACAACATTACTGGGGAGTTGGTTCCAGACCCTCACAATTCTCTGTGTAAAAAGTGCCTCCTATTTTCTGTTCTGAATGCCCTTTATCTAATCTCCATTTATGACCCCTGGTCCTTTTTTTTTTCTTTTTCAAGTCAAAGAAGTCCCCCGGGTTGACATTGTCTATACCTTTTAGGATTTTGAATGTTTGAATCAGATCGCCAGTCTTCTTTGTTCAAGACTGAATAGATTCAATTTTTAGCCTGTCTGCATACGACATGCCTTTTAAACCCGGGATAATTCTGGTTGCTCTTCTTTGCACCTTTCTAGAGCAGCAATATCCTTTTGTAACGAGGTGACCAGAACTGAACACAATATTCTAGGTGAGGTCTTACTAATGCATTGTAGAGTTTTAACATTACTTCCCTTGGCAATATATCCAAGCATCTTGTTAGCCTTTTTATAGCTTCCCACATTGTCTAGATGAAGACATTTCTGAGTCAACATAAACTCCAGGTCTTTTCATAGTTCCTCTTCAATTTCATCTCTCCCATATGATATTTATAATGAACATTTTTATTGCCCGCATGCAATATTTTTTACACTTTTCTATTAAATTTCATTTGCCATGTGTCTGCCCAATTTTGAATGCGGTCTAGATCATTTTGAATGACCTTTGCTGCTTCAACAGTGTCTGCCACTCCTCCTATTTTTGTGTCGCCTGCAAATTTAACGAGTTTGCTTACTATATCAGAGTCTAAATCATTAATGTAGATTAGGAATAGCAGAGGACCTAATACTGATCCCTGTTGGTTACCTCACTCCATTTCGAGGTAATCAGTACTTTCTGGATTGTCCCTAATCCATGTGCATGCATTTCCTTGAATCCCTACTGCGTTCAGTTTGAGAATTAATCTTTATTGTCGAGCCTCTTTGAGGTGAATCTCCAGGGCTAGTCCACCGAGGTGTTGGACATGCAGAGAGGTGGGCCACATCGCTCGGGATTGCCCTGTGATGGATTGTGACCACAGCCGACCAGGTAAGCGTGTTCAATTACCTCACTTCAGCAGACAGGTTTTGTTATTCCTGTGACAGTGGATGGTACAAAAACCCAGGTTCTCTTGGATTCAGGGTGTGGTCAGTCCGTAATACAGGAGAGTCTAATCTCACCGGGGCAGAAACAAATATTGGGACGGGTGCATATTAAATGTATTCATGGGGATGTACACTCTTATCCCAAGGTTAGTATAAATGGAAAAAATTGGCCAGCAGGTGACGTGAGTATATGTAGGGTTGTGTCCTCAATTGCTAGTAGCAGTAGTTCTGGGACAGGACTGTGGGCAGTTCAAGGATTGGTTAGCTGCCCTGACAGCCCCATCCTCCCTATTGGCTAAGAAAGAGGAAGTAATTGGAGAGATATTCCCCTTTCGTGGGAGCTGATTTTTTTAGCTTGTTCCCGTCACTTCCAACTCGAGCAAGGACGTGACAACGTGCTGGGCAGGCTCTTTGACCAAGCAGCTGTAGTTAATGGTGGGGTGGTCGAGCTTTGAAATTGCTTGAGATCTATTGTACCGTGTTGAGAAATTACCCCAGACTGGGGAAGTGTGTCACCAATTGCTCATTCCTCAACCCTTTAAGGAGGATTCGTTGCGGTTGGCTCACGCTATTCCCGTCTGGTCATTTGGGAAGGGATAAGACTAAAGTGAGGCTTGAGTCACGGTTCTACTGGATGGGGCTGGATGGTGACGTCAGACGTTTTTTGTGAACGAGGGTTTAAAATGTACCATTTGAAGAGCTGCTCAATCCCTTGTGTGCCTTAATGGGTTAAACCATTGTCATGGTTACACAGAGTCTGATGCAGGCAGACTCCCCTCTCAACCCATTTGTCCCAGCAGCTTACCTTAATTGGCACACCTGGACAAGCTGTTGGGGTTCTCTTAAAGGCACAAACTCCCTAATTAGAACAGGGCTGCTACACTGTTACATGCAATACTATGTCTAAGAACTGACCAAATCTACCACTTTCCAGGCTGGTTTCCAAAAAAGAAAAGCGAGATGCTCACGAAGTGAGCGTAGCATGTAGAAGTTATATATAGCAAAACTGCCAAGTAAGTGCTTGTATTGCTTTGTATCTTTTCTTTTTCCACCTGGTATCATTTTAATTGCAATGTGAAACCCAGCACAGTTCCAAGCCCGTTCAAATACCTTACTAACTGTGTTCAGTGCATTTTGAAAGTGGAAAGTGTTTAGTAATCCTTTTTCTTACCTTTTTCTTTAGCCGACATATGCTTACTCATTATAAGGTGCAGTTTATATTTCTAAACTGTATTTTAAGTGTGTAAGTGAATGGTTTAATTGTTCATTGTGTGTGTGTGTGTGTGTGACAGGCTTTGGGATCTCTGTACACATGTATTTTATTGTGATTCTCTTTGTTTGTCTTGTACAGTGCTTTGAGATACTTTTTGTATGAAAGGCACTAAATAAATACAATGTGATTTGTTGATTTGATTTGCCGAAGTCTCTGATTCAGGTCACTCCCACTTTCTCCCTGGCTTAAGGAACTGTTCAGCTCCAACAAACAGTGCTTGAGTGTGACTGGCCTGTGTGACTAATTCTCTTGTTAATTTCCTCCTGTGATTGCCTTTACATCCCTTCCCTTCATGCTGTTTGTGCAGTTCATTTAAAGAGCATTAGAGCCCATTACCGCCAGGCTTTGCTACAATGCATGCATTCATCATAGCATTCCCATGAAAAATAACACAATTAGTACAATATTGTAAATCAGTGCAGTTAAATCACTCTAGTCATTTTCTGCTGTTAGTTTTGCAGTGTACAGCCTTTTGATAAGTCACGAATAATCACTTGTGCCCTAAATAAAATGACTTAAATACCAAATATTAAGTGTGAGTGTGCTGTACGTGCATTTCCTTCCACTTCCCAAAGGTAACGGATTGCATGCTTAGTGTAGATGTTTAAAGAAGACTGGTTAATGGCATGAGTGTGTGTTTGACAGGTCGGTGCATCGGTTTTTGCAATAGAGTCTGCTGTTCAGCTGTTGAGCAGTCTGTACGTAGTCAGAAATGTCTCCTAATGGACGAAAGGGAACTATTACAGAACCCAACATGGCGGTCCGCCTTCAGTGGTGCAAAGAAGATCATTGGGTGACAGGACAAACATGATGTCATCAGATGAATCACACTGTTAATGGCGGATGGAAGGATCAGGGTATGGAGGCATGTACAGGGAGCCCTTTGCCAAATGTCTCAGCTGTTGGTGGTCAAGTAATGATTCAGGAAATGTAGGTGAGGCAATACGTGCATATCTGAGCATTGTATCCAGGACTGTTCACTGCCAAAACTTAGTTTCAGTGGTTTAAGCTCCAAAATGCCATTGTCTAAGACAGTTGTGGATTCCACAGGGAAGTGGAATCCAGCAGATGTCTGCAGAAACATTGTGCAATCTAAGCCTCGCCACATTGCAGCTTTGTTCATTTGCTGATCATTTTCTAAAGGGAGCTCACTTAGTAATGAGGGGTGTTCCTAATAAAGTGGACAGACCCTTTTGTTGCCAACTCAATTTTTAAAAATGTTTTGTTAAAAAAGGACTTAGAATACCAAAATATGAACAAGCTCATATAAAACAATATCATTATGGCAGACTCTTGATTCCTGTACTGAGTTTTGTTTTTTTTTAGTTGTAAAACTAGTTTCCTAGCTTTCCTTTGGAGTTTTTCCAGGATGGATTATAGCACAGCTGTTATTGTAACAATGCCTGGTGTTTTACAATTTGCAATTGGCAGTGTATTAGCATTATCCACTGCATTTCCCTATTAGAATGCAGATCGATGTGATTAATGTTCACTGTGTGTGCAAATGTTCATTTTTCATCTGTATTGCCTTTCTCCTGACTACACGGTTCCCCTGAGATGCTGCGTCTAATCTTAACCTATAAAGAATTTAAAAATGGAAATAACCAAAATTAAGCATGTGCTTGTACTGCTGGTTTCAGTGCTACAACTATTTCTATCACATTTTCATTAGACAGCTTCTAAAATGTGCCTAACATACTCCTCTGGTATCAAATCAATTTAATCTTATGCAAAGGAGTAAAACCACTTTATTGATTAGAAAAAAGCACCATGTGCCAACTCAGAAAACCAGACGATGTTTAAACTACTGTGACAGAAAAAAAGAAAACATGTTAGATTTGCTTTGCCTTTTCTGTCTGACAAATTCATTACTGATGAGATGCCTGCTTCAGTGAGCTCAGAGAAGGAAATCTAAAATGTATATATATGTTTTTCCAGATCCAACACTGGCCACAATCCATGTTAGTTCTGCTCTATACAGTAGGTATTGAGCAGCAGTGGCAGCTGGGAAGGAGGTCCTGTGCATTCACCGGGCAGGCATCAGTCACACTGCAGAAAACAAAACCCTCGCAGGCTCAGCTGAGAATATAGAGGCTGGTTGTCTTTGCTCAAGCATGAGTCGAGGCAACAATTTAGTACTACACTGTAAGGAACAACACAATCATTCGTTTCACTACACCTCACCCCAATGCAGTGTGATGAATTCAAATTAGAGCTTAAATATTGGTCACCTGAAAAATAGCAGAGTAGTTTCTTGCTGGTAACAAAAGGCATGGCCAAGAGTATGTTTGTGTGTCACTTAATATAGTGCCCCATATTGCTACTGTACTGTATGTGTATTCTTATGAATAACTTAGAAAGCTTTAACCAGGCCAAAAAGACCCATAAACAAAATAAGTGCAACCTGACTGTGCAATGTTGAGGGTCTTGTCTGGGGATTTCATTGCATTGGCTCTGGTGGTCTTGGAGGTTAGGGCTGCACAATTGTCAAGGACTGTTTCTCCTCACTATGCTACAATGGACCTACTGGCCAGGTGCCCGCTGAACACACCTGCAGGGCTGGCTATTGTACTCCAGGGCTGGCAGCTCTTGAGCTCCTAGGTGTAAAAAATGTAAAACATAAATAAAACACTGCAGTAACTGAGAAGAAATAAAGCCAGTTTCAGCTGCAGTGACACTCTGACCCGCTAGAGGGCACTCTTGCTCTGCAGCAATTCTTTGTCTGATGAAGGCTGCTCTGCCCTTTACTCATCTAACCTATAGTGTTCCTTGCAATACAACGCCCTGACTAAAACAAATGCAGGTGACATCCTGTACAAAATATGTACGTAGTGTGTGTTGTATAATACATTTATTTAATTATGTTCTGAAATATCTATAGTGGTATATGTATATCTACTGTATAGGAGGCTGTGTGGTCCAGCGGTTAAAGAAAATTGCTTGTAACCAGAAGGTCCCCAGTTCAAATCCCAGCTCAGCCACTGACACTGTGTGACCCTGAGCAAGTCATATGACCTCCTTGTGCTCCATCCTTCAGGTGAGATGTTGTTGTAACTGACTCTGCAGCTGATAGTTCACACACCCTAATCTCTGAAAGTCGCCTTGGATAAAGGTGTCTGCTAAATAAATAATTAATAATAATATTGTCTAATTATCCATGTGATGTATTTAAAAGTATTTTTCTATAATCTGCATGCTTATTTAAACATGCAAGACCTCCTATTATTTACTCCGTAATGATTTGGTTCTTGCATTGTGTAACTGCTGTTTGACTTGTTACAACACTGAAATAGCAGCTGTGATGTTGGTATAGAGCAGCCACACTGAAGATGCCGTTCAGTTTAACTAAAGTTTAAGAATACTGCTGTTGTCCCAATGTCTCTGCATGTAAAGAGTCATTGTGTAGGCAGGTAGACACATACCCAGTATCTGTTCCAGTGCACACCTCGTCAGACGGGTGCACTCGATGGTTAATAAAAGGGAATATATAAATCCTTTCCTTGCTGATCATTGGACGTATTGTTTATGGAGGGAAATTTGTTCCAGTATACAAGCTTGGGTTATCAACAGAGCTTTAAACATCAAATAAAATATGAACAAGAGCCCATTCAGCCCATCTATGCCCATCCGGTTCCTAGGAGCGGATACATCTCAAAACTTCACTTCTTTCAGCCTCTACTCAGGGCCACAATGTTCTGTCCTGTACACTGTGGTGACCAGAATTGGACACATTACTCAAAGTGTGGTCTCACCAATGCACAATCTTACCATATCAAGATGAGTCCTGGTCAGCTATTAATCTAAATACAAGAGGGACAAGAAACAGCACCTCAGCTGCCTTTCCTGCAGAAACCATTTCCACTAATAATTATACACCCTTCAAACCTGGGGGGAGGAAGGTCCCATCTAAATACACTTTGATACCTGTCACATGTACAAGTCATTCACTTTGCACACATGCTGGTAATTCACTGGCAGGGTTATTAGGTATCTGTCGAATCTGCAGTATGATACAATATCCTTCTCTACATACAGTACTGTGCAAAAGTTTTAGGCAGGTGTGAAAAAATGCTGTAAAGTAAGAATGCTTTCAAAAATATACATGTTAATAGTTTATATTTATCAATTAACAAAATGCAAAGTGAGTGAACAGAAGAAAAATCTACATCAAATCAATATTTGGTGTGACCACCCTTTGCCTTCAAAACAGCATCAATTCTTCTAGGTACACTTGCACACAGTTTTTGAAGGAACTCGGCAGGTAGGTTGGCCCAAACATCTTGGAGAACTAACCACAGTTCTTCTGTGGATTTAGGCAGCCTCAGTTGCTTCTCTCTCTTCATGTAATCCCAGACAGACTCGATGATGTTGAGATCAGAGCTCTGTGGGGGCCATACCATCACTTCCAGGACTCCTTGTTCTTCTTTACGCTGAAGATAGTTCTTAATGACTTTCGCTGTATGTTTGGGGTCGTTGTCATGCTGCAGAATAAATTTGGGGCCAATCAGATGCCTCCCTGATGGTATTGCATGATGGATAAGTATCTGCCTGTACTTCTCAGCATTGAGGAGACCATTAATTCTGACCAAATCCCCAACTCCATTTGCAGAAATGCAGCCCCAAACTTGCAAGGAACCTCCACCATGCTTCACTGTTGCCCGCAGACACTCATTCGTGTACCGCTCTCCAGCCCTTCGGCGAACAAACTGCCTTCTCCTACAGCCAAATATTTCAAATTTTGACTCATCAGTCCAGAGCACCTGCTGCCATTTTTCTGCACCCCAGTTCCTGTGTTTTCGTGCATAGTTGAGTAGCTTGGCCTTGTTTCCACGTCGGAGGTATGGCTTTTTGGCCGCAAGTCTTCCATGAAGACCACTTCTGACCAGACTTCTCCGGACAGTAGATGGGTGTACCAGGGTCCCACTGTTTTCTGCCAATTCTGAGCTGATGGCACTGCTGGACATCTTCCGATTGCGAAGGGAAGTAAGCATGATGTGTCATCTGCTTACTTCTTTCATCTGCTGCAGTAAGTTTCCTTGGCCGACCACTGCGTCTACAGTCCTCAACGTTGCCCGTTTCTTTGTGCTTCTTCAAAAGAGCTTGGACAGCACATCTGGAAACCCCTGTCTGCCTTGAAATTTCTGCCTGGGAGAGACCTTGCTGATGCAGTATAACTACCTTGTGTCTTGTTGCTGTGCTCAGTCTTGCCATGACTTTTGACAGTAAACTGTCTTCAGCAACCTCACCTTGTTAGTTGAGTTTGGCTGTTCCTCACCCAGTTTTATTCCTCCTACACAGCTGTTTCTGTTTCAGTTAATGATTGTGTTTCAACCTACATATTGAATTGATGATCATTAGCACCTGTTTGGTATAATTGTTTAATCATACACCTGACTTTATGCCTACAAAATCCCTGACTTTGTGCAAGTGTACCTAGAAGAATTGATGCTGTTTTGAAGGCAAAAGGTGGTCACACCAAATATGGATTTGATTTAGATTTTTCTTCTGTTCACTCACTTTGCATTTAGTTAATTGATAAATATAATCTATTAACATGTCTATTTTTGAAAGCATTCTTACTTTACAGCATTTTTTCACACCTGCCTAAAACTTTTGCACAGTACTGTACATTATTCAAATTCAATCCATCATAATAGAACAATAACGTTTTCTGTCAGTGTGGTTTGTACCGGTGTCCTGGGGAATAAGTAGACCAGGGAAAAAGTGGATCGCTGTCTAGAATTTAAAGGGGAGGTTCCATTGTTTCTAAGGTTTATGCTTACTAGTACTACGTCTGGGGAATTCCCTTATGGAAAAAAACAGATTAATATATGGTAGAAAACTATGATCATTATATTTTTCATCTATAGAAATTGGCCCCTTTTCTATATATTTGAAATATATGGGATCTATTTAAAATATATTTTATTCTGTAATCCATATATTTATTTTATGTTGAAAATATATGGTGCACCATATATTTTCATTAGTCTGTAATCCATATAAAAGATGACATTCTAAAATATATTTTATAAAAATATCCCATATATTTTAAATATATAAAAAAGGGGCCAATTTCTATATATGAAAAGTATAAGGATCATACTTTTCTACCACATATTAAAAATATGTGTTTATTCCATAAGGGTTAGTAGATCGAGCCCAGGGAATAAGTTGATCGGATATATTAACTAAAAATAAATCATTCAAAATGAACTTTGTAAGTGTCATTTATATGTCTGTTTGTTTAACAAACATTATAGCAACTTGAGATGTTTTTGTTACATATTTAACGTGTAAGAAGCACTGTAAGGATAGGTATGCGAGCGATTATCAAAAAGTTAAAGTATGATTTTCAGTCATGGACAAAATTGAGCTCCATGCTGTGGTTACTAACTTAGGCCACGATGCACAGCAATCACTGATGCACTTGTATAATTATTATTATTTATTATGCACTTTGTTCTTTCATTTATTTTTATAGACAGTACTCATTTTTATTTTCCAACCTAGGTACATAGGCTACATGACAAAACTGTGATAGTTAACGCTAGGCCTACTGACAAAATAATAATAGACCTTGCAATACTACAATAATATTGTATGATTGTATGTCATTAGAATATATTACTGTGACAGGGTCACTGAGTGGTCTGACTTCAGGCAGAAGCAGGAAGGGAAAATATACTGACACCAAGGCAGTACTGCAGTTCAAAGTAAGACGCGGCTGGCCGCAGTTTTTATTAATAAACAAAAATACATAAAATATTTAAACAAAACACTTGCGCTCACAGAGCAAAATAGTTAAACCCGAACAAAACAATGCTCGCCGGTTAAGTTGTTTCACTGATCCTTTGTCTTTAAATCAAGTTTTCTCTGCTCGCTTCTCTCACACCCACACCGAGTTGGAGAGCTGTAGAGAGAAACTTGATTTAAAAGACAAAGGATCAGTGAAGGCTATTGCCCAGCCTGATCGCGTTATTTTGTGTTCGAGATTTGTTTTGTTAACTCTTATTTTGCTCTGTGAGTGCAAGTGTTTTGTTTAACTATTTTATGTATTTTTGTTTATTAATAAAAACGGCGGCCAGCCGCGTCTTACTTTGAACTGCAGTACTGCCTTGGTGTCAGTATATTTTCCCTTCCTGCTTCTGCCTGACATCAGACCATTCAGTCACCCTGTCACACATGGTGTCAGAGTGGGATTTGAACCCACGCCTCCACTCGGAGACCAGAAGAGGGTACTGCAGTTTTTCGTTTTTTTCATTTTTCTAATTGTGTGGAGGAAGGAAGATGGGAGGAAGAAGAGGAAAGAGGATGGGAAAGAAGAGCTGCAGAAAGCAGCAACTGCAACAGCAGCAGCTGTGCAAGAGGTGGTAGTCCCGGGTCCCCAGTCAGTTTGGACCCCCGGACTGGGCGGTTGAGCAGGAACAATGGAGGGCTGAAGGGGCCCCCATGTGCGATGCCTGCGGCGAGTTCGGGCATGACAGGGAAGACTGCCCCTACGGTGATCCCCAGTACGAAGAGGCCTGGAACCAGGGCCTGGTTGGGGATGCTGCCGAATGGTTCTGGGCAGTCGACAATAACCAGGTGTCCTCAACGCCCAGGAGTGAGGAGCCCGAATGCCCACCGCCCAAGCCTGCACCAGCAGAGGAAGAGTGCCTGCTGATCCCACCACCATAGGAGATCAGCTGGGAGGCCATCCTCCGCTCTGTAGAGGCGTCCTGCTGGTGCCCCATCTGCGGAGAGTGGGGGCATAGCCCACTCAACTGCCCCCTCCTACCAGAGGGGTGCTTGCTGCGCCCAGTCCCACCAGTAGAGGGAGCATGCCTGCTGGTTCCGCCTCCACCGCTGCCACCACGTGTGACAGGGTGACTGGTGGTCTGATGTCAGGCAGAAGCAGGAAGGGAAAATACACTGACACCAGGGAGTACTGCAGCCGATTCTTTCTTTTACCTGCAGTACTCCCTGGTGTCAGTTTATTTTCCCTTCCTGCTTCTGCCTGACGTCAGACCACCAGTCACCCTGTCAAAATTACTAAAACATTTTAATTATGATTAAAGATTGACAACATGTTGACGTGTAAAACCTTTTAATATACAGTAAATAAATCTTTGCGATCACACATCAACTACATATGATTAACAATGACATTTTTAGAGGCAGAAAAAAAGCTGACAAGCATTTAACACTAGGCCTAGTATAAAGAGAGACGTAAGTTACAGTATAACTGAACTCTTTGCATCACACATATATTTTACAGACCGAAAATAAATAAATAAAAAAGAAAGTTGTGTGTGAACACATTACCATACGATCTGGCAAATAAAATGACCAGATAGAACATGATTCATGTAGTTAACCTCCCCTTTAAACAAACTGCTGCTGCGCCTTCCTTTTGTCTTACTGCACTTGCGCAATCCACTTTTTCCCCCGGTCTACAAATTTCCTACGACACCGGCACTAAGGCATCATTCTTAATCCAAACAAGTGAGGGAGAGAAAAATACTTGCTGCTCCGCGGTCTCCCCTGGTACAGCTGTCTCCTGAGCAGTTCTTCTTGCTGAGGTCTCCCCTGGTACAGCTCTCTCCTGGTACAGCTCTCTCCTGAGCAGTTGTTCTTGCTGAGGTCTTCCCTGGTACAGCTCTCTCCTGAGCAGTTCTTCTTGCTGAGGTCTCCCCTGGTACAGCTCTCTCCTGAGCAGTTCTACTTGCTGAGGTCTCCCCTGGTACAGCTCTCTCCTGAGCAGTTCTTCTTGCTGAGGTCTCCCCTGGTACAGCTCTCTCCTGAGCAGTTATTTCCATGACTATTTATTTCTTCCTGCTGCAAATATTATGGACCAGAGTTATTATACAGCCTGTGTTTTCTTTTGTTAATCACATCCATTCAATCTCCAAGCTCTCTTTTTGACATCTGAGATATATTGCAAGGTTGATTTTTGTTTGGCAGATACTGAGCACTATCTGACTGTCTACCTGTTCCTAGATTTTCATGGAAGAGCTTTGGTGCCGTGGCATTTAGTTGTCATGCTTTACAGATTTGGAATTCTCTACCTAATGTAATTCAGTAAGATATCAGACTTATCTTTTGTTTGATTGGTACTGTGCAGTGGCCTTTGGTTTATGAAGTGTGTGGGAAGGACTGTATAAAGATGTCATTCATTGAATCGCTTGGACATTGTATTGAATAGACTTGTAGGTTTGTCTTGAGCTATGATAGTTCAACGCACCACTGTGTAATGTATTCTTCAATGGGCTAGTTAGCATTGTCTTTTAGAAGACAGTCACATTGCTCTTCGCTGCTTTACAAATGTAGACATGGTGAAGGTCCAAGATACTTACAATGCGTGCAAGTGAGTTAATATTTTAAGGAACACTGGAAACTGAGAATTCCTCTTATGAAAAACAAAGATAGGCCAGACATCTATGTTCAGATATCCCGAGTTTTGGAATTGGTTACTAGTATCACTAAAATAGATTTTAAAATATGGGAATGGTACAGCAAGGCAAAAGGAAATCTCACAATAAGGGTTTTTATAGGCATATTTACAATAATGAAACATCTGAGTGGCTAAAGTTTATTGGATTCCTCTTTTTAGGGCAGATAAACCACATACAACCTTCCCTACAGCATGACCTCTCTATAGAGTTGTTTTATTGTCAGCCTATGCTTATAGAAGTAGTACAACATACAAAACTATCCATGGAAAGATTAGTCAGAACAGTCATTTCTACTCACCTGGGTTGCCATGATTAATTATGCATTACTAAAAGTGAACTCTTCCCCTCTCCATCTCTCCGCCTCCCAGACAATCTCATTTGCTGTGAATTAATTTTCTTAATGTGTTCAAAGTACATATTTTAACAGTTTTACCCTCTGCATGTCAAGTCTGCATTATGTATCTGTTTCAGCAAACAGCTACCGGTTAGAAAGTCTCAAATGATTTAAAATTAAAAACAAACAGAAGCAGCACAGATATTTCTATTGAGTGGTTATATGTAATACACAATATGCTTCTTGAGTTATATATTTCTGTACATACATTAGAATGTGTAAAAACAGATATTACTTTATAATACTGTAGTGCAAGTCCTGTGTTTGCCCATCACTCTACTATGCACACATTCAATTAAAATTATACACGTTTTAGAGAAAGCATTATTAACCACAATATTTTAGTTTACACTGTCTCTATTATTGTTTCCTACACTGTGTATCATTGAATTAAACTAGTAAATACAAAATAGTGTTTGATAGTCTTCAGTTAATTACACCCCTGTGGAATCCCAAAGACCAGCTACTTCACACAGCCACACCCCGCCCCTGCACTGTCCTGACTGTATGACTCGCCCTGCACCCCAACACGCCTTTACCAGGAGAGACTTTACAGTGCTTGTTAAACAGAATGCTTTAGATAGCTATTAGCTATCACTTTCTTTCATTTATTTCAGATATATAAGTCAACTAGTACAATTCAAATTGAAACATTGTATGTCAACAATGATCTGCAATATTACAATATTACAATTTAAAACAATAAACATTATGAAAGTGCCTCTACTTCTAAATTCTTAAATGATGTATTGTCCCAGTTCTTATATTTAAAAAAGTATGCTGCCATAAATAGCCAATATCCTCTAGGGTATATGTGTAGAATAGCAAACAATAGTCATTTGTTTATTTCTCACAATAAAAGTGCAATACAGTTTTCGTTTATGTGGCATCTGTGCTGCATCTTGTAACAGTAATTCAGTGCAAAAAACTATGTTAATGTTAAAGATAATATTAAGTTTGCAACACAAGCTTACAAAACCAGGGGACTTCCATGAATTGTGGGTATGTTTTTACACTACAGCAATCTTAACTGAGACATGCTCTACCCAGACATTGCAGCATTGCAGAGTGTGGAGTCTCCCAGGTACCCACATGTGTAATAGTTGGCTTTTTAATTTCACATTCTTGAATGTCTTTAAAAACATTGACAAAGTAAATATATATTTCTTTATTCAGATAAAGCTGTGATGCGCTTGTCCTGTTAACACTGCAGCTAAAGTCTAACAACTGTGTGTCTTTTTCTGATAACAAGCTGAAACTCAGAACAGATGATTCAAATTCGTCGTGGTTCTGAGACACGGGGAGGGGAGGAGCCAACAGCAAACAAAGAAAAGCCAGCCAGTGTTCACAGCGACAGCGTGGGAGAAGTACGAGTGGACAAGTACATCACAGTTAGAAGCAGTTGAAAGCAGGTTGACAGCTGCAGAAGCTAAACTGAACTTCCAAAAAAAACAAAAAACATAGTCTTCAAGCCAGTAATCTGTGACAACAGCATGATGTGGGAAATCCGAGAAAACCCAACAGAGCTCAACTAAGTGTGTGTAAAGTGCCACACGATCCAGGACTTGCTTCAGCAAGTAAGTCTGTTAGAAATGGAGCTGGAGGAAATGAGACAGCAACAGGAGCTGACACACCCACAATTCATGGAAGTCTGCACCCCTAGCAGACTGAAAGCCACCAGGGAGATGGAAGAGGTTTTTCCAATATAAAACAGCAAGAGAACATTCAAAGAGGAGGTTAAATGTCTAAGAGACACAAATGGCAAAATCATAGATGAAGAAAAAAAATAGCAAATATATTAAATGATTACTTTTCACAGGTTTTTACAAAAGGAGGACACGGACAACACGCCCCACATGTCGACCTGTTCCTATCCAATTTTAAATAACTTTAGCATAACAGAGGCAGAAGTGTTAAAGGGACTAGGAGCTCTTAATAACAAATCCCCTGGGCCAGATGAGATCCTCCCAATAGTACTCAAAGAAATGAAAGAAGTCATTTACAAACCGCTAACCAAGATCATGCAACAGTCTCTTGACACAGGGGTTGTACCAACAGACTGGAAAATAGCAAATGTAATACCGATCCACAAAAAGGGAGACAAAACCGAACCAGGTAACTACAGACCAATAAGCCTGACTTCTATTATATGTAAACTTATGGAAACTATAATAAGATCCAAAATGGAAAATTACCTATATGGTAACAATATCCTGGGAGACAGCCAGCATGGTTTTAGGAAAGGGAGATCGTGTCTAACTAACCTACTTGACTTTTTTGAGGATGCAACATTGAAAATGGATAACTGCAAAGCATACGACATGGTTTATTTAGATTTCCAGAAAGCTTTTGACAAAGTCCCACATAAAAGATTAATTCTCAAATTGAATGCAGTAGGGATTCAAGGAAATGCATGCACATGGATTAGGGAGTGGTTAACATGTAGAAAACAGAAAGTACTGATTAGAGGAGAAACCTCAAAATGGAGTGAGGTAACCAGTGGTGTACCACAGGGATCAGTTTTAGGTCCTCTGCTATTCCTAATCTACATTAATGATTTAGATTCTGGTATAGTAAGCAAACTTGTTAAATTTGCAGACGACACAAAAATAGGAGGAGTGGCAAACACTGTTGCAGCAGCAAAGGTCATTCAAAATGATCTAGACAGCATTCAGAACTGGGCAGACACATGGCAAATGATATTTAACAGAGAAAAGTGTAAGGTACTGCACGCAGGCAATAAAAATGTGCATTATAAATATCATATGGGAAATACTGAAATTGAAGAAGGGAAAAAGGCAGGCAGTCTTCCTAGCGACAGCGTGTGGAAGCGACATCATGGGAGAAGTACAGTCGTGGACAAGTACAGCGCAGTTAGAAGCAGAAAGGAGGAATTACATCTTTAAATCTGGAGTTGCTTTAATCAGAAAACATTGCAGCTTAAAGCCTTGCAGCTGCGTGTATTTTTCTGATAAGCTGAAACTCGGAGCAGCTGATTCAAATCCCGCGGCGTTCTGGGACACGGGAGGAGCGGAGCACGCAGCACAAACACAAACAAACAAAAGGCAGGCAGTCTTCCTAGCGACAGCGTGTGGAAGCGACATCGTGGGAGAAGTACAGTCGTGGACAAGTACAACGCAGTTAGAAGCGTTTGAAAGCAGGTTGACAGCTGCAGAAGCTACACTAAACAAAAAAAAAATGGTCTTCAAGCCAGTAATCTGTGACAACTGCATGATGTGGGAAAACCGAGAAAACCCAACAGAGCTCAACCAAGTTTGTGTAAAGTGCCGCACCATCCAGGACTTGCTTCAGCGATTAAGCCTGCTAGAAAAGGAGATGGAGGAAATGAGATAGCAACAGGAGCTTGAGGAGCTGACACACCCACAATTCATGGAAGTCTGCACCCCTAGCAGACTGAAAGCCACCAGGGAGATGGAAGAGAGTCGAAACAGCTGGGTTCAAATAGGCAGAAGCAGGGAAAAAAAGAAACTTAGGTCAAACATAACCACCAGAAATCCAGACATCCAACACATTTGAGCCACTTCAACATTTAGATGACCAAAACCAACATCAAGAGAATGAAAGAAACAACACCCAGGACCCTATAAACAGTGCTGACCAGCCAGCAAAAAGAAGGGAGGTCATGATTGTTGGGGACTCCATACTGAGAAACACAGCAAGTTCAGTTCGCAGTTTGGACCCCTTACTACAACAGTGTGCTGCCTTCCAGGAGCCTCTGTCAAGCACATCACTGAGAACGTGGACAGGCTCCTAGAACGAACTGGAGATGACCCGTAGTAGTCGTCCACATTGGTACAAACAACATTGGAAGAGACAGGCCAAGATCCCTGCAGAACAAATTCAGAGAGCTAGGAAGGAAATTAAAAGACAAGACCAAAACTGTGGTATTTTCTGGGATACTGCCGGCGCCTTGCAAAGGACCATATGGACAGCTGGAAATACAAAATCAAAATGCATGGCTGAAATCATGGTGCACACAGGAAGGCTTCACCTTTCTTGAACACTGGAGCACTTTCTACAACAAGGACTATCTATACAGGTGGGACGGACTGCACTTAAACAGAAAGGGAACCAATCTACTCGGAGAAAGGATCCTTCAGGCGGTACAGAAGCATTTAAACTAGAAAGGAAGGGGGAAAACAAAAAACAGAAGGGAGACTACATCAAAACAAGGGCAACAACTCAGGTAAGACCACTATTAAATGTATTTATCAATGCTAGAAGTCTCAGAAACAAAATGTTAGAACTTGAAGCTACTGCACTAACAAGTAACTACGATGTGATAGGTGTTACAGAAACTTGGTTGTCTGAGAGAGATGGAGACGAATATAATATCAGTGGGTACACACTGTATAGGAAAGACAGGCAGGACAGAAGAGGCGGAGGGGTAGCGCTATACATAAGAAATAGCCTTGAAGCCCAGGTGTTAAATCAGGACAAAGAAAACAATGCAGAATCAATATGGGTCAGAATAATGGACACAAATTCAAAGGGCATAATAATAGGAGCATGCTATAGACCGCCAAATTCAGATGCTGAGCAAAATAATCTGTTGTACAATGACATTAGAAATGCGTGTAGAAAAGGAGAAGCCATACTAATGGGGGATTTCAACTTCCCCTGTATAAAATGGGAAAACCCGATGGGGGCAACGACGGACTAAATTGAAATGGTGGAAATGACAAATGACTGCTTCCTAACGCAATTTGTCAAGGCACCGACTAGAGGGGAGGCATGCCTTGATTTAGTCTTTTCAAATAATGAAGACAGAATAACTAAAACAGAGGTCAGAGAGCCATTGGCAAACTCAGACCACAACATGGTCTAATTTGAAATATTTTTTAAAACCCCAAAAGTAATGACTAAAGCTA
Source organism: Huso huso (assembly GCA_036884735.1). Taxonomy (NCBI): domain Eukaryota; kingdom Metazoa; phylum Chordata; class Actinopteri; order Acipenseriformes; family Acipenseridae; genus Huso; species Huso huso. Next base: position 27,336,796 of record CM072690.1, on the reverse strand, counting down.
AGGTTTACAATTTTAGAAAAGCAAACTATGAAGGTATGAAACGGAGACTAACAGAAGTAGATTGGAGTAAAAGAGAAAACATCCACAGAAAAAGGGTGGCTGTCTTTTAAAAATGTAGTACTAGAGGCACAAAACAATTACATCCCAAAAGTAGACAAATCTAAATCTAAAACAAAATGGCCAAAATGGTTTAATAGATCAATTAAAAAAAAATATTCAGCTAAAAAAAAGGCACTTTACAGAGCGTTTAAAAGGGACCAAAAACAAAGCACACAGAAAGAGTACTTGGAACTGCAAACACAAGTCAAAAAAGGAAGTTAGAAAGGCCAAGAGAGAGATAGAAATCAATATTGCTAAGGGGCTAAAACCAATTCCAAAATGTTTTTCCAATATTATAACAGCAAGAGAACATTCAAAGAGGAGGTTAAATGTCTAAGAGACACAAATGGCAAAATCATAGATGAATAAAAAAAAATAGCAAATATATTAAATGATTACTTTTCACAGATTTTTACAAAGGAGGACACGGACAACATGCCCCACATGTCGACCTGTTCCTATCCAGTTTTAAATAACTTTAGCATAACAGAGGCAGAAGTGTTAAAGGGACTAGGAGCTCTTAAAATAAACAAATCCCTGGGCCGGATGAGATCCTCCCAATAGTACTCAAAGAAATGAAAGAAGTTATTTACAAACCGCCAACCAAGATCATGCAACAGTCTCTTGACACAGGGTTGTACCGACAGACTGGAAAATAGCAAACGTAATACCGATCCACAAAAGGGGAGACAAAACTGAACCAGTTAACTACAGACCAATAAGCCTGACTTCTATTATATGTAAACTTATGGAAACTATAATAAGATCCAAAATGGAAAATTACCTATATGGTAACAATATCCTGGGTGACAGCCAGCATGGTTTTAGGAAAGGGAGATCATGTCTAACTAACCTACTTGACTTTTTTTGAGGATGCAACATTGAAAATGGACAACTGCAAAGCATACGACATGGTCTATTTAGATTTCCAGAAAGCTTTTGACAAAGTCCCGCATAAAAGATTAATTCTCAAACTGAACGCAGTAGGGATTCAAGGAAATGCATGCACATGGATTAGGGAGTGGTTAACAGGTAGAAAACAGAAAGTACTGATTAGAGGAGAAACCTCGAAATGGAGTGAGGTAACCAGTGGTGTACCACAGGGATCAGTATTAGGTCCTCTGCTATTCCTAATCTACATTAATGATTTAGACTCTGATATAGTAAGCAAACTCGTTAAATTTGCAGACGACACAAAAATAGGAGGAGTGGCAGACACTGTTGAAGCAGCAAAGGTCATTCAAAATGATCTAGACCGCATTCAAAATTGGGCAGACACATGGCAAATGAAATTTAATAGAGAAAAGTGTAAAGTATTGCATGCGGGCAATAAAAATGTTCATTATAAATATCATATGGGAGATAGTGAAATTGAAGAAGGGAACTATGAAAAAGACCTAGGAGTTTATGTTGACTCAGAAATGTCTTCATCTAGACAATGTGGGGAAGCTATAAAAAAGGCCAACAAGATGCTCGGATATATTGTGAGAAGTGTTGAATTTAAATCAAGGGAAGTAATGTTAAAACTTTACAATGCATTAGTAAGACCTCACCTAGAATACTGTGTTCAGTTCTAGTCACCTCGTTACCAAAAGGATATTGCTGCTCTAGAAAGAGTGCAAAGAAGAGCAACCAGAATTATCCCAGGTTTAAAAGGCATGTTGTATGCAGACAGGCTAAAAGAATTGAATCTATTCAGTCTTGAACAAAGAAGACTACACGGCGATCTGATTCAAACATTCAAAATCCTAAAAGGTATAAACAATGTCGACCCAGGGGACTTTTTTGACCTGAAAAAAGAAACAAGGACCAGGGGTCACAAATGGAGATTAGATAAAGGGGCATTCAGAACAGAAAATAGGAGGCACTTTTTTACACAGAGAATTGTGAGGGTCTGGAACCAGTAATGTTGTTGAAGCTGACAGCCTGGGATCATTCAAGAAGCTGCTTGATGAGATTCTGGGATCAATAAGCTACTAACAACCAAACGAGCAAGATGGGCTGAATGGCCTCCTCTCGTTTGTAAACTTTCTTATTTTCTTATGTTCTTATGTTCACTGTGGAACATAAGCAGTGTTCTCCGTCGACTCCATCAGGGAAGCAGAGTGCCCCACTTGCTGCTTTCTAAGATCACCATGCCATGCGTTGCTGATTGACTAATCAGACTCACTATAGAGACACAGCACACCTTCAGTTAAGCTACATCCAGACACACCTGGTATAGACACAGCAAGTGGAGCACTCTGCTTGACTCACAGAGTGCAGGAAAAACCCTGATAACTCTTTTTACTAATACACTGTCAAAGGCTTTACAAATACATTTATTTTACAATGTGTACTTCATTACATTCAAGAGGTCTTGATGTAGAGATCTCAAAACATCTTGCTGTTCCAAATCTGCACCTATACAATGTTTATTCACAGTACTGTGCTAACACATATTTTGCTGACTGTGCCTCTAATGAACGCTAAAGGATCCAATCATATTTATTTGCGTTGCTCCAGTGTCACCCTGGTTATCCTGGCGTGTCACCTGTGGTGTGAAAGATACTCTATCTTTCAAACCACTGAATCAGATCAAGCAGTCCGAATGTTGAAAAGTGATGCATAGCTGTGCTGTTAAACTTTGTAAATCTTTTATCACATTCTCAAGCCCCTTTGAGGCATGATATTCAGCTGCAGAATACCAACTGTGCCATCGTGTTTTACATGGTTCAAATCCTGTATTTCATACCTTTTATTGGCTGTGATCAGATTGGCAGAAACTATTCACCCAGATGGTGGGTAGGAAACTTACACTTATTTTTGTAAGTTAAACATTATCATCATTTTACTGGACTTTAGTTTGTTGAAAGGGGAAGTTATATTAAATTGTTAAACATTACTTTGGCCCTGGCACTCCCACAGGTTGTGAAGGTAAAATCTTCAGAGACTGTATTAGCTCACCCTTCTACAGCAGCCCCTTCTGAACAGGTGCCCGTGTTGACCTTCATCTTGGCAAGGGCCAATAGCTTGCCAACATCTGCTGTTGAGTTCCTTGGTGAAGACTGGGATTGGAGCACACCCACTAACCTATTCTCATCTGCTGTGGAGTTCCTTGGTGAAGATTGGGATTGGAGGACATCCACTAACCTTCTATTCTCATGAGCCATTGTGGGGATTTGCTGCATAGGGGGAGAGAAAAAACATTGGTAAAAAATACAGCACCTTAATTATCCCTTTCCAGGCAACATTCAATCAATCTTTATGTTTAAATAAAGGGCTTAATATCCAGTTAAAATAGGGAAATAATGTGGGTCATCAAGAGCTGTGATTGAACCCACCCCCGGTGGATGTGACTTATGGAAGACGCACAGTTTCACTAATTGTGTGAAGTGAGGAATCATTCCTGCTTGTACTACAGTGGGCCAGTGGGGCGCAAGATCACAGTGTAAACCAGCCATTAAGTGGGGCTCAGGCTACTGCCAGTAATTACTGTTCTGTACATGCTGTATTTCAATTAGGTCGAAACGGACTATAATATTTCCTCTACTGGCTGTGTACTCAAAGCACAAACTCAGTGCTACTCACACCCTTCACACTTGTAGTGAAGATCTTACTTGCAAAATATCCTACTAAGCCTACAACTGACAGGTACACCTGCTCAAATGGAGTTGATCTGCTATTCTTGGAAAACAAACTAAGCTGTCTGTGCCCAGTAATCCTGTAACATTATATATTAATAAGGCACTTGGCAAAAGCATCCCTGTATGGATTAGAGCTGTTTCATCAGCAGAATGTTGAGTGTCTGTATTTATCTGCAGCAATGCTGTTTTCTGCTGCTGCATGTTTGCTCTGTGTGAGAGGGATGCTCACTGTTAAAACTTAGAAACCAAAATATATATAGTTTTCTGAAGACGAGAAAGCTAAAATAGTTTTATTCCTTTGTGGCCAGAGGAAGAAATAATAAAGTTACTGTATTCCTTCGAATTTAAGACATACTTTTTTAAACCAATTTTTGCTTCTCAAAAATGGCCTGCGTCTTAAATTCAAGTATAGTGATGCATGTATTAAAATTGGCAACCAAAGACGTGACTACCTGAGTACACAAACATGCTCGAGAAAAGACGAAATAAAAACGCTACTGCCTGATTTCAAATTATCCATGACATACAGGCATCCATTTTCTTTATTAGAAATGGCTTGCGAGTTGTATTCAATGTTTTTGGAATCTTTTACATCATTCAATCTACTGGCAACACTTAGTCAAGCTTCGCTCTCGTTACTCCTCAAAAAGAATAAAGACCATTTAGATTGCGGATCATATCGCCCAATTTCACTCCTTATTGTGGATGTTAAAATCCTGGCCAAAATTCTTACCCGTCGTCTAAATTCTGTCATCCCATCCATAATATTTTTAGTTTTATTTATTTATTTAATTAATTAATTAATTAATTCTGTATGTTATGTTTTACCCCCCTCTCCCCAATATTTTATTTTCTTTGTTGTGAAATGATTTAGTGATGTATTTATAAATCCGTCTTTTGTACCACTTGAAAAATCAATAACAATTAAAAAAAAAAAAATTAAATAAAAAAAAGGCGGTAAACAACCGATGGCAACTGGATGAATGCACCGGTCACCTCTGCCCCTCTGTGTGAGTGGATTATTAAAGCATGGGATTTCATAAAAACTCCTTCAAAAATGTTACATACCTAACCAGCTTAACAGAACACAAGATGATATTGTCTGGGAGATGTCAAGTAATAAAGATGACTCTTCCAGCTCAGAGGATGATGACTAGGAGAGATTTGGTGTTATACAGGCATGTTAATGTACCAATATACATGATGCTTTACCAATATGCCTAATAGATGAGTTTATAGCATTTCATTGCAGAAAATGAGCATTCCTTTGTATAAATGGCTCTTAAATGTGTAATTGAAAGCGTATGTGGGACATTTGAGCTGCATCTTAAATTCGAGGGTGTCTTAAATTTGAAGGAATCCAATACCTAAAACGCCTGCACCCTAATAAAAGCCCAGTATGTCTATTTGATACCTTAGGGAGACATTCACATTGATCTGGGATTCTGGGATTCTGGGATTCTTACTACGATTTATAATAAGTAAATCCAACATGTTGGGTAGAAGCAGGGTCTGTTTAATAAAGCTCATTGCTAAAAAATGACATTTTAGTTGCTGGAAGTTGTTTCCGTAAGCACCTGCACTGCTCATCTTTTTATTTCTAGTTGTATCTGTCTGTCTGTTAGTATGTCACACTCTGCATCATCACAGTTCTCTTAAATAGGAGGCTGTGTGGTCCAGTGGTTAAAGAAAAGGGCTTATAACCAGGAGGTCCCCAGTTCAAATCCCACCTCAACCACTGACTCATTGTGTGACCCTGAGCAAGTCCCTTAACCTCCTTGTGCTCCGTCTTTCGGGTGAGACGTAATTGTAAGTGACTCTGCAGCTGATGCATAGTTCACACACCCTAGTCTCTGTAAGTCGCCTTGGATAAAGGTGTCTGCTAAATAAACAAATAATAATAATAAAAATTAGTTTTATTACGGCAAGTACTTTTATGAATAGGGCCCTGAAAATGCCCCTCTCAGTGACATCAAATGAAACAGGGGAAAAAAAACTGTCAGGAAGTGAATGTCAGTCCCTCCCCTATCCATTGATATGTGTTTCAAGCCTGTATTGCAAAGTACGGTGGCCCTGTACTTCAGTATGATCATGTAACATGATTCCAGTCCTTAAATAGTTAAAGCTTTGCAAATATAACACCATTAATCCAGCAAAGCACAGATATCACAGCAACAGGGAACCTTTTAAATTAACTAACAAGAAGTGTGTACACTGATCTCTTATTGCTGTAAAGAATGCTAATTAGAAAGGGTGCAAGGTGCTATCTGTACAAAGTGTTATTTCACCAATAACTCACTTTTAAACCTCATTATCCATTAAACTGCTAAAGAGCTGCTAATGACTTGAAGTGCCAAAGAAGGCGAGTGGAGGCAGGGAGGAAATGTCTTTTATCTGGTAAACTATGGAGCTCCAGCTGCATTGGCAGTCAAACAAACTTGCTGTCCATGAGTCAGTCTACTTTCTCTGGGTTTATACAACTGCCAGCATCATGTATGTGATTGTGCAGTTATATTTAAGGAAGAGACTACTTTGTGCACTCCTTCCTGTCATTTAAAGGCAAAGCCCTTTGTGATTTTCATTCTTGAGTTGTCATTCTATAGGGGCATTTTAAGACCTGCCTCCTCCATGAGTGTCAGACATTTACTGTTTCAGCATTCTGTCCCTCCAAGGTACTATCTACAGAATATGATTTACTGTCTAGCACCATTATGTAAGGTAAAATGTTTTGTCATCAGTAAGGCTAAGATAACAACTTTTATCACCTGATATTTTTCCTAAGGGATAAACAATGTTGTTTTGACCTGAGGGGCAATTATCAGCTAATGAAACCTAGAATTTTGTTTTTCACAACTATATATCATACTGGGTATATTCAAATATTTGCACAAAAGAGAAAATAAGTTACATGAATTCATTATTTTAATTAATATTAAATATGTAGGCATGTTAGCAATACTATTTAGTATAAAGATAAATCAAATTTAAATAATATTAAATAAATTATTAACTATTTAAATACAATATTTAAATACAATTAGCATTTGTAAAAATGAAACATTTTTAGCTGTATCATATTTCCCCCTCACCTCTTGTTGCAAGACATTAAGGTTCCTTCAGTGCTGTGTTTAGCTGGTTGCTGGGCAGTCAAGCCCTACAAAGCATTTGTAATAGCCTCAGCTATTAGAAAGCATTGGAGTGGGATGTGAGTATGTGTTCAATCTGGAGTAGGAGTAGCATTGAACAGGACTGTCAGATGGACGGAAATGTATGTGACAATCCATTCACACAGAAATGACATTTTCCAACATCAATAATGCCGTAATTACCTGTAATTGGATTTCTTCCTGTTTCAGATGAACTCCACACATAAACCTCTGATCTCATTGCTAGCCCAGGAGAATGAACCCGATTTTCCTTGGTACCCGAGTACCCCCCCTCCATGTGATATAGGTAAAAGAAAGAGAGAGAGTGTATCCAGGTGATGATAGTGGGGGGTTGGTAGGGTTGTTATTGGGAAGCGGTGCATACTGTTGAGTGTGCAAAGGAAGATTGTGAGCTACAGATGTCTAGACTAGTGTTTTCAGAGTTGACCTGTTGGTCTGTATTTCCGGGTCCTGAATATACTGTATAGTAGGACAGTGGTGCGCAAACTTGGGGGCGCGTGGAGTGTCAGTAAGGGGGGCGTGACTGACTAAAGAGGCAGTTCTGTTAAAAAAAAAAAAGATATAACATTTTGAATAAATACATAAATGACAGCTAATTAGGCCAAGTTCTTACCTTTCAAATGAGCCGTTGACGATTACTCTAGTACTTATAGAACCGGATAAATTATGTTTGAAGTGGCAAGTGTGTCAGTGAAACTGCAGTGAACAGTGCCGATAAGTGTAAAAAAAAAATTCCTGGAATTAGTGTAAGCGCAGCTCTGCAACATACAATGCCAAATCAAACACGTCAATGGGCATGGGCTTGCATGTTAAGTGCTATGCACACCAGACACGAGCCTGCGAATCAAAAATAATTAAAACTACTGATTTAAATGGAGTAATGTACAACACAAGTGAAGCGAGTGGCGAGAATGAAGTGAGCAAATATAGAAATACATTTGTTTTATTTGTATTTTGCTCAGCGCAATGGACCAATCAGAAATAAGGTCAAAGGTTGCGGCTGTCAGACTGGCAGTGTCTCGCTCACGCAGAGATTACCACAGAAATAAAAAAAAAAATCTACATTAATGAGAATTTAATTATTAAAGTCGAAAAATCTAATATTCTTTATGATGCCAGTGTCTGTGGTTATAAAGACAATAAAAAGGACACACATGTCAAGAAATAGCAGAGCAATTGGAAATTGTTGGTATGTCTATCTCTCTTTATTTCACCTTAATTTTAGTCAAAGTGATGGAGCGCCACACACTGGTTTCGTATTTCTGTAAAATTATGCTTCTTTGTTTTAATAATGTTGACAAATAATAATAATCACATTAGCTCTTTTACAAGCCGGTGGTATTCCCTAAACTGTTTCCTTTCTTTAGTGTGTGGTGTTGCCATGCTCGTCTGTGTTTTATTTCATCTCCAGTAGCTACATTTTTTTGTACTTGTACTGTATTCGTGTCGTTCGCTTCGCCCCCGATGTTCATACTGTATTTTGTGAAAACCTCTTATTTAATTGCTGAACGATAATGTTTTTCAGATGTATCTGTCAGGTAACTGTTGAATCACCAAGTTTAAACAAAACAAACAAAAAAAAGAGTTAAGTTACATGTTTTTTTCACAGATTTATTTGTTAGAAATGTTAGCTAAATGTTGACTTGCCAAGTGTAAACAAAATATTTAAATTCACTGATTTATTTGTTAGAAACCCAGGTTTAACGTGTCAAAATGTTCACGCTAAATTTTGACTTTTTGTGGTTAAGGAAAAAATACGCAATTTACGTGAAATCGGGGGAAAAAACTGTTAAAATATAAAGTTATGGTCTATTGTTTTAATATTGGGGGGGGGCGCGACAAAATGTATGCTAAAAAAGGGGGGCGGCATTTAAAAACTTTGCGCAACACTGCAGTAGGATATGGCCCTTTTAACATCCAGGAGATGGGATCTGTGTTCCTCTGCTGAGCTGTGAGGCGGGGGTTAGAACTCTGGGAAATGTCAGGGTGATTTGCTGTTCATCTTCCATGGTTTTCCCTGGGAACCAGAGGGCTTGGTGAAATGAAGTGCCCTCTGGCAACCAGAAGGGAATGAGGCCCTGTAGTAGCCCAGTATTTTCGTCCCTTGGTTAGGTTTTGATTTCTTGATTTGGTTATTTTGCATATCAGTGCTGTTTAGTCCTTCTCTGGGTGAAAGCAGGAGAAAAAATGGATCGATTTTCTCTGTGAATTTATACTTTTTGTAAGCTCTTCCCCCACTCTGTGTAAATAGTTTGTATGTTTGTTAAATTCAATTCTCTCTCTCTTTCTCTTTTCCCTTTGCGATGCAATAAAGCACAAGAGCTTCTGCTTCCAGGAAGCTTGGGTTCATTTTCCTGGGGCAGCAACGAGATCAGAGGTTCCTATGTAAGAAATAGTATTTAAAACAAAAACTTTTTTTTTTCTGGCAATCAAATGATCATAGTTGCAGGTATAGTTAGAGTTTCCTGCATGGGATTTTGCATATCTTTACATATTCAAAAAAGGATTGTCATGTCTTTTACATAAATGAAGCCCATATTTGGTGTGACCAAAAATGCTGACCTTAAAAAACAAGAAGAGACTAATAGAGATGAAGCTGAAATGAACAAACGAGACTATAGCAGTATGCACAGGGACACTGATAGTTTTGTATAGAACATTCCATTAAAACAAAAACAAAAAAAAATTAAAGGCTGCAAGTCAAAACAAAGCCCTTGAAGAATTCAAAACAATTCAATACAGATGTAAAAAGTTGGGTTTGGAGCCAAGGTTTCGAGAGAGAAATGAGCCACATGAGTCTATTCAATTGATCTACATACTGATGTCATTTAAATCATTCGCATATGATCTGTTCTGATATTTTACAATAGAAACACGTTTAAATAGATGTTTAACTGGCACAACCTTGGTACCCAAAATGAATTAAACAGCGGTGTGTTTAGATGCGACTGTGAAGGGCCTTGATCCAGGGCCTTGATCCGGAGTCGGCAGCATAACATCGGTATTGTATGAAGCAATATTCTTATGATAATAAACAACACACTTAATATTACAGATGAACAGAAATATCATATAGCAACTTGGGGCAGAATCAACCCAAGACAGTCACCTCTGTGTTCCTAGAATTCAGTTAAGGGTGATGTGAATTAAGCCTAAGCAACCTCCAGACAGGGAGTACAGTAATAACAGACACAGGGACAGTGTTGTCCAGTCTGAATGCAGAGTGGATTTGGGTGTTGATAACATAGAAATGAAATAATAGAATAACATTGTAAAGCAGCAGCAAGTAGACCCTAAATAACAAAGGGGCCTATGGGATTTCAAAGATGACAGCTGTAGATTTAGATGCCTTGGGCCCAGTGCAATTAACTTTTTTGTTGTAAAAAAAGGGTTTGGGAATTGTAAGTTCATACAGTAAAACAGAGCAAATGTGGAACAATATTTATTCTGATTTGATTAACACATCATAGTGGCATGTTCATTCAATCTATGCATGCCAACAGATTGTGTGAACCCAAGTGAATCAAAGTAAGCAAGAAAACCATGTGCAGTTGATTTATCAGAATCAGTGTCAAGATTAAAATGACCCACTAACAGCAGTTAACACTGCCAATCAGTGAACATGGTCCACAGCGATCTGAGTCAAGCTTTCAAAATTCTAAAAGGCATCGACAATGTCGACCCAGGGGACCTGAAAATATAAACAAGGACCAGGGATCTTGACTCTTGTCTTGGCAATTAAAAAAACTAATTTTGAATACCTGTATACAACATGATAAAAAGCCAGGTTCTTTGTTAACTTATAAGAACATAAGAAAGTTTACAAACGAGAGGAGGCCATTTGACCCATCTTGCTCGTTTGGTTGTTAGTAGCTGATTGATCCCAGAATCTCATCAAGCAGCTTCTTGAAGGATCCCAGGGTGTCAGCTTCAACAACATTACTGGGGAGTTGGTTCCAGACCCTCACAATTCTCTGTGTAAAAAAGTGCCTCCTATTTTCTGTTCTGAATGCTCCTTTATCTAATCTCCATTTGTGACCCCTGGTCCTTGTTTCTTTTTTCAGGTTGAAAAAGTCCCCTGGGTCGACATTGTCAATACCTTTTAGAATTTTGAATGCTTGAATCAGATCACCGCGAAGTCTTCTTTGTTCAAGACTGAATAGATTCAATTATTTCAGCTTGTCTGCATACAACATGTCTTTTAAACCCGGGATAATTCTGGTTGCTCTTCTTTGTACTCTTTCTACAGCAGCAATATCCTTTTTGTAACGAGGTGACCAGAACTGAATATTCTAGATGCGGTCTTACTAATGCATTGTAAAGTTATTACTTCCCTTGATTTATATTCAACACTTCTCACAATATATCCGAGCATCTTGTTGGCCTTTTTTATAGCTTCCCCACATTGTCTAGATGAAGACATTTCTGAGTCAACATAAACTCCTAGGTCTTTTTCATGGATTCCTTCTTCAATTCCAGTATCTCCCATACGATATTTATAATGCACATTTTTATTGCCTGCGTGCAGTACCTTACACTTTTCTCTATTAAATTTCATTTGCCATGTGTCTGCCCAGTTCTGAATGCTGTCTAGATCATTTTGAATGACCCTTGCTGCTGCAACAGTGTTTGCCATTCCTCCTATTTTTGTGTCGTCTGCAAATTTAACAAGTTTGCTTACTATACCAGAATCTAAATCATTAATGTAGATTAGGAATAGCAGAGGGCCTAATACTGAGGTACACCACTGGTTACCTCGCTCCATTTTGAGGTTTCTGCTGTAATCAGTACTTTCTGTTTTCTACATGTTAACCACTCCGTAATCCATGTGCATGCATTTCCTTGAATCCCTACTGCGTTCAGTTTGAGAATTAATCTTTTATGCAGGACTTTGTCAAAAATCAAGCAGGTTAGTTAGACACAATTTCCCTTTCCTAAATCCATGCTGACTGTCTCCCAGGATACTGTTACCATATAGGTAATTTTCCATTTTGGATCTTTTTATAGCTTCCATAAGTTTACATATAATAGAAGTCAGACTTACTGTTCCTGCCTTTGATTAATGCAGACCCAACAGGGTTTATTAAATACGATGTCCAGAAATAATTTAAGGTGTTTCTTTCATATTATTCATGAAGCCAGGCGCTTGGACGGCTCAACTATAGCAGTCTCACTCGATGCAGAAAAAGCTTTTGTCCGGGTGGAGTGGGATTATCTTTTCAAAGTATTGGAACACTTCCAATTTGGTCCCTATTTTGTAAATTGGATCAGCACCCTTTATAATAACCCTCAGGCCCGAGTCGGCACAAATGGAGTGATCTCTAGCCTGTTCTCTATCTCACATGGTACCAGACAGGGATGCCCGTTAACACCTTTACTATTTGTGCTGGCAATCAAGCCCTCAGCTGAGAAAATGAGGTCTGATCCAAATATTACTGGCTTAGATATAGGGAACAAAATTCACAAAAATGTCTTTATATGCAGATGACATCTTAATATTTTTGGCAAAACCAGAGTTCTCATTGAAAGTTCTTTTAGAAATTATTGAAGACTTCAGCAAGTTTTCAGGATATAAGATTTGCTTACGATTGTAAGTTGCCCTGGATAAGGGCGTCTGCTAAGAAATAAATAATAATAATAATAATAAAAAATAATAATAAAGTGGTCTAAGAGTGAGATCCCCCCTCTCAGATTCAGACCACTCCCAACTGGAGCAGCTCTTTCCATTCAAAATCAAACCTAACAGAATAAGATATCTGGGTATTTATATAGATAGACACCTTCATTTACATAAGTTAAATTACATTCCATGAGTGGATAAATCGGCAAAGATTTAGCTAGATGGTCGACTCTACCGCTATCATTAATAGGTAGACTGCGTGCGATAAAACTGAATGTGCTGCCATGAGTTCTGTATTTATTTCAAGCTATCCTCATGCCAATTCCCAAGTCCTTTTTTTAAAAATTACAATACTCGAATTAGAATGTTTTTGTGGAATAATAAGGTCCCTAGAATAAAAAAAGTTACCTTAACTTTGCCATACAAAGAGTGAGGACTGGGTCTCCCAGTCCCACAACTGTATTACTGGGCTGCCCAACTTAGACCTTTGCATCAATGGTTTGGAAATGATAGCCCTTCTACATGGACATACATTGAAAGTCATATTTTTAAAATACCGGACCTTGCCTGTGTTCCGTATTGTTTTAATTCAAAACAATAAAAGCATGCACAGACAATCCATAAAATCAGTGAGAACACAAGACAAGATCAGGTGATCTGTTTTGAGACTCTACTCTCTTGTCCTTTGAGGATCTCAACAATAATTATATAACTCCGGCTACTCATTTTTTAGATACTTACAACTGCTGCATTACATTCAATCAATGCAGAGGGACTCTCTAGACAAGCCTACATAGTCATCTTTAGAAGCCCTATTACTTAAACCATCGCCTGTTAAGTTTATTTCGGAAGCTTATCAACTTGAGGCACACTCCAATCAATACTAAATATCTGAAAGTTAAATGGGAAAAGGATGTAGGAACCCCAATCACGGGTGAGCAATGGCAGGATATAGGTGAACTATCCCAAAGTTCCTATATTAATACAACATATAAACTTATACAATTCAAATTCCTACACAGAGACTACCTAACCCCTAAAAGACTGCATTTGTTAAAAAGAACTATTCTTCCTTATGTAAGTGCCAGGAGGGCACCTTTTTACATACGATATGGCAGTGCCCCAAACTTCAGCCTTGGTGACTTGCAATAAGAAGGATCTTAGGTACGGTTTTACAAAAAAAGTGATTTAAACTGAACCCCATTATCTGCTGTACTAGGGGATACCACAGACCTGAACCACGCAGACCCTCCCACTATTTCTCAGTGGATCCACAAATTAAATACGTGTATGCCCCTGGAGAAAATAACTTATAAACTGAGAGGCAGCCCACATTTATTTGATAAAACATGGGCCCCCTGGTTACACTATATAGACTCTCTGGACAATAATGTCCTGGTATCACAGACATAAGAATGTACTTCATGTTTCTTACCCTAGGCTGAGTGCACGGGCAGTGTGGACACACAATGGATATTGTGACTATGTATATATGTTGTATTGCTGAAAACTTGAATACAAATAGTAAAAAAAAATAAAAATCAATAAGCTGGGATCAATAAGCTACTAACAACCAAACGAGCAAGATGGGCTGAATGGCCTCCTCTCGTTTGTAATCTTTCTTATGTTCTTTATATATGTATTAAGGTAATTTACTCACCAATTTAGACACTATGGGCCTCATTTACGAAAGGGCACTAAACATTATGGTGCACCATAATTGCAATTAGTGTGCACGTTCATGATTTCCATATTTACTATTGCAATTTTATTCATTATCACATGCAATAGTGGGCATCTTAGGGCGCACACTGATTTTATTATGCCACACCATGGTATTCAGAATGAATATGTGATTTGCATGGTAATGCATGATAATTCGGGGCTTACTTAAATCACAGAGAATTTACATATTTTTCCCAGATAGGTTATGGAATAAAATTATGATTTCGCGGACATTTCACTGACCTGTTTAAACATTAAATCAACCTTAGTAGATACTATTTCAGAGCACTATAAAAACCTAAAAATAGTGGCTTCCTTACTAAAACGGAGTGCTGTCATTTGTTAAAGGCCAGCATGCAACATCCCCCTGCAGTTGCTGCTGACATTCTCTGTCTGTGTTGTGAAGACTTGCCCATTGAGACTGCACATTCTGCATCCAATGAATTGGTTGGAAGTGTAAGGCAAAGTTTTGCCAAATTATACAGATGTGGAAATTGATTAGAAACAGTTCCAGTCCACGTTTGTTCTCATGTTGTTTGTCCCATTCAGGAATTTATTTTATCAGTACCGAGTCAATAGAAAGAAAACGTGCCTATTCGGGTCCAAAATTCTAACGGCGTTTAAAAAGTAATCAGAAGATAGTTTGAAGCGAGGTGGCTGTGCTAGATCATACCTGTAGTACTGATGCACTTGACTACAACCGACAGGAATATTTTTTGTCTGCGCTGACTTTCAAGTTTGTTTTCTGAAAGCTGTTATTTGTTTTACATTCTGTTTAGCAGCCTCTAGTAGCCTTTCGTTTAATGTGTGAAGCTAAATAGCTATCGATCATATTTCCTCCAAAGTCACATTACAAGATGTGCAAAACAGTGTACCTCCATCTGCACGTAAAGTTTATTTGGGAAATTTCTTGACATGATCCTCAGCTGAAATATACTTAGCTTACGAAATATACGTCCATTTTTGGGATTTTACCTCCAATGCTGAAAACTAGATTTTAGCAACCTAAGTCAAAATAACAATGCAACACTGACTTTGTCCCACCTCCTACTGTACAGTACAGGTTACAGAAAAGCCAGTACAGATGCACTGATAGGCTGATTAAAACATCGTTGTCATGTGAACAGTAAACAAGAAAGTTAACTGCTTTGGAGTATTCTTTTTACATGTTATTTCTCTAAGGATGTTTTTGTTTGTTTGTTTTTTGCTAAGTGCAGTGCACAAAGGATATAAAAGATTATCTACAGAATGAAGATACATCGTTTTGCGTCGCTTGCATTGTGCAGTAGTTCATTTAAATTAGGTTTCTTTTTTTTCTCTCCGTACTTGTCTGGTATGCATTGGCCCCTAAAAGAGGGGCATTTTGCAATGACCCTTCAATTTTGCGAAATCCCGAATTAGGTAGACCCCTAATGATAATGCATTTAAATGAGACACCTCGCTCTGAATAATGAAATTAACTTTATTCACACTGTATTTACTAAAGGGCGATAATCGTCGTGTGCACCTTAAAGTGAGCGATAATTAGTTAGTTTGGAAACCAGGCTTTAACCACTGATAAGTGCCCTATTTAAACAGCAACAACTTAATTTCAGAACCAGCCCTGAAGAAATCAAGAGCAGAATATATTCTTTGTTAAAATCTTTCACTTGGATCTCAATGGGCCTCTTCAAATTGTACCTTCTTCACTCCTTATGCTTAAAAGGAGCCCCCATCTACATGATACTCTACTGCTATGCTAGTTGTGCTGCTTTTCACTGGAAATGCTTCTATGCAGTTTGAAAATGTATTTATTACTACTAGGATGTAAACAATTGTGACAGTACGTGTCTATGTGTCTATCCATATCTGGTCACCAGAATGTCTGCTTAATTCTTTCTTGGGTTTTTTTAGAGTGTCGCAGGTGACGCTGAACCAGTTATTCTGTGCAGTAAAACATTGGACCCCTTTGCGTGGCGGATTTCAGTAGCTAAAGTTCACGGTTCATCAATTGATTCAGGTTCAGTTGTGTTAAGTCTACCAACTGATGATGTGGAGCAGAGCAGTAATTGGGTGCCTGAAAATATGAACAACAGTGAGTTTTGGCCTCCTTCAGTATTCTGGATGGAGGGCATACCTCGCAAAGTGACTCTGTGTGAACAAAATGAAATGTATAGAAACAATATGTACAGATCCAGAACTATTGTACAAGGTGCAGAGTTAACCCTGACTCATGAAATGAAAAGTAATCCTCTTGTCATGTGTGCATGTAATAGGTGCAGAGGTAAATCACCAGTGATTCGGCCTAAACCTTGTCCAGCCTGCAGTCATTTAGCTAGACACTGTTGGATCTTGTTTGAATGTAATGATTCTGAAGGATTTTCTTTCTCTCATCTGAATGTAGACCCAAAGGATGTTAAGAGGATTGAATGCATGAATTATGAAGACGGTCACTTAGTGAAATGGGAACATTTAGGCAAGTTGGAATGTATAGAAGGTGTCCCAGCTAAACGTGTCCAAGTATCTTGTAGGTATGAAGTCAAGACAATGGCGTCCCACACCTGTGATGCGGGACTTTGGATCAAGGGACCTGTTGTGGTGTTTGCAGAACCAACTAGAGCTAAACCTGGCACAGAATTTGAATCCTGCTGGGAACGTGCGGATATGCTGGACATGTACTAGACGATTTCAAATATGAAATGTACTTTCTGATATGAAAAAAAGGGTTAGGGTTTTTTTGAAGGAAGGATAAAGAGAGAGTATCCTTGTATCACCAGTAGATGGTTCCCTTGCTCCATGAAATAGGTCAGTCCACTCGTTGTTTTGTCAAGACATTAATTAAGTTGAAAACCTGTGATTTAGCAACCTTGAAGTGTTAAGAAAAATATAGAATAACGATTTACTGCTTGCATGTCTTATCTTCAAACGCTTGATAAAAAGGCACAGTTTTGACATTAATCCCACCTATAAATTTATGTTTCCAAAGACAAGATTAGAAAGGGATTCTTTGCAACATATTAAATCAACACTTAAACTGGCAACAGCCAAGGTCTTAAGAAAAACCTGTTTCTGCTGGATTTTGTATGAACAGAGGAGAGGGTCAGATTTAGTTCAATCATTATAGAATATAAAGGTTTAATGTATTAATACTGGCCTGTATTTGGATTTAAATAAACTGGACCATCCATTCAAATCTTAGAGGGAATCACCAAAGAAATAAAGTGATATTATAAATTCTAGGATCGACGGTTAAACTGAAGTAAATTAATTAAAAGTCTATCTTATAATGCCATTTATGGTTAAAAAAAGGTTCAGTGCTAACTGACACTGTTTGTAGTTTATAATGGTCAAGGAAATAGAAATTAGACACAAAGGCCAGGTATTGCTAATTAAATGATTAACCCTTTTTTGAGACAGAACGATATTTGAAACTAAAAAGATCTATTTGATTTCATAGGATTAATAATATGTTTTAAGTATTTTGGTCTAATAAGAAAACATATTATTTAAACTAACGAGTGTTATTGCTTGTTCATGATTTTACTGTAGTGATAGAGGACTGAAGAAGCCGGAGCAGTATGTAGTTTAATCTAGTTAAGGATTGGTTCAGTGTCTTTCTCCAACTAAATAAAAAGTCCTTCAGACATTATAATATCCACTAAATTACAGAATATATACGTATTATGCTATGTTCTTTGTGTTAGTTTGTAATAATATACTATAATGTACCTTGTTATTAATCCACTGTATTATTGTTTAAGAATATTTCTTTATGAAAACTAACAATGTTTTTAGTGGAATTAGATGGAGTCATTGTAATATGGTTCTTTGATAGAAACTGCTGCCTAGCATTGAGAAGGGAGCCTCTTTTTTATCAAGATGTAAGGGCTATGAAAGAAAGGAGGGGGCCTTCTTTCACATTCCACTTTAGTAAAAACTGCGAGTGTTAAGGTTTATGGAATTAATGGTTTAACACAGAAAAAACATATATCTTGAAATAATATGCAAAAATTATGGCATAAATATTCCTGTCGGTTGATAGGTCATATATCTGACAAAGTGTTAGCAATGATGTTTCACATTAATCACGGATATTAGCCTTGAAAAGAAACAAGGGACTGTGAAAGTCTGCTTGCACCAGCAGATTCTCAGAGTCAGATACAGGTCAGAGCCTGGTAAAGGGCGTCTGCTAAGAAATAAATAATTCTAATAAAAATTATTACCACTTAAACTTAATGAAACTAATTGACCTGAATATTGTATGAGGCAGTCTTTTGTCAAATACTCTGTTAGACATTAGTATATGGAATCAAAACTGACTCATTAAAAACATATTGAAACACAATACGAGGTTAAGAGAAACACATACTTTTAATTTAGCAAAATATAATCAATTAGAGATGATGTCACATATTAAAAACATCTCTCATATATAACACATATAAGACATAGTGTTTGCATGCACATATAACAGTAGTGTTTTTTATATTACATTATAAAGTGAACTTTAATTCACTTAACTTTTCAGATAAAGGAGGGGGTCGGAGGAAACAAGGGATGAGATCATAGGTTCAGAATTGGACAAATATGAAGTCTTGAATTTATTGGTACATGACTCCAATTAATTCTGAAAAGTTGGCCCGGATCTTTTGAAAACTATTATTTGTAAAAAAAAAAAAATAAGAACTGTCTAAACAGATTAATGATTGGATTTAATTGAGGCTTCCTATGTATCCCAATGAGGAGAAAAACCTATATAACTTCTAAGTAATCATAATGGAGTACCACACTCATACCTGGCAGGGTAAGGTGGTCCATTCTCTGCAGACTTACACATTTAAGCTGATTGAACTCAGTTTCATCTGCTTCTTGAAGACAGTTCTGTTCTTTTATTTACGCTGCACTCCTTTGTATTGAAGGGTAAGCATTTATTCAATTATTTTATCTCACATGTATTGAATGCATTGCTATAAGGGATCTACACTATGTTTTAGAATTATGAGAGTATTCTGTTGAATGTGCTGAAATATAGCAGTGGGTGCTTTAGGCGATGTGTTCTTGGCCTGCCCACGGGCCTTGCAAATACATATAAATGTATTGAAGTGTTAACGTTGATATCTGTTAAGACAGTGGACTGCCCAGATCGTCTATCAGCTGGGGATTTGATGTAGACTGTAACTACTCAATCCAATATTTAGCAGTTAATAAACCTGTTGTGTCTACAAACTTAAATAATAATATTCAGCTTCGTCCGCTTGAGGGCGCTAGTAGAAAATGGGATACGAAAATGTAACGAGTGTTGTGAAAAGATATAGTGCTAAGATGGCGGGAGAATAAAACGTCAGTCTGCTTTTTCGTACTCCTGGCTCTGTCTAATTCTTACTTGCTTGGTCATTACAAATTGGCGACGAGGATGGCTACGGCTGCTGTTCCGCTACCTGCTTTATTTCTTCCGTGTGTTGGGGAGCCTGCAATACCGTTCCCGACATGGATGAAGATGTTTGATAACTACCTACTTGTTATCAATGCTACGGGGGATGACTGGCCTGAGACAAGAAAACGTGCAGTCCTGCTTCACTGCTTGGGGACAGAAGGACAGCGGATCTTTTACACGTTGCCAGATACAGGGACGACGTATGATGACGCTGTTGCCACATTAAAAACCTACTTTAACCCTAAAGTGAATGTTGTGGTCGAACGACATAAATTCCGACAAAGGGCCCAGAGGCCTCAGGAAAGCATGGTACAATACATTGCTGCATTACGTGAACTTCTTGTTACTTGTGACTTTGCTGATAAGGCTGACGAAATGCTTCGGGATCAGATTGTTGAGAAGTCATCATGTACACGAATTCGCGAACGACTTTTGTTGGAATAAAACCTCACGTTACAGAAAACCATACAACTAGCATGCCAGATTGAGTCCGCCTTAGAGCATGCTCAGTCAATCGTACCGGGGCGTCAGCAACCAGTGCAAATTATAAAGGCAAAACCTTACAAATATAAACATCGGGACAAGCAGTTCCATCATACACCAAATACAAGCACTGACTCTGCTTTAAAGCAAACTCAGCAATCTTGCGCTTGTTTCCGCTGTGGCTCTGCAAATCACCTGGCAAATGTTCCGGGGTGCCCTGCTCTGAAAGCTAAATGTAAGAACTGTGGTAAAACGGGACATTTTGCTCGAGTGTGCCATTCTGCCCAGAAACTCCCAGTGCATTAAGTGGAAGTTCCAGAGCTTACAGTTCTGTGCTTACATGACACCGCGCAAAGAAAAAATAAAATAGTGTGCACTATTACTATTCAAACGTCGGATGCAATCGCATACCCTATTGACCTTGTTGTTGACACTGGCGCTTCTATATCAGTCTTGCCTGAAAGCCTTTACCTGCGTTACTTCAGTGACTCTCCTCTGACACCACCTACAGTGAAACTTGTCACCTACACAAAAACTAACTTACCGGTGCTCGGTTGTCTTTCCGCACAAGTACTGCACGATGATGTAACTGCTCCAGCAACTTTCTATATCGTCAAGCTAGGCACTCCCTTACTAGGCATGGACTTGGTAACTGCTTTACACTTACAAATTTCAGGGAATACAGTTCAGTCTTCCAAATCTACTTTGCCTGCACCTGTGTTACAGTTGTCTGCTTCCAGTTCCAGCAACCCTAAGACGGTGGGATGCGCGAAGGGCTTTGTGCACCGTGTTAAGATCCGTACTACCGTGACTCCTGTGCAACAAAAGTTCGCCGGCTGCCGCTATCTGTCAGAAGCGCAGTCTCGGCTGAAATACAACGATTGCTGGATGCTGACATCATAGAGCGTATTGATGCGTCTGCCTGGGTTTCACCTATTGTGGTTACTCAAAAGTAATCTGGGGACATTCGGTTGTGTGTGGACTTACGTAAACCTAACAAGGCCATTATCATTGATAGCTACCCGCTTCCACACATTGAAGAACTGTTTTCTGAACTCCGAGGTGCCACTATCTTTTCTACTATTGATTTACAGAGTGCTTACCATCAGGTTCTTTTGCATGAAGAGAGCCGTGACTTAACTGCGTTTATTACGCATGAAGGACTGTTCAGGTACTGCCGTGTGCCCTACGGGTTAGCATCGGCTCTAGCTGCCTTTCAGAAAATGATGTCATTAATCCTGCAAGGACTTCCTGGAGTGCAAAACTACTTAGATGATATCATAATATACGGGGAATCTTCACTTGATCACGACCGTAACCTGCAGGCTGTTTTACAACGACTGAAAGAGTCAGGATTACAACTCAATGCTGAGAAATGTACTTTTCACCAGGACAGTCTCCGCTTTCTCGGTCATGTGATCACTGCAAACTGACTACTGCCCGACACTGAACATGTCGCTGCTATCCTTAATGCACCTGCCCCAACTGATGCATCTACACTACGTTCTTTTCTGGGACTTACCTCGTGGTACTCAAAATTCTTGCCGAATTATGCCACTGTGGTTGAAGCTATGCGTGCTTGTCTCAGAAAGGAGATGGAATTCGTATGGACTGATGATGCACAGCGCAGCTTTGAGCAAATTAAACACCTGATTGTGTACAGTCCCGCACTTGCTATTTTCGACCCTGCTTTGCAAACGTTAGTTTCCACCGATGCTTCCGACTACGGCTTGGGCGCAGTCTTAACTCAGATACACACGGATGGAACTGAACGTACAGTAGCGTTTGCTTCACGCACGCTTTCTGCTGCTGAACGCAAATACTCAACAGTTGAGAAAGAGGCACTTGCTTGTGTTTGGGCAGTGGAAAAATGGAGAACGTACTTGTGGGGCAGCCGCTTTACTCTTCGCACGGATCATCAAGCACTGACTACATTGCTCGCCACTAAAGGCATAGGACGCGCAGGAATGCGCATTGCCAGATGGTCGGCACGGTTGCTCTGCTTCAGCTATGACGTCATGTACCGTCCAGGTTCTCAGAATGCAACTGCTGACTGCCTCTCCAGACTACCTTTACCTGCTGCTCCTGAGTCGGAACCGGACATGGAACCTGAATTCGTTGCTTTACTTTCCACTGTGCATAGTTCGCTCTCAGTCTCTGATTTTGCTTCGGCTTGTGCAGCTTGCCCTGAACTGAGTGCTTTACGTAACCAGATTGCACACGGATGGCCAAAATCACTTAAGACTGTTACGCCAGAAATGGCACCGTACTTTCCAATGCGACACGAACTGGCTGTAAAAGACCAGTACATTTTTAGAGGCTTGAACCGCCTTATTGTACCAACAGCACTGAGACCGACCCTTGTTGCTTTGGCTCACGAAAGCCATCAGGGGGTCGTGCGCACTAAACAGCGCCTACGTGATCTTTACTGGTGGCCGAAGATGGATCTCTAGTTCAAGCTACAATTGCGTCCTGTCAACCGTGTCAGCTGAATGACAAGACTGCTAAAACGCACGTTGCGCCTTTGCAACCAGTACAATTACCTGAGGGGCCATGGCAAAAGCTTGCAATTGACATTGTAGGCCCTTTCGAATCTGGCGCTTGGGACTGTTGTTATGCGATTACCCTACTTGACTATTACAGCAAGTGGCCTGAGGTTGCCTTCGCATCGCATGTTACATCAGATGTCATTTGTTCCTTTCTGACTTCTGTCTTCAGCGACAAAGGGAACCCGTACGAACTGGTCAGTGACAACGGACCGCAGTTTACGTCAGCTGCCTTCGCTGCTTTTCTTAAGGACAGGGACATTAAACACATAAGGTCTTCTGTATATTATCCACAGGCAAACGGGGCAATTGAACGTTTTAATCGTGTCCTGAAGGAGTGCATACAGACCGCAGACCATGAGAGGAAGCAGTGAAAAACATCTGTGCCTGAATTTCTCCACAACTACAGAGCCACGCCACATGCAACTACAGGCATATCGCCTTTTGAATTACTATATGGACGGAAAATGCGCACTAAGCTTAATGTACTGCCGATTGCTAATTTTGGTTAGGCTACAGATCGACAGGTTCGTGACAGGGTGAAAAAAATGTAAGAGAAAACGAAAACTTACACTGACAAGAAAAGAGGGGCTAAAGTTCCTGTCTTTAAGGAGGGTGATTGTGTGTGCATCAAGAATCCCCTTCACGTCAAAAAGGGGACTCCTAAATTTAGTAAGCCAGCTGAGGTGATAAAGAAGAAGGGACCAAGTACTTATGTTCTTAGCGACGGAAAGACGTGGAACGCGTCTCACCTTACCCTGTACCCAGAACTGTCACTTACACCAACTTCAACCGCAGTTCAAGTACCGAATCGCCTTAGAACACCTTCAGATGCACCAGCAAGAACGCAACGGATAAGATGTAACCCAGCTTGGCTCAAGGACTATGTTCAATAGCAAATGTGAACTGGACAGAAACGAAAAAAATATATAAACCATTTGTAAGTTGAATAATTTTCCTTACAGTCTAGTAATACATGGCTTACTGGTGATTATTAATTTATGTTACATGATGTTATTATTTAGTGTTTATATGGGGACGGTTACTGTTTAAATATATGGTTGATTCTACAAACAGGGGAAATGTTGTGTCTACAAACTTAAATAATAATATTCAGCTTCGTCCGCTTGAGTGCGCTAGTAGAAAATGGGATACGAAAATGTAACGAGTGTTGTGAAAAGATATAGTGCTAAGATGGCGGGAGAATAAAACGTCCGTCTGCTTTTTTGTACTCCTGGCTCTGTCTAATTCTTACTTGCTCGGTCACTACAAAACCGAATGAGTACTGATCATACTCTGATTCGTAAAACTTCAAATACATGAGTCTGTGTGAATTTCTTGATTGTTAAAAGTCATCTGGATATGTTGCGGGTCCAGCGCACGAACATGAACCACTAGGAGTTAATACCATCCCTGTCCTCCTAAAACGTCTCCCCTGAGTTTAAGAGTGTGTGCAGAGCAAATAAAAAGAAGACGTATGAAATCTGAACTCTCAGAATCATGACAAGAGCCTAGGTTCCCCCTTGTTCCCCCTAATATAAAATATCAGTTTGCAACCCTCATGGCTGAATCCAAATTAGTCCTGTAGAAGAGAAAGCCTCAGGCCTGTATCTGTACTCTGAAATGAACTCTAAAGATTGTTATCTCTATGGGTGCTGCGGGTAGTATTCCTTTATCTGTACCTGGAAAAAAAAGTCAGACAGCTTCTCGGACTGTGGTTTGTTTAACCTGAAAGGTTTATGAAACTCACAAAACCTCTACTGTAAAGTGAGTGGTGCTTCCCTTTTATCGATCACAGGTAGGATGCATTTGTTTCTCTGTTTGCAAAACCATATCTCTCATTGCTCACAATAACCACACTAAATTAGCCGCTCCACTGCACCTAGAATTTTAGTCTTCCAGCAGGTGGCCTATTACTGAGATAGTCTCTTTCTAACACTTTATCTGTCTTGTGGCAAGACACCCAAAGCACATAAAAATGAAAAGTAGAATGTGATGTTGCTCTAATAGCCATTAAACACAGGAACAAAATTTCAGCCCACATTGTCACATGGTCCGAGTGATATACAATAGGCATGGAGAAAGAAAAAAAATCAGGTTTATCAATAGCACACACACTGTAATAAAAATACTTCTGGGATCAATAAGCTACTGACAACCAAATGAGCAACATGGGCCGAATGGCCTCCTCTCGTTTGTAAACTTTCTTATGTTCTTATGTACCCTGGTCTGCAGTTATCCACAGCATGTAATTTAATAGATCAACTACAATACCATATTACTTAAGAAGTCAGGTCTGATAAGCACATGAGCATGGGAGGAAAAGAAAGTGTGTGAGTGTGTGTACCCAGAGTGAGAACAACAGGTTCAGAAATAAAAGCAGATGAATTATAAAAACATAAAAGCAGACAGCATTGCAACTCTACCAGTTGACAAAGGAGCTGCAAGGTTTTGGTGTGTGTAGGGTGGAGACAGAAGCACTGGTGTCAATCAAAAGTGTGCTGCAGGCCTCCTACGGCAGCTCTGACAACCGGTCTGGTCCACTCATCCCGCTGAAGCACTACACAGGCAGAGCGGTATCTCGGTCTGAGCCCCTTCTTTCTCTGATTTTAAAAGTGAAGGCACTGTTTGGTGTGTGTGCAGCTCCGCTATTTTTGACTGCACTGTGTGTGATACAATGTTTCTTTGTTATCAGCAGCCCTAATAGCTCCCTGTGCATCATTCATTTGCTCTTTCAATTCATCTTTTTCAAAAATGTAACTGGATGTCAGCATTAAGTGCTGCATCAGAGAGATTCTTTTTATTCCCTCTACGAGTCTTACATCATCTTGTAACTGGTTATTTTGTTGTTTCAGCTTGCACACACTCTCTTTTCTATCTGCTCTTGTGACTTGTCTGCAAGCCCAGCAATGCGGAAGCTACTTTTCTTTTTTTCTCAAATTGGAGCTGAACCCAATCGCTCTGATTATTTCTATGCTCCACGTCCAAAAAATGTCTTCATTTGGTCCATGTTAAATATATTCTCTGTCCCCCGTACTTTCAGGTTAAGTTGTGTGCTAGTGGCTATGTCTGGACACTGTCCGTCGCTCCGGCACTCGCAACAATAACAACTCCCAACTTTTCTACTCTTATGGTAGTGTACTACTCTGGCAAAACTGTGGCACTATACCCCTCGCAGCTCTGTTCAGCTCCTCTTGACACGACTCGTTCCCCAGCTACACCCTTTAATCAGGGGTTGGTAAAACCAACATTATTTACCACCTATAGTAATTAGGTAATAATCATTATTACCAATAGGTTTCCCTCTGCAATTCACTGCTACTAGAGTATATGAACTAATCATAATACAGAGTAACAGATAATGTTACTTAGCTGCTGGAATCTGGACAGTTGGCAATGTCAGCTGTCTCTCCCCTTTTCTAACTGCGAGTCCAGTACCCGACAATAGATCTATTCCCTCAGATAAGGAGAGAGAGTGAGATAGAGAGGCCCCATAGCAACCATTTAGAAGGCCCATCTGCCTATCAACCCATTGCCATTGTATCTCTTTTTTCCAACACAAACCCTGAATATGTCTGGCCTATCTTGACTTGGCAGCATTCAGCAAAGCCTCTCTTAATAAAGAATAGTTGTCGCCTCTCCAGCCAGTTCTCAGCCATTACATGTATAGACCTAGTTCAGTTCTCAGAAAGAAAGAGTTAGTCAATTAAATGATTATTAAAAGTATATTAAAATACTAAAATGGTTACAAGTACTAGATCTTACAGTAGGTTGGATGATGATTAAGACGGCGACAAGAAATCCTAAGGATTTCAAGAATCCAGTCACTTCTTCACCAATCACGTATTTCTGGCAATTCTCAGGCAGGCTACAATTGGCTGTCCAGGCATTTCTATGACCCATAGCTACCACAGGGGTCGCCAACATGTCGGTCACGAGCTACTGGTAGCTCGCCAGTGGTTTAAAGTAGCTCCTGACAAGTACACACACGCACATATATATACAGTGTGTGTGTGCGCGCGTGTGTGTGTGTTACTTCATAGTAAACAATACAGGCCTGTCATAGCAGAATCTTGTGATTAGTTACCGAGTTGGAACGCACGCACAGTTATTATTTTAGGTATTAAAAAAAAAGTCTGTCACACCTCATTGGTTCAGCATGAATCATGGATGCAGAAGCAGGTCTGTCAAAAAAGAGACAAAAAAACTACTATTTCCACAAAGAGTGGGAAAATGAGTTTTTGTTTACAAGAGTAAAAGACACATGTATTTGCCTGATTTATGGTGTGGGAGTTGCAGTTGGAGGCACTACGCAACAGTAAAGATTCTGAAAAAAACATTTCCTACAGGAAGCAATCTCAGAGTCAAAAAAGTAAGTGAATTAAAGCCAACTTTGCAGAAACAGCAGTCATTTTTTACCAAACCATTGAAAAAAGCAAATGCTGTAACAGAAGCTTCTTTCCAAGTTGCTTACTTTCTAGCAAAAAACAAGACTGCATTTACAGACGGTGCATTGGTAAAGGGTGCAATGACTGTCATGGCTGAATCGTTATTTAAAGTCAGAAATAATGTATGCTATAACTGACGTGCAACTGGGAGCTAACATTGTAGCAAGGAGAGTATCGGCATTATCCGAAGATGTCGGTGAACAGTTAGACCGGGATTTATGTTGTTGTCAGTGATTTTCAATAAAGTGTGATGAATCTGTTGACTTTAGCGTGAAAGAATAGTTTTTGACATTATTGCAATTAAAAGCTAAAACCAGAGGGGTAGATATCTATAATGATTTTAAAAATGATTGTGCTAGAAAGAACATACCGCTTCAAAAGCTTGTGTCAGTAACAACGGATGGAGCCCCCGCAATGAATGGATGTCATGTAGGCTTCATAGCATGTTGCAAGACAGACGCTGATTTTCCCCCATTTCCTACAACTACCACAAAATTTTACATTAACAGGCAATTCTTTCTAATTACAAGCTAGATTTTGCTGGGCTGGTAGACAGCATGCAGTGTCAAGTCTCACATTGAAATCTAGGTAAGAATAACATTTTTCTTTATTTTTTTGCTTGGAGTTCTTTGAGGAGTGGATCTTTCGAAGATACTAACTACACTTTTACTTCACAAACCTTCTCACCACGGGACAGCTAAGCCATTTACCAGCAAGAAAAACAGTTGTTAGAGTTGAAGTGAGACAACAAAAAAAACAGTTCTTTGTTCACACAGAACACAAATGTCACACAGACTTACAGGATTTCTTCACAGACCTTTTTGTGGATTTTCTTAACAATGAATTCTCTCTCTGCTCCAATTCTCACACACCTTCCTTCTCACTCTTTCTCTCCCTGACTGGCTGTGCCTGTCCTCTTTTTAAAGGGTAGCCAATTACCCAATTAAGCATCAATTGTCTACAGGTTTGCAGAAACTACTAGAACCATGAGGTCTACCTACCGGGCACAGGGCCCTTTACATCCTAAGGCTCACATAGTACCCTTGTACGACTTTGTTACTATATATATATATATATATATATATATATATATATATATATATATATATATATATATATATATATATATTGTATCAGGGCAGTGACCATGCAAGTGAAAAAAATATATGTATTTTGTGGCAGGGGCAGGGTTAAAAGCCTCCCTGCCAGCCTAAAATGTTTAATTGATTTTATTGTATTGTTTGATTTTAATTATTATTTGTTAATTGTTTTATTGTTTTGGCAGTTGGCCTTGTTATTGCACATTGAGGCTCAGTGTAAAAGGAGAGCAGCCAGTCTGCTCCAGGGTGTTGTGCTGTGTGGAAGAACCCGACCGTGTGTCTTACTCCTTGAAAAAGGTACTGTGAGAAACTGAAATCTATGTTTGGGTTATGTTTGTTTAACAGTGTATATGTTTTGTATGTCCGGGAAACAGCTTAGCTTTCCAGCACGTTATTCAGGGACCTGCATATGTTCAGTAAGTGCACGTTAAAAGAGCTAGGTGTTTTTTTTTTTTTTTTTATTTGTGTATTGTAATAAAAGTCCGCAAAGAAAGCACTGAAAAATCAAATTAAGTCTCTGGGTCACGTTTTTATAGGGGCATGAACCCGAAATAAGGCTGTCTTGTTCACAATATATATATACCCCCCTTGGACTTTTCCACATTTTGTAGTGTTATAACCTGGAATTAAAATGGATTTAATTAGGATTTTTTGTCACAGATCTACACAAAATAGTCCATAATGTCGAAGTGGGGAAAAAATCTACATATTTTTCAAAATTATTTACAAATAAAAAACTGAGCAGTCTTGATTGCATAAGTATTCACCCCCTTTGCTCTGACACCCCTAAATAAGCTCTGGTGCAACCAATTGGCTTCAGAAGTCACATAATTAGTTGAATGGAGTCCACCTGTGTGCAATTAAAGTGTCACATGATCACAGATTAAATACACCTGTTTCTGGAAGGCCCCAGAGTTTGTTAGAGAGCATACCTAAACAAACAGCATCATGAAGACCAAGGAGCTATCAAAACAAGTCCGGGATAAAGTTCTGGAGAAGCACCAATCAGGGTTGGGTTATAAAAAATATCCCAAACTTTGATCATCCCCCGGAGCACCGTTAAATCCATTATTAAAAAATGGAAAGAATATAGCACAACCGCGACTCTGCCTAGAGAAGGCCGTCCACCAAAACTCAGTGACCAGGTAAGGAGGGCATTAGTCAGAGAAGCAACCAAGAGGCCAATGGTAACTCTGAAGGAGCTGGAGAGATCCACAGCTGAGATGGGACAAACCTTCCATGGGACAACTATAACCCGGACACTCAACAAAGCTGGGCTTTATGGAAGAGTGGCGAGAAGAAAGCCATTGCTGAAAAAAACCCATATCAAATCCTGTTTGGATTTTGCCAAAAGGCATGTGGGAGACACAGCAAACATGTGGAAAAAGGTTCTCTGGTCTGATGAGACCAAAATTGAACTTTTTGGCCTTAGCGCAAAACGCTATTTGTGGCTCAAAGCCAACACTGCTCATCACCCTGAGAACACCATCCCCACAGTGAAGCATGGTGGTGGCAGCATCATGTTATGGGGATGCTTTTCATCGGCAGGGACTGGGAAACTGGTCAGGATTGAGGGGAAGATGGATGGAACCAAATACAGGGAAATTCTAGAGGAAAACCAGTTTCAGTCTGCAAGAGACCACGGACTGGGGCGGAGGTTCACCTTCCAGCAGGACAATGACCCTAAACACACAGCCAAAGCTACATTGGAGTGGTTTAAAAACAAGAACCTGAATGTCTTAGAATGGCCCAGTCAAAGCCCAGACCTCAATCCGATTGAGAATCTGTGGCAAGACTTGAAAATTGCTGTTCACCAACGGTCCCCATCCAACTTGACAGAGCTTGAGCAATTTTGCCAAGAAGAATGGGCAAAAATTGCAGGATCCAGATGTGCAAAGCTGGTAGAGACTTACCCAAAAAGACTCACAGCTGTAATTGCTGCCAAAGGTGCTTCTACTAAGTATTGACTCAGGGGGGTGAATACTTATGCAACCAACAAATGTCTTTTTTTTTGTTTAATTAACTTTTGTGTCACAATAAAAAATATTTGGCACCTTCAAAGTGTTAAGTATGTTGTGTAAATCAAATGGTAAAAATCCCAATTAAATCAATTTTAATTCCAGGTTGTAACACTACAAAATGTGGAAAAGTTCAAGGGGGGTGAATACTTATGCAAGGCACTGTATAGAGAGAGACAGATAATACATATATTTATATGTGTCTGTTTTGTTTATATATTTATCTTTTTAAACTTGTAATCATTTGGTATGATGTTTTATTTATTTATTTGTATTATTATTTATTTTGTAATTTCTTTGGCAATACTTCTGCTGTAGTCATGCCAATAAAGCATCTTTGAATTGAGAGAGAGAGAGAGAGAGAGAGAATTTAATTTAACAAACATACAAACTTTTTACACAGAGTGGGGGAAAAGCTTACAAAATGTATAAATTCATGGATAAAGGAAATAAAAGAATGTCATTTACAGCAGTGGCAATCACAGAGCACAATTCCAGTGTCTCTGAGCTTTATATAATTTAATAAAAACAGGTTGTGTTGGATGGAAACCTATCATTATTAAAAGCTGTATTTAACAGATGATGCTGTGAAAATGTAAGATAAACTCCAGGTTATTTTGAATATTGAGCTCAAATAAAAAAAACTGAATGAAATTACAAAATAGTAATTAGCCCATAACTACTGGGGCATGGTAATGAACATTCCGTCAGCTTCTGCTGCAAAGTAACTGGGGAACACTCTCATCTCATCAGTCGCGTCTACCTGCTAGTGAAACTGTTTCCCCAAAGATATTAAATCTACCTTTAATGTATTTAAATATATTTGCAAATTAAATCCTGTAACTGATTTGAATTGAGCACTGGTGTGTATGTTAGTACTCCTGAGACATCCTTGGAAATAAGACGCCTGTACAAATAGCTACCTCAGCACCTGCAGCTGGAAATGGGAGACAAATGTTCCTCGAAATCACAAGATCTACACAGTCTGGAATCTGTTAACACTAGAACGACAAAGGTGGTCATTTTTACAGGTTTTGGAATTTAAATTTAAATTTAAATTGCTGTGCATGTGTTTAAGGAGCAGTGCTTTCCTGACTTTCCCTAAATATATGTACTAATTACCCTGACAAAGAAAGATTAGGGAGATAAAACACTGTCATACCTATTCCGACCAGGAGTGGTCAAATTGATCGATACATATTATAACATTCCTCAAGTGAGCTGTCTGTTGACATTGCTATTGTTTCAATGAACCTCTGATAGCCCATCAATCAGCCTTGACAGCTCATGGTGCCATGCTGTCTGAACTGGTTACTATAAGTCACACGTTTTTCTAAGTGTAACACCTGTCCGGATCAGTGCTGATAAAGGCCAGCAAATAGTTAGCTAGACCCCCTTTTACTCACCGGGGACTGGTGCTCCTGGGTTCTTGTGAACAATCCTGAAGATAACTTCAGTTCCCCCAACTCAGTGGTATCACAATAGGATATTTCTAATTGGCGATGCCTCCACCTAGGTATGGGGCTGCAATCCTGTATGCCCCTCGCTAGGAAATAGTAACTGTATACTCTCAGTTGAATAACCCACGCAGGACAAAGATAATGAGTTAACCACATAGAATTCTATTGGGCTACACAAGGCAGTCAGATAGAGATTTATGTTGCGTAATGGTAACACAATATTAAATGCAACCTGGTAACAGCAAATGGACTACCTTTATAGACATATATTTTACATGCACACTCAGAATAGCAATAGTAATAATAACAACAAGCAACAATAATGATCTTATAGAGATTACCTCAAAATAATCATATTAGTTGCGTCTGAAATCCAATATATATATGAATTACCATTGTATTACATCTATGAATCCCCTTATTTATGTCATCAGAAACAAAAGTTTTCTGCCCAGGCTTGTAAAACAAGAAAGACAAAACAAAAACAACCCTAACAGTGCACTGAGGGTAATAAACTAGGAGTTAGTGTTGCAGGCCTGAATCGTGGCTGGCGTGCGGTGTGGCTGGAAAATGCCCCTTCAACTTATTCATCCCTCTGAAAGCCTTATTATACACACGGTAAAAATACTATCTAGGCTAACTAAACGGTAAACGATATTTCCATGAGTATAAACACAGTACTCACACCTTCTTCGGTATATCCGTGCTTCACCCAGCGAAATGGCATCTCCCTCAGTGATCTGGGAACTCCCTCTGCTAATGGCGTATCCTTCAGTTACTTGGCGCCAAACAGGATTCCAAGCAGCTATGTTCATTGAGCATTACAGTCGCGGCTGCCTTTCACAATGTCAGTCTCTGATAAATCCTCACACACATCAATGTACTTTGTAAAAACGGAGATCTTTACTTAATATATACAGCCGACGTGTATAGAATGTAATAGTAATGCGGTACGCAGCATACAAACTGTGCTCTATTTATTCAATTATATCCATACTCCGAGTAGATGGCTCATGCACTTAAATAGATAACCCTGTCACTAGTATTTATTAGTCGGGAAACTAATACTTGCTTTTCGTATTTTTAATTCTAGATGAATCCAAAATCTATCTGTCTCTCCTCACAGCTCAGTCTCGTCACTCTACAGCACCTCTCTCTCCTCGCGCAGTCCGTCCAACGTCCCGCCCCCTCTCGCATTTTATTGGCCCTCCAGCTGGCTGTGTCTTTTTTTTTTCTTCTGAGGGATAGATAGCGTACTGCATCTCTGTCTATGTGCTGGTATAAAATCCTAAATACGTGCAGGTATATATACAGTGCCTTGCATAAGTATTCACCCCCCTTGGACTTTTCCACATTTTGTAGTGTTACAACCTGGAATTAAAATGGTTTTAATTAGGATTTTTTGTCACAGATCTACACAAAATAGTCCATAATGTCGAAGTGGGGAAAAAAATCTACATATTTTTCAAAATTATATACAAATAAAAAACTGAAAAATCTTGATTGCATAAGTATTCACCCCCTTTGCTGTGACACCCCTAAATAAGCTCTGGTGCAACCAGTTGCCTTCAGAAGTCACATAATTAGTTGAATGGAGTCCATCTGTGTGCAGTTAAAGTGTCACATGATCTCAGATTAAATACACCTGTTTCTGGAAGGCCCCAGAGTTTGTTAGATAGCATATCTAAACAAACAGCATCATGAAGACCAAGGAGCTATCAAAACAAGTCCGGGATAAAGTTCTGGAGAAGCACCAATCAGGGTTGGGTTATAAAAAATATCCCAAACTTTGAACATCCCCCGGAGCACTGTTAAGTCCATTATTAAAAAATGGAAAGAATATGGCACAACCGCGACTCTGCCTAGAGAAGGCCATCCACTAAAACTCAGTGACCAGGTAAGGAGGGCATTAGTCAGAGAAGCAACCAAGAGGCCAATGGTAACTCTGAAGGAGCTGGAGAGATCCACAGCTGAGATGGGAGAAACCGTCCATGGGACAACTATAACCCGGACACTCCACAAAGCTGGGCTTTATGGAAGAATGGCGAGAAGAAAGCCATTGCTGAAAAAAACCCATATCAAATCCTGTTTGGATTTTGCCAAAAGGCATGTGGGAGACACAGCAAACATGTGGAAAAAGGTTCTCTGGTCTGATGAGACCAAAATTGAACTTTTTGGCCTTAGCGCAAAACGCTATGTGTGGCGCAAAGCCAACACTGCTCATCACCCTGAGAACACCATCCCCACGGTGAAGCATGGTGGTGGCAGCATCATGTTATGGGGATGCTTTTCATCGGCAGGGACTGGGAAACTGGTCAGAATTGAGGGCAAGATGGATGGAACCAAATACAGGGAAATCCTAGAGGAAAACCTGTTTCAGTCTGCAAGAGTCCTGGGACTGGGGCGGAGGTTCACCTTCCAGCAGGACAATGACCCTAAACACACAGCCAAAGCTACACTGGAGTGGTTTAAAAACAAGAACCTGAATGTCTTAGAATGGCCCAGTCAAAGCCCAGACCTCAATCCGATTGAGAATCTGTGGCAAGACTTGAAAATTGCTGTTCACCAACGGTCCCCATCCAACTTGACAGAGCTTGAGCAATTTTGCCAAGAAGAATGGGCAATAATTGCTGGATCCAGATGTGCAAAGCTGGTAGAGACTTACCCAAAAAGACTCACAGCTGTAATTGCTGCCAAAGGTGCTTCTACCAAGTATTGACTCAGGGGGGTGAATACTTATGCAACCAACAAATGTCTTTTTTTTGTTTAATTAACTTTTGTGTCACAATAAAAAAATATTTTGCACCTTCAAAGTGTTAGTATGTTGTGTAAATCAAATGGTAAAAATCCCAATTAAATCCATTTTAATTCCAGGTTGTAACACTGCAAAATGTGGAAAAGTCCAAGGGGGGTGAATACTTATGCAAGGCACTGTATATACAAAGGGTTACATAAGCAATTCAGTGTTACCCAAATACACGTTGCAAATGGATCTCTAAAGAAGCAGGACAGAAAAGAGTGTCTGGAATTACTGCAAATTTTATCAAACAAGATTCTGATGCAGCAAAGATGGACAATGCGGTAAGTGCACTGCATATTTTGAAAAGCAGTATCTGTGTGATTTGTGCCAGCACTTAGACTTTGTAAACAATTGTAAATGAAGCCGATTCTGTTCAAATGTTTATTTATTCATGTAATTTCGATTATAGTATATCTGTATATAAACGCATAGCTTCAGTTGCGTATAGGCGTGTTGTTATGTAGGCAATATAAACCCATTTATTTGCAGACAGTGACTGATGAGATCAATGTCATGCTCTCTATCACTGCCTCTGAGGAGGTGGATGATCAGCTGGCCCTCCCATCAGATGATGTGGAGTCTGACATGCTGGTGGCACAGCTCTCGCTTTTGGCCGAGCTGATGCCTTTAATGCAGTGGGCGACTGCAGTGTTCCAGGTGCCCTGGCCTGCAGCACAGACTCCACCAGGGAGTCCACCAGGGAGTTGGTGCGCCTTCTTCCAAAGCACCCACCTCCACCACGCAAGTCTGCAGCACAGTGGCACCCTAGGCCACAGCTACAGAAGAAACTAGCACCACAGGCTGCTGCCTCTTTGGGCGGCCCCGTCCGGAGGCAGCCTGCTACCGCTTTCTGTGGGGGCATCTGTCACAGACCCCCAAGCTGTCACTCAAGTGACACAGGCAGTAGCAGTCACGGTGCAGAAACGGGCCATTTGCATAGTAGACCCTTCTGACAGTAATGGGGAGTTCTATTCCAGGTATTTTCTAGTGCCAAAATGGAATGGCAGCCTCAGACCGATTCTCGATCTCAGACAGGTGAACCTGTACCTGAGTCAGAGACAGTTCAAGGTGCTGACTACGCAATGGCTGTTGCAGTCTATTAGGCCAGGCGATTAGTTCACCTTGGTGGACCTAAAGGATGCCTATTTCTACATCTCCATAAAACCAGCGCAAAGAAAATACCTGAGGTTCGCTTTTCAGGGCATAGAGTACCAGTTCTGTGTTTTACCGATTTGGCCTCCCTCTTGCTTCACATTTTCACAAAATGCATGGAAGCCATTCTGGCCCTGCTGAGAGGCATCAGAGTCCTCAACTTTCTGGACAACTGGCCCATCTGCACAGGGTCTCCAGCACAAGCGTGGGAGCACACAGAACTCATCACCAACCACCTACATAGGTTAAGCCTGAAAGTGAACAAAGTGAAAGTGCGCTTGGACTTGGAGCTCATGTTGGACATCCTGTCGGAGGACAGAGTGGAGAGAGTAACCACCTGCCTAGAGTTGTTTCAACTTGGCAGAGCACTTCCAGTAGTGGTTTTCTAGAGGCTTCTGGGTTTGATGGCAGCAGCATCGAATACCATCCCCCTGGGTCTTCTACATATGCGCCCTCTGCAGCTCTGGTTCAAACGCATGATTTGCCAACTGGTGTTGAACCGCAGCAAGCTCTTAACAGTGTCAAATTGCTGTCTGCAGGCGCTCTCCTGGTGGAAACAGCTGGCTCATCTACGCCTAGGTGTAGGGCTGGGCAGCATCACCAGGAGAGACGTCATCACCACAGACGCGTCCAACTCAGGTTGGGGCGGAGTGTGGGAGGGCCGGGGCGTGCAAAGTGTGTGGCAACCCCATGGGAAAGTCGCCACATCAATGTTTTAGTTTACCTGTCATTGCAGGAATTTTTGGAGCAGGTTCAAGGGAGACACGTGCTCTTCCGTACGGACAAGGATTGGGGAGTGGTTAACATGTAGAAAACAGAAAGTACTGATTAGAGGAGAAACCTCAAAATGGAGCGAGGTAACCAGTGGAGTACCCCAGGGATCAGTATTAGGTCCTCTGCTATTCCTAATCTACATTAATGATTTAGATTCTGGTATAGTAAGCAAACTTGTTAAATTTGCAGACGACACAAAAATAGGAGGAGTGGCAAACACTGTCGAAGCAGCAAAGGTCATTCAAAATGATCTAGACAGCATTCAAAATTGGGCAGACACATGGCAAATGAAATTTAATAGAGAAAAGTGTAAAGTATTGCACGCAGGCATTAAAAATGTGCATTATAAATATCATATGGGAGATACTGAAATTGAAGAAGGGATCTATGAAAAAGACCTAGGAGTTTATGTTGAAATGTCTTCATCTAAACAATGTGGGGAAGCTATAAAAAAAGGTCAACAAGATGCTCAGATTTATTGTGAGAAGTGTAGAATTTAAATCAAGGGAAGTAATGTTAAAACTTTACAATGCATTAGTAAGACCGCATCTAGAATATTCAGTTCTGGTCACCTCGTTACAAAAAGGATATTGCTGCTCTAGAAAGAGTGCAAAGAAGAGCAACCAGAATTATCCCGGGTTTAAAAGGCAGGTCGTATGCAGACAGGCTAAAAGAATTGAATCTATTCAGTCTTGAACAAAGAAGACTACGCGGTGATCTGATTCAAACATTCAAAATCCTAAAAGGTATAGACAATGTCGACCCAGGGGACTTCTTTGACCTGAAAAAAGAAACAAGGACCAGGGGTCATAAATGGAGATTAGATAAAGGGGCATTCAGAACAGAAAATAGGAGGCACTTTTTTACACAGAGAATTGCAAGGGTCTGGAACCAACTCCCCAGTAATGTTGTTGACGCTGACACCCTGGGATCCTTCAAGAAGCTGCTTGATGAGATTCTGGGATCAATAAGCTACTAACAACCAAACGAGCAAGATGGGCTGAATGGCCTCCTCTCGTTTGTAAACTTTCTTATGTTCTTATGTTCTTAACACAGCTGTGGTGTCCTACATAAATCACTAGGGTGGTTTGCATTCACCCAGTATCCACCGTGTGACGCACAAGCTTCTGCTGTGGGCACAAGTGAACCTTCTATTACTCCGTGCAGTCCACCTGCTGGGAGTGACCAATTGGGCTGTGGACCTCCTCTCGAGGGGCGTCCCCAGCGGTGCAGAGTGGAGACTCCATCCCGAGGTAGTCAGCCTCCTGTGGGACCGATTCGAGAGGGCAGAGGTGGACCTCTTTGCCCCTTGGGAGTCGACACATTGTCCTCTATGGTTCTCCATAAACGGAGAAGGGGGACCTCTGGGGATAGACACACTGGCACACCTGTGGCCACCACTCGTGCTGCTCCCGCTGTGCTTGGAGAAGGTCAGACAAGGGTCTAATAGCCCCATTCTGGCCCAAGCGAGCCTTTGGTTCTCCTCTCTGATGCAGCTCCTGAGCGGCCAGCTGTGGGAACTACTGATGCATCATGACCTGCTCAGCCAGGCACGGGGCACTCTATGGCACCCCAACCCATCGAGCCTGCAGTTTTGGATTTGGCCCTTGAACGGCTGCATTTGAGCTGTCTGGGGTTATCAAACAGGGTGATTGACACCTTACAAAATGACTACAAGTGGGGCGTGTTCCAGACATTGTGTTTGGCTTGTGGGTTCGAATTCTCGACATGCCCTATGGCAGTTATACTGCAATTTTTACAGGACCTTTTTGATGAGGGGAAATCCCTGTCTACTCTAAAGGTCTATCTGGCAGCCATGTTGGTGTGCCATGTAAAAATCGGAGCTCACTTCCTGGTGGGACAATCTTTGAAAGGCACCCGGCAGCTTAGGCTACCGGTGAAGGATTTAGTTCCTCGCCGGAGGTTAAATGTGGTGCTTAATGCACTGACAAAACCTCCATTTGAGCCTGTGTATTCAGCTGAGCTCAAATTTTTGTCTTTCAAGACAGCTTTCTTGCTTGCCATCACCTCCACTAAGCGGGTGAGTGAAATGCAAGCACTTTCAATTTCGAAAGCTTTTTCAGAGGCCAGAACGAATGTCACCCTTCATACTAACCCAGCTTTCCTGCCGAAGACCATCTCAACTTTCCACATTAATCAGTCGGTGGAATTGGAGGCTTTCCATCCCCCTCCTTTCCAATCTGACAAGAAGCACCCGCTCCATATGCTTTGCCCAGTGCGGACATTAGCCTATTTGTGGAGAGGACTAAAAGCTGGAGGCAGTCGGAACCACTGTTTGTTTGTTACAGGGCTAAGTCCCAGGGACAGGCTCTGTCTAAACAGCATCTGTCCAAATGGTTAACAGGCACAATACAGACTGCGTATCAACTGGCCCCGCCTGAGAAGCTCACCGGCCAGTCCACCAGGGGTCAGGCAACTTCATGGGCATTGTTCCACAATGAATCTATTCAGGACATATGCAGTGCAGCAGTGTGGGCTTCCTCTCATGCGTTTGCCAGGTTCTATCGGCTGAATGTCGTGGACCCGCAGAATCCTGGATTTGGCACAAGAGTACTGAGGGTGGCTTCCCAGTCTACCCTCACGACAGAACACTAGAGGTGAGTCCATCTTAGTATGGGACATTACTATGACACAAGCGGTTACTAGCTTGCAATTGGGTTGTATGCCATGTCCTTGCGACAGCTTGGGTATACTCACCCATTTTGTAACTGTTAATATTCCCTACTTGAAAGGGAATGCTAGGTTATTATCATAACCCTGGTTCCCTGAAATAGGTATATTAACCATTAACTCCGGGATCGCGGCATTCATGGTCGCAATCTCTGAAGAAAATGGCAATGCTTGTAGGGCACGCTGCTGTTTTGTGGTTGCGGGGCAGAGCCTCAGCAGCGCCACCCTGCTCTAGCGAGAATCTTTGGTATAGAGTTTTCAGTTTGGATGTCTTAAAGGGAAACACCCATTTTGTAATGGTTAATATTCCTATTTCAGGGAACCAGGGTTATGATAATAACCTCACGTCATTTGGGCTTTTCCAATATGGACTATTGAAACATCATCATACCTCCTTTAAAATGTAACATTTCTAATACGGCAGCATCTGTATTCATAGTTACTGTATGTAAACTTGAAAGCTAACTGATTTGTTTTGTTTTCTTGTTTCTGCATTAGTAATTCATTTGTAGCCCGGTTATGCGGTTCCATTTCCAGAATACAGTTTATGGTATTCATTAGCACTTAACCCACTGCTGGCAACCTCCTTAAATCAAAATCTCACATTTATTATTATTATTTAGTCATTTAGCAGACGCTTTTATCCAAAGCAACTTACAGAGACTTGGGGGTGAACTATGCAACCCAACTGCTGCTGCAGAGTCACTTACAATAGGACCTCAGTTTTACGTCTCATCTGAAGGATGGGCTGTATGATTCATACTCTTTAAAAAAAAAAGAATTAGAGCTAGAAAGCAATTTCCACAAGGACACTTTGGCTCTGTGCTTCTTCTCTGTTGTCTCTGTCTCCTTTCTCTTTTTAATATTTTCATCATGGTGAGGGATTATACCTATAGGATTTTTGAAGGCTGAAGTTGTGCTTTGAAGAAAGCACATTAGCAAATGTCACACGCTCGGCTCTATCCTCAGAGACGATCATTGAGAGGAATGTGCTGACCAGCATTAAACAACACTAGAATCCCGCAGCGCAGACTTCATTTAAACTTTAATGAGAGTCAATAACTGTCCCCCGTCAGCAGTCTTTGTGAAGGATTGAAGGGGTGTTGGGGGCTTGCAAATCACCATTTCAAAAGCTCTCCCACCTGTGCTGCTTTTCACCAGGGTCTTATTTCAACGGACTGTCACAGAATGAAAAATACTGCAGCAGATTACAAAAGAAAATGAATCTGGATATTAGAAAAAGTGAATCTGACTGTTTCTCAGCTTTGTCTTTATTTTGGCTTTTTGAAGAAAGCTACACTGAAGTATTGCACATTGAGTTAAACTGAAGGACTGGACTTGGTTGATAGTCTTTGTACGTACATTTCTTTACAAAATGTAACCTGCATAATACCTCTCTCTTTCTCACTTTTTATATAATAAACTAAACCAGTCGAAACCTGACAGGAGGATCTTGAGACAATGCAGCATCTTTCCCGATAATTCTCTCACCAGGGCCACCACCTGTCACAGCACTGTGCTTTTAGAGTCCTGCCACGTCAAGCAACTTCACAATTCCTTTTCTACTCAGTCTGAGCAGGAATCAGAAAAGAAATCTCTTGGGAAGCTTTCCAATTCACTTCCTCTCAGTAAGAACAGTAAATAAAAGTGGCCTCGGCTGTTTCATTACTGCGTCTGTGTGAGCCCATAAACTGTGCTTCTCTTTCAACAAGAACCCAGAAGAGGAGACGGCTCTCTCTTACACAATAATATGATATATTCACACACGATAGGCAGTATATTAATGATCTAAATGGAGATGTCACAACCATGAAATAATGAATTCTGCTCTAGTTTTGTTTTGTGGGTCTTAAAAAATAATATAACACAGTCCACTTACTTGTGCATGTATTCAATTACAAACTTGAGTGCAAAAGATAAAAAGTCATGTTCATTTCTGTGAGAATTCAATT
This sequence comes from Huso huso, assembly GCA_036884735.1. Taxonomy (NCBI): domain Eukaryota; kingdom Metazoa; phylum Chordata; class Actinopteri; order Acipenseriformes; family Acipenseridae; genus Huso; species Huso huso. The sequence goes on along the minus strand of CM072690.1, from coordinate 27,295,722 downwards.
TTTCTTGAATCAGAAAAGGTCACATACTAATTGAGTTGCACTGCCATTGGCTCGCTTCCATTTCCTAGAATAACACATTCATTGTAGATGCCAGAATTGTTTTGGACTGCTCAGTTTAAAAGGACCAAAAAAAGTCTCTGGTGTTATTTTTTTCGTGATAGTTTTTGCTGTCAGGATCATCTTGTAAATGTAGCCTATGATTTAGACCTCTGCTTGACTGACAAGAGTGAGACTGAAACTGGAGCAGCTGTGAGGAAGAGATTGATCATTGAGATCACAGCTGGCTGGGGATCAGTCCGATTTCCTCATATTTCACAAGTGTGTCATCTAACAATTTGTTTTAAATGCATTTTCCTGTATAACAATGCAATCTTGCAGTTATGCATGAATGACTTCAAGGAAATCAATATTAATATCCACTAGGACCGTCAATTAATCACAGTTAACTTCTGCGATTAACGCATTCATTTTTTGGGAGATACATTATTTGGGAGATTAATTTTTTGGGAGATTAATTTTTTTAACGCACGTTAATCACACTCCTGTCTTGTCCCTCTTAGCGTACTGTAATTAATTTCCTACAGCACCATTTGAATGCATGCCACGACTGAATGAGTGTTGTCATCGTTTGAATATAAAATTAGTCACGGAACCGCATTATGTAGCAAAGCACTCAAATTGAAGGACTTGTGAATGTGTTTTTTTTTGTTTGTTTTTAAACTTTCTGACAGTTCATTGGATAGAAAGAGCATTACTTGTATCTACTGTCACAGTGAGTTCCAATATCACAGAAGTGCATCTAGTCTGCTGTACCACCTGCGTGCTAAACATGCTTTCACTTCTCTACACTCTAGTAGTTCTTCTGCTACAGACAACAACAATACAACAACAAATTAAACCTGTCAGTTTCGACAGAGGACTCTTTTAGAAAATTAGGATCACTGCAAACCCATGAATCAAGCTCAGTAAGATATTATAAGTATAACCAGTGCTGTTGGATAGCTACCGACTGCAGACCCGTTAACACTGTAGCTTTGTTTTATTTCAACAACCACATTTATTTTAAACAATATTATTTACGATTATGGAGGAGATAGCTGTTACTCAGTGAATGATAATTTGTGCTACATGCATGTAACTTATATCAAATGAAAGGCCACAAAATGTCCTTTCATATTATGCAAGTTGCAACAGGATCAGGCGTACTATATGTGGTAGAGATGAGAATATATGTAAAAACAACACTTTTCCAAGAAAATCATGTTTGGTCACCGCTATATATTGTGTAATCATAGATGGCTAAAAAAATAAATAAATAACACTGCACCATAGAACTTCAATATGAAATGAACATGGGAAAAGCAAATTGTGTGAAAAACAACTGTTTTATTAGCACTTTTACAAAACGAGCATAATCACAACTTTTTTTGAACAAAACAGAAACATTACATATGGAACACTGAAGAGAACTATTTACAATTGTACATGCTAGGGCCATGTCCATTACTTTCTGTGCCATTCTGTAAAGCAGTTCCTGTCTGGCACAAGACACAATGGATAAAACTCTCTCTCTCTCTTGCTCTCACTGTGTCTCTCTCACTGGTCTGTTGCTTCTCTAGTGCTCTCTCTCTCTGAACTACATATCCGTCTAGCTGCTAAAATGACAGAATCCACTCAAAACTAAACCAGGAGTGCATTTTGACCGCAACAGAACCGGGTTAAACGACCTTTGACCAAGAACCCGTGAACGTGACCACAGCACAAGAACGGACCCGGTCACTGAAAATGGCGGAGGTTGAAAATAGAGTCGCAGCAGTTATGAGTATTACTGATGAACCAACAGGTTGGTCATATATATAACACTGACTAATGTCATAGATATGTCTGTCAGAAGTTCTATACCAATAAATAACGCAAAATATATCTACAGTGGTGTTCCGTGGGACGTGTGCAGGTGTTCCGTGGAAAAAAATGAAAGCATTACTGTTAGCTAGCTAGCTAGCTAACGTTGGCCTAGTTAGTTAGCTAACGTTACATTTACATTAAGCCCTCATACACATTTGAAATACGTAGCTAATGTTAGCTAATACAGTGTTGCTCACAATTAACTCATCATACACACGCATTTGTATTGTATATTTAAAAAATATATAATAATCAGCTACAAGCAAGTAACATTACGCTAAGTAGGCTGATAGCTAGCTAGCTAGTTTGATAGAATGATGGTGGACTGTACAACTGTTTCTAACAAAGCGCTGGACGCGAGCTACATGGTAGCTGAAATTGTAGCAAAAACAACAAAACCACACACTATAGCAGAGACCGTAATCTTACCTGCTTGCAAAGAAATAGTAAGAATAATGGAGCATCCTCAGGCAGTAAAAGAAATTGAAAAGGTTCCCCTGTCAGACAGCACGATAAGTCGGCGCATGTCTGGAGATGACGAGACATTACTTTTTGATAAACTTCATTCTAGTGGAAAATTTTCACTGGCAATAGATTAATCAACAGATATCAGTGGACATGCTCAACCCCTTTGCAAATGTTTGGTACATAGATGGGGAGAGCATTTTCTTTTTTGCAAAGAAATGCCAGGGCACACCACCGGGGAGGAAATATTTTGTGTAACAGCAACGCACTTTAAGGAAACCCACCTCAAGTGGAAAAATTGTGTAAGTGTTTGTACAGATGGGGCGGCCTCAATGACTGGTAAAATGAAGGGATTCATCAGCAAAGTAAGGGAACAAAACCCTGATGTGATGGTGACACATTGCTTCCTGCACCGTCAAGCTCTCATGGCCAAAATACTGCCAAACGATCTGTCTGAAGTGTTGAATGAATCAATTAAAATAGTGAACTTTATTAAAACACGTCCATTGAAATCTCGCCTCTTCTACATGCTGTGTAAAGAAACTGAAGCAGAACACCACAGTTTGTTGTTACACACAGAGGTACCCTGGCTTTCACGCTTATATGAGCTGAGAGAGGAGGTCAAAATTCTCTTAGCTTTAGAGAAATCGGTGTACGCTGATTTATTTGCGGATGTGGCATGGTGTGCAAAGCTTGCATACCTCGCTGATGTATTCAGCCATCTTAATGAATTGAACAAGAAAATGCAAGGCAGGAACGAGAATCTTCTCTCCAGCACAGATAAGATGAATGGCTTTAGGGCAAAGTTGTCACTTTGACGTACCAATGTATCGGAAGGCACAATGGAAATGTTCCCCCTGGCAAATAGGGCAAATAGGGCACACAAAAGTGTGTCAGAACACTTGGAGATTCTGGAGGAAAAAATCAACATATATTTTCTGGGAATTAATACTGATGATTTTGACTGGGTCCGATACCCTTGGGGTTCAACTGCATTGAAAAACGCAAACAATGTGTCCATGGCTGCTTTAGATCAGCTTGCTGAATTGAGGATGGATCACACTTTGAGGATGCAGTATGACGACATGCCGCTGGACTCCTAGCTCGATGAATTGAGGATGGATCGCACTTTGAGGATGCAGTATGACGACATGCCGCTGGACTCCTAGCTCGCTGAATTGAGGATGGATCGCACTTTGAGGATGCAGTATGACGACATGCCGCTGGACTCCTAGCTCGCTGAATTGAGGATGGATCGCACTTTGAGGATGAATTGGATGCTCGATGAATTGAGGATGGATCGCACTTTGAGGATGCAGTATGACGACATGCCGCTGGACCCTAGCTCCATGAATTGAGGATGGATCGCACTTTGAGGATGCAGTATGACGACATGCCGCTGGACTCCTAGCTAGCTGAATTGAGGATGGATCGCACTTTGAGGATGCAGTATGACGACATGCCGCTGGACTCCTAGGTCGATGAATTGAGGATGGATCGCACTTTGAGGATGCAGTATGACGACATGCCGCTGGACTCCTAGCTCCATGAATTGAGGATGGATCGCACTTTGAGGATGCAGTATGATGACATGCCGCTGGACTCCTAGCTCGATGAATTGAGGATGGATCGCACTTTGAGGATGCAGTATGACGACATGCCGCTGGACTCCTAGCTCGATGAATTGAGGATGGATCGCACTTTGAGGATGCAGTATGACGACATGCCGCTGGACTCCTAGCTCGATGAATTGAGGATGGATCGCACTTTGAGGATGCAGTATGACGACATGCCGCTGGACTCCTAGCTCCATGAATTGAGGATGGATCGCACTTTGAGGATGCAGTATGACAACATGCCGCTGGACTCCTAGCTCGATGAATTGAGGATGGATCGCACTTTGAGGATGCAGTATGACGACATGCCGCTGGACTCCTAGCTCGATGAATTGAGGATGGATCGCACTTTGAGGATGCAGTATGACAACATGCCGCTGGACTCCTAGCTCGATGAATTGAGGATGGATCACACTTTGAGGATGCAGTATGACGACATGCCGCTGGACTCCATCTGGTTGAGGGATATATGGATGTTTACTGTGTTAAGGACAACGCTTTCAGTTTTGAGCATTCTGACATGGTTTTCTAATTAGCAACAAATTGAAGTTTAAACTAGTTTTTATTTGAATTAATAGTTTGATTAATAATTTAAAATGAATACAATTGTATATTAGCTTAAATCAGTTGTTTGTTTTATATTAAGTGTTTTGTTCTCGATTTGAATTTGTCTTTAGTCAAAAACATGGGTACATTGTTTATCCTGAAACATGATGGTGCAATTGCAACAGACAATCTGAAGTTTAAACCTGAGGTTTAAATCCAGTTTAAACCTCAATCTGATTCAGATTGTCCGTTGCAATAAGATAAGTTTATAATGGTATTTTTTATTATTTTTGTCAGTAATGATTTGCCCGTTTGGAATGAAGTGCTCATAGTGCACTGATTGCCTATGTACAATTAGTAATATAAAACATAATACTATCTGTGATTAAACTACAGTTTTAAGCTTATATAATGTGGTGTGCCTCAAAATAATTTCAAGTGCCAGATTGTGCCTTCCCTAAAAAAGGTTGAGAACCACTGCTCTAGACGTCTCTAGGCAAATGTGTTAGACTGCATTGCTATGTATACGGACTATAGGTAGTTTGTTCCAAGTGCTTTGATTGTATTTCACAGTAGTACTGTGAAACCTTTTTTCTTTTTTATTTGTGATCAACATCTACTTGGTGCAATCAATCAATTGTTTTGATACTAAAGTGTGTGTTTGTGTATATACTGTGTGTGTGTGTTTTCAAGGTTTGATTACCCTTTTTCAGCGACCCAGACACAGAAATTTAAGTTTTAAGCACTTTCGTGCCGTTTTTATTATTTACAGAAAAACTAAAATAAACAAAACAAAAACCTAACTCTAACTACACTTTTTCTCTTCTGCTTCTCACTACATCGGACGGCTAAGCCTTTTTCCGATCACAAAACACTTTTTACACGTTAGTTCACACACAAAAGGTTTACACGGTACCTTGTTCTGTTAACGACAGCCTCTTGATTATATATATATATATATATATATATATATATATACACACAGGTAGTGGACAAAAAAATGGAAACACCTGGGTAAATGAGGGACACCATGTATATTGAAAGCAAGGGCTTCTACACAGGTGTGGCTAATGCGTTTATTAAGCAAATAACATCCCAGCATGCTTAAGGTCATGTTTAAAAATGCTGGACAGGCTTGGTTGCCTATAATTATGGCTAGCATGGCTGCAAGAGGAACAGCTCAACTTTCTGATGTTTCACGAGTAATGGTGTCTAAGGTGATGTTGGCATGGAACTCCGAGGGAAAGACATCATCAGCAAAGAGGAACAGTGGGCGGAAGCGCATACTCCAGGATCGTGATATCCGTGCATTAATTTGAAGTGCAAGGCAAAACAGGCGAGCAACTGCAAATCAATTGACTGCAAATTTCAACCTGGGGCACGAGCAGCCAGTTTCATCAAAAACGGTCCTCCGAGAACTCCACAGAGCGGGATACCATCGTGGCCCAACGCCCTATTAAGTAACTTTACATTGGTGTTTCCATTTTTTTGTCCACCAGCTGTATATATATATATATATATATATATATATATATATATATATATATATATATATATATTATTATTATTATTATTATTATTATTAACACTATGTAACACAATTTTTGTTCCTGGGTAGTAAGTGTTATTTCCTAATTGCTTATGCCTCAAAAGTATAGAAAATGGCTATTATTCCCCACAAACTTTGCTGCTTTTGTGACCAGGACAGTGATATTTTGAAATTTACCTATTTCCAATGAGAAAACGGGCGAATTTGTGTCTTTTCTTTCACATAAAGTCAGAAAAAAACAACATATGAATCCAAATTAACATGTATTTATACTAAAGTAATACAAAAATGACTACAAAAGATTTAGAAGTGAGTAGTTTTTCGAGATTTACGATTATACTGTAAATCACTTTCACGAATCAGCCCCCAAATGTAGTCTCCCATCATGTTCTCGTTATACTGTCCTTGGTAGTGGCGTTCAAAGTCCAGTATATCCTGGTGGAAGCGCTCGCCTTGCTCCTCCGAGTACGCTCCCATGTTCTCCTTGAATTTATCAAGATGAGCATCAAGGATATGGACTTTGAGGGACATCCTACAGCCCATTGTGCCGTAGTTCTTCACCAGAGTCTCAACCAGCTCCACATAGTTTTCGGCCTTGTGATTGCCCAGGAAGCCCCGAACCACTGCGACAAAGCTGTTCCAAGCCGCTTTCTCCTTACTAGTGAGCTTCTTGGGGAATTCATTGCGCTCCAGGATCTTCTTTATCTGTGGTCCGACGAAGACACCGGCTTTGACCTTTGCCTCAGACAGCTAAGGGAAGAAGTCTTGAAGGTACTTGAAGGCTGCCGACTCCTTATCTAGAGCTCTGACAAATTGTTTCATAAGGCCCAATTTGATGTGCAGTGGTGGCATCAGCACCTTCCGGGGGTCCACCAGTGGCTCCCACTTGACGTTGTTCCTCCCCACAGAGAACTCGGTCCGCTGTGGCCAGTCCCGTCTGTGGTAGTGCGCCTTGGTGTCCCTGCTGTCCCAAAGGCAAAGATAGCAGGGAAACTTGGTAAAACCGCCTTGGAGACTGTCACAAAGACGGCCGGAGTGGGTGGCGTCAGACCAGAAGCAGGAAATAAACAGACAGAGATGTGTGGTTTTGGTGAGGCTGAGCGCGTGATCGCGCTCAGCATTTAATAATTAACAGACAGAACAGAAAATAAAAGGTTTGAACAGACAAAAACACTGGACACGGCACTTGCGCCAAAATAAATAGACAAACAAAACGTACTACACTTAACAAACGGTGCACGGAGAGACAAACAAACACGGTGAGTACAAACACTTACAGATTTCACTTTACCTCCTTCTCCTCACCCGTTCTCCACTCTCGAACACCCAACCCTGACTGAGTGCTACGTGTCTCTATATATACTGTTGTGCTGGGATTCAATTACTAATTAATTATTCACTTGAATCCCAGCACGTGAATTAATTCTGTGCAACCCCGTGCTCACATATTACATTTAACCAGCACGTGAAGTGATTTGTGCCCTCCTCGTGCCTAAATACAAATCTACATTTTAAACCACACGTGAAACACAGACCCGTTTATATCCCGTGTACCAATGACTATACACCAACATTAACACACGCACGCAACATACAACACATAATATGCACACAGGGGCGGGACACATTGCCACATATACCCCCCTGTGCAAAGCACACATGGCCTCAACGGCCACCTCCCCCCTCAAAAATCCAGCAGTCCAGGACAAAGTCTCGGGCTGGGAAGGGAGGCTTCAGTGGGCCCATGGCTGGCCATGCTGTCAGCACCCCTGCCGGTAGTGGCACGGCTGACAGCCTGTTGGTCCACTCCTGCAGCGAAACTGCTGCTGGGGAAAGTGGTCTCCTGACCTCTCCCCCTGTCTTTGTAGCCGGTAGCTCCCTTTGGTGGGGCTCCGACCACAGTACTGCCGGCAGCGAAGAAGCTGCAGTGGGAGCAGGTCTCCGGACCTCCCCCACGATCTCCGGCAGCGAAACTGCTGCAGTGGGAGCAGGTCTCCGGACCTCCCCCACGATCTCCAGCAGCGAAACTGCTGCAGTGGGAGCAGGTCTCCTGACCTCCCCACGATCTCCGGCAGCGAATCTGCTGCTGGGGTTGGTCTCCTGACCTCCCCAGACCTCCTCCGAATTCTTCTGGGGTGGCCGACACCTCCCCTTTCGTGGGCCGACAGGGGCTCCGGCCACCGCACCCCCCTGTGGTGGAGGTACGGGAAGCAGAGACAGCTCCTGCTGTTCTGCTTCTGGCAGTGGCGGAGGCAGAGGCAGCTCCTGCTCCTCTGCTCCTGGAAGTGGCAGAGGCAGCTTCTGCTGCTCTGCTCCTTGCGGTGGTGGTGGCGGAGGCAGAGGCAGCTCCTGCTCCTCTGCTCCTAGTGGAGGAAGCGGTGGAGGTGGCGGAGGCAGAGGCAGCTCCTGCTGCTCTGCTCCTTGCGGTGGTGGTGGCGGAGGCCATGGGGCTGATGCTGGCCACCAGAGGGAGGCTGTGGCGGTGCTGGCTCCCTCTGCTGTGGCAGCTGGGCTGGTGTGCGCCGTGCTCCCCTTCAGCAGCATAAATAGAGGCTGCTGGGGACACCAGCATCCTGCCCTTCTCCCCCCAGAAAAATTCAGGGGTTGAGCCTGCAATTCCTCCCCTTCTGGCTCTTGGGACAGCAGCGATGGCTCCTCCCCCTTTAGCTCTCGGGATGGCAGCAGCAGGTGCACCAACAGGCATGCTTCCTCTGCTGGTGTAGATGGGGACAGCAGGCATTGTTCTTCTGCTGGTGGAGGTGGAACCAGCAGGTATTCTCCCTCTGCTGGCAGCTTGGGTCCTAGGGCTGTGGACGCCCCGACTTCCCTCTCTTCGGGCTGTGGACGCACCGACTCCTCCCTTTTGGGCTGTGGACACACCGACTCCTCCCTTTTGGGCTGTGGACGCACCGACTCCTCCCTTTTGGGCTGTGGACGCACCGACTCCTCCCTTTTGGGCTGTGGACGCACCGACTCCCCCCTCTTGGGCTGTGGACGCTCGGGCTCCCCCACTCAGGCGTAGGACGTTCGGGCTCCTCCCACTCAGGCGTAGGACGTTCGGGCTCCTCCCACTCAGGCGTAGGACGTTCGGGCTCCTCCCACTCAGGCGTAGGACGCTCGGGCTCCTCCCGCTTGGGCTGTGGACGCTCGGGCTCCTCCCGCTTGGGTTGTGGACGCTCAGGCTCCTTCCGCTTGGGCTGTGGACGCCAGGCTCCTCCCGCTTGGGCTGTGGACACTCAGGCTCCTCCCGCTGGGCTGTGGAGGCAAAACCAGCAGGCATTCTTCCTCTGCTGGTGGAGACGGGGACAGCAGGCATTCTTCCTCTGCTGGTGGACCTGCTACCTGGGCTGTTGTAGTTATGACCGCCTCCAGGTAGCTGAGGACCAACTCCACACCTTCCTCCCAGGTGCTTACGGTCTGTTCCCTCGCATACGCCTCCCATCGCTCGCTGTCCATCAACCGCAGGAACTGGACGGCTACTGGTATAGACTGGGCCTCCAGCCCAGCATTTTCCAGGATCCAGTCCCGCACTTTGATGGCGTCTTCTGCCATTTTTTTTTTCCCTTTTTTTTTTTAAATCCAAAAATGCGGTTCCTGCTCTGGCCTGCTCGAGTCCTGGAGGCGCTGTAGATCCCACGCAGGACACCACGTGTCACAAAGACGGCCGGAGTGGGTGGCGTCAGACCAGAAGCAGGAAATAAACAGACAGAGATGTGTGGTTTTGGTGAGGCTGAGCGCGTGATCGCGCTCAGCATTTAATAATTAACAGACAGAACAGAAAATAAAAGGTTTGAACAGACAAAAACACTGGACACGGCACTTGCGCCAAAATAAATAGACAAACAAAACGTACTACACTTAACAAACGGTGCACGGAGAGACAAACAAACACGGTGAGTACAAACACTTACAGATTTCACTTTACTTTCCTTTACTACTTTCCTCCTTCTCCTCACCCGTTCTCCACTCTCGAACACCCAACCCCGACTGAGTGCTACGTGTCTCTATATATACTGTTGTGCTGGGATTCAATTACTAATTAATTATTCACTTGAATCCCAGCACGTGAATTAATTCTGTGCAACCCCGTGCTCACATATTACATTTAACCAGCACGTGAAGTGATTTGTGCCCTCCTCGTGCCTAAATACAAATCTACATTTTAAACCACACGTGAAACACAGACCCGTTTATATCCCGTGTACCAATGACTATACACCAACATTAACACACGCACGCAACATACAACACATAATATGCACACAGGGGCGGGGCACATTGCCACAGAGACCCATCAGGAATGCCACCATTTTTAAGTCTCCTATGACCTCCCAGCCGTACTCATCATACTTCAAGGCGTCCAGCAAGGTCTTGATGCTGTTGTAATCCTCTTTGAGGTGCACCGAGTAAGCCAGGGGAAGAGACAGGTACTTGTTACCATTATGGAGCAGCACGGCTTTGAGGCTCCTGGATGAGCTGTCAATGAAGAGGCGCCACTCATTCTGGTTACAGGCGATTCCGATTGCCTCGAACAGACTGGTCACATTGTGGCAGAAGCAGAGCCCATCTTGACGGGTGAAGAAACTGGAAAAAGGTTGGTGACGCTTCCTCTGATCTGCAACTTGCACACTTTCATCCAACAAGTTCCACTGCTTGAGCCTAGACGTCAAAAACTCGGCATTGGACTTGGTGAGACCAAGATCTCTAATCAAGTCGTTGAGGTCTTTTTGGTTGGGGTAGTATGGGTTTCTCTCCTCAGCTCCACCTCTGAAATTGTCATCTGGATCTACAACGTCTTCCTCGCTCTCTGACTTGCAGCTCTCTTCTAAAGACGGCTGCTCTCTCTCCGGAGGAGTGGGTACGGGGAGCTCATGGCAGTGTGGCACTGGGGAGATGGATGAAGGAAGGTCCGGATACGTGATAGCAGGTGCATTCTTGCCAGTCCGACGTTTGCAAGGGTCCACCATGCAGAAGTAGCAGTTGCTTGAGTGGTCAGTGGGTTTCCGCCAAATTCTTGGGATAGCGAACTTCATGGCTCTCCCCTCTGTACCATCCTACAAAAATACATTTATTTCACCCATGACTAATGTGTAAGAGATTCTCGCAACATTTTTCATATATGATATATTTTTTCAATAACATTGAAAATTGTAAAACATTTTAAAATTAAAAACTTTTACAATTTTAAAAATTTAAAAAAAATTTAGGCAGCTGGAACTAAACTGAACTGGTGGGCTTAAGGCCCCTGTATTTATACTACTATTTATATTACTGGAAAGTTCTAGAAAGTTCTAGAAGTTACTCCAAGTTTACTCATCACTGAATCTATCTGGAATGTTCTGGAAAATAGGTCAATTTAAAAATATCACTGTCCTGGTCACTAAAGCAAAGTTTGTTGGGAATAATAGCCATTTTCTATACTTTTGAGGCATACGCAATTAGGAAATAACACTTACTACCCAGGAACCAAAAAAAAAAAAAAAAAATTGTTACACGGTGTAATTATTTCTTAGCAGACGCCCTTAGCCAGGGCGACTTACAGTCATAAACAAAAATACATTTCAAGAATCACAGTACAAGTATTAATACAATTAAGAACAAGATAAAATACAGTCACTTCAGTTCTAGCAAGTACAAGTATATGACAAAATACAATTCAATAACGGAGCAGATAACAGTGTCAGTGATAGTTACATCAGGATATAATTAAATACAAAATACTACAGATTAAATGACACTTGATATAATATATAATCTCCATTATTATGCATGAATTTTTAATCTACACAAACCATCTTACATTAAAATATTAAACACATTTACACAATCGTGACGTTTTTATTATTTACAGAAAAGCAAAAATTATCTACAAAATAATTCAGAAAAGGTTACAGAATCTTGACAGGAAACCTCTATCCCACAATACCTCTGGTTACAACCATGAAGCGTGCTACAAACCCGGTTAAGTGGACCCATGACCGCTAGGTCCAGTGACTGCATTGTGAAAACACATAACCAGATGACCTGACGACCTGGTCATAGCGTGAAAACGCACCCCTTAGCATATGAACTCTGTCACATGATGAGTGGCTTGCCTTCAGGTGACCGTAGCTTCGGGCTAGGAGTACCGCTTACAAACACTGAATACGTCATTGGAAAGCGCTGGGTCTGTACTTTTAAACAATCCACGTAGGTGGCTTTTACAGTTTCCTTGAGGTCAAATGTAAAACTAGCTTATAAGTCCTTACAGAGTGTAAATACGGTCATGGTTAGAATGGAACACAGATAGTAACCCATATTTTTATCCAAAAATGTAATTGACTGTGACCTTTTACCTCTCCTTGAGGTCAAATATAAAATTTAGAAGTTGATTGGTCAAATTTAGAAGTTGATGCAACATCGACACTGGATAATTACAAAGCATACGACATGGTTTATTTAGATTTCCAGAAAGCAGGAAATGCATGCACATGGATTAGGGAGTGGTTAACATGTAGAAAACAGAAAGTACTGATTAGAGGAGAAACCTCAAAATGGTGCGACGTAACCAGTGGTGTACCACAGGGATCAGTATTAGATCCTCTGCTATTCCTAAACTACATTAATGATTTAGATTCTGGTATAGTAAGTAAACTCATTAAATTTGCAGACGACACAAAAATAGGAGGAGTGGCAAACACTGTTGCAGCAGCAAAGGTCATTCAAAATGATCTAGACAGCATTCAGAACTGGGCAGACACATGGCAAATGACATTTAATAGAGAAAAGTGTAAGGTACTGCACGCAGGCATTAAAAATGTGCATTATAAATATCACATGGGAGATATGAAATTGAAGAAGGAATCTATGAAAAAGACCTAGGAGTTTATGTTGACTCAAAAATGTCTTCACCTAGACAATATGGGGAAGCTATAAAAAAGTCCAACAAGATGCTCGGATATATTGTGAGAAGTGTTGAATTTAAATCAAGGGAAATAATGTTAAAACTTTACAATGCATTAGTAAGACCTCATCTAGAATACTGTGTTCAGTTCTGGTCACCTCGTTACAAAAAGGATATTGCTGCTGTAGAAAGAGTGCAAAGAAGAGCAACCAAAAGTATCCCAGGTTTAAAAGGCATGTCGTATGCAGACAGGCTAAAATAACTGAATCTATTCAGTCTTGAACAAAGAAGACTACGCGGTGATCTGATTCAAACATTCAAAATCCTAAAAGGTATAGACAATGTCGACCCAGGGGACTTTTTTAACCTGAAAAAAGAAATAAGGACCAGGGGTCACAAATGGAGATTAGATAAAGAGGCATTCAGAACAGAAAATAGGAGGCACTTTTTTACACAGAGAATTGTGAGGGTCTGGAACCAACTCCCCAGTAATGTTGTTGAAGCTGACACCCTGGGATCCTTCAAGAAGCTGCTTGATGAGATTCTGGGATCAATAAGCTACTAACAACCAAACGAGCAAGATGGGCTGAATGGCCTCCTCTCGTTTGTAAACTTTCTTATGTTCTTATGTTCTTATATGGTTCGGCAGTCATGTTGGATTTGTCATAAATATTCTAACGTCTTCTTCTCTGAAACCATTATGTCGATTGAAGCGGAACTTTGTATACATAGCCTTGGTAAGGTTGTCTTTCAAGATTGTTCAAGGCAAGTCGTTACATAAAAAAAAAAATATGGCCACCGTGAGCCAATCAAATTTCAGCTATGGTCAATTTGCACATATTTGCATATATTGCAGTATTTATGTATGGTAGAATGTTGTAGACTCATGAATCTTCACAGAATACTGGAGGCCTATGGGAATTAGTGTATACTTTATTAATAAATTACATTGATTGTGGCCTTTAACCTCTCCTTCAGGTCAAATGTAAAACTTGCTTATAACTCCTTGCAGAGTGTAGATAGGGTCATGGTTACTATGTAACACAGATAGTAACCCATATGTTTATCCAAAAATGTCCTTGACTATGACCTTTTACCTCTCCTTAAGGTCAAATGCAAAACTGTCTTAGAATTTTTAGATAATGCAGATAGGGCCATGGTGACTATGAAACACATATAGGAAACTATATGGGCTCTATCCAAAAATTAACATTGACTTTTGACCTATGAAGTTTGTTGAAAGCAAAGCATCAAAAAACATGGAGGCCACAAGCATATATTGTACTATTAATCTATGGTAGAATGTAGTACAGCCTTCAAAGTTCAAAGACTAGAACATAAGAACATAAGAAGAACATAAGAACGTTTACAAATGAGAGGAGGCCATTCGGCCCATCTTGTTTGTTTGGTTGTTAGTAGTTTATTGATCCCAGAATCTCATCAAGCAGCTTCTTGAAGGATTCCAGGGTGTCAGCTTCAGCAACAGTACTTGGTTCCAGACCCTCACAATTTTCTGTGTAAAAAAGTGCATCCTATTTTCTGTTCTGAATGCCCCTTTATCCAATCTCCATTTATGACCCCTGGTCCTTGTTTCTTTTTTCAGGTCGAAAAAGTCCCCTGGGTCGACATTGTCTATACCTTTTAGAATTTTGAATGCTTGAATCAGATCGTCGCGTAGTCTTCTTTGTTCAAGACTGAACAGATTCAATTCTTTGAGCCTGTCTGCATACGACATGCCTTTTAAACCCATTATAATTCTGGTCGCTCTTCTTTGCACTCTTTCTAGAGCAGCAATATCCTTTTTGTAACAAGGTGACCAGAACTGAACACAACATTCTAGGTGAGGTCTTACTAGTGCATTGTAGTAGAGGCCAATGGGGTGCTTTGGCACAGGGGAAATACGGTCATAGGTCACATGGTCTAGGACTTGGCCCCCGGTCATTGCTGCTTGCAGCTATTATTATTATTATTATTATTATTATTATTATTATTATTATTATTATTATTATGTGAACAGCAATGTAAAACAGTTTATCAGTAAAGGAAACTGATAATTGTAAATGCAGTAAGGTGATTAATAAACTGACTCCATTGTGATTTAGCAGTCGGTTCAAACAATTTAACAACAATGCTGGATTGTAAATAAATATCAAACTATAAAGATAATCCAGAAATAGGAAAACAGGGTTTTTATGATGGGTTGTTTTTTGGATAATAATAATAATAATAATAATAATAATAATAATAATAATAATAATAATAATAATTGCAGCAGCATCAGTAATAAAACAAACTTTGATTGATGTAGTAATTGTATCAATTAAATATGTGATTAAAACCAAATTTAAAGTGAGAACATTTTTTAAATCTCAAGATTAATCGCGATTAATTTTTTTAATCGCTTGACAGCCCTAATATCCACACATCAGCTGTGTTGTGGGTTCAGAAAGCTACATAATGTTCCAAGTTTCCCTTTTTCAAAAAGGCATAAAATAAATGCAGATATCAAAAAATGAACCAGTCAGTCCTGCACGGCATAACACAGAACCTTACAGAACAGACCATGAAACTGAATGCAGAAGGCCATCCTGCTAAACATACACACATATAACACACTGTAGTGAATACAGTTCACACATAACCAGTGTGCTCCTCTTTATATAATTGCATGCACTCTGGCATGTTGTGGCATTCTTCCATATACGGCCCTTACTCCACCACTGCTATACTATACGTCATCGCTGCTTACTGGAACCCTCCTTGTTTTAGTGGTATTCCCACACCTGACATCTATTGAATGATATCATTTGCAGAATTATAGTCGTTTTAAAAATAATGAAGACACATTTATGAAACACCAAAACATTGATAGAAATATCTTTAAAAATAGTCAAATATTATACAACAGTAAATGTTACTTTTTTTTGCAATTGATTCTACTTTTATCAGAGTTCTATTATGAGGCTACAAATGCATTTTATGCAAGTAACAAAGAGTAACAGGACCAAATGTAGTTTCCAATGAGTAAATGGCTAAACTGTTTTAGGGGGTCAATGTGGCTACTTGTAGATTAAATGGCCCAAACCAGTCTATATAAAGCACTATTTTGACCCCGGGCGGTGACGAGCAGACCTCCCCGGGCGGTGACGAGCAGGCACCCCTGGGTGGTGACATGCAGACATCCCCGGGCGGTGACGTGCAGGCATCCCCGGGCGGTGACGTGCAGGCATCCCTGGGCGATGACGAGCAGACTTTCATGAGCGGTGACGAGCAGACCTCCCCGGGCGGTGTAGTGCAGATATCCCCGGGCGGTGATGTGCAGGCATCCCCGGACGGTGACGTGCAGGCATCCCTGGGCGGTGACGAGCAGGCATCCCCGGGTGGTGACGAGCAGGCATCCCCGGGCGGTGTAGTGCAGACATCCCCGGGCGGTGTAGTGCAGACATCACCCGGGCGGTGACAAGCAGGCATCCCCCGGTGAGCAGGCATCCCTGGGTAGTGACATGCAGGCATTCCCTGGGCGGTGACGAGCAGGCATCCCCGGGCGGTGACGAGCAGGCATCCCCGGGCGGTGACGAGCAGGCATCCCCGGGCGGTGACGAGCAGGCATCCCTGGGCAGTGACGAGCAGGCATCCCCGGGCGGTGACGAGCAGGCATCCCCGGGCGGTGACATGCAGACATCCCCAGGCGGTGACGTGCAGGCATTCCCAGGTGATGGGGAACCGGGCAGGAGCAGGGAGCTGGGTAAGGTGCAGAGTCGACTTCTTTGTCAACATTGCACTCTGGATGCAACCAGGTCACAGAATGCAGCCATGACAGAACTGGAGAGAGAGATTATAGAGTTAGAGAGATGAGCAGACAATGACCCGAGTGAGACGGCACAAGACACCCTGAGGCAACGGAGATCCACCCTGAGCAGCCTGCAGGTGTATTTACTGCTGAATAACCCGGGGCAGGTGATTGCTGTCGACTGGAGCTTCAGGATAGAGGGTACAGGTTGTGTTGCATTTGCTAGCTCGGATACAAGGCAGTGCTTTAACCCTTTGCGGTCCATTTATTAATCGCGCATCAGGCACGCCAGGTCTAATTAATTTTCACACGCGCAGTTAATTTTAGACGCGCTGTTTAAAAGTATTTTTTTTCACAGTCAAACGGGTTTAAATGGCCCTGCATATCAACAAAGCACTCACTAGGCATCTCCAGCCCCGCCCCACCCTTTCGTTTGCTATAGCGTTCACCTATGTAAGAAATAAATAATAATAATAATAATAGTCGTACATACCGATCGATCATCTCCGGATCACTAGTTTTATCACCAAACTCCTCAATAATGCGATCCAAGTCATTATTTTATTACTATAACATCTCAAAAAAGCTCTGCAAATGTCCGTGTTTTCTGTGTGCTGATTCAGTCAGCCAACTTGTTTACTTCAGACCGCCCCCGTTATCTGATACCTGATACCATGTGTATGACTATTCATGAGATACGCCTTTTTATTTATTTATTTATTTTTTTTCGACTTGTCTCGGCTCCTGTCGCTCCTACTCGGCAATTGAATGGTTTTCTCGGCTTTTTCCGGAGAAAAAACGACTAGACACCCATTTATTGCGTTGCTATAATGATGTCGGACCCAGTCCGACAAAGGACCTGTGAGGAATAATTGCAATGTCGGACCCAGTCCGACAATGTACCGCAAAGGGTTAACTGTGGGAAACAGGGCCAACAAAGGAGAGCCTGCCCGAGAAAAACTAGGATCCCCTGTTGCAGTGGCAGCCATAGTCTGCAGAGACCAGGGATCCGGCGAATGTGATGGAGCCACCGACACCAAGAGACTCAGTCGTTCACAAAATGATGTTACTGAAAATGTTGATGAGTCATTTGTGGTGGTTACTATAACGAAAAAATAAAGAAAACAAATTTAAAAAGCTGCAGATCTGCCTAACAGTGAGCGGAGGCCCGAACCTGTGCTGGAGGGGAGCCTGCTGTCTCAAGCAGGTGTGCCTGTCCTTCCTGATGGAGGGAGAGGGGAGTGGCACAGAGACAGGACTGTGCTGTGAAGAGAGGAGGAGAGTGGTGCTGTGGAGGTAGAGAGAGCAGCGGAGGAGCTGACAGCTGGGGGTGGCAGAAGAGACAGCGAGGACGGAGCAGAGGAAATGGAGGGGGAGCTCTTTGACTCCTCGCTTATCTCTGACATCCCCGATAGCCAACCTGCTAACAGGGGGAGATGCACTCAGATAGGGATAATGAGGCGGCGTGGTTGGCAGAGTGGAGGGGGCCATGTGTGCAGCCTAGGAGCAACGATTTTAGATACTGAAGAGATTGAAAAGGGGAGGTTATTAAAAGTGAGGGTAAGGTTGGGTGACACTGTATATGGTTTTATTAATATTTATGCACCTAATAAAGGGATGGAACAAATCTTAATTTTTACCAATCTAAAGAAAGCTCTATTGATGATGATTATATAGTGGTAGTGGGAGGAGATTTTAACTGTACTATTGATTTTAACATGGATAGGAACAATGAGGAACCCAATCCCCAATCCTCAAGTGAATTAGTTGCTGTTTTACAGTACAGTGGCCTGGGTGATGTTTGGAGGTGTCTGCACCCTAATGCAAGACAATACACCTGGTCTCATTGTCGCTCACAATAAGGTAAGACCGCTTCTACACGTCACACACTCATCTGAATAAATTCATTAAAGCCAACATCATCCCCAGTAGCCTCTCTAATCACCACAGTCTGTTAGTTACAGTAATACTTATCTCTGGCTTTCACAGCACCTCCTACTGGCATTTTAATGGAAATTTATTACAGGATGCACATTTTGTAAAGTAATTTCATGTATTTTGGAACATATGGAAAAAAGAAAAACCACACTATAAAATATGAAGCAGTGGTGGGACATCGGCAAAATACAGATTAAAATCTTGCCAGCAGTACACACTCAAGTCAACCGGGTCACTGAACGCAGCAGTGAGAGAGTTGGAGGTTAAAATTATCCAGTTAGAGAGCAGCCTGAACACAGACCACCAGGAGCAGACCCTGCAAACCTTGAGGGAGCAGAGACACATGCTGGGCAGCCTGCTGAAGTAGAGAGTGGAGGGGGTGCTGGTGCGCTTTCGCTTCATGGAGCTCAGAGAATATGGACACCTCCACCAGCTGCTTCTTTGGCTTGCAGAGGAGGACAGCGGACAGCCGGCAGATGCACTGCGTCCGGACGCCTTGCGGCAGGGAGCTGTACAGCCGGGAGGAAATCAGCAGGGAGGCAGTACAGTTCTATACTGAATTGTATAACAAAGAGCCATGTGAAAAACTACCAGCTGTGTGTGAAGGCATCACATTTTAACCAGCTGAGAGGGTTGGTGGATTCAAGGTGGAGGGCATGTCTAGAGGTAGAGGAGCTGGGGAGGTTTCGGCTGATCCCCAGAGGCAGCAAAAATCTTAATTTTGTTGTGTTTTACCTTCTTGTATTTGAACTGATTTTAATTGGAATGATTAATAAAGGATCTTAAAAGTCTCTCTCTCCCTCTCTCTCTCTCTCTCTCTCTGTGTGTGTGTTGGGAATGAGTCTTATTTCCTTTTCTTTTTATTGTCCAGTTCAAGAGTTCATTACGGATCCCAATAGCCCGTACACTTCTGTAGGTTGCTCACACTGTGTTGTCTGAGAGTGCTTGCAGTGTACCCATAGGTGCAGCATTGTGATATGTTGTAAGAAATGTTGCTGAGAAAGCATGTTGTTACTTACAGAGAGAGGGGGAGATAACATCATTTCATACCCAATTTACCGCATGCAGTTTACTCTGATGTACATAGCAATTTAATTCCGAAAAAGCTTGGTATACAGAAAGTAGGACAGGTAAATGAATTAGGTAGGAATTAGAATTATGGTATAATCATATCTTGCAGTATATATACAGCTTTACATAACAAAGTCCTCATACACCCAAGTGCATTTTACTGAAGTCTAGATACTGCAGAAAGGCTAGTACTGTAATTGTATTGAAGTTTATTCCAAGATGTGTATTTACAGTACATGCTATATCCAATCTATCTATCTATCTAGTTATCTTGCATTAAGCATAACATCTATATTCAGAACAAAATTAAGAAGCACAATGAGGTTTAAAGGGAGAGTTGCTCCGATTTTCCTTATAAAAGCTTTTGAAGGAATGCAGGGCTGATTTTCATTCAATCTGAGTTGATATTAATCACATTCTGCTCCACAGTCCTTTCGCCACTCTTGTGCCAGACTGCGCTCTCTTTTTCATTTTGTTGCCTTTTAATGCTTAACAATGAAGCTATTTTTCTCTATATCAAATGGAAATGCTAAATTACATTTTACTGAGGTGGAATTTGCAGTTCTATTAAAATATGTGTTCACTAGTTAACGTATGGCTTTCAGTTATGTGCTAATCCAATACATCATTGGAAAGGATGAGCTCTGCACAGCATCACTGAAGCTTAGGTGTAAATCACATCTTTCCAATGCAGCTTTTAGGACATCTCCAAAGCACAGCATGTGAGCGGAGTGGTCTAAAATCCCGCTCATTGCTCAATCATATGAATCTGCTCCGCTCCACAGCTTTTAATTCCACAGTACGCTCCACTCACGCTCCGCTCCA
This sequence comes from Huso huso, assembly GCA_036884735.1. Lineage (NCBI taxonomy): Eukaryota > Metazoa > Chordata > Actinopteri > Acipenseriformes > Acipenseridae > Huso > Huso huso. The sequence goes on along the minus strand of CM072690.1, from coordinate 27,275,134 downwards.
CAGCTTTTAATTCCACAGTCCGCTCCACAGCTTTTAATTCCGCAGTCCGCTCCACTCACACTCTGCTCCACAGCTTTTAATTCCGCAGTCCGCTCCACTCACACTCTGCTCCACAGCTTTTAATTCCACAGTCCGCTCCACTCACACTCCGCTCCACAGCTTTTAATTCCACAGTCCGCTCCACTCACACTCTGCTCCACAGCTTTTAATTCCACAGTCCGCTCCACTCACACTCTGCTCCACAGCTTTTAATTCCACAGTCTGCTCCACTCACACTCCGCTCCACAGCTTTTAATTCCGCAGTCCGCTCCACTCACACTCTGCTCCACAGCTTTTAATTCTGCAGTCCGCTCAACAGCTTTTATCCACAGTCCGCTCCACTCATGCTGCGCTCCACAGCTTTTAATTCCGCAGTCCGCTCCACTCACACTCTGCTCCACAGCTTTTAATTCCGCAGTCCGCTCCACTCACACTCTGCTCCACAGCTTTTAATTCCACAGTCCGCTCCACTCACACTCCGCTCCACAGCTTTTAATTCCACAGTCTGCTCCACTCCATTCGCTGCTCCGCTGCTTTTTTTGCAGTTCCTAGTCCGCTCCACTTTTATCATACAGTCCGCTCCCCACAGCTTTTAATTCCGCAGTCCGCTCCACTCATACTCCGCTCCACAGCTTTTAATTCCACAGTCCGCTCCACTCATACTCCGCTCCACAGCTTTTAATTCTACAGTCCGCTCCACTCACACTCTGCTCCACAGCTTTTAATTCCGCAGTCCGCTCCACTCACACTCTGCTCCACAGCTTTTAATTCCAGTCCGCTCCACTCACACTCCGCTCCACAGCTTTTAATTCCACAGTCTGCTCCACTCACGCTGCACTCCACAGCTTTTAATTCTGCAGTCCGCTCCACTCATACTCCACTCCACAGCTTTTAATTCCACAGTCCGCTCTACTCATACTCCGCTCCACAGCTTTTAATTCCACAGTCCGCTCCACTCCGCTGCTTTTAATTCTGCAGTCCGCTCCACTCACGCTCCAATCCACTCCACAGCTTTTAATTCTGCAGTCCGCTCCACTCACACTCCGCTCCACAGCTTAAAATTCCACAGTCCGCTCCACTCATACTCCGCTTCACAGCTTTTATCCGCAGTCCGCTCCACTCCGCTGCTTTTAATTCCGCAGTCCGCTCCACTCACACTCTGCTCCACAGCTTTTAATTCCACAGTCCGCTCCACTCACACTCCGCTCCGCTGCTTTTAATTCTGCAGTCCGCTCCACTCTTGCTCCACTCCACAGCTTTTAATTCTGCAGTCCGCTCCACTCACACTCCGCTCCACAGCTTTTAATTCCACAGTCCGCTCCACTCACACTCCGCTCCACAGCTTTTATCCACAGTCCGCTCCACTCCGCTGCTTTTAATTGCGCAGTCTGCTCCACTTACACTCTGCTCCACAGCTTTTAATTCCACAGTCCGCTCCACTCCACAGCTTTTAATTCTGCAGTCCGATCCACTCACTCCGCTCCACAGCTTTTAATTCCACAGTCCGCTCCACTCACACGCCACTCCGCTGCTTTTAATTCCGCAGTCCGCTCCACTTCGCTGCTTTTAATTCCGCAGTCCGCTCCACTCCGCTGCTTTTAATTGCGCAGTCTGCTCCACTTACACTCTGCTCCACAGCTTTTAATTCCACAGTCCGCTCCACTCACACTCCACTCCACAGCTTTTAATTCTGCAGTCCGATCCACTCACACTCCGCTCCACAGCTTTTAATTCCACAGTCCGCTCCCTCACACTCCGCTCCACAGCTTTTAATTCCACAGTCCGCTCCACTTCGCTGCTTTTAATTCCGCAGTCCGCTCCACTTCGCTGCTTTTAATTCCGCAGTCCGCTCCACTCACACTCTACTCCACTGCTTTTAATTCCGCAGTCCGCTCCACTCACACTCCAGTCACTCGCTGTATGTGACACTGGCACAACGTCATACACAGAGAGCAACTCCCTTTACTGATTACTGAAATGTATTATCTAAAATTATACTAAAATTATCTAAAAGAAATACCGTAATTAAAGATAAGATTAAAGAAAAGTTTAACCTTCTTATTAATCTTTATATGAATCCAAACCACAAAAAACACAAAATGAAACAATTAAAAATTGGATTTTTCCCCGTCATTTTCAGTACGAAGAAGCTGCACAAGACTACAGATTGGAAAAAATATATATCTACAGTATTTTTATGTGTTATGCATGTAAAAGAATATTATTTGTGATGAATTAATTCTTTTTTTTTTTTATTATTATTTTTCACAGCGGGTCTGGCTGGTTTCAAATTTTCTACCCGTGCCAACCTCTAATCAAGTAACCCTCAGAAAAAACAGTTCTTTCAAGGTCTTGGCACTCGCGTGACTTGCCGCGTAAAGAGGAACAACGCGGTGGGAGGGACGGCCTTTACTCTCTCGCTCGCTGATTGAAAAAGTTCTTGCAAAGATTTACCACACAGGGCTTCACATTAACATGTTTTAAGTGATGTGTCCTGACCATCAACGTTAATGTGCAAATGTACTTTATTAGGCACAACACATGCGCTGCTCGGGAAATTGTGGACCTGGAGCGGAGCGGGAGCTGGAGTGGGGCCAGAGATTTTCTCACTCCCACTCTGCTCAACCGCTTTATCCGTTCAGCTCCACCTCCGAGCAAATTGGTCCCGCTCCACTCTGCTGACATGCTCTGCTCCAAAGTGACACTGTACAGGCAGACACCTGCAAGGCTGGCCCTTGTCCTCTAGAGGTCGGTAGCTCGCTGACATCCGCTCTCGAGTTCCTGGGTATAAAAGAGGAAGCTGGCCCGGTTGTGGGATTAGAACCTTCAGTTCTCCTGAGCTGTGTGGGCAATTGCTGTAGTGAAGGGAAGGATCTTCCGGATCCAGTCTTGGGCGTTTAAAAGTAAGAAAAGCAAAGTTAAACCAGGCAGATTTGTGTGTCCAAGTCGGAGAGATAGTGGTTTGGTATATAATCTAAAGATAAATTAATTGTATCCCTTATTGACACTGGTTGTACCCAAACTGGGTGACAATTCTTTTTGAATTGTGTACTTTGTAGTCGTGAGTCTGGACAGTTATAGTGGCACATCTAAAGGACAGATACAGGATAAGCATGAATGTCCATGTATACTGTCCTCAAATCAATGACCTATGCCAGCAAGGCTCTATTATGGCTGTTAGCCTGTTTAGCAGTTTAATATGAAGATTCAACACAACTGAATAAACTGTGAAGATGAGCGAGAGAGAGAAAAAAATAAGAAATTAAAGAAAAATGTCTGGATCAAATTTTTGCTGAAAAATAGAGTGGGTGAACAAAAGGCAAAAAAATGTTTCTTCTCCACAGAAGTAAGGAGAAAAATTGTAAAACACAAATAAATAAATAAATACATAAATAAATAAATAATTTCCATATTTCATCCTCAATTACTTGCTTCAAAATCCATTAAGCTGCTTAGCGGGCCCCTTTGACTGTCTTTGTTTTGTAAGTAATGAAAATGAGAGCTGCTTTGATTAAAAGAAATAGAGGGGTTTATTAAAGAAAAAAATATATTGTTCAGAAGGATGGAAGAAAGCCTTCGCATTATAGTTTTAATTAGTAAGCTTCCAGTGGGATCAGTGAACTGTGGGTGATAGGAGGGAGATGAATAGAATTCAACTCAACACTGACTGTGTCATAGGGAAGGTTCCATGGATCTCTGAGGGTTTTCAGTGAAGTCTCTTTATTATCTGGAAACAAAATGAAGGTCCAAAGAGAGGTCAGGCTGTTCCATTGTTATCATGCAATGCCTCATTTCCCTTCTGGTTTATATTAATTCCAACCATGCTTCTCAGCTTTGTGCTGAGGGAAGGTGGGTGGAGATCAAAATATATTTATATGTTGCTGTGACGGGGTACACCCCACCCCTGTGCGTATTTCATGTTTTGTACTATTTTGTATGTGTTTTATTATTATTATTATTATTATTATTATTATTATTATTATTATTATTATTATTATTATTCAAATTTACTGTTTTGTGTTTATTTAAAAACATGACATTTTGTTATTATTGTTTGGTAGCCTGGATGGGGTTAAAATGCTCCATCCAGATAAAATCGTGAGAATGTGTGGTCAACAGCGAGTGATTATTGACAAACTGGCTGTTGACCATATGAGAAAACCTGTGCCGAATGTGGCAGAGGGATAAAATAGGTAACTAATAGCCAATTAATCCCTCTGCCACAATATAACAAACCCTGCAGCTTTGGCTGAACAGGTTGAAGTGTATTCAGAGGCAGAACGAGACGTGAGTGAAAGAGAAACTAAAAACTTAAACATAACAATTGCTACACGTGCTGGTTATACACCAGCACAATACTTCTTGGTGTGTTCCGTGTCTGTTTGTTGTGTTTTTCTGTTTTGGGCGATCATGCCTTTTGTTTTGTATAAGTGTTTTGTTTCCTGTTTTGCTTAGACCTTTTATTTTACAATAAATCTGCGCACCAGCACATTCATTCATTACTCCAGTGCTGACTGTTGTCTGTCTATCTTCCAGGTCTGTGACGTCACACCAGACAGCCAGCCTGCCACAGCTGCACATTATTTTATCTAGGGGAATGCCCAGAAGAGATCTAAGACACAATAATTATAATTAATGTTGCTCATTTTTTAACATACCTGTACTATTTGTATGGCATACTTTTCTAAAACACGTTGTTATACCTTAGTTGGCTATGGATTAGCAACAAAACTGCTTAAACGTATTTGTCTCGGATAGAGGATGTCATTGGAACAGCTGTTTAGGAGTCAAAAATGCATTAACCCTTTGCAGTCCATTTATTAAGTGCGCGTCAGGTCCAATTTATTTTCACACGCGTAGTTAATTTTAGACACGCTGTTTAAAAGTATTTTTTTTCCACAGTCAAATGGGTTTAAAAGGCCCTGCATATCAACAAAGCACTCACTAGGCATCTCCAGCCCCGCCGCACCCTTTCGTTCGCTATCGCTTTCACATATGCTAAGAAATAAATAATAATGATAATAATAGTCGTACATACCGATCAATCATCTCCTGATCACTCGTTTTATCACCAAACTCCTCAATAATGCGATCCAAGTCATTATTTTATTACTATAACATCTCAAAAAAGCTCTGCAAATGTCCGTGATAGTCTCTGTGCGGTGATGCAGTATCAGCCAGCTTGTTTCCTTATGACCACCCCTATGTGATGCCAGGGGCAAGTATGACTATTCATGAGATACGCCTTTTTTTATTTTATTTTTTTTATCGGCTTGTCTCGGCTCCTGTCACTCCCACTCGGCCATTGAATGGTTTTCTCAACTTTTTCCAGAGAAAAAACGACTAGAAACCAGTTTTTTGCATTTTTTTGACGATGTCAGACAGGGTCCGACAATGGACCGGATAGGAATAATTGCAATGTTGGACCAGGTCCGACATAGGACCGCAAAGGGTTAAGCTATGCACTCTAATGTAAGGACTTAAATGGATTTCTGACACACTTCTATTAATCAGGACAGCACACGGTTATGGGGTGTTGTGGCAATGCGCCCCGCCCATGTGCATTTGTGTGTTATGTGTTGTATGTTGCGTGTGTTAATGTTGGTGTATAGAGATTGGTACACGGGATATAAACGGGTCTGTGTTTCACGTGTGATTTAAATTGTATAATTAGTATGTGAGCACGGGTTGCACAGAATTAATTCACGTGCTGGGATTCAAGTGAATAATTAATTAGTAATTGAATCCCAGCACAACAGTATAAATAGATGCACGCTTCTTTCACTCGGGGTTGGGTGTTCGAGAGTGGAGAACGGGTGAGAGAGAAGGAGAAATAAAAGTTAGTTTAAATATCAATTGCTATTACGTGCTGGTAGGACCAGCACGATACTTGTTTATTTAAAACTCACCGTGTTTGTTTCGTTTGTGTGTCTGTCCGTGCACTGTCTGTTTACTGTATAGTCCGTTTTGTTTGTCTCTTTATTTTGGCGTGAAGTGCCGTGTCCTGTGTTCTGTTTGTTAAACCTTTTTATTTATTTGTTATTAAACGCTGAGTGCAACCATCGCACTCAGTTTCTCTCATCATCACCGTCTGTCTGTGTGTTTCTCTCTCTGGTCTGAGTTCCTCCCTGCAGCCAGCCTGTCACACGTGGTGTCAGAACCGGGACGACAGCGCCTCCAGACTCAGGCCAGAGAGAGTACTACAGGAATAAAAAAAAAAAAAACACCAACCAAAAAAGTGGGGGTGCAATGGCAGATGACTACATCAAGCTACAGGACTGGATCCTGGAAAATGCTGGGCTGGAGGCCCAGTCTATGCCAGTAGCCATCCGGATCCTGTGGTTGATGGACAGGGAGCGATGGGAGGCATATGAGAGGGAACATACCCCAAACACCTTGGAGGAAGGTTTGGAGTTGGTCCTCAGCTACCTGGAGGCAGCTGTAACCACAACAGCAGCCCAGGTAGCAGGTCCACCAGCAGTGGAGTACCTGCTGTCCCCATCACCACCAGCAGAGGAAGAATGCCTGCTGTCCCCGTCTCCACCAGCAGAGGAAGAATGCCTGCTGGTTTTGCCTCCACAGCCCAAGTGGGAGGAGCCTGAGCGTCCACAGCCCAAGTGGGAGGAGCCAGAGCGTCCACAGCCCAAGTGGGAGGAGCCTGAGCGTCCACAGCCCAAGCGGGAGGAGCCAGAGCGTCCACAGCCCAAGCGGGAGGAGCCTGAGCGTCCACAGCCCAAGCGGGAGGAGCCTGAGCGTTCTACGCCTGAGTGGGAGGAGCCCGAACGTCCTACGCCTGAGTGGGAGGAGCCCGAACGTCCTACGCCTGAGTGGGAGGAGCCCGAACGCCCCACGCCTGAGTGGGGGGAGCCCGAACGCCCACAGCCCAAGAGGGGAGAGTCGGTGGCCCACAGCCCAAAAGGGAGGAGTCGGAAAAGGCCCACAGCCCAAAAAGGGAGGAGTCGGTGCGTCCACAGCCCAAAAGGGAGGAGTCGGTGCGTCCACAGCCCAAAAGGGAGGAGTCGGTGCATCCACAGCCCAAAGAGAGGGAAGTCGGGGCTTCCACAGCCCTAGGACCCAAGCTGCCAGCAGAGGGAGAATGCCTGCTGGTTCCACCTCCACCAGCAGAAGAACAATGCCTGCTGTCCCCATCTACACCAGCAGAGGAACAAGGCCTGCTGTCCCAGTGTCCACCAGCAGAGGAAGCATGCCTGTTGGTTCACCTGCTGCTGCCGTCCCAAGAGCCAGAAGGGGAGGAGTTACAGGCTCAACCCCCTGAATTTTTCTGGGGGGGAGAAGGGCAGGATGCTGGTGTCCCCCAGCAGCCTCTATTTATGCTGCTGAAGGGAGCACGACGCACACCAGCCCAGCCGCCACAGCAGAGGGAGCCAGCACCGCCACAGCCTCCCTCTGAGTGGCCAGCATCAGCCCCATCGCCACTGCCTCCACCACAGTCCCCTGCAAGAGCGGGAGAGCCACACCAGTCCCCTGCAAGAGAGGCAGAGATGCACCAGTCCCCTGCAACAGCGGGAGACTACACGCTGCTCGCACCTCCATCGCCAGGAGATTACACGCTGCTCCCACCTCCATCCCAGGAGAGAGCACGCTGCCTCTGCCCCACCTCCACCAGGAGCAGAGGAGCAGGAGCTGCCTCTGTCTCCACCACCGTCAGGAGCAGAGGAGCAGGAGCTGCCTCTGCCTCCACCACCGCCAGGAGCAGAGGAGCAGGAGCTGCCTCTGCCTCCGTCACCTCCAGGAGTAGAGCAGCAGGAGCTGCCTCTGCCTCTGCCACCTCCACCAGCAGAGGGTGAATACCTGCTGGTTCCGCCTTCATTGTCGTGGGAGGACTGCTTGCCCCTCCCACCTCCACCAGCAGAGGGTGAATGCCTGCTGGTTCCGCCTTCCCCAACATGGGAGGACTGCTTGCTGCTTCCACCTCCACCACAAGAGGAGCTGCAGCTGAGTTTCGCATCGCCTGGGGCTGCCTGGTGCTCCGCATCGCCTGGGGCTGCCTGTTGCTCCGCATCGCTGCAGGAGTTTTTGTGGCCGGAGCCCCACAGGAGGGAGCTACCGGCTACGAAGAAAGGGGGAGAGGTCAGGAGACCAGCATCCCCCACAGCAATTTCGCTGCAGGAGTGGACCAGCATGCTGTCAGCCGTGCCACTACCAGCAGGGGTGCTGACAGCATTGCCAGCCATGGGCCCACTGAAGCCTCCCGTCCCAGCCCGAGACTTTGTCCTGGACTGCTGGGTTTTTGGGGGGAGGTGGCCGTTGAGGCCATGGCGCACAAGGGGGGTATATGTGGCAATGCGCCCCGCCCCTGTGTGCATTTGTGTGTTATGTGTTGTATGTTGCGTGTGTTAATGTTGGTGTATAGAGATTGGTACACGGGATATAAACGGGTCTGTGTTTCACGTGTGATTTAAGTTGTATAATTAGTATGTGAGCACGGGGTTGCACAGAATTAATTCACGTGCTGGGATTCAAGTGAATAATTAATTAGTAATTGAATCTCAGCACAACAGTATAAATAGATGCACGTTTCTTTCACTCGGGGTTGGGTGTTCGAGAGTGGAGAACGGGTGAGAGAGAAGGAGAAATAAAAGTTAGTTTAAATATCAATTGCTATTACGTGCTGGTAGGACCAGCACGATATACTTGTTTATTTAAAACTCACCGTGTTTTTTTTTCTTTGTGTGTCTGTCCGCACTGTCTGTTTACTGTATAGTCCGTTTTGTTTGTCTCTTTATTTTGGCGTGAAGTGCCGTGTCCTGTGTTCTGTTTGTTAAACCTTTTTATTTATTTGTTATTAAACGCTGAGTGCAACCATCGCACTCAGTTTCTCTCATCATCACCGTCTGTCTGTGTGTTTCTCTCTCTGGTCTGAGTTCCTCCCTGCAGCCAGCCTGTCACAGGTGTACAGAGCTAAAGGCATGGAGCTGCTTTCCTTGTTTGCCAACACAAGTCTTGTCTAGGTTTCTCCCTTCCTTCCTTCTACACAAAGGTCCATACCATGCAATTATCTATAAGAACATGCCAGGAGAAGTACAGATGGGAACAGTTCAAGATACAAACACCATTCAAAATCAAAACAGTTTAGTTGCTGTTTTATTAACAATTTGAATTTTCCAAATGGGATACCAGTTCTCAATAAAGAGGGTAGCTCATTAAAGCGATGTGGCACTTTTAAAAGAAAAGGCCCTTACCATGTGTTGTAAATAAACAGGGATTATAAGAGTGGGATTGCCTGGAAACCTCTTGGAAGAGGCTCCAGTTTGGACACTAGCATTGATGGCTTCTGCAAGGGCTGAGTACACTCCAAATTACTGGACGACTGCTGATAAATTACCATGAATGCTGTCTGGACTGTGAGTTTATTTCCTGCCCTGTCCTTTCTTGTACACCCTACAACATATACAACATCATCGCCACTCTCCAGCACACTACCCACACACCTTCATCCCCACTCTCCAACACACTACCCACACACCTTCATCCCCACTCTCCAGCACACTACCCACACACCTTCATCCTCACTCTCCAGCACACTACCCACACACCTTCATCCCCACTCTCCAACACACTACCCACACACCTTCATCCCCACTCTCCAGCACACTACCCACACACCTTCATCCCCACTCTCCAGCACACTACCCACACACCACCCTCCCCACTCTCCAGTACACTTTGGCATGCTATCCACAATATTTAAAATTAAGTTCAAAATGGGTTGGGTTGCTGTTCCAGTCTCCATCATATAAGATAGTGGAATACACCTGTGATGTATGACATAGTAAACTAACACTAATGAACTGACCTCCTCTGATGGTGTCACCCCTGCCCCTGGGTGTATTTTGGTTTATTGTGTGTATAGTGTGGTATGTAAGCATGGCAGTGTGTGTGTGTGTGTGTGTGTGTGTGTGTGTGTGGGTGACAGGGAGGAAGTTAAAAAAAAAAAAACACCACCACTGGAAGGAATGTCCAGACATCCAAGACTGGTATGTGCTGTGTGAGCATTTCGGCTGTTTATGGTAGCAGTGCCAGCAGCCCGTGGGGTTCTCCTGGGTGCTGTTGGAGGAAGTCCCAGTTCGGGAGGAAGAGGAACAACTGCCCCTAGCAGCATTGCAACTGCTGCCTACAGGGCTGAAGGAGCCAGCCTTACCACTGCCAGCGGTGCCATTAGCAGCATTTCCACTGCCGGAGTGTGCCACCCCGCTGTCAGCCTTTCCACTGCCAGCCGTACCACAGCAGGAGGACCTCGCCCCACTGTCAGCATTTCCACTGACAGCAATGCCACTGGAGGAGGACCTCGACTCACTGTCAACATTTCCGCTGACAGCAATGCCACTGGAGGAGGACCTCGACTCACTGTCAGCATTTCCACTGCCAGCCGTACCACAGCAGGAGGACCTCGCTCCGCTGTCAGCATTTCCACTGCCAGCCGTACCACAGCAGGAGGACCTCGCCCCACTGTCAGCATTTCCACTGACAGCATTGCCACTGGAGGAGGACCTCGACTCACTGTCAGCATTTCCGCTGACAGCATTGCCACTGGAGGAGGACCTCGCTCCACTGTCAGCATTACCACTGACAGCATTGCCACTGGAGGAGGACCTCACCCCACTGTCCCTTGCTGCTGTCAGCATTGCAGCTGCCAGCGTTGCCAATAGCAGCATTGCCGCTGCTAGGATTATAGGGTAACTGTTAAGTTTAAAAGTGAAACAATGTAATACAAAGCTGCAACCTAGTTTACAAACTTGAGCACATGTATAATGATACAAGCTTTTTATCAGTAGATTTACTGCAGAGTACCCCTCAATCTGCTTGCCTGAGTAAAACAGTATTAGACATTCAATGCTGGTTTGCTGGTCAGTTGCTATAGATAGACTGTTATATTTTACTAACAAAAAGTATTGCATGAGCGAGGCAACTGGACACTAACAGGAAAAAAAAAAACTTTAGTAACAGGTTTTAAAGTAAACACAAAGCCTCTATAAGAAAAACAAACTCTATGAAAAAAGCCAATATGTGTGAGTAAAGTTAAAATAAAATAAGTGTTTTATTTGTATAGGGTTTTACTGAAATAAATAGAAGTCTTGTTACAGGAATACTGAAAAGGCAGAAAATGAGCATCTAGATTAATTGGCTCAAGAATGTGTCCACAGCCAAGTTTCTTATTTAGAAAAGAAGTAAGCTTGATCTGAAAGTAGTCTTTAAGCTAAACACAGGTATTCTAAAATAATTCAAACAGGAATATGAGTGTAAAAGTTTTATTATAACAGAAGAATTGTTAAGTTTGAAAATAAGACAATATAGTGTAGATTGCATTTAATAACTTTAGTACACAGTAGACTAACTGAAAGCAATGTGGTGCCAAGCGTGTCCTGGCAACTGAAGCGGGACTCACTGGTCGTCAGCAGTTTGAATCCAAGGTCTCTATAATGAGTGATTTTTTTATATTAACTAACAAAAAGTACCTTTTGGTAACAGAAAAAGGAGTTGACAGTGTACTGTCCATTACTTCATTATATTATAGAAATTAATGAGAGCTTGGTAGTTGCTTGAAATTGAGATGTGGACCTCTTATCGGTAGAGATACCGGTCTGAGCCGTCTCTTGAATCCGGCCAAAGCATGACTTCATGCGGTGAATTTGGGAAAGCATTGACAGTAGAGTTTTATATTAATTAAAACTAACCTTGGCAGGTAAACAGGGTGTCTGAAACCTGCTCGAATAGGGATTTTTTAGAAATAGAGAGAGAGGTCAAGATTAGTTTAAGAATTGAAAAGCTAATCTGAGACAGCTACAGTTATCTGTTTTCTATAGCCTGTATTTAAATGGAAATAACTGGATCTCCAACGGTAGACTTAAAAGTCTGCCATGAACCTTCTGACAAATTTTATCCAGTATTATTTTGTTAAAATACATCTATACATGAAACAAAGGGGAAATATATTTTAAAACCCAGGTTAAAATACTCAAACAGAGTAAGAACATAAGAACATAAGAAAGTTTACAAACGAGAGGAGGCCATTCAGCCCATCTTGCTCGTTTGGTTGTTAGTAACTTATTGATCCCAGAATCTCATCAAGAAGCTTCTTGAAGGATCCCAGGGTGTCAGCTTCAACAACATTACTGGGAAGTTGGTTCCAGACCCTCACAATTCTCTGTGTAAAAATGTGCCTCCTATTTTCTGTTCTGAATGCCCCTTTATCTAATCTCCATTTGTAACCCCTGGTCCTTGTTTCTTTTTTCAGGTCAAAAAAGTCCCCTGGGTCGACAGTGTCTATACCTTTTATCCGAGCATCTTGTTGGCCGTTTTTATACCTTCACCACATTGTCTAGATGAAGACATTTCTGAGTCAACATAAACTCCTAGGTCTTTTTCATAGTTCCCTTCTTCAATTTCACTATCTCCCATATGATATTTATAATGCACATTTTTATTGCCTGCATGCAATACTTTACACTTTTCTCTATTAAATTTAATTTGCCATGTGTCTGCCCAGTTCTGAATGCTGTATAGATCATTTTGAATGACCTCTGCTGCTGCAACAGTGTTTGCCACTCCTCCTATTTTTGTGTCGTCTGCAAATTTAACGAGTTTGCTTACTATACCAGAGTCTAAATCATTAATGTAGATTAGGAATATCAGAGGACCTAAAACTGATCCCTGTCGTACACCACTGGTTACCTCGCTCCATTTTGAGGTTTCTCCTCTAATCAGTACTTTCTGTTTTCTACCTGTTAACCACTCCCCAATCCATGTGCATGCATTTCCTTGAATCCCCACTGCGTTCAGTTTGAGAATTAATCTTTTATGCGGGACTTTGTCAAAAGCTTTCTGGAAATCTAAATAGACCATGTCGTATGCTTTGCAGTTATCCATTTTCAATGTTGCATCCTCAAAAAAGTCAAGTAGGTTAGTTAGACATGATCTCCCTTTCCTAAAACCATGCTGGCTGTCTCCCAGGATATTGTTACCATATAGGTAATTTTCCATTTTGGATCTTATTATAGTTTCCATAAGTTTACATATAATAGAAGTCAGGCCTATTGGTCTGTAGTTACCTGGTTCGGTTTTGTCTCCCTTTTTGTGGATCGGTATTACGTTTGCAATTTTCCAGTCTGTTGGTACAACCCCTGTGTCAAGAGACTGTTGCATGATCTTGGTTAGCGGTTTGTAAATAACTTCTTTCATTTCTTTGAGTACTATTGGGAGGATCTCATCTGGCCCAGGGGATTTGTTTATTTTAAGAGCTCCTAGTCCCTTTAACACTTCTGCCTCTGTTATGCTAAAGTTATTTAAAATTGGATAGGAACAGGTCGACATGTGGGGCATGTTGTCCGTGTCCTCCTTTGTAAAAACCTGTGAAAAGTAATCATTTAATATATTTGCTATTTTTTTTCTTCATCTGTGATTTTGCCATTTGTGTCTCTTAGACATTTAACCTCCTCTTTGAATGTTCTCTTGCTGTTATAATATTGGAAAAACATTTTGGAATTTGTTTTAGCCCCCTTAGCAATATTGATTTCTATCTCTCTCTTGGCCTTTCTAACTTCCTTTTTGACTTGTGTTTGCAGTTCCAAGTACTCTTTCTGTGTACTTTGTTTTTGATCCCTTTTAAACGCTCTGTAAAGTGCCTTTTTTCGCTGAATATTTTTTTTTTAATTGATCTATTAAGCCATTTTGGCCATTTTGTTTGATTATTATTATTATTATTATTATTATTATTTATTTCTTAGCAGACGCCCTTATCCAGGCCCTTATCCAATTGTTACAAGATATCACATTATACATTATTTCACATTATACAGATATCACATTATTTTTACATACAATTACCCATTTATACAGTTGGGTTTTTACTGGAGCAATCTAGGTAAAGTACCTTGCTCAAGGGTACAACTTTATTTTTTTACCTTACAATTACCCATTTATACAGTTGGGTTTTTTACTGGAGCAATCTAGGTAAAGTACCTTGCTCAAGGGTACAGCCTATTTAAGGGCCGGTAGCAGACTGCGCCGGCCGCCTATTGGCAGCCGGCGCACTAGCTGCCCGAAGGCAGCCGGTGAAAAGATTCGGTTTGGCACCCCCTAATCAAAAGGGGGGGCCAACAAAAACCAGCCAGTAACTAAGCCAGTAAATTAAATTAAATGTTCAAAACAAAGGGGGGGGTGGTGCAGAGCACGCCACCCAGAGCCCACTGGTCGACAAAAGCCGCCATGTCGCCAGTGGACTCCGCGTCGGCGTGCTCCAACGCCACCCGGGAACGAAGGAGGGCCCTGAACATGGCCCCACAGTCAAAGAGACCCTCCCCGGTGATCTTACGCTTCCTGGTCTTGTAGATGGTGAGTTTGCCAAGAGCCAGGAGCAGATTCACCAGGAGGTCCCTCTTCCTGGTGGAGCCACGAACAGGGTGCCCGAAAATAAAGAGGGTGGGGGAAAAATGCAGCCAGAACTGCAGCAAAAGGTTCTTTAGGAACAAAAAGAAGGGCTGCAGCCTGGCGCAGAGGAAGTAGATGTGAAACACCGACTCGGACTCGCCGCAGAAAGGGCATGCGGGGTCCGAGTCGGTGAAGTGACGCAGGACCTCTCCTGACGCGAGCGCTCCGTGTAGCACCCTCCATCCCAGGTCCCCAGCGCCTCTGGGGACCAGCGGGGAGTACAAAGCCTCCCACTGGGGACTCTCGCCCTCCGGGGGTCGGAGGGGCTCCCGCCAAGCGGTGTCTCGGCGGGAGACGAGGGCGAGGAAGTGGAGGGGTGGAGCGCCATCACAGTACAGGGTCCTCCCGACACGGAACGGCGGGGGGTCGAGGAGAACTGCGAGGTCCTGCTCAGGTGATTCTCGAGGGAGGCTGAGGGGAGCCCGATCCTTTGGTTTGATCAGCAGGACCGGAGAGCCGGGGTAGGGAGGGACGATGGCTCCCCGGTCCTGAGGACCCTCGAGATACCCGACAGAGTCTGGGTGCAAAGCTGCCTTGCACTCCCGGATCGCTCGGCGGGCCGTTCTGAGGGTCCCCCGAGTCGCCCTGGCGACCAGCGACTCGGGGGTCAGCCACGCCGAGCGTTGGTGATCCAGGAGATCCCAGACTCTGGTCACCTTGGCGGAGATCAACAGGCTCCGCACCGCTGGGGATTCCACGCCTGCGCACCTAGATGGGGTTGTGCAGCAGGGGTTCCAGAAGGAATTCCTCCCCCTCGGTCGGAACCGCGTCTCGGCCGATGTCAAACATGCTCCGGGTCTTGAGCAGGTCCTGGTAAAAGACCGGCAGCTCAGGGAGACGGATTCCCCGGAGGTCGATCCAAAAGAGCTGCCGGTCGTAGCCCAGGTCGTGCAGCTGGCACAACAGAAGGGACGCCAGCGTGCACCACTGCGGGGCCGGGTCTGCGTACAGGAATCTCTGCAGCGTCTGGAGGCGGAAGGTGTGCACCTGGCTCTTGATGCACACCAACCCTTGCCCTCCCTCGGCCAGAGGGAGGCTCAGAACCGCCGCAGAGACCCAGTGCTTTCCGGCCCAGAAGAAGTCCGTCAGCTTCCTCTGGACCCTGGACACAAACTCAGGGGGCGGGCTCAGGACGGTGAGTCGATGCCAAAGCATCGACGCCACCAGCTGGTTAATCACTAAAGCCCGTCCCCTGAAGGAAAGCAGTTTCAGCAGACCCGACCACGACCTCAGCCTAGCAGCCACCTTGTCCTCCAACTCCACCCAGTTGGCTGCGACCGAGGTCTCCGCGGGGCTCAGGTGGACTCCCAGATATTTAAAACCGTCCGCGCTCCACTTGAACTGCTGGAGCGCGACAGGGAGGGAGTCCACCCGCCAGGGACCCACCAATAACCCGGAGCACTTGTCCCAGTTGATCCTGGCAGAGGAAGCGGCAGAGTAGAGGCTCTGGCAGCTCTGCATCCTCTCCAGGTCAACCGGGTCGGAGGCCACCAGGAGCACGTCGTCGGCGTAGGCCGACAGGACCACCCTCGTGTCCGACGCGCCCGAACGCCAACCCGTGAGCCTCCTGCGAAGGAGGCAGAGGAAGGGCTCGATGCACAGCGCGTACAGTTGTCCGGACAGAGGGCAGCCCTGACGCACTCCTCTCCCAAACGCGAGGGGCGCGGTCAGGGACCAGTTGACCTTCAACAGGCACTCGGCAGAGGCGTACAGCATTCGGAAAAGGCCGACGAACTTCGGCCCGAATCCGAATGCCCGCAGGGTTCCGAAGAGATACTCGTGATCCACCCGGTCGAACGCCTTCTCCTGATCCAGCGACAGGAAGGCGACCGACCGACCGGTCCTCCTGCAGTAGTGCAGGAGGTCCCGAACCAGAAAGATGTTATCGAAAATCGTCCGGTTCGGGACCGTGTAGGACTGGTCGGGGTGGATCACGTCTGCCAGCACGGACTTGAGCCTCAAGGAGGCGGCCTTGGCCACGATTTTATAGTCCGTGCACAGCAGCGAGACCGGGCGCCAGTTCTTCAGGCAGCGGAGATCCCCCTTCTTGGGCAGGAGCGTTATCACCGCCCGCCTCATCGAAAGGGGCATCTCCCCGGTCTCGTAGGCTTCCGCCAGGACCCGCGCAAAGGCGGGCCCAAGCAAGTCCCAAAACTTCTTGAAGAACTCCACGGTCAGCCCGTCGATGCCCGGCGATTTGTTGTAGGGCATCTGACTGAGGGCGTCGGAGAGCTCGGCCAGGGTCAGCTGGCCCTCGAACTCGTCCCTGACGCCCTTGCCGACCGTGGGAAGCCCAGAACCCTGCACGCGTCGGAGTCGACGGGATCCGGAGAGAAGAGGTCAGAGTAAAAGGCTCTGGCCCTCTCGTTCACGCTCTCCGGATCCGTCAGAAGGGAGCCGTCGTCTGCCAGAAGGCAGGTGATGTTCCTGCGGTCTCCCTTCTTTCTCTCAACGCGTGGAAGAAGTGTGAGCCGCGGTCCATCTCCGAAGGAACTGGATCCGCGAGCGCACAAACGCCCCCAGGGACCGCTGGAGCTGCAGGTCCCGCAGGGTGCTCTTCTTCTCTACGTACGCGCTCTGCTCGAGTGGGTCCCCGCGAGCCAGGCGGCTCTCCAGATCGAGCAGCTCCCTTTCCAGCCGCTCGATCCGTGAGTCCCCTCTGCCTGCTCGCGCCCCTCGTGTACTCCTGACAGAAGATCTTGATCTGCGCTTTCCCCCGCCCCACCACTGACGCCACGTGGGGAAGCGAGATCGTCTGCCGTGCCAGACCATCCAAAAGTCCCGGAAAGACCACCCAAAGCGCTCGTCCTCCAACAAGGTGTTGTTAAAGTGCCAGTAGGCGGAGGCGTGCCCGACTGGCACCAGGGCCACCGCCACGGCCACCAGGTTGTGGTCCGTGAACGGCGCCGGCCTGATGTCGGAGGAGCGAACGCAGTGAGCGTGGTTCCTGGTGACGTAGAACCTGTCGATCCGGGACTGAGACACCCGCCCCTCCCTCACCCTGGTGAAGGTGAAGGCGGGGACGTCTGGGTGATGCCAACGCCAGATGTCGACCAGAGAGAGCTGAGCGGTCAGCTCTCTCAGAGCTGCCGACGAGAGAGGGTAGTGTTCTTGACCCCCCACCCTGTCCGCGGCCTCGAGGGTGCAGTTGAAATCACCCGAGGACCACGCACTTTCGTCGGCGCTGATGTTATTCATGTAGGTCGACATCCGGCGAAAGAACTGGACCCTCGCCGGACCCGTGGACGGGCATACCGCTCACCAGGTGAACGATACTGTCGCCGTCCCGGATCCGGTGGTGTAACAGACGGCCCGGCTCGACGTCTACCACATCGAGTACCGTGGGAAGAAAGGACCCGGAGAAGAGCGTCGCCACCCCACAGGAGGTGCCGGTGAGATGGCTGAACGACACTCTCCCCCCCCACTCCAGAAGCCAGTTGGCTTCCGTCTCTGGAGTCGTGTGGGTTTCCTGCAGGAAGCACACAGAGTAACCCCCTTTTTTCAGGAAGGAGATTACCTGGGCCCTGCGGAAAGGGTCCCTACACCCGTTGACGTTCACGGTACCGATGTGATACATGATCCTCTGTCAGGAGTAGTCGGTGACGCCACAGGAGATCCTGAGTTTCTCCCGAAGCTCACCAACTGGTCGTGTAACTTGCGGGCCCGAATGTGCACGTTCGAGCCCGAAGTTTTATTGGCGTGGCTGGCCCTGAGGAAGGACCTCACAGAGGTTAGGATCCTCTGGAAATCCCCCCATTTGTCCAGGGCCAGCTGTACCTTGTCCCTGCGGTGGACGGTGGCCTCCAAAAACTCCAGGAGATCCGCCCGCAGGGATGTCAGGGAGAGAGGCGGACGGAACCTCCGAGCCCACGCTGCCCATGGACTCGGTATCCTCCTCCTCTCCCTCAGCTCTCCATCGCCCCCCCTCGCGATGGTAAAGCACAACGCACTCCCGTTGGTGGGTGGCGCGTTGCGCCTTATTTTGAGCTTCACCGGTCCTCCCTGCGCCGCGCGCCCCCACCCCAGGGGACGCGACGGAGAGACTGGCGGAGGGACCCTCGCGGGGACCGTCTGCACCCTGGATTTTGGGGGCGCAGACGGGCGCTCGGCGTATGCCGCCGAGCCAGATGGTTTGGTCCCCAGTCTGGGTCCCTCCTTTGAGGTCCGAGGCACGGTCTCAGGCCCGTCCTCTTTCCTCGAAGGAAGGGGATCCACCCTCTCGGGTCCTTCCCCTCCCTCCCCTAGAAAGGGATACACCTTTCGGGTCCTCCCTTTCCCGCATCAGTCACGGGACCGCCTCGGGCGATGTTTCCCCCCCGGACGGCGCGCAGGGCCGGAGCCCTCGTCGCCGCCCGGAAGGGAAGCCCGAGGCGGTTGTTCTTTCAAGGGCTCCTCCCGCGCCCCTCGGTGACTGGAACCGGTCCCTCGGTGCTGGGTCGGGGACGGTTTCTTGCCCCGTTGCGCCGGGGAGGATCTACCTCGGGGCACCACCTTCTGCCCTCTCTGGTTCTTCCCCTCCCTTCGCGCTCGGAGACCAATGTAAACGCGGGCTCCGCAGAGCCCGCTTCTGCCTCAGGGGGTGTTTCCTCCTTCCCCTCCGCGGCGGCACGAGGGCCGGAACCCCCGTCGCCGCAAGAGAGGGAAGTCTGAGGCAGATCTTGTTCTTGGGGGGGCTGTTCCCCCCCCTCCGACCCCCCGGCGGGGTCGCTTGCATGGGCTCCGCGTTGTTTGCGGAGCCCACGCTTGCCTCGGGGGCCGGATCCGCCTCCTCCCCGGAGACGGGAGCCCGAGGCAGCTCTTGTTCTGGGAGGGGTGGTTCTTCCCCCCCCTCCGGCCCCTCGGCGGGGGTCGCCTGCATGGGCTCCGCTTTATCCGCGGAGCCCATGCCTGCCTCGGGAGCTGTTTCCGCCGCCCCCTCCTCGGCAACACAGGTTTTAGGACCCGTGTCGCCTCCGGAGGAAGGCGGTACCCGAGGCAGGTGTTCTGTCGGGGGCCCCTCCTGCGCCCCCTCGGCAACCTCCGCTGCGGCCGGCCCCTCGATGGTAGAGTCGGGGCCGGTTTCCGGGGTCTGTTTTGTGACGGGGAGGGGGTCTGCCCGAAGGGCTCCATCTGCCCTCGCGGGTTCCTCCCTCCCCTTTGGCCTCTCGGCGGGGGCCTCTTCCATGGGCTCCGCTGTTTCTTCCATGAGCCCCGGACCGCCTCGGGGGATGGATCCTTCTCCCCCTCTGTGGCATTACGAGGGCCGGGGCCCTCATTGCCGGCAGAGGGGGGACGCCGAGGCGGTCGCTTTGGTTTTAGGGGGCCCTCTATCGCCCCCCCGGGGACCCTCACCAAGAGGCCAGTACGTGTGCACGCAAGTGCGCCTGCGCCCTCCTCTTCCCCCTGAGGCCGCCAGAGGCGGTCCCCTGCCCTGCCACGGCGACGGGGAGCTCACCTCCGGCAGCGTCTCTCTCCTCACCCCCGGGGTGAGGTGTTTGGTTTTCGGGCGGCTTTGCCGCCCTGCCTCGCGGGGGGTGCCGTGGGGGGAGTCTCCTTATCAGGGACTCCCCCAGACCCACCACCAGATGGTGTGGCGGCGGGCTTCATCTCCCCCCGCTTGGCCTCCCCCGTGGACCTGGCCGCCACCTTCTTTTTACGGCTGGCGACCAAGGTCCATTCGGCGGCCTTCTCCCCCCGTGCGCTTTCAGGAGGCGCGGAGGGTCCGGCCACCTCGGGGGCCTTCTCTCCCTTTCCCCCCTCAGATGTTCCTGGGAGGGGGGTGGGTACTGTTTTGCCCCCCTCTGCGGGCCTTTTGGAGGGCCCCGGGGGCGAGGTGGACTCGGAGGGGCACGGTGCTTGCGCGGGTGGCTTTGCGCTTTTCTGGAGCTTGGGGCACCTCTTTTTCTGGTGCCCCAGCTCCTTGCAGTGAAAGCACCGCACCTCCTCCGAGGAGAAAAAGATTACATAATTGGTCCCCTCAAAGGGGAGCACAAAGCTGCCCTCCACCGTCTCCCGACCTGCCAGGTGGATGGTCACCTGGCGGCGGAAGGACAGGATGTGGCGGAGGGCCTGGTCCTTGCAGCCCAGGGGGATGGGGTGGATAGCCGTTTTAAGTTCCCCCAGGGCTTGCAAGTGGGGCATTAGCAGGGCATCCTGAATAAAAGGTGGTACATTAGACAGGATGACCCTGCTGCCCAGCCCCGCAAGGGGCTCAACAGGGACGAACATGCCCCCCACGCTGAGACCCCTCTCGATCGCGGTGTTCGCGGCGGCCTCCGATTTCAGGAAAAATACGGCTTTCCCGTACATTTTGGAGGCCGCCACGATTGCTGCTGGTCCCACCGCCTTCGCCATGGCCTTGACGAAGCCCTCGATCGAGAGGGAGTCTCGCAGGAGGCACCTGACCCCGTGCCTCCTGGTGATGTTCTTAAATGGGGGGGCCGCATTGCTCGCGGCCGCCTTTGCCCATTGTTTGGGGGGCTGTGGTGTCTGCCCACTCATTTTTATTTATTTTATTTATTACTTTTATTTAGTGTTCTGTTTTATTTATGTTGTTTTTATTTTCAAAACACAAACAGAACACACACACACAGAGGAGACAGACACACCCCTGCACTGCAAAACAGTTAACAGCGCAGGGGTACACAAAAGAAACAAACA
This sequence comes from Huso huso, assembly GCA_036884735.1. NCBI lineage: Eukaryota > Metazoa > Chordata > Actinopteri > Acipenseriformes > Acipenseridae > Huso > Huso huso. The sequence continues at coordinate 27,254,008 of CM072690.1, read as the reverse complement.
AATGTATTTATTTATTTATTTTAAAATAAAGAAATAAAATAAAATAAAATACAAACACTCACCCCTGAACTCCAATAGCACAGGGGCACAAAATAAAAAGCAAAACCAAACAAAATTTTTTTTTTTTTTTTTTTTTTTTTTTATAAATAATTAAATAAACAAAAAATAAAACAAACAAACAAAAATTATTTATTTATTTTTAAAACAACAAAAATAAAAATTCACACACCCACCCCTGCACTCCAATAGTGCAGGGGCACACACACAAAGAAAAATAAAACAAAAAACACAAAGGTTTTTTTTTTTTTTTTTTTTTTTTTATAACAAACAAACGTATTTGTTTATTTTTTAAACAAATAAACAAATACAAAATCACACACCCCTGCACTCCAATAGTGCAGGGGTAAAAGAAAAATTCAAAAATAAATCAAAGTTTAAAACTAAACAAGAGTTTCAAACTTAAAAGAAAATCAAAAATCAAACAAACTAAGGGCAAACAAAGGAGCACATAGCCTGTGCTCCTTGCCTGCCCTTCCCCCACTCTGCACAAGGCAGGAGCAGGGGATTAAAACAAAAGGATTTTTAAAACAAAAACTAAAACAGTGTATTGATTTAAAATGATTTTAAAATAAACTAAAGAAAGTGCTCTTTAATATAAAATTAAAAAGCAAAGAAAAGAAACTAGTTTAAACGAAGTAAAAATTAAAAGAACAAAACAAACAAAGGAAAAGAACAAGCCAAAATGGCTGCCCTCCTACACTTGCAAACAAAGCAAGTGTAGGAGAACAAAAGAAAAAAGAAATAAAATGTGCTTTTAAAACAATAAATAAAAGTTTTAATCAACAAAAAAGGTGCCCTGCTGCTTTAGAAATAAGAATAAATAAAAAGATTTGGAAAATAAAAAGTTGAAAGCACTGTTTTCTTAACTTTGAGCAGGAGCTCTCCTCACGCGCGACTGCTCTCGCTCAAGGGTACAACAGCCTATTTAATGGCCGGTGAGAAAGACTGCGCCAGATGCCTATTGGCAGCCAGCGTACCAGCTGCCTAATGGCAGCCGGTGAAAAAATACAGTTTGGCGCCCCCTAATCAAAAGGGGGTGCCAACAAAAAACTGTAAATTAAATGTTCAAAACAAAGGGGGGGGTGGTGCAGAGCACGCCACCCAGAGCCCACTGGTCGACAAAAGCCGTCATGTCGCCAGTGGACTCCGCGTCGGCGTGCTCCAACGCCACCCGGGAACGAAGGAGGGCCTGAACATGGCCCCACAGTCAAAGACCCTCCCGGTGATCTTACGCTTCCTGGTCTTGTAGATGGTAAGTTTGCCAAGAGCCAGGAGCAGATTCACCAGGAGGTCCCTCTTCCTGGTGGAGCCACGAACAGGGTGCCCGAAAATAAAAAGGGTGGGGAAAAATGCAGCCAGAACTGCAGCAGTAGGTTCTTTAGGAACAAAAAGAACGGCTGCAGCCTGGCATAAAGAAAATAAATGTGGAACACCGACTCGGACTCGCCCGCAGAAAGGACATGCGTGGTCCGAGTCGGTGAAGTGACGAGGACCTCTCCTGACGCGAAGCTCCGTGTAGCACCCTCCATCCCAGGTCCCCAGCGCCTCTGGGGACCAGCGGGGAGTACAAAGCCTCCCACTGGGGACTCTCGCCCTCCGGGGGTTGGAGGGGCTCCCGCCAAGCGGTGTCTCGGCGGGAGACGAGGGCGAGGAAGTGGAGGGTGTGGGCGCCATCAGTACAGGGTCCTCCTCGACACGGAACGGGGGGGTCGAGGAGAACTGCGAGGTCCTGCTCAGGTGATTCTCGAGGGAGGCTGAGGGGAGCCCGATCCTTTGGTTTGATCAGCAGGACCGGAGAGCCGGGGGTAGGGAGGGACGATGGCTCCCCGGTCCTGAGGACCCCCTCGAGATACCCGACAGAGTCTGGGTGCAAAGCTGCTTTGCACTCCCGGATCGCTCGGCGGGCCGTTCTGAGGGTCCCCCGAGTCGCCCTGGCGACCAGCGACTCGGGAGTCAGCCACGCCGAGCGTTGGTGATCCAGGAGATCCCAGACTCTGGTCACCTTGGCCGAGATCAACAGGCTCCGCACCGCGGGGGATTCCAACGCCTGCGCACCTAGATGGGGGTTGTGCAGCAGGGGCTCCAGAAGGAATTCCTCCCCCTCGGTCGGAACCGCGTCTCGGCCGACGTCAAACATGCTCCGGGTCTTGAGCAGGTCCCTGTAAAAGACCGGCAGCTCGGGGAGACGGATCCCCGGGAGGTCGAGCCAGAACAGCTGCCGGTCGTAGCCCAAGCGGTGCAGCTGGCGCAGGAAGAGGGAGGCCAGCGCGCACCACTGCGGGGCCGGGTCCGCGTACAGGTATCTCTGCAGGGTCTGGAGGCGGAAGGTGTGCACCTGAGTCCTGATGCACACCAACCCTTGCCCCCCCTCGGCCAGAGGGAGGCTCAGCACCCCCCGCAGAGACCCAATGCTTTCCGGCCCAGAAGAAGTCCGTCAGCTTCCTCTGGACCCTGGCCACAAACTCAGGGGGCGGGCTCAGGACGGTGAGTCGATGCCAGAGCATTGACGCCACCAGCTGGTTAATCACTAAAGCCCGTCCCCTGAAGGAAAGCACTTTCAGCAGACCCGACCACGACCTCAGTCTCGCAGCCACCTTGTCCTCCAACTCCACCCAGTTGGCTGCGACCGAGGTCTCCGCGGGGCTCAGGTGGACTCCCAGGTATTTGAAGCTGTCCCGCCCACTGGAACTGCTGGAGCGCGGCAGGAGGAAGTCCACCGCCAGGGGCCTACCAACAACCCGGAGCATTTGGTCCAGTTGATCCTGGCAGAGGACGCGGCAGAGTAGAGGCTCTGGCAGCTCCGCATCCTCTCCAGGTCGACCGGATCGGAGGCCACGAGGAGCACGTCGTCGGCGTAAGCCGACAGGACCACCCTCGTGTCCGGCGCGCCGAGCTCCGTCCCCGTGAGCCTCCTGCGAAGGAGGCAGAGGAAGGGCTCGATGCACAGCGCGTACAGTTGTCCGGACAGAGGGCAGCCTTGACGTACTCCTCTCCTGAAGGCGAGGGGCGCGGTCAGGGACCAGTTCACCTTCAAAAGGCACTCGGCAGAGGCGTACAGCATTCGGAAGAGGCCGACGAACCCGCCCGAATCCGAATGCCCGCAGGGGTTCGAAGAGATACTCGTGATGATCCACCGTCGAACGCCTTCTCTTGGTCAGAGACAAGAAGGCGACCGACCGACCCCGGTCCCGAACCAGAAAGATGTTATCAAAAATCGTCCGGTTCGGGACCGTAGGACTGGTCGGGGTGGATCACGTCTGCCAGCACGGACTTGAGCCTCAAGGAGGCGGCCTTGGCCACGATTTTATAGTCCGTGCATAGCAGCGAGACCGGGCGCCAGTTCTTAAGGCAGCGGAGATCCCCCTTCTTGGGCAGGAGCGTGATCACCGCCCGCCATCGAAAGGGCATCTCCCGGTCTCGTGAGGCTTCGCCAGGACCCGCAAAAGGCGGGCCCCAGCAAGTCCCAAAACTTTCTGAAGAACTCCACGGTCAGCCCGTCGATGCCCGGCGATTTGTTATAGGGCATCTGACTGAGGGCGTCGGAGAGCTCGGCCAGGGTCAGCTGGCCCTCGAACTCATCCCTGACGCCCTCGCCGACCGTGGGAAGCCCATCCCACAGAACCCTGCACGCGTCGGAGTCGACGGGATCCGGAGAGAAGAGGTCAGAGTAAAAGGCTCTGGCCTCTCGTTTCACTCTCCGGATCCGTCAGAAGGAGCCGTCGTCTGCCAGAAGGCAGGTGATGTTCCTGCGGTCTCCCTTCTTTTTCTCCAACGCGTAGAAGAAGTGTGAGCCGCGGTCCATCTCCCGAAGGAACTGGATCCGCGAGCGCACAAACGCCCCCCGGGACCGCTGGAGCTGCAGGTCCCGCAGGGTGCTCTTCTTCTCTACGTACGCGCTCTGCTCGAGTGGGTCCCCGCGAGCCAGGCGGCTCTCCAGATCGAGCAGCTCCCTTTCCAGCCGCTCGATCCGTGAGTCCCTCTGCCTGCTCGCGCCCCTCGTGTACTCCTGACAGAAGATCTTGATCTGCGCTTTCCCCACGTCCCACCACTGACGCCACGTGGGGAAGCGAGATCGTCTGCCGTGCCAGACCGTCCAAAAGTCCCGGAAAGACCGCTCAAAGCGCTCGTCCTCCAACAAGGCGTTGTTAAAGTGCCAGTAGGCGGAGGCGTGCCCGACTGGCACCAGGGCCACCGCCACGGCCACCAGGTTGTGGTCCGTGAACGGCGCCGGCCTGATGTCGGAGGAGCGAACGCAGTGAGCGTGGTTCCTGGTGACGTAGAACCTGTCGATCCGGGACTGAGACACCGCCCCTCCCTCACCCTGGTGAAGGTGAAGGCGGGACGTCCGGTGATGCCAACGCCAGATGTCGACCAGAGAGAGCTGAGCGGTCAGCTCTCTCAGTGCTGCCGACGAGAGAGGGTAGTGTTCTTGTCCCCCCACCCTGTCCGCGGCCTCGAGGGTGCAGTTGAAATCACCCCCGAGGACCACGCACTCGTCGGCGCTGATGTTGTTCATGTAGGTCGACATCCGGCGAAAGAACTGGACCCTCGCCCGGACCCGTGGAATGACATATCGTTCACCAGGTGAACGATACTGTCGCCGCCCCGGATCCGTGGTGTAACAGACGGCCCGGCTCGGCGTCTACCACATTGAGTACCGTGGGAAGAAAGGACCCGGAGAAGAGCGTCGCCACCCCACAGGAGGTGCCGGTGAGATGGCTGAACGACTCTCCCCCCACTCCAGAAGCCAGTTGGCTTCCGCCTCTGGGGTCGTGTGGGTTTCCTGCAGGAAGCACACAGAGTAACCCCCTTTTTCAGGAAGGAGATTACCTGGGCCCTGCGGAAAGGGTCCCTACACCCGTTGACGTTCACGGTACCGATGTGATACATGATCCTCTGTCAGGAGTTGTCGGTGGCGCTCACGGGAGATCCTGAGTTCTCCGAAGCTCACCAACTGGTCGTGTAACTTGCGGGCCCGAATGTGCACGTTCGAGCCCAGTTTTATTGGCGTGGCTGGCCCTGAGGAAGGACCTCACAGAGGTTAGGATCCTCTGGAAGTCCCCCATTTGTCCAGGGCCAGCTGTACCTTGTCCCCTGCGGTGGACGGTGGCCTCCAAGAACTCAGGAGATCCGCCCGCGGGGATGTCAGGGAAGAGGCGGACGGAACCTCCGAGCCGCTGCCCGTGGACTCGGTATCCACCTCCCTCTCCCTCAGCTCTCCATCGCCCCCCCTCGCGATGGTAAAGCCTGCTTGCCTCCCGTTGGTGGGTGAGTGCGTTGCGCCTTATCTTGAGCTTCACGGTCCTCCCTGCGCCCCACCCCAGGGGCCAGGAGAAGACGGAAGAGTTTCCCTGGCGGGGACCGTCTGCACCCTGGATTCGGGCGCAGGCAGGCGCTCGGCGTCGCCGCCGAGCCAGATGGGCTGGTCCCGCTCTGGGTCCCTCCTTTGAGGTCGAGCACGGTCTCAGGCCCGTCCTCTTCCCTCGAAGGAAGGATCCACCCTCTCTGGTCCTTCCCTCCCTCCCCTAGAAAGGGATACACCCTTCGGGTCCTTCCCCTTCCCCGCATCAGTCACCGGGACCGCCTCGGGCGTGTTTCCCTCGCAGGGGGGAGCCCTCGTCGCCGCCCGGAAAGGGAAGCCCGAGGCGGTTGGTCTTCAGGGGCTCCTCCGCCCCCCTCGGTGACTGGAACCGGTCCTCGGTGCTGGGGGGGGACGGTTTTTTGGCCCGTTGCGCCGGGAGGATCTACCTCGAGGCACCACCTTCTGCCCTCTCTGGTTCTTCCCTCCTTCCGCTCCGGAGACCAATGTAAGCGTGGCTCCGCAGAGCCCGCCGCTGCCTCAGGGGGTGTTTTCTCGTCCCCCTCCGCGGCAGCACGAGGGCCGAAACCCCCGTCGCCGCGAGAGAGGGAAGTCTGAGGCAGCTCTTGTTCTTCAGGGGGCTCAGCTCCCCCCTCCGACCCCTCGGCGGGGGTCGCTTGCATGGGCTCCGCGTGTCTGCGGGCCACGCTGCCTCGGGGCGAATCCGCCCCCTCCCGGAGGTGGGGCCAGAGGCAGTTCTTTTTTTGGGAAGGTGGTTCTTCCCCCTCCGACCCCTCGGCCGGGGCCGCTTGCATGGGCTCCGCGTTGTCTGCGGAGCCCACGCCTGCCTCGGGAGCCTGAGGCAGCTCTTTTCTGGGAGGGTTGTTCTCTCCCCCTCTGGCCCCCCTCGGCGGGGTCGCCTGCATGGCTCCGCATTATCTGCGGGCCCGCCTACCTCGGGAGCTGGTTCCCGCCCCTCCTCGGCAACACAGGGTTCAGGACCCGTGTCGCCGTTGGAGGAAGGCGGTGCCCGAGGCAGGTGTTGTGTCGGGGGCCCCTCCTGCGCCCCCTTGGCGACCTCCTCTGCGGCCGACCCCTCGATGGTAGAATCGGGGCCGGCTTCTGAGGTCTGTGGTGTGTCGGGGAGGGGATCTACCCGAAGGGCTTGTTTTGCCCTCACGGGTTCCTCCCTCCCCTTTGGCCTCTCGTGAGGACCTCTTCCATGGGCTCCGCTGTGTCCGCGGAGCCCCGGACCGCCTCGGGGGGTGGTTCCTTCTTCCCCTCTGTGGCAGAGGAGATGTTTGGTTTTACGGGCGGCTTTGCCGCCCTGCCTCGGTGAGGGGTGCCGTGGGGGAGTCTCCTTATCAGGGACTCCCCTGACCCGCCCCGCCAGATGGTGCGGCGGCGGGCCGTCTCCCCCTTGGCCTCCCCGTGGACCTGGCCGCCACCTTCATTTTTGGTGGCGACCAAGGTCCCATTCGGCGGCCTTCTCCCCCGGCGCGCTTCCGGGAGGCGCGGAGGGTCCGGCCACCTCGGGGGCCTTCTCTCCCTTTCCCCCCTCAGATGTTCCTGGGAGGCGGGTGCCTTGCCCCTCTGTGGGCCTTTTGAGGCCCCAGGCGAGGTGGACTCGGAGGGAGGCGCGGTGCGGGCGCGGGTGGTTTGCGCCCTGCTGGGCTTGGGGCACCTCTTCTTCTGGTGCCCCAGCTCCTTGCAGTGGTAGCACCGCACCTCCTCCGAGGAATAAAAGATTACATAATTGGTCCCCTCAAAGGGGACCACGAAGCTACCCTCCGCCATCTCCTGGCCCGCCAGGTGGATGGTCACCTGGCGGCGGAAAGATAGTACGTGGCGGAGGGGCTGATCTTTGCAGCCCAGGGGGAAGGGGTGGATCGATGTTTTGATCTCCCCCAGGGCTTGCAAGTGGGGCCTGAGCAGGTCGTCCTTCAAAAAGGTGGGGACGTTTGATGGGGCGACCCTTGTGCCCAGGCCCCAGGGGTTCAATGGGGATAAAAATCCCCGCCACCGCGAGACCCCTCTCAATCGCTGTATTCGCGGCGGCCTCCGATTTTAAAAAGAAGATGGCTTTGCCGTACATTTTGGAGGCCGCCACGATGGCCGATGGCCCCACCACCTTGGCCATGGCCTTGACCAAAGCCCTCGATTGAGAGGGGTCCTTCAGGAGGCACCTGACCCCGTGCCTCCTGGTAATATTTTCTTTTTTAAAAGGTGTTGCAGCCTCCCCTGCAGCCACCTTTGCCCATTTTTGAGGGACTTGTGGAGCTTGCCCACTCATTTTATTTATTTATTTGTTTATTTATTTATTTGTTTGTTTATTTATTTTTTTTAATTATTATTTTAGATAAATAAAGAAAACAAAATAATACACCCACCCCTGCACTTCAATAGTGCAGAGGCAGATAAAAAAAATTAAAACAAACAAACAAAAATTATTTTTTTTTTAAAACAAAGAAATAAAATTTTTAGCACAGGGCAAATTAAAAATGAAACAAACAGAAAAGTGTTTTTTTTTTTAATAAAATTAAATAAACAAAAAATAAAACAAACAAACAAAATTATTTATTTATTTTAAAACAACAACAAAATAAAACAAAACTCCAATAATGCAGAGGCGCACACAGACACAAAAGAAAAAATAAAACAAAAAAACACAAAGGTTTTTTTTTTTTTTTTTATAACAAACAAACGTATTTGTTTATTTTTTTAAACAAATAAACAAATACAAAATCACACACCCCTGCACTCCAATAGTGCAGGGGTAAAAGAAAAATTCAAAAATAAATCAAAGTTTAAAACTAAAAATAGTTTCAAACTTAAAAGAAAATCAAAAATCAAACAAACTAAGGGCAAACAAAGGAGCACATGGCCTGTGCTCCTTGCCTGCCCTTCCCCCACTCTGCACAAGGCAGGAGCAGGGGATTAAAATAAAAAAGGATTTTTAAAACAAAAACTAAAACAGTGTATTGATTTAAAATGATTTTAAAATAAACTAAAGAAAGTGCTCTTTAATATAAAATTAAAAAGCAAAGAAAAGAAACTAGTTTAAATGAAGTAAAAATTAAAAGAACAAAACAAACAAAGGAAAAAAACAAGCCAAAATGGCTGCCCTCCTACACTTGCAAACAAAGCAAGTGTAGGAGAACAAAAAAAAAAGAAATAAAATGTGCTTTTAAAACAATAAATAAAAGTTTTAATCAACAAAAAAGGTGCCCTGCTGCTTTAGAAATAAGAATAAATAAAAAGATTTGGAAAATAAAAAGTTGAAAACACTGTTTTCTTAACTTTGAGCAGGAGCTCTCCTCACGCGCAACTGCTCTCACTCAAGGGTACAACAGCAGTGTCCCCCACTGGGGATTGAACCCACAACCCTCCGGTTTTAGATTTAGATTTGTCTACTTTTGGGATGTAATTGTTTTGTGCCTCTAGTACTACATTTTTAAAAAACAGCCACCCTTTTTCTGTGGATGTTTTCTCTATTTTACTCCAATCTACTTCTATTAGTCTCTGTTTCATACCTTCGTAGTTTGCTTAAAAATATTTCAAATGAGACCATGTTGTGGTCTGAGTTCGTTCGCTATAGCTTTCACATATGCTAAGAAATAAATAAATAATACGACTACGACTACTGACAGGTCACACATTTGTGGAGCTCCTGCAGGTGTGATTACAAAACATATAAAAACAGTTATTTCAACTTTTTATTTTCTAAATCTTTTTATAATTTAACTTTTCTAAAGTAGTAGTGCACCTTTTTAGTTAAAAATATTCTGGTGAAGTTGTTTTATTTTTAAATAAAACACTTATTTAGTTTTTCCTTTTCTCTCCTGCACTTGTGTTCCTAAGCAAGTGCAGGAGAGATTTTCTTTCTCTTGAATTTTCCTTCTTTTTTAAAACTCCTTTTATTGATTTGTTAATTTTACTTTAAAGCTTTTTTATTTTGTCCTTTAAAGAAAATTATTTTTATGTAATTAACTGTTTTTAGTTTTTTTGTTAAAAATCGTTTTGTTTTTAAAATCCCCCATCTCTGCTGTGTGCAGAGTGGGGGAAGGGCAGGCAGGAGCACAGGCCGTGTCCTTTTGTTTCCCCTTTGTTTTTTTTTTGATTTTCTTTTGAGTTTAAAACAATTTTTAGTTTTGAACTTTGGTTTATTTTTAATTTTTTTTGTGCCCTGCACTATTGTAGTGCAGGGGTGTGTCATTTGTATTTGTTTATTTATTTAAAAAATAAATAAATACGTTTGTTTGTATTAAAAAAAAAAAAAAAAAAAATTTTTTTTTTTTTGTGTTTTTGGTTGTTTTGTTTTTTTTTTTTTGTGTGCCCCTGCACTATTGGATACTTTTGTTTGTTTGTTTAATTGAATTTTTATTTGTTTGTTTTATTTGTTTGTTTTAAAATAAAAAAAAAAAAACAAAAAAAAAAAAAAAAAAAAAAAAAAACAACTAATTTTGTTTTCTGTGTGCCCCTGCACTATTAGAGTGCATTATTGTGCAATTTGTTGTTTTTTTTTTTGAATTATTGTTTGTTTGTTTCTTGTTGAATAAATAAATAAATAGATAATACAAATAAAAAATTAAACAATGAGTGGGCAGACACCACAGCCCCCAGACAATGGGCAAAAGGCGGCCATGAGCAATGCGGGCCCCCATTTAAAAACATCACCAGGAGGCACGGGGTCAGGTGCCTCCAAGCGAGACTCCCTCTCGATCGAGGGCTTTTCGTCAAGGCCATGGCGAAGGCGGTGGGACCAGCAGCGATCGTGGCGGCCTCCAAAATGTGCAGGAAAGCCGTATTTTTCCTGAAATCGGAGGCCGCCGCGAACACCGCGATCGAGAGGGGTCTCAGCGTGGGGGGCATGTTTGTCCCCATTGAGCCCCTCGCGGGGCTGGGCAGCAGGGTCATCCTGTCTAACGTGCCACCGTTTATTCAGGATGCCCTGCTCATGCCCCATCTGCAAGCCCTGGGGGAGGTCAAGACGGCCATCCACCCCATCCCCCTGGGCTGCAGAGACCAGGCCCTCCGCCACATCCTGTCCTTCCGCCGTCAGGTGACCATCCACCTGGCGGGGAGGGACACCGCGGAGGGCAGTTTTGTGGTCCCCTTCGAGGGGACCAATTACGTCATCTTTTATTCCTCGGAGGAGGTGCGGTGCTTTCACTGCAAGGAGCTGGGGCACCAAAAAAAGAGGTGCCCCAAGCTCCTGAAAAGCGCAAAGCCACCCGCGCAAGCACCGTGCCCCTCCGAGTCCACCTCGCCCCCGGGGCCCTCCAAGAGGCCCGCAGAGAAGGGGGGCAAAAAAGTACCCGCCCCCCTCCCAGTAACATCCGGGGGGGGAAAGGGAGAGGGGCCCCAGGCGGCGGACCCTCCGCGCCTCCCGAAGCCTTGGGGAGAAGGCCGAGTGGGACCGCGGTCGCCCGCCCAAGAAGAAGGTGGCGGCCAGGTCCACAGGGGAGGCTAAGCGGGGACGAATCCCGCCGCCGCACCATCTGGCGGTGGGTCAGGGGAGTCCCAGAGAAAGGGACTCCCTCGACGGCGCCCCGAGGCAGCGGCAAAGCCGCCCATAAAAACCAAGCACCTCATCCCCGGGTGCGAGGGGAAGCGCTGCGGAGGTGGGCTCCCGTTGCCGTGGCAGGGCGGGACCTCCTCCGGCAGCCTCAGGGGGAAAAGGAAGCGCAGGCCCGTCTTCCCACGTGTGTGTGCAAGTGCACCCGTCTCGGCCTTGCTGAGGGGTCCCTGGGGGCGATGAGGGCCCAAAAAGAAAAGACCGCCTCGGCGTCCCCTCTACCGGCGACGAGGGCCATGGCCCTCGTGCTGCCACGGAGGGGGAAAGATCCATCTCCGGGCGGTCGGGGCTCCGGAATCTGGAGCCCATGGAAGAGGCCCCAGCTGAGAGGCCAAGGGAGGGAGGAACCCGCGAGGGCAAAAAGGAGCCCTTCGGGCAGATCCCCTCCCGTCACCACAGACCTCGGAAGCCGGCCCCGACTCTACCATCGAGGGGGCCGGCCGCAGCGGGGTCACCGAGGGGCGCAGGAGGGGCCTTTAAAGAACAGCTGCCTCGGGCACCGCCTTCCTCCGACGGCGACACGGGTCATGAAACCTGTGTTGCCGAGGGGGGCGGCGGAACCAACTCGAGGCGGGCGTGGGCTCCGGACAACGGAGCCCATGCAGGCGACCCCGCCGAGGGGGAGGGGGGACAAACCACCCCTCCCGGAACAAGAATTGCCTCTGGCTCCCCGTCTCTGGGAGAGGAGGCGGTTGGCTCCGAGGCAAGCGTGGGCTCCGCAGACAACGCGGGCCCATGCAAGCGACCCCGCCCGGGGGTCGGAGGGGGGGACGAACCACCTCCCGAACAAGATCTGCCTCAGGCTCCCTCTCCTGCGGCGACAGGGGTTCCGGCCCCTGGTGCTGCGGAGGGGAGGTGAAAACACCCCTGAGGCAGCGGCGGGCTCTGAGGAGCCCGCGTTTTTGGTCTCCGGAGGCGCGGAAGGGAGGGGAAGAACCGGAGAGGGCAGAAGGTGGTGCCTCACGGTAGATCCCTCCCGAAGTGCAAGGGGCCAAGAAACGGTCCCCGACCCAGCATCGGGGACCGGTTCCAATCACCGAGGGGGCGCGGGAGGAGCCCTGGAACAACAACCGGTGACTGATGCGGAGGAAGGGGAAGGACCCAAAGGGTGTATCCCTTTCTCTAGGGAGGGGGGAAGGACCCGAGAGGGTGGATCCCCTTCCTTCGAGGAAAGAGGACGGGCCTGAGACCGTGCCTCGGACCTCAAAGGAGGGACCAGGCGGGACGACGAGACCGTCCGGCTCGGCGGTGTCGTCGGCGTCCGTCTGCGCCCGAATCAAGGGTGCAGACGGTCCCCGCAAGGTTCCTCCGCCCGATCTCTCCCGCCGCGTCCCCTGGGGGCGCTGGGAGAGTCGGTCAAATTAAAATAAGGCAACGCGCTCACCCACCAACGTGAGTGCGTTGTGCTTCTCCACCGGGGGCGGTGGAGAACCGGAGGAGCGGGAGGAGGACTCGAGTCCGCGCAGCGTGGGCTCGAGAGTCTGTCCGCCCTTCTCCGGACATCCCTGCGCGGGCGGAGCTCCTGGATTTCTTAGGCCACCATCCACCGTAGGGACAAGGTCCAACTGGCCCTGGACAAATGGGGGATTTCAGAGGATCCTAAACTCTGTGAGATCCTTCCTCCAGGGCCAGCCACGCCAGCAAAACCGGCACGAGCGTGCACATTCGTGCCAAAGCTTCACGACCAGTTGGTGAACTTGGAGATCTCAGGATCTCCCGTGAGTGTCGCCGACTACACCTGACAGAGGATCATGTATCGCCGGGACCGTGAGCGTTAACGGATGCAAGGACCATTTCCGCAGGGCCCAGGTAATCTCCTTTCTGAAAAGGGGGTTACTCTGTGTGCTTCCTGCAGGAAACCCACTCCACCCCGCAGGCCGAGGCCAACTGGCTGCTGGAGTGGGGGAGAGTGTCGTTCAGCCACCTCACCGAGTCATCTTGTGGGGTGGCGGCGCTCTTCTCCGGGTCCTTTGTTCCCACGGTGCTCGATGTGGTCAACGTCGTGCCGGGCCGTCTGTTGCACCACGGATCCGGGGCGGGGGCGCTACCGTTCACCTGGTGAACGCGTCGCCCGTCCGCGGGTCGGCGAGGGTCCAGTTTTTTCCGCCCGGATGTCGGCCCACCTGAACACCATCGGCGCCGACGAGCCCGTGGTCCTCGGGGGATTTTTAACTGCACCCTCGAGGCCGCGGACGGGTGGCGCGAGCCCTACCCGCTCGTCGGCCGCCCTGAGAGCTGATCGCTCGGCTCTCTCTGGTCGACATCTGGCGGTGGCAGCACCGGGCGCCTCGGCCTTCACCTTCACCAGGGTGAGGGAGGGCGGGTGTCTCAGTCCCGGATCGACAGGTTCTCGTATCGCAGAACCACGCTCATTGCGTTCGGCTCCTCCGACATCAGGCGGGCGCGCGTTCACGGACCACAACCTGGTGGCGTGGCGGTGGCCGTGGTGCCAGCAGGCACTTCTCCAGCCTACTGGCACTTTAACAACAGCCTGTTGGAGGGCGAGCGCTTGATGGTCTTTCCGGGACTTTTGGACGGTCTGCACGGCAGGCGATCTCGCTTCCCACCTGGCGTCAGTGGTGGGGCGTGGGGAAAGCGCAGATCAAGATCCTCTGTCAGGAGTACAGGGGCGCGAGCAGGCGGAGGGACTCGCGGATCGGCGGCTGGAAGGAGCTGCTTTCGATCTGGAGAGCCGCCTGGCTCGCGGGGACCAACCGAGCAGGCGTGCGAGGAGAGAAAGTGCACCCTGCGGGACCTGCAGCTCCAGCGGTCCGGGGGCGTTTGTCTTTCAGCGGGTCCAGTTCCTCCGGGAGATGGACGCGGCACACACTTCTTCTACGCGTTGAGAAAAAGAAGGGAGACGAAAAACATCACCTGCCTCCTGGCGGACGGCGGCTCCCTTCTGACGGATCCGGAGAGTGTGAACGAGAGGGCCAGGGCTTTCTACTCTGCCCTCTTCTCTCCGGATCCCGTCGACTCCGACGCGTGCAGGGTTCTGTGGGATGGGCTTCCACGGTCGGCGAGGGCGTCGGGGCGGTTCGAGGGCCAGCTGACCCTGGCCGAGCTCTCCGGCGCCCTCAGTCAGATGCCCTATAACAAATCGCCGGGCATCGACGGGCTGACCGTGGAGTTCTACAAAGTTTTGGGACTTGCTGGGGCCCCTGCGCGGGTCCTGGCGGAAGCCTACGAGACCGAGGAGATGCCCTTTCGATGAGGCGGCGGTCATCACGCTCCTGCCCAAGAAAGGGGATCTCCGCTGCCTGGAAGAACTGGCGCCCGGTCTCGCTGCTATGCGGACTATAAAATCGTGGCCAAGGCCGCCTCCTGAGGCTCAAGTCCGTGCTGGCAGGCGTGATCCACCCGACCAGTCCTACGGTCCCGAACCGGACGATCTTTGATAATATCTTCCTGGTTGGGACCTCCTGCACTACTGCAGGAGGACCGGTCGGTCGGTGTCTTCCTGTCGCTGGATCAGGAGAAGGCGTTCGACCGGGTGGATCACGAGTATCTCTTCGAACCCTGCGAGCATTCGGATTCGGGCGGCCGTCGGCCTGTTCCGGATGCTGTACGCCTCTGCCGAGTGCCTCGTAAAGGTTAACTGGTCCCTGACCGTGCCCCTCGCGTTCAGGAGAGGATACGTCAGGGGCTGCCCTCTGTCCGGACAACTGTACGCGCTGTGCATCGAGCCCTTCCTCTGCCTCCGCCGCAGGAGGCTCACGGGATGGCGCTCGGCGCGTCCGGACACGAGGGTGGTCCTGTCGGCCCTACGCCCGACGGCGTGCTCCTGGTGGCCTCCGACCCGGTTGACCTGGAGAGGATGCGGAGCTGCCAGGTGTATACTCTGCCGCTTCCTCTGCCAGGATCAACTGGGACAAGTGCTCCGGGTTACTGGTAGGTCCCTGGCGGGTGGACTCCCTCCCGTCGCGCTCCAGCAGTTCAAGTGGGGCGGACGGTTCAAATATCTGGGGTCCACCTGGGCCCCGCGGAGACCTCGGTCGCAGCCAACTGGGTGGAGTTGGAGGACAAGGTGGCTGCTAGGCTGAGGTCGTGGTCGGGTCTGCTGAAACTGCTTTCCTTCAGGGGCCCGGGCTTTAGTGATTAACCAACTGGTGGCGTCGATGCTTTGGCATCGACTCACCGTCCTGAGCCCGCCCCTGAGTTTGTGTCCAGGGTCAGAGGAAGCTGGCGGACTTCTTCTGGGCGGAAAGCACTGGGTCTCTGCAGCGGTTCTGAGCCTCCCTCTGGCCGAGGGGGGCAGGGTTGGTGTGCATCAAGAGCCAGGTGCACACCTTCCGCCTTCAGACCCTGCAGAGATTCCTGCACACAGACCCGGCCCGCAGTGGTGCACGCTGGCGTCCCTCATGTTGCGCCAGCTGCACGACCTGGGCTACGACCGGCAGCTCTTCTGGATCGACCTCCGGGAATCCGTCTCCCGAGCTGCGGTCTTTTACCAGGACCTGCTCAGGACCCGGAGGCATGTTTTCTGTCGGCGAGGCGCCCGTTCCGACCCGGCGAAGGACTCCTGCTGGGCCCCTGCTGCACAACCCCCCACCTGGGTGCGCAGGCGTTGGAGTCCCCTCGGTGCGCGGCGCGCTGATCTCGCCAAGGTGACCAGAGTCTGGGATCTCCTGGATCGCGAGCGGTCAGAGTGGCTGACCCCGAGTCGCTCGTCGCCAGGGCGGCTCGGGCGACCGTCAGGACGGCGGCCCGCGCGATCCGGGAGTGCAAAGCAGCGTTGCACCCAGACTCTGTCAGGTATCTCGAGGGAGTTCTCAGGACGGGGAGCCATCTTCCATCCCCCCCTACCCCGGCTCTCGGTCCTGCTGATCGAACCCAAGGCGCGAGCCCCCTCGGCCTCCCTCGAGAACAACCTGAGCAGGATCTCGCGTTTCTCCTCGGCGCCCCTCGATCGGCGTCGAGGGAGGACCCTATCTGTGACGCTCCTCCACCTCCACTTCCTCGCCCTCGTCTCCCGAGACACCGCTTGGCGGGGAGACCCTCCACCACACGGGCGTCGGTCCCCAGTGGGAGGCCCTGTACTCCCGCTGGTCTCAGGGAGCTGGGGACTTGGGGTGGAGGGTCCTGCAGGCGCTCGCGTCAGGAGATCTGCGTCACTTACCATTTCGGACGCCGCATGCCCTTTCTGCGGTTGTCAGTCGGTAGCTTCATTATTTTTGTCGCCAGGCTGCAGCCGTTTTTCTTTTATTGAAGAACCTTTTGCTGCAGTTCTGGCTGCATTTCTCCCAACCCTCCTCATATTTGGGCACCCTGTTCATGGCTCCACCAAGAAGAGGGACCTCCTCGTGAATCTGCTCCTGGCTCTTGCTAGACTCGCCATCTACAAGACCAGGGCGTAAGATGATGGGGAGGGTCTCTTTGATTGTGGGGCCATGTTCAGGGCCCTTGCCCGATCTCGGGTTAAGTTAGAGCACGCCCACGCGGAGTCCGCTGGCGACATGGCCACCTTTGTCGACCAGTGGGCTCTAGGGGGCGTGCTCTGTACCACCTCCCCTTTCGTTTTACAAATTTAATTTACAGACATTTTTACCGGTTCTTTCTTTCATTAGTTAAGGCCTAGTCTTTGTTGGCACCCCTATTTTAGGGGTGCTAAATTGAATCTTTTCTCCGGCCGCCTTTGTGCGGCCGGTGCACCGACTGCCACTGGGCGGTCGGTGTAGTCCGGCCTACTAGGCATTAAATAGGACTACTGACAGGTCACACATTTGTGGAGCTCCTGCAGGTGTGTTTCCAAAACCATTTAAAACAGTTATTTAAACTTTTTATTTTGGAATTCTTTTTATAATTTCAACTTTCTAAAGTAGTAGTGCACCTTTTAGTTAAAACATTCTGGTTTAGTGTTTTTTATATTTTATTAAAAACACTTTTTAGTTTTTCCTTTTTCTCTCCTGCACTTGCCTATATAAGCAAGTGCAGGAGAGATTTTTCTTTCTTTGAATTTTCTTTCTTTTTTTAAAACACTCCTTTTATTAATTCATTAATTTTACTTTAAAGCTTTTATTTTTTGTCCTTTTTAAGAAAATTATTTTTATATAAATAGCTGTTTTTGGTTTTTAGTTAAAAATCGTTTTGTTTTAAAAATCCCCCATCTCTGCTGTGTGCAGAGTGGGGGAAGAACAAACAGGGGAGCACAGGCCGTGTGCTCCTTTGTTTGCCCTTTGTTTGTTTTTGATTTTTTTTTTTAAGTTTAAAACTATTTTTAGTTTTGGACTTTGATTTATTTTTTGAATTTTCCTTTTACCCCTGCACTATTGTAGTGCAGGGGTGGAATTTGTATTTGTTTGTTTATTTAAAAAAAATAAATAAATACGTTGTTTTATTATTAAAAAAAAAAAAAAAAAAAAAAAAAAAAAATGTTTTTTGTTTTGATTTTTTTATTTTTTGTTGTGTGTGCCCCTGCACTATTGAAGTGCAGGGGGGTGTGTGTGTACATTTTATTTTTTCGTTGTTTTAAAATAAATTAATATTTTCTGTTTGTTTGTTTAATTTTTTACTTTGCTACTCCTGCATTATTGGAGTGCAAGGGTAGCTATTTTTCGTTTATTTAATTAAAAAAAAAAAAAAAAAACAAAAAAAAAAAAAAACTAATTTTTTTGATTTAAAACTTTTCTGTTCTGTGCGCCCCTGCACTATTGGAGTGCAGGGGTGTGCAATTTGTGTTTGTTTTATTTTTGAATTATTGTTTGTTTCTTGTTTTATACATAAATAAATAATACAAATAAAAAGTAAATAATGAGTGGGCAGACACCACAGCCCCCCAGACAATGGGCAAAAGCGGCCGCGAGCAACGCGCCCCCCCCGATTAAAAACATCACCAGGAGGCACGGGGTCAGGTGCCTCCTGCGAGACTCCCTCTCGATCGAGGGCTTCGTCAAGGCCATGGCGAAGGCGGTGGGACCAACAGCGATCGTGGCGGCCTCCAAAATGTACGGGAAAGCCGTGTTTTCCTGAAATCGAGGCCGCCCGCGAACACCTTGCGATCGAGAGGGGTCTCAGCGTGGGGGCATGTTTGTCCCCATTGAGCCCCTCGCGGGGCTGGGGCAGGGTCATCCTGTCCAGCGTGCCACCGTTTATTCAGGATGCCCTGCTCATGCCCCATCTGCAAGCCCTGGGGGGAGGTCAAGACGGCCATCCACCCCATCCCCCCTGGGCTGCAGAGACCAGGCCCTCCGCCCATCCTGTCCTTCCGCCGTCAGGTGACCATCCACCTGGCGGGAGGGACACCGCGGAGGGCAGTTTTGTGGTCCCCTTCGGGGGACCAACTATGTGATCTTTATTCCTCGGAGGAGGTGCGGTGCTTTCACTGCAAGGAGCTGGGGCACCAAAAAGGAGGTGCCCCAAGCTCCTGGCCGCAAAAACCACCCAGCAAGCTTCACCGCCCCCCTCGAGTCCACCTCGCCCGGGGCCCTCAAGAGGCCCGCAGAAGGGGCAAAAAGTACCGCCCCTCCCAGTAACATCCGGGAAGGGGAGAGAGGGCCCCAGGCGGCCGGACCCTCCTCCAAAGCGGGGAGAAGGCCGCACAGTGGACTGATCGCCCGCCTGGGCCAAGAAGAAGAAGGCGGCGGCCAGGTCCACCAGGGAGGCCAAGCGGGGAGAGCGAAGCCCGCCGCCACACCATCTGGCGGTGGGTCAGGGGAGTCCCAGAAAGGGACTCCCTCGACGGCGCCCCAGCGAGGCAGGCAAAGTCGCCAAGAAACCAAACACCTCCTCCCGGTACACGATGAGGGCCGCTGCCGAGGTGGGCTCCCGTCGCCGTGGCAGGGCAGGGGACCTCCTCCGGCAGCCTCAGGGGAAAGGAAGGCGCAGGCCCGTCTTCCCGTGTGTAACGCAAGTGCACACGCCTCGCCTCTTGCTGAGGGTCCCCGGGGGCGATAGAGGGCCCCCAAAAAGAAAGAGACCGCCTCGGCGTCCCCCCTCTACCGGCGAGGGCCATGGCCCTCGTGCTGCCACGGAGGGGAGAAGGATCCATCTCCCGAGGCGGTCCGGGCTCCATGGAATCTGGGAGCCATGGAGGCCCCCGCCGAGAGGCCAAAGGGAGGGAGGAACCCGCGAGGGCAAAAACAAGCCCGCCGGGCAGATCCCCTCCCGTCACACCAAAGACCTCAAGCCGGCCCCGACTCTTCCATCGAAGGGCCGGCCGCAGCGGAGGTCGCCGAGGCGCAGGAGGGGCCCCAAAGAACAACTGCCTCGGGCACCGCCTTCCTCCGGCGGCGACACGGGTCATGAAACCCGTGTTGCCGAGGGGGGCGGCGGAACCACTCCCGAGGCAGGCGTGGGCTCCCGTGATAAAGCGAGCCCATGCAGGCGACCCCGCCGGGGCCGGAGGGGAGGAACAACACCCCTCCCAGAACAACAGCTGCCCGGGCTCCCGAGGCAGGCGTGGCTCCGCAGATAATGCGGAGCCCATGCAGGCGACAGGGGGGGCGGGGGGAAGAACCACCCTCCCTGAAAAGAACTGCCTCTGGCTCCCGTCTCCGGGGAGGAGGCGGATTTGGCTCGAGGCAAGCGTGGGCTCCGCAGACAACGCGAGCCCATGCAAGCGACCCCGCTGAGGGGGTCGGAGGGGGAGAAGACCCCCCAAGAACAAGATCTGCCTCAGGCTCCCTCTCCTGCGGGTGACGGGGTTCCGCCCTCGTGCTGCCAGGAGGGGAGGAGGAAACACCCCCTGAGGCAGAGGGGCTCTGCGGAGCCAGCGTTTACTTTGGTCTCCGGAGCACGGAAGGGGGGAAGAACCAGAGAGAGGGCAGAAGGTGGTGCCCTCACGGTAGATCCCCTCCCGGCGTAACGGGTTAAGAAACCGTCCCCCGAGCCAGCATCGGGGACCGGTTCCAGTCAGGGGGGGCGGCGGAGGAGCCCTGGAAAGACCCGTGACTGATGCGGAGGAAGGGGAAGGACCCGAAAGGGTGTATCCCTTTCTCTAGGGGAGGGAGGGGAAGGACCCGAGAGGGTGGATCCTTCTTCGAGGGAAGAGGACGGGCCTGAGACCGTGCCTCGGACCTCAAGGGAGGACCCAGAGCAGGGACGACGAGACCGTCCGCTCGGCGGTGTATCGTCGAAGTCCGCCTGCGCCCCAAATCGAGGGTGCAGACGGTCCCGCCAGGGTCCTCCGCCGATCTTCTCCCGCCGCGCCCCTGGGGGCGCTGGGAGAGTCGGTCAAAATCAGATCAGACGCAACGCGGCCACCCACCAACGTGAGGCAGTTGTGCTTCTCCACCGCGGGGGGGGCGGTGGAGAACCGGAGGAGAGGGAGGAGGACTCGAGTCCGCGTGCAGCGTGGGCTCGGAGAGTCTGCCCGCCCCTTCTCCGGACATCCTGCGGCGGAGCTCCTGGATTTCCTGGAGGCCACCATCCACCGCAGGGGACAAGGTCCAGCTGGCCCTGGACAAATGGGGGATTTCAGAGGATCCTAAACTCTGTGAGATCCTTCCTCAGGGCCAGCCACGCCAGCAAGACTTGAACGCGGCGTGCACATTCGTGCCGAAAGCTTCACGACCAGTTGGTGAACTTCGGGAGATCTCAGGATCTCCCGTGAGTGTCGCCGACTACACCTGACAGAGGATCATGTATCGCGCCGGGACCGTGAACGTCAACGGATGCAAGGACCATTTCCGCAGGGCCCAGGTAATCTCCTTTCTGAAAAAGGGGGTTACTCTGTGTGCTTCCTGCAGGAAACCCACTCCACCCCGCAGGCCGAGGCCAACTGGCTGCTGGAGTGGGGGGGAGTGTCGTTCAGCCACCTCACCGAGTCATCTTGTGGGTGGCGACGCTCTCTCCGGGTCCTTTGTTCCCACGGTGCTCGATGTGGTCAACGTCGTGCCGGGCCGTCTGTTGCACCACGGATCCGGGGCGGGACGCTACCGTTCACCTGGTGAACGCGCACGCCCGTCCTCGGGTCGGCGAGGGTCCAGTTTTTCCGCCCGGATGTCGGCCCACCTGAACACCATCGGCGCCCGACGAGCTCGTGGTCCTCGGGAGTTTTAACTGCACCCTCGGGCCGCGGACGGGTGGGCGCGAGCCCTACCCCGCTCGTCGGCCGCCCTGAGAGAGCTGATCGCTCGGCTCTCTCTGGTCGACATCTGGCGGTGGCAACACCCGGACGCCTCGGCCTTCACCTTCACCAGGGTGAGGGGAGGCGGGTGTCTCAGTCCCGGATCGACAGGTTTACGTCTCGCAGAACCACGCTCATTGCGTTCGCGCCTCCGACATCAGGCGGGCGCCGTTCACGGACCACAACCTGGTGGCGTGGCGGTGGCCGTGGTGCCAGCTAGGCACTCCTCAGCCTACTGGCACTTTAACAACAGCCTGTTGGAGGACGAGCGCTTGAGCGGGTCTTTCGGGACTTTTGGACGGTTCTGGGCGGCAGGCGATCGCTTCCCCACCTGGCCGCCTGGGCGGGGAAAGCGAGATCAAAAGTCCTCTGTCGAGCAGGCGCGAGCAGGCGGAGGGACTCCGGATCGAGCAGCTGGAAAGGGAGCCCTGCTGGAGACCTGGCTCATGGGGACCAGCTCGAGCAGAGCGGTGAGGAGAAGAAGTGCACCCTGCGGACCCAGCCCCAGCGTCCCGGGGCCAGTGGCGCCCCTCCGGGAGATGGACGCGCACACACTTCTTCTACGCGTTGGAGAAAAAGAAGGAGACCGCAAAAAACATCACCTGCCTCCTGGCGGACGGCGGCTCCCTTCTGACGGATCCGAGAGCGTGAGCAGAGGGCCAGGGCCTTACTGCCCTCTTCTCTCCGGATCCCGTCGACTCCGACGCGTGCAGGGTTCTGTGGGATGGGCTTCCACGGTCGGGGAGGGCGTCCGGGACGAGTTCGAGGGCCAGCTGACCCTGGCCGAGCTCTCCGACGCCCTCGGTCAGATGCCCTATAACAAATCGCCGGGCATCGACGGGCTGACCGTGGAGTTCTACAAGAAGTTTTGGGACTTGCTGGGGCCCGCCTTTGCGCGGGTCCTGGCGGAAGCCTACGAGACCGGGGAGATGCCCCTTTCGATGAGGCGGGCGGTCATCACGCTCCTGCCCAAGAAGAGGGATCTCCGCTGCCTGAAGAACTGGCGCCCGTCTCGCTGCTATGCACGGACTATAAAATCGTGGCACAAGGCCGCCTCCCTGAGGCTCAAGTCCGTGCTGGCAGACGTGATCCACCCCGACCAGTCCTACACGGTCCCGAACCGGACGATTTTTGATAATATCTTCCTGGTTCGGGACCTCCTGCACTACTGCAGGAGGACCGGTCGGTCGGTCGCCTTCCTGTCGCTGGATCAGGAGAAGGCGTTCGACCGGTGGATCACAGTATCTCTTCGAACCCTGCGAGCATTCGGATTCGGGCGCGTTCGTCGGCCTGTTCCGATGCTGCACGCTCTGCCGGTGCCTCGTGAAGGTTAACTGGTCCCTGACCCGCCCCTCGCGTTCAGGAGAGGAGTGCGTCAGGGCTGCCCTCTGTCCGGACAACCGTACGCCGCTGTGCATCGAGCCTTCCTCTGCCTCCTTCGCAGGGAGGCTCACGGGTTGGCGCTCGGCGCGTCGGACACCAGGGTGGTCCTGCCGGCCCACGCCGACGACGTGCTCCTGGTGGCCTCCGACCCGGTTGACCTGGAGAGATGCGGAGCTGCCAGAGTGTATACTTTGCCGCTTCCTCTGCCAGGATCAACTGGGACAAGTGCTCCGGGTTACTGGTAGGTCCTGGCGGGTGGACTCCCCTCCCGTCGCGCTCCAGCAGTTCAAGTGGAGCGCGGATTGCCTCAAATATCTGGGAGTCCACCTGGCCCCGAAGGAGACCTCGGTCGCAGCCAACTGGGTGGAGTTGGAGGACAAGGTGGCTGCTAGGCTGAGGTCGTGGTCGGGTCTGCTGAAACTGCTTTCCTTCAGGGGACGGGCTTTAGTGATTAACCAACTGGTGGCGTCGATGCTTTGGCATCGACTCACCGGCCCTGAGCCCGCCCCTGAGTTTGTGTCCAGGGTCCAGAGGAAGCTGACGGACTTCTTCTGGGCGGAAAGCACTGGGTCTCTGGCGGTTCTGAGCCTCCCTCTGGCCGAGGGAGGCCAAGGGTTGGTGTGCATCAAGAGCCAGGTGCACACCTTCCGCCTCCAGGCGCTGCAGAGATTCCTGTCGCAGACCCGGCCCGCAGTGGTGCGCTGGCGTCCCTCCTGCTGCGCCAGCTGCACGACCTGGGCTACGACCGGCAGCTGTTCTGGATCGACCTCCGGGAATCCGTCTCCCGAGCTGCGGTCTTTTTACCAGGACCTGCTCAGGACCCGGAGCATGTTTGCGTCGGCGAGGCGCCGTTCCGACCGAGGGCGAAGGACTCCTGCTGGAGCCCCTGCTGCACAACCCCCACCTGCGCGCAGGCGTTGAGTCCCCTCGGTGCGGCGCGCTTTGATCTCGGCCAAGGTGACCAGAGTCTGGGATCTCCTGGATCATGGCCCGGTCAGGGTGGCTGACCCCGAGTCGCTCGTCGCCAGGGCGCGGCTCGGGCGACCATCAGGACGGCCGCCGCGCGATCCGGGAGTGCAAAGCAGCGTTGCACCCAGACTCTGTCAGGTATCTCGAGGGAGTTCTCAGGACCGGGAGCCATCTTCCATCCCCCCTACCCCGGCTCTCCGGTCCTGCTGATTGAACCCAAGGCCCGAGCCCCCGGCCTCCCTCGAACAACCTGAGCAGGATCTCGCGTTTCTCCTCGGCGCCTCCGATCGGCGTCGAGGAGGACCCTGTCTGTGATGGCTTCACACCCTCCACTTCCACGCCCTCGTCTCCGCCCGAGACACCGCTTGATGGGAGACCCTCCGACCACCGGAGGCGTCGGTCCCCAGTGGGAGGCCCTGTACTCCCCGCTGGTCTCAGGGAGCTGGGGACTTGGGGTGGAGGGTCCTGCAGGCGCTCGCGTCAGGGAGATCCTGCGTCACTTTACCGACTCGGGGACGCCGCATGCCCTTTCTGCGGTCAGTCCCGGTAGGTAAATTATTTATTTTCTGTGCGCCAGGCTGCAGCCATTTTTCCTGCTGCTGAAAATCTGTTGCTGCAGTTCTGGCTGCATTTCTCCCCAACCCTCCTCATTTTGGGCACCCTGTTCATGGCTCCACCAAGAAGAGGGACCTCCTCGTGAATCTGCTCCTGGCTCTTGCTAGACTCGCCATCTACAAGACCAGGAAGCGTAAGATGATCGGGAGGGTCTCTTTGATTGTGGGGCCATGTTCAGGGCCCTAGTCCGATCGGGTTAAGTTGGAGCACGCCCACGCAGAGTCCGCTGGCGACATGGCATCTTTGTCGACCAGTGGGCTCTGGGGGGTGCTCTGTTCCACCTCTTTTTTTATTAAACATTTAATTTACAGTCCTTTTTTCCTGGTCTTTTCTTTCATTAGTTAAGGCCTAGTTCTTGTTGGCACCCCTATTTTAGGGGTGCTAAATTAATTTTTCTCCGCCGCCTTTGTGCGGTACGGTGCCTGACTGCCACTGGGCAGTCGGTGTAGTCCCGCCATTAGGCCTTAAATAGGACTACTGAAAAACCTAACTTGGGAAAACTGCTCCACGGCATCAAACACAAAGCTAAGAACTGAATTTAACATTATTACGCTTACCGTCTACAGAAGGTTATTATGGTGCTTTATTGTATTTATTTCAAAAAAATACAATGCAAGAAGGTATTCTCTGTAATGGTTCTTCTTGTTTAGCACGACTGGTTTGTCTTGTGCATCTCTTTATCAATATGCTAAGAACAGAATTTAATAGAGGTAGAAAGCAACGTTTTATAGTTAGTAGAGCCTTTCACGAAGTTTCTTCCTTCCTGGAAAAGTGTAACATTGTAAACTTCATGGCTTCTCCAGACAAGATTTTTTTTTTACGCAAAACAGATGCTAGTACTATCTGATTGGAAAGTCAATAAACAAAGCTAAATTGCGAAATTATTTTAATGAATTTGCGGAGCTTGAGGGGTTGACGGTGGCCATCAAAGCTCATAGCAAACCGTTAGCAGGTGGGTTTGGCGTTCAGTGTATTCTAATCCGTGATTGGTTTATCGACATAATAGAAACACAAAAGAATACATCAGAACAACCTTCAGCATTCAAAAAGGACTGACTTATGAAGTGGTGACCAAAATACCATGTAATTTAACTGCAAATTATTTACACAGACATTGTTATTGACTTTCGGTTGAAAAGTTTACACAGCATTCTAATCATATATAAGTGATGCAGCAGTACACTGTAAAACCAAATGTTAAGAACTGAATACAAAACTTAAAAAAAAAACAGTGACTTGATATTAAGACCCAGAGACCAACGTGTTAAAGAAAATATTTTTATTACAACAGACTGGAAAATACTATCATTGCATTAGATAGGAATTGCTATAACTATTTATTTATTTATTTATTTATTTTATTATTATGATGATGATGATGATGATGATGATGATGTAGATTACTATAAATGAACACCAGGTGGCACAAGAGTTAAGCAAAAGAGATGAAACACAATCGTAAAAAAATATAATAACCAAAGACACTAAAAAAATGTCGACAGGACAGGAGTCCCACTTTTGTATCTAAAGTATTGAGGGCTACAAAGTCTGAATCTTGACTCAAATGGTCCTTTAGCAATATACAGTACTGTATAATGGGGAGAGGGTGAAATAGACAATGCAACAGCATGTGTGCAATTTACTATACCTAGATATAAAAAGTTTTAGTCTTGTTATATGATCAAAAAGTGCAATGTTTGACTGTTGTTTCATAAACTATACTATTGTTACTTTCATATAAAAAAAATCAAAATCCTTTCAATCTAATAAGGCTGTCATTGAAGAGCCATGCTTTTACATTTCACTATAAAGAGAGTGACTGTTCTTCCTGTTTCCCACAGTATGGCTGGAGCAGGAATTAAACCAGACATTTCATACAGTGAAACAGCCAACCCGAATGACAGATAAGCAAAGGGGTTATAGACATCAGAGGTAACACTGAACCGCTGGCTTGAGGAATGTTAAAGCATTGTGCTTGTGGTGCCTTTTGAAAACTCAAACTTTGCATTCTTTTTAAAAAATGTTTGATTTCTGCTAAAACACTGTGGCACATTCGGTTGATTCAGTCTTTTCTTTTTGTTCTGTGGGAATCTGGCCCGGTAAAGTTGCCAAAATCATTTGAGTAAGATAGGCAACAGTGGTCCTGTGAGCACAGAGTGAGTCTCTATTTCTTACAGAAATATACTTTGTTCTGTGACTGTACAATATCCTCAATTTAGGTGCAGAAAAAAAAAGAAAATACAGTGCCTTATGAAAGTATTCGCCCCCTTGAACTTATATGACCTTTTGCCACATTTCAGGCTTCAAACATAAAGATATGAAACTGTAATTTTGTGAAGAATCAACAACAAGTGGGACACAATCAAGAAGTGAACGAAATTTATTGATATTTCAAACTTTTTAACAAATAAAAAACTGAAAAATTGGGCGTGCAAAATTATTCAGCCCTTTACTTTCAGTGCAGCAAACTCTCCAGAAGTTCAGTGAGGATCTCTGAATGATCCAATGTTGACCTAAATGACTAATGATGATAAATAGAATCCACCTGTGTGTAATCAAGTCTCCGTATAAATGCACCTGCACTGTGATAGTCTCAGAGGTCCGTTTTAAAAGCGTAGAGAGCATCATGAAGAACAAGGAACACACCAGGCAGGTCCGAGATATTGTTGTGGAGAAGTTTAAAGCCGGATTTGGATACAAAAGATTTCCAAGCTTTAAACATCCCAAGGAGCACTGTGCAAGCGATAATATTGAAATGGAAGGAGTATCAGACCACTGCAAATCTACCAAGACCTGGCCGTCCCTCTAAACTTTCAGCTCATAAGGAGAAGACTGATCAGAGATGCAGCCAAGAGGCCCATGATCACTCTGGATGAACCGCAGAGATCTACAGCTGAGGTGGGAGACTCTGTCCAGGGACAACAATCAGTCGATACTGCACAAATTGGCCTTTATGGAAGAGTGGCAAGAAGAAAGCCATTTTTAAAAGATATCCATAAAAAAGTGTCATTTACAGTTTGGCCACAAGCCACCTGGGAGACACACCAAACATGTGGAAGAAGGTGCTCTGGTCAGATGAAAACCAAAATCGAACTTTTTGGCAACAATGCAAAACGTTATGTTTGGCGTACAAAAAGCAACACAGCTCATCACCTTGAACACACCATCCCCACTGTCAAACATGGTGGTGGCAGCATCATGGTTTGGGCCTGCTTTTTTCTTCAGCAGGGACAGGGAAGATGGTTAAAAATTGATGGAAGATGGATGGAGCCAAATACAGGACCATTCTGGAAGAAACCTGATGGAGTCTGCAAAGACCTGAGACTGGGACGAGATTTGTCTTCCAACAAGACAATGATCCAAAAAACATAAAGCAAAATCTACAATGGAATGGTTCACAAATAAACATATCCAGGTGTTAGAATGGCCAAGTCAAAGTCCAGACCTGAACCAATCGAGAATCTGTGGAAAGAACTGAAAACTGTTGTTCACAAATGCTCTCCATCCAACCTCACTGAGCTCGAGCTGTTTGGCAAGGAGGAATGGGCAAAAATTTCAGTCTCTCGATGTGCAAAACTGATAGAGACATACCCCAAGCGACTTACAGCTGTAATCGCAGCAAAAGGTGGCGCCACAAAGTATTAACTTAAGGGGCTGAATAATTTTGCACGCCCAATTTTTCAGTTTTTTATTTGTTAAAAAGTTTGAAATATCAATAAATTTCGTTCCACTTCATGATTGTGTCCCACTTGTTGTTGATTCTTCACAAAAAATTACAGTTTCATATCTTTATGTTTGAAGCCTGAAATGTGGCAAAAGGTCGCAAAGTTCAAGGGGGCCGAATACTTTCGCAAGGCACTGTAAATATGCACTAAAGTGCACTACAGATTCTCTATAGTAAGCCGTTGTTGCTTGCTGTTTTTAATGTGCCAATGCATTCCGTTAGCTTAGAATCTATTTGCCTTAAGCTAGCAGATCATTCTGGTTCATGCCAGCATTAGACGCTGTGGTCTTGTACCTGCAGTAACTAATTAAATGAACTCCATAAACCCAGTACATTTTCTAATTTAATACATTTTTATATAATAATTGAGGCAAACTGTCATTTTAAATATGAATTACTGGTTTCAGCACAAACTTCCCTGTATTGATACTGTGTAATAGGGGCACATACTGTTTGCACATATGAGTGAAGTTAAATAAATAAATGCAAAAACTACTTTCACTTTCCTGTTCCAATCACATGCTGCACATTTCCCAGCTAAATCTAACAAAAGTTATTGAATTAATAAATGCTGTTGAATCATAACAGGGCTTGAATTTTATTTTTGTGTGCTGGGGGGGGGATTTCCCCCCTATGTTTTTACTGCATCATCATTCACACTGGTGTTGTTTTTAAAAATAAGCTGCTTTCAGGAGACCTAACAGCTGTTCATCACTGTGAGACAGAGCACTCTCCATTGCTTTTGCCATTGCCTGATGTGAAGTGTATGCATGCAGCAGAAGAAAAAGGTGCTTTTCTTTTTAACCAGTGCTCCATTTCTTTTTTTTTTTAACACTTTACACTCAGCCCTATTTCCACCTGTTTTTCACTGTTTTCATTTATGCAAGTTTAACTACTGGATAGTTTGTGCTGCATGCATGTAACATATCAAATGAAAGGCTACAAACTTTCCTTTCATAGTATGTAAGTTGCAACAGGATCAGGCATACTATATGTGGTAGAGATGAAAATATATGTACAAAAAATAATCATGTTTGGTCACTATATATACAGCTCTGGAAAAATTAAGAGACCACTGCAAAATTATCAGTTTCTCTGGTTTTACTATTTATAGGTATGTGTTTGGGTAAATGAACATTTTTGTTTTATTCTATAAACTACTGACAACATTTCTCCCAAATTCCAAATAAAAATATTGTCATTTAGAGCATTTATTTGCAGAAAATGACAACTGGTCAAAATAACAAAAAAGATGCAGGTTGTCAGACCTCGAATAATGCAAAGAAAATAAGTTCATATTCATTTTTTAAACAACACAATACTAATGTTTTAACTTATGAAGAGTTCAGAAATCAATATTTGGTGGAACAATTGATTTTCAAGCACAGCTTTCATGCATCTTGCATGCTTCCACCAGTCTTTCACATTGATGTTGGGTGACTTTATGCCACCCCTGGCAAAAATTCAAGCAGCTCGGCTTTGTTTGATGGCTTGTGACCATCCATCTTCCTCTTGATCACATTCCAGAGGTTTTCAATGGGGTTCAGGTCTGAGATTGGGCTGGCCATGACAGGGTCTTGATCTGGTGGTCCTCCATCCACACCTTGATTGACCTGGCTGTGTGGCATGGAGCATTGTCCTGCTGGAAAACCAATCCTCAGAGTTGGGGAACATTGTCAGAGCAGAAGGAAGCAAGTTTCTCCAGGACAACCTTGTACTTGGCTTGACTCATGCGCCCTTCACAAAGACAAATCTGCCCGATCCAGCCTTGCTGAAGCACCCCCAGATCATCACCCCATCCTCCACCACATTTTTTTTACAGTGGGTAAGACACTGTGGCTTGTAGGCCTCTCCAGGTCTCCGCTCTAACCATTAGACGACCAGGTGTTGGGCAAAGCTGAAAATTGACTCATCTGGGGTGCTTCTGGAATGATCAAGAGGAAGATGGATGGTCACAAGCCATCAAACAAAGCCGAGCTGCTTGAATTTTTGCGCCAGGAGTGGCATAAAGTCACCCAACATCAATGTGAAAGACTGGTGGAGAGCATGCCAAGACGCTTGAAAATCAGGGTTATTCCACCAAATATTGATTTCTGAACTCTTCCTAAGTTAAAACATTAGTATTGTGTTGTTTAAAAATGAATATGAACTTATTTCTTTTGCATTATTCGAGGTCTGACAACACTGCATCTTTTGTTGTTTTTGACCAGTTGTCATTTTCTGCAAATAAAATGCTCTAAATGACAATATTTTTATTTGGAATTTGGGAGAAATGTTGTCAGTAGTTTATAGAATAAAACAAAAATGTTCATTTTACCCAAACACATACCTATAAATAGTAAAACCAGAGAAACTGATAATTTTGCAGTGGTCTCTTAATTTTTTCCAGAGCTGTATATTATAATCACAGATGGCTCAAAAAAAAGAAAAACACTGCACCATTGAACCTCAATATGAAATGAACATGGTGAGGGGGGAAGCTGAGCTTAAGCTTTCCAACGATACCAATTTTCAGTCTAGATGCTACAATGATGGAGCAATAGACTCAAAACGAAACCTAAGCTGTGAACTCTGTCACATAATGAGAAGGCTTGACTTAGTGATCGTATTATTATTATTATTTATTTTAGCAGACGCCCTTATCCAGGGCTTATTTTACAATTGTTACAAGATATCACATACATTATTTCACATTATACAGATATCACATTATTTTTACATACAATTACCCATTTATACAGTTGGGTTTTTACTGGAGCAATCTAGGTAAAGTACCTTGCTCAAGGGTACAACAGCAGTGTCCCCCACTGGGGATTGAACCCACAACCTCCGGGTCAAGAGTCCAGAGCCCTAACCACTACTCCACACTGCTGCCCTGCTCGTAGTTCCATTTAGAGTACGTGTGACACGCTGTCTGTACAACGGTACCACCAACAGTTCCTGTCAGGACACTGCACTCTGATTGGTTATCATATTATTGTTAATAAAACAATGAATAATCCTCTCCCAACACCGAAACCCGAAAGGTCAGTATCCTATACTGCAGCCATTACACATCTAAGTAGTTCATGTTTGGCAGTGAATAAGTTGCTTTTGTTACTTAAAAAAAAAAGTGACGGGAGGTGCTCACTTCCTGAGTTGTCCTGACAGGAACATTTGGTCGCACCTTTGTAGGCACTGCACCACATACACACATGGAATATATCTTTGAAAGCCCTAGTCTGTACTTTTAAACAAGCTATGAACCAGGTAGGTGACTTTTACGGTGCCTCAGTAATATGTGCGTGAACCTTCGGTAAGGGCTACGCCCAAAATGAATGGGGCTGAGTTTTAAGAGTTAAAGCGAAAGTCACCGGTGCAAAACACCTAGATAGACTTAATATCGCCTTTTTTTTTCAAAACTGTTTACTTACTGCAGTGTACTAAGTTTCTATAATCCTTAAAGATAACGCCAAGAATCAAGTACAAGAGAATAAAGTCTGCAGCACTTAAAATGTCCTGCACTACTTTTATTTATTTATTTACTTTAACCAGAACTACTCAGAATGCGGCTCATAGTGCTTTCGTCACTGACACCCACTTCCTTAGAGATTGTTGTAGCGTTTCAGGCATTCTGAATTGGGTGAAAAATACAGTAGCTTGGTATCTTAAAATATCTCAAGGGATTTTCCTGCACTGAAAGTTGCAGATATGTGGGAGTAACTTGAAAAAATGCAATCTCACGCTGAAATTCAAACACTGCATAAAAAAAATGATATGTAAAACTGTAGTATTCCAGATTAGGTTGTGAAGACCTTACTTTGTCCCATTGAATGAACCATGCAGCAAAGGGTATCACACAGTAGTTAAAATTACTATTACTTTTGTGTATTTCAGGCAGAAACAGTACAAAAGTAGACGGCAGATGTTTTATTATTATTTTTTAAATCCCTGCCATTGTAGTATCTTCGCAATAAACAAAGTGGCAAAAGGCTTTTACCATGGTTTACCACAGCTTATGTTTAATAAGGGTTAATGGTAAGGGGACTGCTTTTTCTGCTGTTTTTCTAGTACTTTTCCTGTACCTGGCCAGTGCTATTTGTTCTTAACTGGGCACTCAGTGTTGTAATAACTGCCATGTTATATTACCCAGGTTTGTAGAACTCAATTATGAAAGCAAAAAAGCAGACACACAGAGCTAGACATGGGCATATGCACACTGGACAGTGGGAAGCTTTGGGAAAGTATAATCTGTATGAGCACATACATACAGTACCTAGTGCACACTTAACCTAGCAATATTAATTCGCTTTAATAGTAAATGTTGCAATTTATTACAGCATTTTCAAACTCTAAATATGTACCCAGAAGGTTTTAGGCTTCTACTCTTTCCAATTGAAAGTTTATGTCTCACTGAAGGAACATGTTTGAAATTAACTAGACATTGGGCTGTTAATCACCAGACCTGCACATGAACATGAACTGTTTCATAAAGCTAGGGGAACACAAAGTCACTTTTGTGGCTTGGAACTTTGGTTTCAGGAGGCTAGATTTCAGGTCGCTGCATTGGCACACCAGAGCAGACTTGGGGTTTGATACAGCAAAGTTTTCAAACTAGGTCTCCTGTAACCAGGTTTTAAGCCACTGTTCCTGAAAAAGTAGCTTTGTGTTCCCTCAGCTTATGAATGCACGTTTATAATAGCAGTCATGATTTTTTTATCCAAATTCCTGTTCACTGCTTGGCCAACTGAATATATATACTTCAGTTACAACTTGTGAAGCCCGAGGATTATATTGCGTCTTGTGGATGCATAAATTGGACTATTATTATGGCTATAATGCTGCAAACTAAAAACAACACTTATGGATCAGGCAGCAATTCAGAATAATTCACCTTATTGTATTTTGGCCACATAGTCATAGTTTTTAGATGATCATTTCTTATTTCAACAATGCAAGGGTGGTGTTAATGTCAGTATGTCTGTCAACTTGTGTCTGCCCCAGGCAGAAGTTGTGCAAAGAGCTTGTAAAAAAACAATTATAGATTTGCAGTTACAGTTACAGCATTTCACAGGCTGGTCCTGTACTCTTAATAGGCATGTACTGTAGATTTATCACAGGCTACAGATTAACACATAATGACTTACATCAGCAGGTTTCATCTTAATTTCTGCTGATCAGACAATCCTGGAGTAGCCATGACAGCTAGCCCTGGGAAAACACAAACCTGGTTCCAGGAGATGTAGTTTGAGGCAACTTTGCTGTATCAAACCACTTTTGATTTTTAATGATATCACTAGGACAATATATGACATGTGATCTATAGTCTTAACTGTAATACTTTAAAGGTTTAACTTGTAATGGGATATGGAGCAGAACCCTGAGGAGTAATTGAGTTACCTGTTTTTGCAGTGTAATATCTTGTATGGTTATTTATGGTGACAATGGTTTTCTAGGAAAAGCTCTCCACCATGGCTGCAGTCCCTAAGGAAGGAATTTTTGAAAAATGGCAACACGGCACAGAAACATTAAACATGAAGCTGAATAATTGATGTATGGTTTCCCAGGGCATTGAATGTAAACTAGTGCTTCCTCTGGTGTCTGAGTAATGATGCTATACAATGTTAGAACAATATGAACATTAAAAGAAAAAACATTCTAACATTTCATTAGAGAACTGGTTACATGCTTAGACTCCCAGAGGAGACTAATGTGGACTGAGGCATAACAGGTGGGGTTATGTACCTTGAACCAACGAGGGCCATTTGCATTTTGAGCATTCTTCTATAACATGTCAGGGGTTATATTTACTCCTGCATTTACATACACTACTGCATTTCCCCTTGTAAAGAACCCGCAATGGAATCCCATTGTACTGCTATTGAAGATCATTGGATATGGGAGTGCCTGAATTTATCCCAAGCTTTACTGCCAGATGAAACAACATGTAGGTTACTTTCCAGAAAGAAGGTTTTACAATCTGGATTATTTCTGGATTTAGATGATTTCTTCTTGTTAATATTTCACTAGTATCCCACTGATGCAAACAAGCTAAGGTAATCACCTGAGACCCAAAAGTAAATATGTGCAAACCTGAAAGCTCAGTAATAAGTTGAAATGGGCTGTTGCAAATATGACTTATTAAGACTGTTAAAGAAAAGTAAGATCTTTAAAGAGTAAGTAGCAGGGTCCCAAAAAATATAGCATTACATGTCCCCACGGTAGCTACAGCTGTTTAAATAATGTGCCTGCAATTCTCTTTTCATTGTTAACATCCTGACAACTTCTTACACTTATAACTTTAAAGCTTTTTTTCAAAAATGGCCACTCTAGTGCACTGGGGTTTGAGATCTGTCCTCTAAATCAGGGTTTGCCAATCCTGGTCCTGGGACCCCTGTGTCTGCTGGTTTTCATTCCAACTGAGTTCTCAATTACTTAAATGATCCCTTAATTGAACTAATATTAGCTTTTAGACCTTTTACTTGTTCTCAGTTTCCTAGAAAGTTGCAGGTTTTCAAGTTACTTATAAAAATCTTATAGTTAACTCGAAATCTACAACTATAAAGAAGCTGAAAGCAATGAAAATGGTCTAATTATATTGTGCCATAAAATGTTATGAATATTTTACTGATGCAACTGTTAATAAATTGGGCCATAAATATTGACTTTCTGATCCAGTAAGGTATTGGTTAGGTTTATAGCTTATAGGTGCCTAGACATGTTTTGACCAACAAGTGTGTGCTTTGAATAATAAGGCCCCACTTTGTACTATTAAAATTTTTACGAGCCAACATCAAGCAAAGATGAAAAAGTTTTACAAAACACAGCTTCCCTTATAAACAACTACCACAGTACATTTGCATGGTGTTTTATTATACCATGGTTTGCAATGTTTTTTTTTTTTTGTTTGTTTTTAAAATATGCATTACCATACATCTCTGGGTTTACAATGCTCATCCTGTGCATTACCATGTTTTCACTGATTTTTTTTATTTTATTATATTTGCTATGCTTTTTTATGGTGGGAAACATTTATAAGAGTAAGACTGAATGAGTTACAATATATCACGGACAATACAATAATAAGCCAGTGTAAAATATTACGACATTTCAATGTTTTTTTTTTTAGTAGCTAAAGTTTTTCCCCACAAAATAGCAAAATTGCAATAATCTTCTTGTACTTTATTATGTCGAGGAGTTATTATTTTATTATTGGCAATTGGTCATTTTAACTTTGTGACATCTGTTTACAGCACATTTATGAGAGAGTAACACAGTTACAGAACATGCTTACTTATTTGTATATAAATATTTATATAAAACATGGTTTATCTGATTATACTTATTTTATCTATAGGAGTCTATGATAAAAATTGATATCAGAATTTGAAAAATGGCTTGCAGTACCACTTCCATGTTTCATTAAAGCCGGTCTCTGCCCAACCCACACAGCTGTTATCAATAACCGCTTTCCATCTCAGGCAGTAAACGATCAAGCCAGAGGATTAGGTGACAGACAAGAGCAGGTGGAATTATTTAGCCAGGATATTCAGTATCTCATTGCAAGTTTTGAATGGTACCCAGTGTAACGAACTTTTGTGCTATATTGTTACTAGACCTGGCATACAAGTATACCAGTGCAATAGGGATTTATTAGAATCGGACAATTAACATTTACATATATTATCAAGACTTGATTCTAGATCATGTTACAATGTTTTTTTCTTTCTGTTCTTAGTAGTATCTTTTATTTGTTTATCTTTGATGTGTTTTGTATTGATTTCTTGAAGTACAATTTAGTCAATGCAGTGAACAAGGGTCAGCTATTTTGAAACTGTAAAATAAACTCTAAAACAAGCAGGATATATGGGGAAAACTCAGCTAGTGCAAAAGGTTCAGATTTAAATGTAAATGAAACTATAAAGTTACTCTTGGTTACAAAATACTTACTTTTATACATAATTTAGTCCTGAAGAGGTTACATGAATATGATTGTGGCAGGGCTGATGCCCTCACCTGTAAATAATGTATTTTGTTTGATTATAAAAAGTGTATACTTTTATAAAGAAATTGAAATTCATTCCAGCAGGTTACCAGGTGTTTATTGACTAATTGATTATCAATGAACCCTGGCCACGTCAATTTACCAAAAGAAAAAAAAAAAGAAGAATTACAAATTCATCTATCGGCACTAAATGTGGCATGTTTCATGGTGCAGACTTCAGCTTCATGCACACCATGCTGCGGCTTTAGAATATCTGTATCTGCATTCTGGTTCTATGTAAAATGCTTGCCCTATAGCTGTTAAGGAATGGAATAATGCACTTGGTCAATCCACAATAAGATACTGTACCTTAAAATGAAGTACTCCACCTCATAATGTACTGCTAATTATCATCAATGGCTAAAGATCTGAACACCTGTTAATCTTGACTAATTAAGTCAATAATTTGTGCAATTAAATAACTGAGAGCTCGGTTGAAAAAAAAACCAGAAGACCCAGTAGCTCTCCAGGACCAGGGTTGGAGACCCCTTGTTGTGGTTGTTCTTGGTACCGGGACCAAGAACGTGTTGCCTCTATAATAAAATAAAATACCAAAATTCATTTAAACAGGTATGGGGACTGAAGTGGTTATAGTTACATAGTTGAACCCTCAGTTGTTCTGAATAAAAATGTTTTTTTTTAATATAATTCATAAAACTGTAATCCAGTTGCCTTTGTGCAAAATGTGGCCCTACTCAACCGCTTTTTTTTTTAAAGATTGTATGATGAATCACACAGTGGTTTGTTTAGTTTATGTCAACCACATCTCAATTACAGTAGTCCACTTTCAAAACGCAATTTTAACTAAATACTCACCTTCCATGGTCTTTAATTAAAACATTAAGTGCATGTCTACTGTATATTTTATAAAGCAACACTTATTTGTGTTAATCTCTTAATTTGTGTGTTTAATATTGGGCGTCTTTACTTTATATTAAATCCTGTCATAACCACCTTCATTATTATAACATGTAAAATGGCAAGTCCTCACAGTCCATGAAACAAAGTTTCATTAGGTGGGGTGGATGCCTTACCATACTGGATAAGCCCTGTTTTCATTGATAATTAATGTCTGTTTTACAAGTTTCATCATTCTTGTGAACGTAGAGTACAGTACTTGTAAAGTCTTATGTTTTCCCGTGAGAACGCATAACACTAAAAGAAAACTAAGAAATGTCAACGAATGTGTAGAAAAATCTATTTTAGGTATGTTTTAGGTAAGAAACATAACAATTTAGAAATGCTTCAGTTACAGACTGAAGTGTTTGGTAAAAATCGACTTGAGTTTGTAGAGGATAGCACTTGCAAGGTTTTTGAAGGTGAGGTTTAGGACTTATGAAGGCAAAGCCTGCACCATCCCCAAACTATATGTATAGGATGGGCACTATTGTAAATGAAGTAGGCACTCCATGAGGCAATTATAAACTAAGGAACTAAACCATGTGCTTTGTCATGATAGACTGTAAAGCTTTTAATGCCAAGAGAGTTTAATAAGGAATGGTGGTGGTTGTCTGACTACTGTACGTCAGAGCAACAGTGTCCCAAAATGAAATGGCAAACCCCAGAAGAAAAAAATGTATAGTCCTTCTACTTGTGGTCAGAAGAGATTGGTGGCTGATTAAAGGGAGCTGATTGCAATGAACTGTGGCAACTGTAAGGAGTCAATCAAATTACCCAAACAGTAAACGCAGATTTTACAGCAAGTATTGTTGAGGATGCAGAATTTGAGAAGCATCAGAGGGGAAATGGTCAACTGATATATGGTTGTATTACAGAAAAATGTACATCTGTACATTTCTATTTGATATACAAATTTGCAGTTTTGAAAAAGACTATGAAGACACTGTTGAGGTAAAATGACCTAGAAAGTGAAACAGTGTTAAAATAAAAAAAAATACATACAAAATAAAAGCAAGTCCTCATATAGTATTTAAAAACTTACGTTTGAAAAAACATTTTAGAGAATGGAAGCGCATGACAGGTATGATTTATGGAATTACTTTAACCACCGCTGGGTATTTTGCCTGCATATGATCAAACATGATCAAGAGTCCTAGGTATTTTGTTAAACTTGTAACTTTTAAACCACAAGGATTGTAATTGTTCTACACCTGATCTCTCTCTCTCTCTCTCTCTCTCTCTCTCTCTCTCTCTCTCTCTCTCTCTCTCTCTCTCTCTCTCTCTTCTCTCTCTCTCTCTCTCAGGATACTGATCCACTTTCAGAAAGAATAAGTCTTTTTGTTCTTGCCAAATCAATAAAAAGAGAGATAGAGCCTGGCATGCTTGAATGGATTATATGGCTCTTATATGATTACATATAAAATACACCAATAAAGAGTAATATGCTTTAGGTTCAACCTGAGGGTCAATTGGCATCTTAAGAAAAGAAACATGCATAGTGGGACAGTGGTTGAAGCTCATGTCGTAATGAGTCATAAGAACATAAGAAAGTTTACAACGAGAGGAGGCCATTCGCCCATCTTGCTCGCTTGTTGTTAGTGGCTTATTGATCCCAGAATCCATTCAAGCAGCTTCTTGAAGGATCCCAGGGTGTCAGCTTCAACACATTGGGGAGTTGGTACCAGACCCCACAATTCTCTGTGTAAAAAAAAGTGCTCCTATTTTCTGTTCTGAATGCCCCTTTATCTAATTCTCCATTTGTGACCCCTGGTCCTTGCTTTTTTTCAAGCCTAAAAAAGTCCCCCTTGGCCTATTATTGTCAATACCTTTTAGAATTTTGAATGCTTGAATCAGATCACCACAGTAGTCTTCTTTGTTCAAGACTGAATAGATTCAATTATTTTAGCCCGTCTGCATACGACATGCCTTTTAAACCTGGGATAATTCTGGTCTTTGCACTCTATCTAGCAGCAATATCCTTTTTGTAACGAGGTGACCAGAACTGAACACAATATTCTAGATGGGGTCTTACTAATGCATTTAACAAAGTTTTAACATTACTTCCCTTGATTTAAATTCAACATTTTTCACAATATATCCGAGCATGTTGTTGGCCTTTTTATAGCTTCCCCACATTGTCTAGATGAAGACATTTCTTGAGTCAACATAAACCCTAGGTCTTTTTCATAGATTCCCCTTCAATTTCAGTATCTCCCATATGATATTTATAATGCACATTTTTATTGCCTGCCCGCAGTATTTTACACTTTTCTCAATTAAATGTCATTTACCATGTGTCTGCCCAGTTCTGAATGCTGTCTAGATCATTTTGAATGACCTTGCTGCTGCAACAGTGTTTAACACCCTCCTATTTTTGTGTCGTCTGCAATTTAATTTACTATACCAGAATCTAAATCATTAATGTAGATTAGAATAGCAAAGGACCTAATACTGATCCCTGTGGTACACCACTGGTTACCTCGCCCATTTTGAGGTTTCTCCTCTAATTAGTACTTTCTGTTTTCTATATGTTAACCACTCCCTAATCCATGTGCATGCATTTTTGAACTTCACTGCATTCAGTTTGAGAATTAATCTTTTATGGACTTTGTCAAAACTTTCTGGAAATCTAAATAAACCATGTCATATGCTTTGTAATTATCCATTGTCGATGTTGCATCCTCAAAACAATCAAGCAGGTTAGTTAGACACGACGCCTTTCCTAAAACCATGCTGACTGTGTCCCAGGATACTGTTACCATATAGGTAATTTTCCATTTTGGATCTTATTATAGTTTCCATAAGTTTACATATAACAGAAGTCAGGCTTATTGGTCTGTAGTTACCTGGTTCGGGTTTTGTCTCCCTTTTGTGGATCGGGTATTATGTTTGCAATTCTCCAGTCTGTCGGTACAACCCCTGTGTCAAGAGACTGTTGTTCTGTGTTCATGATACATGGAAAGATACAACAGAACCTTGCTTGGTGATTTTAGCCAAACAATGTCCAACTGCAAAAGCTTTTTTTTCTATTTAAACTTTAAAATAAATGCAAACAAGTAAGACAAAAAAATGATACAATTTGAAAACGCTTAAAGGACCAATTTTTTCTGTTCTATGGTGTCATTTGGAGCACTTTTGTGTAATCACAAGGTCTTGTATTTTAGATATTTCTACAGCAAAAGCTGCACCCTCCTAAAATTGTCTGTCAAACATTTTTAATTTATTTTTTTTTTTTTTTTTCTGATAGATTGTTAATAGATTTTAGTAGGGTAAAATTACTTGTATTAAATTGAATAGCAGATTTGAACAAGGTTTGGTCTTACTGTTGTTCTTTACAGATTGTTTTTCATAATATCTGTGGTTTTCACAGTCCTATAAAAATGAGTTGTTTTGAATTTGAACTAGAAGATGACTGCACTACCTGTATCAGCTGTTAAACAGCAATACACAATGAAAGCCAATGTCCACCATCGAAACTGAAAAAAAATGGCAGAAACATTTTTGAGAGTTTTCAAACACATTACTAAATTTGAAAACCAGGTGACAAGTATTTTTTTTTAGTCAACAAACACCTGTTTGGCTTCCTCAAGGTTGTTTCTGTTTTAAACACCTTTCGTGACATTTATATAAATCACCACAAGTACATAAATAAATTCACATACAACAAATGTGCCTTATCATCACTGCACCTACACTAAACTAAAACCATAAAAGACCAACCTGCTTTTAACCTTCCTACAAAAACACAGTCCACTATACCATTAATAATAAAGATATGTACAAACAAAACATGGCCAGCATATTGAGATACCTGGGCATTATGAAAATTGTCAAAGAATATCTAGCCTATAAACCTTTTTTATGGCATCAAATTATCTGTGAAAACAGGAACTTGTATGTTAAGAAATGTGTGCATGAAAACCAACAAGGAGGAATTAGGTGAAACTTTTATTGCATTTTGTTTGTTTCTGCCGAGTACTGTATCAGGTTTTTCTTATGTGATACACAAAGACTCTTTTGGTCAGTATATTCATTTCCATTCCCTGGTTTTCCATTAGGGAGGAGCTCTGTTACCACCACCTGCAGCAGAAGGACAGCTGCTTGGCATGAAATTCCCTTGCACAACATTACTCCAGGTGATTCCTCTGGTATATTACTACATACTTTCAACACTACTCCTGCCACAGCTTGAATTGAAACCTGACCTTATCCACAGCATCAAGAGCATGCAAAATATAATGACAAGGATAATTTGTTACTAAACAGTATAATTAATTTAAAAGGTCATAATAGGACAACATAATATCATACACATAGTGGTGTTTCAACTGACAAAAAAGATGTTGCAGACTCAACATGAAAAACAGGTTTGATTGATTGAAAAACTACAAAAACATATGGCGAATATGCATGTGTCTGGATTTGTTAACAACAAATGTGCCTTTTACCACCTACTGTATTACGAGTAATCTGTTATGTGCAGTATATTGTGAAGCCTGATTTAGCAGCTCACCAAATATACTGTGACTGCTTCAGGGAGCCCTGATTTATGTGATAAAAATCATATATGGTCTGAAACACATTTTGCATGCCACTATTTATAGTATTTATGTTTAGAATATATAGGAGCAAAGGTGATAGCCTTTTCAGAGCAAAAAACAAGTTTGAGAAAATAGAACAAATTAGATTAACAAAAAGTTTGCCTGTTTTGGCCCCAGCAATTTCATAATAATTAATCTGAATAAAAAATGGGCTTTTACAAGTTTTATTTGGCCATGCAATGGGTTTTGTGTTTTTTTTCAGATTAGTTCTTCTCCTGCTTTTAATGTCACGACCCTGGAGATAATATATATAATTGTTTTATTGCATTTAAACAATAAAATAAATGTATCTCATTTTCAATGCCGCCTCGACAGAGAAATTGCATCCTTCTCTGACAAGACCCAGAAAGAAATTCAAATCAGACAAGACCCAGAAAGAAATTCAAATCGTGAAAAACTGGGTGTCTTTTTTAGGGTTTTAGAGTTTTTAAACCAGCTGGTTTCTTTGAGACCGTATGCACTGAAAGGTAAACTTTGCAAAATAATCAAACAGTTACCAATAAATAAATCATATATGCATTTGCATCATTGTGGGTCCAACCAGGACACCATTAATTAGCCATGTGCTGTGGGAGCTTGTTTAGGATACTAGGGTATATATATATATATATTTTTAAACTAAAACAAACAAAAAAAAAATCCCTCTAAACTACAGTGGTATTATCGGCATAGCTGTCTGACATGTGTTTTTATTGTTGCTTGTAACTTATTAGCTTAACTCTGTACTCAAAGCTAAAGCTACGCCACAGTATAGCCTGATCAACTGCCCATCCCTTCCCTTTCATCTCTACAGTACTGCAGAACACGAGGGTATGAATCAGGGCCTGCACTGTGAAACACTAAAGCAAACACCACCAGCCACACACCTGAGAGAACAGAGCGACAGGCTTAATAAATGTTGTCTGTATTCAATATTTGAATAGCTGGACCAATACTGGTAGAACACAGTTGCCTCTTTTAGGCTATAGGTTACGCTTGAACAAGTTAACAACTACAAAACAACAAATACAGTAGCAGGTTCTTTGTGCGCTGTCTCAATGGGCAACTGCCCATCATGCCCAGTCTGCATGTATGGTGTTTTAATTACACAAAATAATGATAGGCACAAAAAAAAAAAAAAAAATAATAATAATAATAATAAATCAATATGTGAGTATCATGTACTGTCCACGTTAATGATACTTAGTTGGCCAGTTAGAAATATATTTCTTTTCACGCTTTAATATCAGTCGTGACAGAATATAGATTATTTTTTTTGCATTCTGCTAATATTTTGTTACATTATAGAAGCTGTGAACGGAAATAAGGAATCTGAGCTACAAATCTACCACCACTTGAATAAACCCCAATGTCTCTTGATAATATTCACTTTGATTTGATTAAAATGTTGGACTAGCTCAGTGCTGTAGGCCTAAAGCCTGAAAGGCTGGTCGTGGTCATCGC
Organism: Huso huso; assembly: GCA_036884735.1. NCBI lineage: Eukaryota > Metazoa > Chordata > Actinopteri > Acipenseriformes > Acipenseridae > Huso > Huso huso. The sequence goes on along the minus strand of CM072690.1, from coordinate 27,211,347 downwards.
TCCAGTCATCTCTTATGACAGAATTGATCACCAACGATGGACAGTTATCCGGACAGTGTCAGTGAATTGAGACGCAGTCAGTCGAGTGACTAGTACAGCAAGCAGTGGGTAGGCCTCTATTACAGCACTCAATAATCTGTGAAGCACACCCTTTATATTTATATATTTATGAGGTAGTAAGGGCATACCGATATCCCCAGTGACAAAAAAAAAAATAAAAGTTTCATCAATCGACTTGACTTAATATTCTCGCGCATAGTTAGATATACAGCACAGAGATGGTTACAGCCTCAGCAAATGTTCATCTAAGAGTTTAGCGTGGTAGTATTTGTGTTGTTGACCATGAGAGCACAATCAAATCAAACTGTGCTTGTGAAGTTGTGCTGACTCATCTCTGGACATGACCCTGGTTTCCTCCAGCACTGGAAGTCCAAAGTGTAGACCTTTTCTATTCATACAAAAAAGGCTACTGGCATACTAATAAATATGTACATGACCTGACAGTGAGTAAAGGAAATGCCATTAGCTTTTCAAAGGCAACACAAGCAGTCACTACAGAATGAAAAACATGTTCTCATGAGATGGCACTAGGTACCCAACTTTGTTTTTATTGGAAAATGAAATGGGCATTATTGTTTTAGTCCAGACTACTTGGAGTATTTGAATGGTTTTCAAGAATAAACACCAGTGTTTAAAAAGGCCTCAGGAAAGACTTTTCCTTCCCTTTACTGGGTTGAGCTCATAACTAAGCTCACGCTTAAGGCAGTTTGCTATCCTTATGTTAAAGAAAAAAAAACTGTTTCTGTTTGGCAAACACAATAGTCTTTTTTTTTGAAAATATAAACTGTACTACAGTTATGGTAAAAGTTTTGCATGTAGAATTAACTAATTTTGTTTTATAAAGTTGAATGAAACCTGTTGTATAATGTTACTGTTAACATATTGAATTACATACCACTTTGCAGGTTTCCATTTACTTAACAAAAAATGTCAAAATCCAACATGAAACACTGTACTACTATTATGGGTCCGGTAGACTTTTTGTGATATAATTTGAAGTTTCTTTTGATTACATGATGTTAAATAAAGATCTAGAAGGCCCTTATTTTTTAAATCTGTATTATATTTTGCATACTGTATATCTTCTCCCATTTAATAATAAGTTAATCAATCTGGTTTGTGTATAAAAAAAAAAGTATATTAAAATAGAAAAATAATTGATTAGTGTTTTTATATTTAATGTAAACTTTAATTGTCCAGCAGTCTCTAAAGTAGTGCCATCGGTTGATCCCTGTGTTGCAGGGATGAATGCAATTAAACTGTGGTAACATTGACTGAAAGTGATAATAGTTTATTGCAATGTGATAGCCCATAAAAACGCCCTTGTACTACACTTAATGACTTAAACATTCATCAAGTCCTTCCAGACTGTAAAATGACCCATACCAGGTTACCCAGGCCCTCCCTTTGGCATAGAGTATATAGTATGGCTTGTTTATGCAAGACTATACAATAGCAATTGTTTAAGATTGTAAAAATATGTTTAAGATGGCTTCCTTTTGTGGTAATCTAAAATGTAATGGCGTCAGATTTTTCTTGTTCATAAAAACTAAAACAAAAAAAAAAACTGTTTGGCAGGAAATTACTTTTTTAGGAGAGGGGTAGCTATTCATCTAAAATCACAATCTCAGCTTTGAAATGGTTAAGGACACTATGCTCAAACTAGGCTATGAATTCAGGCTGCCCACATTAAAATGTACAGGACATTAACCCGTGAATTGTGAGCTCTACTTATCTCATTTAGTCTAAATGTTAAATGTTAAAAGCAAAAACAAGAAACTACAACTACAAGTCTTTTGCAAGTTGCTTTTATACAACTTTACGTGTCTTATGTGTTGACCCATACCATACATAATGCAACTCAATCTGTTCAGATTATTAAAATAGACAAAGCAAGTTGTTAAAATAATGAAACAATAATAGTACTTTTCTTTTCCCTGCCCCACTAATTTAAATGTATGTTCTCACAACCCCGCACCAAAAAGCATATGGAAAAGGTTGACCAATTAGAGCAATATTTACAATCTAAACAATTAGGATTAATCCATTCCAGAATCAGATCGCAGAGATTTAAACAGAAAACAATACTTAACACCTTTGTTTTCTATTTTACTAATGTAAAACACACGTTTGAGAATTAGACTTATTAACTTGTTAATTTTGTGAAAACCCACCATTTACTAGTTTATGTTCCTGTATCTAGCTTAAGAATGAAACTGTTGGCGCTTCTGAACACCAGGAAGGAAATGAGCTACATCCCTGTTACATGCTTAGCACTGATTTATTTTCACCTACAGCAACAGCTGTTAGAGATATCCTTCAATATACAAAACACCCTTTCTTAACTGAACCAGAAAATGTGTATTCAGGTGTGGTTTTGGCCAAAGGACTGGTTCTTAAGTCACAGACACAGGTTGACTTAACCCATAGAAAATCCTGGCAAAATGTATATAAAAAAGCTGAGACATCAGTCTGAAACCTGTGATGTACCCACAGTTGTGAAACATTCCAGTCTATGTGTTTCAGAGGAATTTCAAGCAAAACTCTATAACTAATACCTCAAACACAACCTACTGGAGGAGTAAAACATATTTTATTACCATGCACTTATATCGAGGAAAAACAAAAGCTGTGAAGGACAAATAAATATCAGCCTCCATGCACACTGACAAGACCATCCTTGATTTCTCCTTGAGATTCCTGCTATCTTGTTCATATAATAATAAACTTATATTATGAAGAGAACACAGTGGATCCAGGAGATTCATAAGAACATAAGAACATAAGAACATAAGAAAGTTTACAACGAGAGAGGAGGCCATTCAGCCCATCTGCTCGCTTGGTTGTTAGTAGCTTATTGATCCCAGAATCTCATCAAGCAGCTTCTTGAAGGATCCCAGGGTGTCAGCTTCAACAACATTACTGGGGAGTTGGTTCCAGACCCTCACAATTCTCTGTAAAAAGTGCCTCCTATTTTCTGTTCTGAATGCCCCTTTATCTAATCTCCATTTGTGACCCCTGGTCCTTGTTTTTTTTTCAGGTCAAAGTAGTCCCTGGGTTGACATTGTTCATACCTTTTTAGGATTTTTGAATGTTTGAATCAGATCACGTGGTAGTCTTCTTTTGTTCAAGACTGTATAGATTCAATTTTTTTAGCCTGTCTGCATACAACATGCCTTTTAAACCCGTGGGATAATTCTGTTGCTCTTCTTGCACCCTTTCTAGAGCAGCAATATCTTTTGTAACGAGAGGGTGACCAGAACTGAACACAATATTCTGTGTGAGGTCTTACTAATGCATTGTAGAGTTTTAACATTACTTTTGATTTAAATTCAACATTTCACAATATATCCGAGCATCTTTGTTAGCCTTTTTTTATAGTTTCCACATTGTCTAGATGAAGACATTTCTGAGTCAACATAAAACTCCTAGGTCTTTTTTCATAGTTCCTTCTTCAATTTCATTATCTCGCATATGATATTTATAATGCACATTTTTATTGCCCGCATGCAATACTTTACACTTTTCTATTAAATTTCATTTGCCATGTGTCTGCCCAATTTGAATGCTGTCTAGATCATTTTGAATGACCTTGCTGCTTCAACAGTGTTTGCCACTCCTCCTATTTTGTGTCGCCTGCAAATTTCATGAGTTTGCTTACTATACCAGAATCTAAATCATTAATGTAGATTAGAATAGCAGAGGACCTAACACTGATCCCTGTGGTACACCACTGGTTACATCGCTCCATTTTGAGGTTTCTCCTCTTAATCAGTACTTTCTGTTTCTACCTGTTAACCACTCCCCAATCCATGTGCATGCATTTCCTTGAACCTCATCATGCTCAGTTTGAGAATTAATCTTTATGCGGACTTTGTCAAAAGCTTGGAAGTCTAAATAGACCATGTCGTATGTTTTGTAGTTATCCATTTTCAATGTTGCATCCTCAAAAAAGTCAAGTAGGTTAGTTAGACACAATCTCCCTTTCCTAAAACAATGCTGGCTGTCTCCCAGGATATTGTTACCATATAGGTAATTTTCCATTTTGGATCTTATTATAGTTTCCATAAGTTTACATATAATAGAAGTCAGGCTTATTGGTCTGTAGTTACCTGGTTCGTTTTGTGTCCCTTTTGTGGATCGGTATTACGCTTTGCTATTTTCCAGTCTGTCGGCACAACCCTGTGTCAAGAGACTGTTGCATGATCTTGGTTAGCGGTTTGTAACAACTTCTTTCATTTCTTTGAGTACTATTGGGAGGATCTCATCTGGCCCAGGGATTTGTTTATTTTAAGAGCTCCTAGTCCCTTTAACACTTCCTGCCTCTGTTATGCTAAAGTTATTTAAAATTGATAGGAACAGGCTGACATGTGGGCATGTTGTCCGCGTCCTCCTTTGTAAAAACCTGTGAAAAGTAATCATTTAATATATTTGCTATTTTTTTTCTTCATCTATGATTTTGCCATTTGTGTCTCTTAGACATTTAACCTCCTTTGAATGTTCTCTCTTGCTGTTATAATATTGGAAAAAATATTTTGGAATTGGTTTTAGCCCCTTAGCAATATTAATTTCTATCTCACTAATGCACGCCTAGAATTCATTGTAGTTCTAGGAACTCATGACAAGTACTGCATGACATAGGAAAGCATTACAATAAGAACAACCAGCTGGTTGACCATTAAGGTGGCATGCGAAAGTGATTTCAAACCACAATGGGTGGCTGACAAAGGGTAGTTACAGTAGCTGCTCTGATTAATGGACAGAAAGCAATGGTGCGCGGATAGTGACAATGCTGTCAAGACAACAAAACCACCTGCAGACCTGTGAAATCACACATATTCCATGCATTAAAAATGTCTTCTAATAAATACAAAAGATCAGTTATCTTCCACTTCCACTCTGAGTTTAATTAAATAAGTCAGCAACAGGCTTGATATATACAGTATGCCTCAGTGGGAGTATTTTTTGAGGTCCCTGTAGATCAACTTGACAGTGTTCTAAACTGTATATAACAGGATATGCAGATTTAGTATCTAAAGTCCATAACTAAATGAATTCCACTTGTGATTGACACTTGTGTGAAAAAATAAGACTTTTGACCCTTAACCTCCTGGAACTTTTTTAAACTCAAAAATGTTATGGTATAGTATATAATGCAAGAAAAAGGAGAGATACGAAACCGTGAAGCAACTATTGAGTAAAGATGAACACGCTTGTTGAATCAGATATGTCTTTGACAGTTAGTGAAGCTTTAGGAAGTTCTTTGTGATATTAATCTCTTGAAATCACAATATATAAACATGCTTTGTTTATTGTGTTGTTGATTCAACAGCAGTCTAAATTTGGCTTTAATTAAAGTCATTCAAACAAGATGGTGACTCACTAGGTAAATCTTACAGCTACAATTGACAGCTGAAATCGAAAGATCTTTTCTTCAGTGGGAGGTCATAATCACTTCTCACCACACAAAAAGATTTAACTGTTTTATATGATATGAACTAATGCACGCCTTAGAATTCATTGTAGAAATAATTGCAGGCAGACAAGCTAAAATTAGATGGGCATGTTTGACTTCCCTCACACACACACACACACACAATAGGTCAGGCATGTGGTCTTTAGATTACCCTGTTTATTATTATTATTATTATTATTATTTATTTTTAGCAGACGCCCTTTTATCCAGGACCACTTACAATCGTAAGCAAATACATTTCAAGTGTTACAACACAAGTAATACAATAAGAGCAAGAAATACAAAACTTTGTTCAAGCAAAGTACAAGTGTGACAAAACCACAATTCAATAATAAAGCAGATAATAGTGATAGTTACATCAGGATATGATTAAATACAAAGTACTACAGGTTAAACACTGGCAGATTACAGTATTCTGAAGTACAGGATTAAATGCAGTAAAATAGGGGGCAGATAAGAGCAAAACAAAGCACATTTACATGAAGGGTGATAGTGTCCCAGGATACAAACAGAGGAGTTCTACAGGTGCTGTTTGAAGAGGTGAGTCTTAAGGAGGCGCTGAATGTGGTCAGGGACTGGGCAGTCCTGACATCTGTAGGAAGGTCATTCCACCACTGCGGAGCAAGGTGGAGAAGGAGCGGGCTCTGGAGGCAGGGGTTTAGCGGGAGGTAGAGCTAGTCTTCTAGTGCAGGCGGAGCGGAGAGGTCGAGTGGGGGTGTAGGGGAGATGAGGGTCTGAGGAGGAAGCTGGGTGCAGTCTGGTCAAGGCATCTGTAGGTTAGTACAAGAGTCTTGAACTGGATGCGAGAAACAGATCGGGAGCCAGTGGAGCCGGAAGCGAGTAGTGGAGAAAATGGGAAGCGAGGCAGAGAGAACACCATGGCAGCAGAGTTCTGGGATGAGCTGGAGCGGACGGGTGGCGGACTTGAGGGGAGGCCAGCCAGGAGGAGTTGCAGTAGAATTAGGCGGGAGAGTACCAGGGCCTGACCAGGAGCTGGGTAGCATAGTTGGTGAAGAAGGGCCGGATTCTTCGGATGTTGCTCAGGAAGAATCGGCAAGTGCGTACAGAGTGGAGATGTGCTGGGAATAAGAGAGGCAGGGGTCCAGGTGACCCAAGGTTCTTAGCTGAGGAAGAGGAGAGAGGTGGTAGATTCCAGAGGAACAGAGACAGAGAGATCAGAGGAGGGGAGGAGGAGGAAAGAAAAGGAGGTCAGATTTAGAGAGGTTGAGTTTTGAGGTGATGGAAAGCATCCAGGAGGAAATAGCAGACAGACAGGCAGAGATACGGGAGGAGATGGGGAGTCAGAGGTGGGAAGGAGAGGAAAATCTGAGCATCATCAGCATAGAAATGGTATGAGAAACCATAGGATGCGATGAGGGGCCCAGGGAGTGGGTAGAGAGAGAACAGGAGATGACCCAAGACTGACCCTTGGGGACCCAGTTAAGAGAGGGTGAGGTGGAGGTTGCTCCACGCCAGGTTACCTGGTAAGTGCGGTTGAGAGGTAGGAGGAGAACCAGGCCAGAGCAGTGCCAGAGATCCCCAGGTCAGCAAGAGATGATAGTAGAATAGAGTGATCAACAGTGTCAAAGGCAGCAGAGAGGTCGAGGAGAATTAGGACAGAGGAGAGAGAGGCAGCTCGGGCACACTTAAGCGAGTTGGTGACAGACAGGAGGGCGGTTTCAGTGGAGGCAGAGCGAAGCCAGATTGGAGAGGGTCAAGCAGAGTGGTTGGACAGGAAAGCAGAGAGCTGGCGGTGTGTACAGTCCGCCTCGAGGGTTTTGGAGAGGAAGGGCAGGAGGAGACAGACGGTAGCTCTGGAGGGAGGTGGGCCGAGGGTAGGTTTTTGAGGAGGGGAGGATAGCTTTTTTTTTGAAGGCAGAGGGAAAGATACCAGAAAGTAGAGAGGTGTTGAGGAGGGAGGAGATGAAGGGGAGTAGAGCAGGAGCAGCAGCTTGAAAGAGGTGAGAGGGGAGGGGGTCCAAGGCACACGTAGGGTTTGTGACCCTGGAGCAGGAGGAGAGGTCAGAGTCTGAGAGGGGCAAGAAGGTGGAGAAGGAGGGCGAGTTAGTAGGGGGGATGTTGTGGGTGTAGGGGTTGGAGCAGGAGGGGTGAAAATTGAAAAACATACAAAGCAGTAAAGTACAGGTCTTGTATGCTGTTTATTTTGCTATTTATTTTTGCTATTTATTTTGCTATTTTATAAACAGTTTTTTCTTATAACAGACAGATGAACTAAATAATTATAAGGTAGCCTTTTTACTATTCTGTATGTCATGATACAACAGGCTTGGGTAATGTAACTGCAGGTAACCCCACCCTAAAGGCAACAAAGAATGGGCTATTGATTCGGGAATGATCTAAGTCATTTTATATTTCACCACCTGCAGTGACTGGAATAATAACAGGGTTGGGTTAGGAAGAGCACTTATGCTTACGCACAAGCTATATCATTATATGAAGTCAAAAGTGAATTAAGGGGAGGTCATGGTGTCTGACACTCTTGGCATTCCCATTAGGATCTTGCTCCAAGTTTACCACAGCCAATGCGATATGCAACAGTTTACATGCTTATGTAACTTAAAATATGAACTTTTAAAGCTGTTTTTCCTGCACAGACCACACAGCAAGACCCCTTCACCTGATGTATGAATCACACCAACTCAAACCCAAGTAAAACCAAGCCAATGGATCTTCTAAAACACATTTTACAGAAGAAAGAAAAGATTGGCAACCCACAAATAAGTCAACTGAACTGCTCTTAGCAACCCGTGTTCTACATAGCTGAGAATACCACAAACATTAAGGGATAGTAGGGGATTTGAAACAGCCCAAACTCTGTTTGATGAGGAATTAGTGCGAAAGCCTCATTACTGTGATGGATGAGTCAACACGCCTGTACCTGAGTACATGGAGGCAAAGCCACAGTACAATAATAACTGCAAAGAACAGAGACAAACATTAAAACTAATTACCCACTGAAGAAAAATGCCTCGGTTTCAGGCAAGAACCTGTTTACTTAAATCAACCTGTGTCTTTACCATCTAAAGTGGTTACTTCATCCCCTGTGCTTCACATAGATAAATGTAGCATTCTATTGTAGTCTCTGTGGCTGAGTAACAACATTTTTTTTTTTTATTGTTTCAAAACTGTTACACATAAACAGGACATCCATGGAAGCACCACATGAAATTATTGTATCAAAAGCAATATAATGCAAAACAATACTATAAAATACAATATTCAATTTGGACATTGATCAAAGGCCACACTGAATGGTAAATAGTTTGCATAACATTGAATGAAACAGATTGGTGGATCCTAGGTTCTATACTATACATATGAATACTGTCAAGTTACTGAACTGTGGAGGAGAGGTCAAACCTGGCTACTGTAGTTTCTTCCTGGCCTTGTCAGGCTTCTGACTAGTTTATACGCTAGTGAACTATCCCCAGACAATTTCCTTCCATAACCGAATGGGGAGCACGAAGGCTAATGGAAAATACCTTACCTGAAAGGGTATGAACTGTAAGTGATTGTTGCTGGTATGCAGCTATGTTGACATCTTCTGTACAGTACTGTATGTTCAAAATATTTGCCATGTCTATGCTAGTACCTTCAGATTTGTTTAGCTGTAGCTTGCTCTTCGTCGCTATATTTGTAAATATTTTAGTAGGAATGAGTGCTTCATAACCAACAAAGATATGAAAAATAGTCCTAGAACATGAAAAAATTGATTTATTGATTTTAAAAACGCTTACATGAATACCTGAAGTGCAGTGGAGAGATTAAACCTAATGTGCTGTGCATTCCTGGAACACACAGTTCACAGTGCTACACTGACATAGTGATATTTATATATTCATGTGTGACAGCCTGACACTCCAGTTGCAACATGGTTACGTTAGTTATGATAAAAAAAGGACTTTGGTCCTGCAGCCATTTTTATGTGTGGTGGGCATTCAACAATAGTTGAAAAGTTAGAACAAGCACAGTTCTGATACCACTTCAAAGATAACAGGTTGATGGCACAAATGAGAACAGATACCCAACCATTACACAAGGAGACTGACTCTGAAGTTGCTTCTCTTATTTGTACTTTGTTCATAAACCAATATGAACTGACTAATGTACATTACAGTAGATGTTTTGTAGAGTTGTGTTTTGTTCATCATGTTAAAGACAATATTATTATTATTATTATATTATTTATTTTCTAGCAGACGCCTTATCCAGGGCTTAATTTAACATTATACATTATTTCACATTATACAGATATCACATTATTTTTTTACATACAATTACCCATTTATACAGTTGGGTTTTTACTGGAGCAATCTAGGTAAAGTACCTTGCTCAATGGTACAACAGCAGTGTCCTCCACTGGGGATTGAACCCACAACCCCTCCGTCAAGAGTCCAGAGTTCAACCACTACCCACACTGCTGTCCTATATCCTGTGTATACTGTAAAACTTTCACGTAAGCATTTAAGAATGCCTTTATTTTACTATATTCCTGTGCAGAGACATCTCAAGGACTGCTTCTCTGGAGTATGTTGATGCAATTTAAAAGCAGAGTATTTTTAAGTCATTGACATGAAGTTTAGTTTTAGTAATTTATGTTGTTTTGTCTTTCAACCCGCGCTGTTAAAAATAACAAAATTCAGCGTCACTCAACTAAAAAAGAGTGATGTATTGAAGAGGAGCAGCTCAAAGGATGACTTGCAGTACCCCATGATATTCTTTATTGTTGTTGTTTTGCCCCCGCAAATCAACACTAGTAATACATGTATATATGACATCCTGTATGCAATTTCATTTTAAAGCACATGCAATGGGGGGCTGGATAGGAACTACACATGAGGTAAGATCTCGGATCCCCGGCTTAACAAACTTATCATGACATCTAGTTTATATGGTTCTGCTAATTATTTTAATTACCTACATTTTAAGTTATTTTGATTTGACTGGGATTTTTAATTAAACACAACAAGATATGTCATTCCTTGGAAGGGCACCACACTGCTTAGATTGCCATATCATACCAATTTCATTTCTATAGCGTCCTTCATGTTCAAGCATCCCAGCATGCTTTACAAAAAAATAAACAGCAAGGCAAAACAAAAAAGCTCCAAACTGCTTGCTAATGAAAGCCAAATCAAAAAGATCTGTTTTAATACTGACAGACTCAGCATTCCAGATAAAATGTGGAAGTGAGTTCCAAAGAGAAGGAGCTTGAAAACTAAAAGCCCTGGAACCACAGGTTTTAAAAAGGAGTTCTTGGAATAACCAAGAGTATGCGGCTGTTTATAGGGAATAAGTAACTCCCTCAGATAGGCAGGGCAGGAAAACATGAATAGCCTTGTAAGTGAGAAGCAGCACTTTGACATCAATACGCTGATTCACAGGAAGTCAATGTAGTGACATCAAAACTGGGGTAATATGGCAAATACACTTAGTGTGTAAGTATTTTACCCCAGCATTTTGTACAGATCTCAGACCAACTGGTGATTCCGGGATGTGAATCTTGAGTCATTTTGACAGCCCACATGCATGAAGAGAAATTATGAGTACAGGCTGAGATAGGTTTCTACTTTGAGCAATAATTTTGTATAGCATAAAGATTAACTGAGCAATATTGCTGTTTTGTCATGGCTCATTTTTGGTGTTAATGTAATTGCTCACTTGTTTCCTTTCATTTCTACACATATGAGTTTAAGGATTGACATATGACTAATGTTCTACTAATGCTCTATGTTATCCCAGTTGTGGCTCATAATGTTTCATGCTAGTTCAGACCTGCCAAAAGTCTTTTGTGTTTTATTTTTTTATGTTGATGAGCCTATCCCTGTAATGTTTGCTTATGCTGGGGTTGAATGAACTTTGTTGATCAGGTTTTGAAGTTCACACAATGGCTTGTTATTCATGTCCTTCTATCTTTCTATTCAGAACATTTTCAGGGAATAAAGAGCAATCAATGTCTGTTATGAAGGATTTTATTTCAATTCTACACACTGTTTTTTTTCTGTAAAAAATGTATGGTATGCATTATTATTTTAGGATTCTGTTAATTGGTTACCTGAACAAATCCAGATTCAAAGATTCAGGTAATCAATTTAGGTGCTGAAGTCCTTATAGGATATTAAGTGTAAAATAAACAAAACAGCATAAAGGAGTCAAACAGTTTTCATGGCCCATAGTGGTACCACACAGAATAGTCAAATCACGACAAAAAAAAGTAAAGGCGTAATATCCTGACACACTGCTTTTCAATCAAATTTCAGCTGATGGTTGGACTTGAAAGATTGAAATAGAGTTCAAGGGTTTCAGTATTTAGATTGATTGACAAACAGTGAGATAAATAAAATCAAGTTTAATCCTGACCATCATACTGTCAGAAAGATAGGGCAGCACAAGCCAGTCAGGGCAATATTCTGAGAAAGGTGCCTCCCTCAGAACTGGCCTTTCAGTTCCATAGATTATAGACAGTAGTCTGAAAGATTCCCACTTCTCAGCACAATCAAGCAACACCATAGAAGCTCACTTTTTTTTTTCTTATCAGTTTTTAAAATCAGCTTTATTCTGATGTAAGATCCTGCCCTATGTAAACCTCTGAAACCCTTCATCACCTTTTGCCACAAGTAGGACCTGGAATCTCCTGCCTTTACTCTTGAACAAACTGCTTAAAATGTTTTTATTAAAGGCAAAAACTTTTGTGCTTTTACTCCCGACCAGATTTTGCAATACACTGTATACTGTGTATAGTATCAGATTCCATTGACTCAACAATGTAAACATAGATGGAGCTATTTTTAAACTTTGCACACAGTAATACACACACGGGAGAAGCTCCCTAAGAATGCCGGACTGAAGAAAAGAGGGTTCATGGATTGAACTGACGCTACAGCAGGTATGTTTGATAAAGATTGTAGCAGAGGCAAGAAGGCATGAAAGTAAAGCGTATTCTCCTCACTTGATATTCACCAAATGTATTTTTATTTACATTTGTATATACGTCAGATTTCAGCAATCCATACTGCATGATGAAAGTTTATTTATATTTGGTTTGAAATCAAAGTCCATCACCACTTCAATAAAATGACAGGGGTGGGTTTTTGTTAGTCACGACATATGTACGTCTTGACAACAAAGATGGTTCGCGTTGCTGCAACCCTTCGAACCTGTTCTTTTTTTTTAAGAACACCTGCCGCCTGGGTTGGTACTTACACTTTGTCAGGAAACCAAATGAGCTGCCTTGAATAATATTTAGCTGTTTTAAAAACAGGTGAGATGCAAATTGATTTTTTGTAAAATAATTGCTCTTGGCTAACAATGTACAATGTTCTAATTGATAGCTGATTGCAGGATAGCACTGTGGCCCAAGATGTTACCAGCAGAAAAGGAGCGAAGCTGCAGTAAAGTGCTAATCCGCATATTTATTACTTAACACAATGAAAACAGGACCAAATAAACACAGCACAAAGGCCAAATAAAGAGTTTAAAACAAAACACTCCCCACACTACTCCACTGCTCCGGCCCACTCACTCCACTGGCTCCGATAACTGCTCGCGATCCAGTTTAAGACTCTTGTACCGCCACCGATGCCTTGACCAGACTGCACCCAGCTACCTTCAGACCCTCATCTCTCCCTACACCCCACCCAACCTCTCCGCTCTGCCTGCACTAGAAGACTGGCTGTACCTCCCCACATTTCCCTGCCTCCAGAGCCTGCTCCTTCTCCACCCCGCCCGCAGTGGTGGAACGACCTTCCTCACAGATGTCAGAACTGCCCAGTCCCTGACCACCTTCCGCGCCTCCTCAAGACACACACCTCTTCAGACAACACCTGTAAACTCAACTCTTCCTTCTGGACAATATAGCACTCTGCATTTATCTGTTCCATTTTATTGTATTTAGTCCTGCACTTAACCCAATCTGTAGTATTTGTATTTCACCTGCACCTCGTAACCCTGATGTAACTATCAACACTGTTATCTGTGTTTTGTATTTGCTCGTATTAAGACTGAAGTCATTGTATTTTTGTATCTTGCTCTTAATTGTACTGTAATTCATGATATTTATTTTTTGTATACAACTGTAAGTCGCCCTGCGGGTGGGGTGTCTGCTAATAAATAAATAATAATAATAAAGCATACAATACAAACACTACTAACGCCAGGCTACGCCACGCCCTTCCTTGGCTTTCCTCCTCCATACACCAACTCCCCAACAAAGGATTTTTCTCTTCTTTATATACATTTGGCCATTCCCAATGAGCACCAATTATCTAATTAGGGAATGGCCACATTCCACCTGTGGGTCCTAGCAGGATGGAATTAACCCCATTTCTGCCAAACTTACATTAAAATACACCTTTTTTACACCAGCAGGGCTTCCTTCCTGCCACACAGAACCATTGTTCTGGATTGGATCATTTAGAGAAAGCACTGAAAGCGGAACCATGTGTGCTCTCTGTGGTTTATTTTATTTGATGAGTTTTGTTTATTTGTAAAATAAATAATAAAAGTTTGCAGAGAAAGCTGGAACCGTCATGCCCCTCTCCTGTGTCTGTTGTTCCTGCAGTTATTGCCTTGACCACAACACTAAAATTCACAGGGTCATTTACAGTCAATCACCACAGAAAATATCCTTCCAAATTACTTATTGGCATGGTCTTCAAAATATATATCTTGTATGGTTATACAAGATCAGCCTCCAATCAATATTGAGAAATCTGTTGGTACATTTACTTAAAAAATTAGATAACCTCAAACTGAATTAAGAGTTTATAAGTCGCCTCTAAAAAATTAAGTAATTGGTCATGGTAAAAAGAGTCTTTGGCACACATCTCTTTGGTTATCGATAGCTGTTTTGATGATGAAAACAACATGAGTCGTAAAACCTTCACATGTATACTGAACTATTTTACAGAAATACAACAATGTAATCATTCTTTCTTTAGGAAGAACATTTCAGAGAGAAAATATGAACTAAATGCATAATATTTGCATTTAATTATTTTTATTAGTCATTTTGTTAACTAAGTGGCTGTGGGGTGTATATGTCAGCTTTCACTAATTGTAATTGCTAGGATCCCTCCTTTTTGGAACATTCATGCAGCAATACCTCCTGGACAGATTTTCAGTCTTATTCCACAATAATGCCTACGAGGTACAATGATGAAAAGATACAGAGTCCCAACCTCCTAAACAGTGTAGAGTTATAGGTTTGAATTTGATTTCATCTGAATTTAAGTTAATACAACGTGTCATGCCACTGTTCTCAAATTTGGTAGAACAGTATTGTATTGCCAGTTATGAAAAAGTTTAGTTTCCATATTTTAGGTGAGTTTGTGCCAGGTTTC